>CM038223.1:44030128-44692296 GCA_021442155.1 Cymbidium sinense
AATTTTGTAGGTGGTGTTACAAAAAAACTATATAAGGGTGACTATATAAGTGAAGTTGCAAAGGTGAGGGAAAAATTATTCTCATTATTCATGAATTATTCAAACTCAAATATTCAAGGTTCCTTAGCAAAAACATTAATAGTAACTTGAGCAACACATAATGTTAGTTCAAGAACATCCAACTAAATAATTATTAAATACCAATTTTTACTGGCATTAATTATAATTTGTAAATCAGTTCAATTTTACATGTTTCATTATATTAATATTTTCCATGTCTTATTTATTGTAATTTGTAAGGACTTTGATTCTTTTGATGATGAGATAGCATGCCAAGAAAGTTTGAGCTTGAGCTTTACTTAGATGAGCCCAAGATTAATAGAAAAGTTGAGTTAGATATTTTACATTATTGGAGAGGTAACTAATACAGGTTTTCTAAAGTTTCTACAATAGCTCGTGATGTTTTGTGTATACCAATTTTGATTATTGCTTCAAAAAGTGGATTTAGTAATAGTGGAAGAATTCTTGATCAATATCGAAGTGTACTAAAATATGACATTGTTGAGACTCTCATGTGCATAAAAGTTTATATGGTGATCAAAGTTAGAACTTACTTTTAATTATCCATTTTTTACATGTTTTATAAATTGCACACTTCTAAGATAAAAACATTCATTTAGTGTAGATTTACTGAACTTTGAACTTGAAGAGGTTATTAAAAATAGTATAAAGAGTACCACCACTCAAATTGATAGAGAAGATGGCGACAATTCAGTTAATATGACAAATTAGTTTCTACTCATTTATTTATAATTGTAATTAGAATTTGATGGATGGCTATTATATTTTTGAAATTTGTTTTGAAAAATATTGCACTTTATAGTTTATGGTTCTCATATGTGATAATGTGATTGTATTATTGCATTTTAAAGATTGTAAACCGATGTGGTGGGCAAACATAAAAGACTATGATGAGAGAACTAATTTGAATTGCATCCCTTTATGGGTTTACCTCATGATGCTGCAATACTTGTTTTGGCTTACCTCGTAATGGATAGTCTAAGAGGCTGTTTGGTTGCTTGAAAAAAGAATGCAGTGTAAAAGGAATGCAAAGTATTTGGATTACTTTAGCTTGTTTTGTTGAAAAATTTTATAAATACATGAGTTTATGTTTTTATATTTGGTAAAATAAATAAAATGTAAAGTAGTTTAAAGGTTTTGGGTAGTGGAGACAGCTACGACGGTGGGCGGCGGCGGCGGCGGCTGGCAGCAACCGCAACACTTTACATTGACCAATGTACTTGGAATTCACTCAAATTTGGGCAAATTCCAAATACACCAAAATTTAACCTTATAGTGAATTCCAAATGTATTACATCACTTTAAAATTTTACTTTGCATCCTGCCAAATGCAAAAAAAAAAAAAAGAAGCTTAAACCCCTGTATTTACTTTACCTTCAAACCAAACAATCCCTAAGTAACATGAGATCAGTTCTACTTCTAATTTTGGTTTCATGCTGATCAAATTTTGATTCTTTTCTCTAGCTCCTATTAAATTGATACTTCATATTCATGTTGTGGTCATGTTTGCTCCCCAATTGGATGGCTTAAGGTGACCTAGGAGATAATTTTGGACCATTGTTCAAATTTCACTATTTCCAAATTATTCTCTGAGTCTGTTAACCTCATTTTTGAATGATGTTTAACATAATTTTTTAGTCTTATCAATTAGGATATCCAATCTTAGATTATGGAATTCCTATTAAAGCAATTAGAACATCATACTTACTAACCTAATGAAGCCTTCTAGGGTTTAGCCTAACCTAACAGGATTAGGTGAATACAAACCAAACTCAAATCTAAATAAATAGTTGAATCAAACACATTCTAATTTAAATATAAATCCAAATGAACCTAAACTAAGGTAATTGAGGTGGTTAACCCAATTAACTTATCTAAGCTCTAAATCTCTTAAACTCAAGGAAATTCAAATTAACTCAAAATAAATTGAATATAAATAAAATGAAAAGTATAAATTCATTACATAAATATAAATGGAGTCAAAACTAAATCCAAATGAAGGTCAAAGTTTATCAATCATTTGACATAGAGTTGGCTTATATGGGTCCCATTAAGTCAAGTCAACCCATTAAAATTTGACCAAATTAAATTATTTTAAAGACACAAAAATCATCAAATGAACATGTTTAAACTTAAATCTAAAAATATTTAAATCCAATAAGGCCTTAATTGGGTTAATTAGATCACTTGATCTAAATAGGCTTAAATGGATCCTATTAGGTCTAAATTCAAATTGAACTAAAATCAACCCAAATTAAATAATCAAAATTATTGGGAAATTATGTTTAAACATAATATAACCAATTATAGGGTTTAATTTGATTAATTTGGCCATTTGGGCCAATTAAACCCATGTTAACTCATTAAACTCAATTTGGGTCAAAGTGAGTTTAAATTCAAAATTCACTTCAAATGAAATAAAATTAATTAATCAAAATCATCTCAAATATTTGAATAAATATAATTAAAGCTAAAACCTAGATCCAATCCATTAAATAGAATAAACCAAGCTAAACCAAAGGGAACAAATGCTTAAGTGAACTAACCTAAGGTATTTGTCCCTAAATTCAATTGAAATGAGTTTATTTGACTTATGAATCATCATAAATATCATTTGAATAATTAATTACTAATTTAAATCAATGAATAATAAACATTAATTACACTAAGCTTAGTCTAAATCAAGTTAAACTCAAATGGACTAAATGGAGAATGTGAGCTTAAACATATACTAATCACATTCCAACTCACCTAAACTCATTCTAAGATGAGTCTAATTAGATTGGCAGCCAAATACGAGATAATTTAAAGATCTCAAGTCAATCCAAAAAGGAAGGAAGATGCCATGAGAGAGTGATGTGCAACATGAATGCAAACTCTCCCTAATCTAAAACGCTCCCTCCATTCCTCCACCATTCCTCATTCTCACTGATTTGAAATGTTCCCAATCAGTTGAACACCCCTTGGAGCTATTGTCCAATGGTGGCAATCATCATAGAAAAATCAAAACCAACTTTCTCCCCATAAAGCTCTCGACCATTCATGGAAAAAGGGAAGAGATGTTTTCTTAAGCCATTTTGGGCACTCACACACCTTCTCCAAGTGAAACAAAGAAGAATTCACCCTTTCCTCGATTCCCATGCCATCGACAAGCTAGATTTAGACCAAAGCCACTAGTGAATAGGAGGAGCTTCACCAATAGAGCAATTGGTGAGGAGGCAATCCAATTTCTTGCACCCAAAGGCTTGCCACATCCTGATGAAGCTATTCAAAATGTTCCCACTACTGAGGATTGACGGCGATGAGGTATCCCTCAAACTCGACCACTTATTGAATTTGGTTTGGTCCTTTATGAAACCAATTTGATCTCAAGTGAGATATAACTGTATAGATGTATTTAAAATGGTGTCTTGATCATTTTACAATCCAAAACACATAAAAATTCTCTTTGGATCATCAAATTTTGACCCAAAAATGTGAACAATTTGTGGTTCTTGCTGGTGAGATCAATGACAAAATAGGTGCTGTTCGTTCATTCTGTTTGGAACGAACGATTCTGATCTAGTCGCACGATCTAATTTAAATCCCTTAAGGAATGAAAAATTAAATCCTAACCGTCTGGTCTTTAATCGGACAGCTGTAAATGTACCCATAGTCCCTGCCGCTTTTTGAGTTGGATCAACATAGATCCAAGTGGCCCAACTGCATCGTGACATGTGGCAAACAACACTGTGTCAGTGCCATGCGGTGTCAACTATTTTAAAATGAAATTTCTTAGTTTTAGTATTTTAAAAATTATAAATTTTTTTAAAAACTTTAAAAAATTATAGAAAATAAAATACTCATAAAAAATACAAAGAAAGCTCTATGTATTCATCTCATTGAGGAAAATCTATTAAACCAAAAATCCCTAAGTTTTATTGAGAATTTTTATTTAATTTGAGTTTAATTAAAAATAATCAAACCCAAATTAAACCCAAACCATTTGTCGAATCAATTCAAAATTTTAGAAAATTTAAATTAAGGTTAAAGCACATCTTAAATGAATTTCTCAAGAGTTATTGGAAAGTAAATCTATAAATATAAAATTTTTAAACCATAGGCCTTAATTTAATAAGAAAAATTAATATTGAATTAAGAAAAATATAAAAGATTATGAAATTAGCTTAAATCATTATAAGGAACACCAATGAATCTTAAAACATCATTAAAACTCATTGAAATCTCATAATACCCAAAATGACCTTAATTACGGATTACATACATTAATTAATTCAATTAATTGATCTGAATTTAAAAAAATCATAATAAATTAATCAAAACTCCTAAAAATCAAAATAAATCCTCTATGGATTCATCATTTAGTGGAGAATTTTAAAAAAATTAAAACTTCTAATTAATTCCTTCGAATTTAGGCTTAATTTAGATTTTATTTAAATTATTAAAATCTTAATAAGTCTTAATTTACATATTTGATTAAGGTGAAACTTTAGGAAACTTAAATTGGTAAGGAACTTCACTTGCTATAAAAATTTTAAGGTCAAATGACCTCTAGATTAGAGGTTATTGAATTTCCAATCCTTAGGTAAATTTAAATGAAATCATAAATAAAAAAATTACAAAAACATATAAAAATATATAACCAACTTAAAACATTTTCGTGAACATTATAAAACTAAGGAAAACTTTCTTAACCCTATGAAGTCAGGGAATTTAATTAATTATGCATTTAAAAATTAATAAAATGATTAAGAAGATAAAATTCAATCAAACCCTAAGTAATCTAATTTGTTAAATCTATAATAAATTAATTGATCAATTAAAATTAAAATTAATTAACTTTTGAACTTTATACCCAAATCAAGAAAATAATTAATATTAAAATTATTTTAAGTCCATTTTAATGTTAAGGAATTTCAAATGAAAATAAATGAGAATTAATCAAATCATTTAATCTAAAAAACCTAAAAATTCGGAATGACCTAGGTTCAGTTTGGTGCCTAAAATATTTCATTTCTTAAGATTCTTAGGTTGAAGTTGATAAGTAAAACTTCATTTTAACTGATTTATTAATTAATAAAACTCCATCAAGTTGATGAATTCTCTTAAGTTACAAAACAGAAACATAAAGAATCACCTAAATAGTGAAATTAAACTTCTAAATAAAGTTTGAATAATAATAATATTAATATAACTTAAGTGAATTAAATTAATTTATGCAAACTAATAAACATAAATTTTGATGAAGCAAATCAACAAGATAAATATTTAATCAAGGAATCTAAATTATTAAATTATACACAACCTATATAAGATAAATGACATAAATTAAGTAAATGTCATTACTTGAAACCCAAAAAGAACTTAAAAGTAAGGGGCTTTTACATACAATGCACCTAATTCTTACCTATTTACCAATCAACTACCCTTCCACCTAAAAATTTCAAATTGGTACTTAAATATTGAAATTCATAAGATAAGCCCAATTCATATGTTCATTTTTGTAAAATTATTAATGATTTAATTATGTCATGCATAAATTCATGAGTCTAGTAGTTCCAAAAAAATAAAAAAAATAAAAATAAAATAAAGAGAATGGTTAAACTCTAAATACATATGAATAACCCTAAAAGTAAATATCAAATTCAATCATGATATATGATTAATCTTTTAGTTAAGTTTTAGGGAACCATCCTAAATCTTAATTAAAAGATCATGAATCAAAAGAAATATAAGATTAAATGTTGGAGAAGACTCTTTTGGTTTTCTTTTAAACTTCATTGGAATTTTGGAAAATGTTGGATGAACCTTAGTTTACCAAGCTAGTGGTAAGAGGTTTTTGGTTTTGTTTGATTCAATTTTGGGTAATTTCTTTGATTAATTTTCTCTTATCTATTGGAGGTCCAATAGGGGTTTTAAGACCTACTTAGAGTGAGGTCTTAAAACCTAAATGATGTTGGCCACCCTTGCTTTAAGATTGAAATAAGCAAGGTGTCCAACAGAAAGAAGGATATTCTTGGACTTATATAAAACATAAGTCCATTATCGATGCTTGGAGATAATGATTGATTACTAAAGATGGAGAGAGAAACTCTCCCCAGCGGAGTCGCCAAAAAAATTTGTGGTGTTTTAATTTAGAGTCGTTATGGACACCACGCAGATCTTAGAGGGTACTTATTGAAGTGATAGGGAACTGCATTACAATATGATGTACCACCTCGAAAGATGGAGGCATCACCCTATAATAGACCTAATAACCTAATCAGGACTCCTAAGACATATGAGTCTTCATTTATACTAGAGATCTTTCCCCTACTTTACATGAAAAAGTAAAGCAAGGTTTATTTATGCTGGGTTCTTAAGTTCCTTATGGAAGCAAGCTTCTATAGTTAATTATTTCTTGGAAAATGAGAATTTCCTAAGAAAACTCTTGATTAAAGTAGTCAATATTTATCTCAAAAGATTTCAAGAATAGACTATCAAAGGATTATGTATTTTGAAAATCAAATGGGAATGTTTGATTCAAAAGACTTATTTTGGATTCCAAGAGAAGATAAGTAGGGATCACTCATGATACTAGGAAACCTAGTAAGCACTCTAGTCTATCATAGAGTGAGGCTTTATATGTTTGAAAGAGAGAGTTTATTTTAGTTTGAATGCTAGGGCATATCATTCATCAACACAATGTTGTGAAAATGCATAAGAGGTGAGGAATTATACTCATAGCCCAAAGAAATAGGTAGCCTCAAATTTTAAATCCATGATGCTTTAGCACATGCACAAAAGCACTACCTAAATCTAAGAAAAAAATGGGACATAGTGGTTTACCTCCATAAGAGAAGGTAAACCCATCCCAACTCTTTTGGGCTTACAACTATTTGGAGTGGCCTATAGCTAACACCTCATACGATTTAAAATCATGAGGCCAGTCTTATGTTTATGCAAGATAGTTAGACTATTATTTAATTAGAAAGTAGATTAGAGTCATAAACTCACTCTCTAAGAGACTATATCATGATTGGCATGAATACATGACTTAGACTAATGCAAAATTTTACAAATTTTTATATCATTTTTGACACATTCATTTAGACAAAGGCTTAGGATAATTATGCCTAAATGCATGATAAAATTAGATTGTTGGCTAAATCAGTGGGAGGAGGTGTTCTCCACTACAAGGGATGCCCTCATTGGCCAAGCATTCCCCTATCATTCTTTTTTTCCTCTTGAATTGATTTTGCTCCAAGGCTTCAAAAGGCTTCCTAGGACTTTTTACCTTCTAGCAACTGCTCATCCTAATAGCACTAATCCTAATTCCTATTGCAAAATTACATATTTTGAAAAAAAAATGAAATATAACTACACCTATAAAATAGATGTTAGCTAAGAATCCATACAAACCAAAGAAATTATATTCCTTAATTTGGATTTAGCACCCTGCACATGAGTAACCAAGCCCACCTATCCTAATGGGAATTATGTAAAGGGGTATAAGCAACCTGCAAGAAAAAGCAATTTTATTTATTTTTATTTCAATAACCCCTTTAGCATAGTCCCCTACAAAAAATATCATTTGGCTAATAATAGACTAACATCTAGTCAATGCATAAATAATCCTAACATATAATCTAAAACATTACATAACAAAGTAAAAACACAACATCACAACATACACCATCCTAACTTAGAGCTAGAAGTGGTGACTTAGTATTCTAATGTGTATGTTTAAGCTTAGTGTGGTATGTCTCACTAGCTTTAGGATTATGATCATCTAAGTTTGGAATTGTTTAAATTAAACATGAAAGGTGGTTTCATTTCAAGTTATTAAGAGGATTAGTGAATTTTAATTTATATTTTCTTTTGTTTCACTTGATGTTTACTCAATCGTCTAATTGTTGTAAAGAGAGGAAAATGGATTTAATTGGATTCATTCACATCCTAAGTTGTTTTCTAAGACATGTGGTTATAATTTTGGTTTCTTTTAGTGAATGATTTATTAAATATTTTATTACTCCTAAAATTGGGTTAATGTTTAAGAATCCCATTTAAATATGAGTGGCATCTTAAGATTAATGAAATTGAATTACTATCACATGGATAATGTTATGTTATTTATTTTTATCATCAATAGCATGCATATGATTTTGAACATAACATATCTATACATGTAATGTATTTATGGCACACTTAAATGATTATAGATGCACATATATTTTTGATAGAAAAGAGGGATTCCATTCTTTAGCTAAGTACACATACATATGTATTAAAGATTTAAGCAAGTATGTGCCCTTGTTTAAACCAGGGAAGTGAGGTAATCTAAGACCTCCTTAGGGCTACTTAAGGCCACATATTTTTTAGATGTCTAGACTTTATACTTCTTATCTTAAATACATATCAATGTATACACAATCAAGAGAATGAAAATCATGCAAAAGATATGTATTAACAAATTTATTTATTCATGTAAAGTAAAGCTTTACCCAAATTATAATGTATGTAAACATGTGAATGAAATTAAGTATGTACATGTCATTGTTTAAACCAAGGAAGTGAGGTGATCTAAGACCTCCATGGGCCTACTTAAAGCCTCGTATTTTTGAGATGTCGAGACTATATACTTACTAACATGCAAATACTTGTAAACATACACATGAATCATGAAAATAAAATAATGCTTTAACATGTTTAACCTATAAACAAATGTAAATCACATATAATATTCATAGCCAACATCAATTTAAATTTTCATCATTAATTTATAATTTTGAAAAGTAATTTCAAAATTTATTAGTAGGATTAATCCAACACATGCAACTTACATATAATTAAATTCAATTGATTCTTTTATTTGAAAACATGAATGCATGATTTTAAATGACATACAAATTTATAATAATCGAAAGGGAATAATTGAACATTGCCAAATGATACATTCAATCACATTAATTTCTAAGGACAATCAAGTTGAATAAAATTATTTAAAGTTAACCAAAGTTATTTTGACATTGGATTTTGGATTTGAATTATTAAACTTAAAGATGAGAGATAATACTTGTTGTTTTAATCCCTTCCTGCATTTGTGTCTTGATGTGTTTATGGAAAAGAAATTAAGTGGATTTCATGGATTGATTAGGTTCAAATCATTAAGCAATTAATTTAACTTCCCTTTCCTATGCTTCTTAATTTAATTTTCCACTTAACCATGAGCCTCCAATGATATGCAAATGAGAAATCAAAGTTTGAAATGCACTTAATAAGACCTAATGTAATGAGGCTCATGCTTAAATGTTAATTAGATTAAGGAGGAATCTAATTAAGTATTTATATGGTTTTCCCACACCCATGGATTAACCATATGTTCTTTAGGGTTCTTTATATTATTAAACACATAAAGAGGAACCCATGAGTTAAATTTAAATTATTTGAAGTAATTATCTTTTAAATTTGATTTAATTTTATCATTAAATTAACTAATTAATCCTTAATTAAGTTATGATTTAATTAACCCTCTTAATGAAATGGATTTATAAAAATAATTAGGAAAGAGGTCTTAATCATTTTCCCTCATCATTTCTCTATTAACAGTGATTAATCTTCTCTAATTACTTCATTTTTATTATTTGAAATTTTTAATTATTATTAAATTACCTAAAAAGGGTAATTAAGATTTGAATTTCAAATTCTTCAAATTACATGGTTAATAAATCCCAACAAACATTATGGGAGGCAGAGGAGATCCCATAGAAATAACTTATCTAATTTGAGATCTATTGGCCATGTAATTAAGGCTTAATTAGGGTAATTAGCCTAAACTTCAAAGTATAATTAAGCATTATTCATTAATCAAACCTTAGATATTTTATTTTAATTAAATTCTCCTTTATTTACCCTTTCCAAAATGGGTTTATTCATAATTTTAGAATTTTTATACAATTAGTTATGAATTTTTGAAGTTCTGGTTAATTAATCACATTTTTATCACCTAATTAACCTCCTAACCCTTCGGCGCAATGTTGGAACTGATGTGGTGACTCTTTCCACTTGGTGCCATGGGATAGGTTATCTAAAATGTCCCCCGTGGCAGTTGAGTCAATGGTGATGAACGTGGTTTTAAAAATTAGATGATGGAGATTAATCCCGTGGTTCCTATTGGATTAAATCAACAAACCTAACAGATTAATCACGGCCATCCATTCTAATCATGTAAAATGGATGATGGATGATCCTTCATCTCCTGAGCATTGGGAGATGGACACCATTCACCTTTCACTGCTCGAGTCAAGCTCATCGAAGTTCATGGGACATCGAGATCGACTCCAAAATGTGTGGGGAAGAGATCTAAGGTGATCTTATGTTAAAAAATGCATGCAATCATACTTTCCTTCACCAAAGACCAACACATAATGGATTTTATATGGTTTTCTTGAGTTTACCTTTTTGGAGATCAAGACCGATGGTTTGTCAACTGAGGTAGCTTCATCTTGAAGAGATGAAGCCATGTTGAGAAGATCTTGAGTTGGCTCTCCACTGATAGCTCTGTGGACCAAACGCCGTTACAAAGCTCACTAGAGTTGGTCTAGGAGTGCCTTTTGGTGATCGAATCGATTGGGAATCCATTCGTTTCAACACATCAGAGCTTAGGGAAGGTGCAGGAAGAGTTAATTTGAGTTTGGTGGAGTTTAAGTGAGGTTGATGAACATGGAGCTTAGTTTCATTCGGCTTAGATCTCGCTAGCAATAGGGAACACAAGGATATTGGGAGAATCTCTAGGGATGCTCGCAATCACTTAAGAAAACTCTCTATGTGGTTTGAATTGGATGGGGAGGAGTATACCTTTCTCCCTAAGTGATCCCACACTTGGGATGATTTCAGCTTTTGGCAGTCGTTTGACTAGGGTAGGTGGCCAGAGATGTCAGTGAGGGGCTAAGGTGGAGGCTCTTGAGGGGCTGAGATAGTTTCAAGGGCTGAAGAGGTGTGTACCTCCTCCTCTAAGTGTTCCAATAGGGAGCTATGGGTGAATTCACCCTCTCTTGACCCAAGGCTTAGCCTAATAGCCTTGGGTTAGGTGGGTTAGTGGTCCTGGTGTCCAAAATGAGCTAAGGGTGGCTGCCATGGGTTGGTGAGTAGGTGAGACCATCCAAATGGGGGTTTTTAGGTGGGTTGATCCAATGAGTTTTAACCAAAATAGGGTACACCATCGGTTGGGTTAATTTGGGCTACCCCATGGAGACCCAAGGATGGGTCATGCAAAGTTTGGTTGGTTTTAGACTTCGTTATGATGGGTTTGGCTCAATTTGACCCATCAAATTGGGTTCATTTGGGTTAGGTTGATCAATTGATCAAATTGGGTCAAATTGATGGCTTGGGTAGGTTCATTTATAATTAATTGAGGTTGTAATGAAGTTTGGTTGATTTTTGTCCATGGGTTAATTGGTTCAACTTGGATCAATTGGTCAAATTGGTTTGGTTTGACCCAATTGATTGAAATTGGACAATCAAGGATGATCAAAAATCATTGTAGAAGATATTGAATGGGTTGGTTCAATTCAATTTTTGTTGGATTGAAGTTTGAATCAATTTGGTCATTTAGGCCACTTTGGGTCAAGTGGACCAAATGTGTTTATTGGGTTGAATTGAATTGAATTGGGTGTTTATAAAAGTTCAATGATGGATTTAGAGTTGATTGATGGCTTTGATTGTAATTGATTTGGGTTTGATTGGATTTTGACTCATTTGGACCTTAAGGGTCAAATGGGTTAGGTTGGGTTGATTGGATTCATTTGATTGAATTGGTTTGATTGATTTTTGTTAGATGAGTTTGAAATGGAGCATTGAAAGGTTCGAATGCTTTTATGAAAGTCAATTGGATTTGGTTTCATTTGAATGGGCTTGGATTGGATTCATAGGATGATGGTGGAATTAGTTTAGATTAAGGGTTATGTTAATTTAGCTTGGAGCTTAGATGGGAAACAATATTCAATTGGGGTTGGTTGTGTTGGCTTGAGGTTAATTTTGGATGATTGGACAAGCATGGGTTATGGTTTTAGGCCATGGGATAGATAGGACCTATTTGTCCTAACCCACATCCTAAGCTTAGGGTATAGCTTCATAAGTCCCTAGGCTTGGGTTTAGTGTTCCCTTAATCTCTAGAAGTATTCTATGACTAGGGAGATCCTAGTACTTAGAAGAAGACTCTTAAGTCTAAGATGGGAAGGATGAGTCCTCACTTCAAAAGTGAGGTTAACTATAACTTAATATGATAGGTGGGCTTGGTAAGCAACTAATGCTATACCCGTATGTTTGAAACATAAACTATTGATGTGCTATTCATATTTCCTGATATTTTTTTTGTAAAGATTAGGATTTTATATTAAAATTTCAAAATGCAATCTAAGTCTAGAATTATGTTAGGATCTATAGGGTCTAGAAATAGTAGGAGTTGACTCAACCATACTTGTGGTCCTCTGTGAAACAGTGGAGGTCCCCGAAGAAAATGAAGATCTTAGAAGAAGACCCCTATAGATCAAACTTATAGTTTTATGCCGGGCTATGTAAGGGCAGAGCTCAGTGGCCAATTTCCTTGTTCTTTTGGTGTGTATAGTTGTACATGACTGCATTGGCCTATTATGTTAGTTAATTTGGCTTGATTTATTTTGGGTGCATAATAGAAATTTCCAGTTTTCTAGTTTCTTTTTATGATGTGTTTCTCTGATAAAATGCTTGGAATGTTAGGCTCCTAGAAAAAAAAATTAATTTTTTTATCCTATTAAACTTAAATAACTCAAATATAAAATAAAGAAAATGAAAACCTGGCATTCATTAAAAGCCCTAGGTACAACTTAAAAGAAATTAGAAATAATTAGCTTTTGCAAAATATGATAATTTATTTTTTGTTCCTCTTGAATTGAGTGCTTCACCTATTGCACATAAGTAGACATTTGACTTGTGAGGATGACCACCCTTATTAGGGAAAATGTCCCTTCTCTTTTGATTTATCCCATGACCATTTCTAACTACATATCATTATAACATGAATTGCATACCCAATGCCTTAAAATGAGTTGTTAGTCAAAATATAAAAGAAAAAATTTGTTGCATTAGTCAGGTACATAATATGCCACACATTATCTTAGGGTAAGGGAGTGAGTTTGGCTCTTAGCTTCTTTCATAAATGCGATAACATAGCTATCTTGCATACATATGACTGAAACCACAATTTTTAAAATTATTTAGGTGGTGTTAGCTGGCAACCCTTCTAGGCGGATTATAAGTCCAAAAGAGTTGGGGATATGTTCATTTTTTCTCTGGTAGGAAAAGAATTGATAATTCCCATAAAATTTACATTAGGTTGAGTTTCTAATTTGTGTCAAGAGCATTTGTAGATTTAAGTTTTGAAACATTCTTTAGAGTAAGTATTTAACTACTAGGTATTTCTATAGTATTGTCGCAATAATCTAAGTCCCAAATTTCTAGTAAAATATCAATTTAAATCCCAATAATTTTAAACTCAAAATTATAAAGCCTAATGGTAGGTTATTCAAAATTCCTATTGGGTATCCCAATATTTATAAGCATTTCCTACTTAATCCCAATTGGCCTCCAAAAGAATTCTTTCCCATTCGAAATATTTCATATTAAATTTCTAATTCATCATCCTTTTAAGACAAGCTTTGAAATCCATAAAATAAAAAATCTATTTCTTTAATTGAGAGTATTCTTAGGAAGATATCTTTCACTCTAAGATGTAGTTAATGTAGAAAGGCTTCCTTATGGGAACTGCAACCTTGCAATAAAATAAATTGCCTACATCTCCATATAGTTCAAAGGTAAAATCTCTAGTATATCAAAGACTCATCAGTCTTAGGAGACCTTATTAAGTAATTGAATCTAATATATGGTAATATATTAATCTTTCGAGATAATATATTTATCCCTAAATGACATATTTCTTTACCTAAATAAGTACCCCATAATCTACGCGGTGTTCCAAATTAAATTCCTATAGAGTCCTTCTAATTTAAATTATTTATTTTCAATATTTTGTCATTGATGTCATGATTGTGTATGAGGCTTCACCATTCATTCTTGAGCTATTTTTGTTATAAACTAAATTTTATTTCAGCTAGAAGTCTAGAAGTATATTTATTTTAGGGTATAAGAAAATAAGAGCAATCTATAGAACAATGTAACTATGCAAGTATCTAAAAAGAAGATTATTTTCTTCAACTTTAATTGATATTGTGAAAGTTTTGTTTAAATTTTAATGTTTCTTTATTTATTTATTTATTCTCAGGATTTCTTTCATGAGTCACTTGTCATATTTAGTGAAGGAATGTTGACTTCAACATAGAGAAAGTAGAATGATAGCTTAGAGATGCCAAACTATTATTTCAATTTTTATGTTTTAAAAGTATTTATTTCATATTTTCTTACATTAATGATTAGAAAATTTTATAAATTGCATTAATTTCTTGTATTTTGTGTTCACTTCATTATTTTTGCCTCTTTATGGGTAACTAGGTAAAATGGGTTGTCTTGGTTTTAATGTAATATTTCACCAAATAGATAACTAGGTTAAATGGGTCAGGTTTGGGTTACTTAGATTTGAGGAGAGTCATGTTTGGGTTGGGTTTTCCAATCCATATAATATTTAGGTTGGGTCAATTTCTGGATAAACCCATCAATCTAAATTGACACCCCTCATGACTAAGCCTCTTCACTCTTAGAGAAACTCAAAATTTCAACTTTAATTAATAATAATCTTTCTTTTTTTTGAAAAAAATAATTAAATTTATAGTCTCCTTACAGACCATAATGTAAAGAAGAAGAAAATAAAAGGATAATCGGAAGAGGTTTTGGGAGGTCACTTTCACTTTTCTTGGTTGTAAAAAAACTTAAATTGCCTATTTTAAATGCAAATTAATATAGATTTAATCATTTTATTCTTCATATTAATTATAATTAATCCTAACTTCAAAATTTTAATTTAATTTAATTTTTATTTTTTAATTTTCCCTCTACCAACTATCATGATTATAAAATAAAACTAGCCTTACTATATAAAAAACACTTAAACATAAATACAAAAAAGAGTTTTAAAAAATAAATCTTCATCAAATCTTTCTTATGCTCTAGATGATGGAAACCACCTCACTTTTTTGCTTTAGGTTCTCTTGATTGATTTAGTAGCTCTCTATGCTACATCAAACATATGTATGAAACACATTCAATACATTTACACATTGACCTGCAATGCCAAATGGTGTAAGCTATCAAACCAATTCTTTGTAGTACTCTAAATAGTCAAATATTATAGCTTCATTTTTTTCTCTCCACTAAATTTAGTTATTTATTTAGTTGGCTTGACCTTGAAAAACAAAATAAATTTTTTTTCTTACCAATAATGTAATACCATTTTATTGTAACCCTTCTTTTGCCAATCTTATGCAATGTAGATATAATAATAAATTAATCAAACTTTCAATGTTGTTTTATCAATAAATTGATGCCTTAAGATAGTTCTTTTGCCCCAAAATCAAGCCATCTTAACAATAATTGACATCTCCTTCCATACAAAGCTTTGATATGTCTATTTTGATTGTATTTTTATAATTATTATTGTAAGAAAACTCCAATAACAAAAGATGTTCTTCCAACTTCAAATTCCAATACCATTTTGAGAAGATCCTCAAAATTTTGAGTAGTTTATTTTGTTGACTATTAGTCCAAGGATGAAAAATAGTGTTCAAACTTAACCACGTGTCCAAGTTATTGTTACATTTTCCAAAATTTTTAAGTGAATATTGAATCTTAATATTAAAAAGTTGATTTTGGAATCCCATATAGTTAAACTATTTAATCAAAATATAATAAGGGAAAGCTTTCCACACATTCATTTCATATGCTAAGTAGAAAGTGAGAAGATTTAGTTGATCCACTGAATAATATCAGAATAGTACTTTCACTTTATGATGATCAAATATTCCTTGCAATATGATTCTTAAAGTAGTTTTCATTTAATTTCATTTTAATATATAATAAATACATTCCTTTAAATATTTTTTGAAAATTTTTGAGTTTACTTGAGATCTTATAAGTGCAAATATATATATATATATATATATATATATATATATATATATATATATATATATATATATATATATATATATATATATATATATATATAATGGTGGGTTTAACAAATTGGGAAAAGGTTAGACTTTTGTTCATACTTAAGGCTTGATTTGTGAATGAGTTTTAATATTTCTATTTCAAAAAATAGCTGGTACTCATAAATTTTTTCTCATATTATAAAGCCTAATTTATGACTAAGCATATACTATTACATTTGTTCATCTTTAATAATGCATAATTTTTAAATCATATCCTTTAATCAATTTAACCTAATTTCATTGTATTAATTTAATTTCTTCTCAAGTAAAAATATATTTTTAAATTTAATGATTATTAAACATTTTAAAAATTATATGACAATGATAATGCTTCTATATTTTAAGTCGATTAGTTTTAATTCCAAGAAATGAATATAATAATTGTTCTTACGAGACTTTAATTGGGAGGAAGAATAGAAAATCACTTTCATGTTAACATTAACACAACCAAATCCTTGTTCTCAAGAGCTTGAAAGTTGCTTGTTCTCTCAAGAAATGGTTAAAATTGATGCTGACACAATCCAAAAGTGAGAATTTTAGCTATAGTCTAGCTTTTTCTAATAATATTATGAATGTTGTACGAGTTGCCACCATTTTAGGCATAAACTCAAGTGTAGAAAATCTAGCCTCATATTACTATGCTAAACTATTTCAACATAAAAATTAAATTGAATAAATGAATCATAAACCATTTCACAATCCTATATGCATCAAAGCATACCATTTATTAGTGTCTTTCTTCTTAGCTTCTTTGAGTCAGCATAAGTACAACCGGCATTCTTCAGAAAACATCAGCTTACTATAAAGAGGTAGCAAACATAACATTAATAGCACTCCTAATATGTCAACTATTACATATGGACATCTCACTCCCCAAAAGAGATTTATACATCCAGAAAAATTAAATATGAAGAAGAGTGACTACATAAACTTAGAGGTCATTTGAGATCACTTTATGTTATGATTTTATTATCCAAAGTTTATGTATATTATTAGATATACAAAAATAATAAAAATATATCACATGTAATTTTATGATTGGTAATTTGATATGGAAAATCACTTGATTATTTTAATATCAAACGAGATATAACAAGACCTGAGGATGAGGCATTAAATGAGTCCTACAAATTATATTCTATCAACTCGTGAAATAGTTAAAGTCAAATGTGAAATTTGTTATGATCTATTATAACAACTAAATTGAAATGTTGAGCCTATATATGCTCATGTGACATAGAATTTATATGATGTAGCAATGAGGTTGAGCTTACGAGATATGAAAACAACATTAGGCATGTCATATTTCCTATCTTCTTGTCAACCTATAAGTTAGGAAAGTGAATTAAAAAATCCATGATTGATCATTATATGAGTCTTGACAAATATGTCATGGTTTCTCATGTATCTTTTGACTTAGAGAGAAAATTCTAAAATGTAGAAATGATGTTGTATTACTATGTTATATATGATCATGATTGATTAAGACTCGTCAAGCATGTTTAGGAAAGTAATCAAGTCAAATCAAAACTAATATTAGAGCAAAGAGAAGAAAACATTAAAGGTGTTCATGTTTGAGACTCAACCAACATCATTTGGGGGTCCATTTTTTGACCTCTTGAATGAGGTTAATATCAATTTAGAAAATAGTAATTAGGATGTCTAATCTTAGATTAGAAGTCTCCTAATTAGACACTTAAGACACTACACTTAGTGACCTAGTGCATCCTCTTTGGTTTGATCTAACCTAATGGGTTTAGGTGGACTAAACGCAAATTCCAAACTTGAATTAAATTAAAAAAATCTAAATAAACCAAAATAAATTTAAATTAAATCAAATGAATGAATCCAAACTCAAATCAAAGTCAAATCTAGTCAACATTTTGACATAGATTTGACTTATGTGGGTCCCACCAAATGAAAGATCAACCCACAAAAAATTTGGCCAAATGAAATCATTAAAAATGATCTGAATGATAGAATAAATATGCATAAACATGAATCTAAAGAAATTTAAATTTATTAAAGCCTTAATTAGGTTAATTAGATCACTTGGTCTAAATGTGCCTAAATGAGTCCTATGGGGTTCAAACCCAAATTAAATTGAAATCAATTCAAATTGATTATTAAAAATTATTTGTTAATAATTATGGAACATAATCCATTCAATAATTGGGTCCAATTTGATCAAATTGGTCATTTGACTCAAATGAGCCCAAGATTAACCCATTAAGCCAAATTTGGGTCAAATGGGTCAAAATTGAAATTAACCTCGAACCAATTGAATTCAATCATTATAAATTACTCCATATATGTAATCAAGCATGATTAGAGTCCAAAAAAAATTCAATTAAGCTAAATGAGTCATTTGAACCCAATTGGAATTAAGCTTAACCCATTTAAGCCTAAATGGGTTAAAGTGAAGTGAAATGCGAAATTAACTCAAAACCTAAAAGGAATTAATCAAATTAAAACATAAGAAATTATCAATTAAAGATAATTGAATCCAAATTTAAATGAATTAAATCAAATAAATACAATTAAAACCCTTTGAATCCAAATGGAATGAATTGAGTTGAAACCTCAAAGCCAACTCAAATGGACTTGGATTCAACCTAAAATGCACATTAAATTTGATTTGGGTAGCCAAACATTAGCCTAAGGGCTTTGGTTGTGATGTAAAAATACATAAAATGAAAAGTCAGAGGGATGAGGTGGAAACCATGTGAAGGGAGAAGAAATCAAAAGTAAGGAAAAAAAATCCTTCTTCCTCTTCTCCATACCTCATCCACCTCATGGCCTCAACTTGTTTTGGCTTCTTGCCAATTAGTTGAAAACCTCCAAAGAGGGATCGAATGGGATAAAAGTTGGTTTCATCCATGGAAAAAAAGAGAAAGCAAAGGATGATCTCCCATGAAGGCTCTCAACCAAGAAGGGAAAGGGGAGGAAAAGGCTTCCTCTCGTTAAACCTTTCAGCCAACACATTCACAAGTCTAAGAGGGATCAAGCCAACTTATTGGCCAAGACCCTCACCACTGGTGGCTAGATTCCATCCACCTAAAGCTCCCCATGCATATATTTTGGCTATGAATGAAAAGAGAGGAGAGATTCCCTCTCCTCTCCATATCTTCATCCCAAAACATCCACATGATGAAGAGAAGTCAATTTGAAGCCTCCTTTGAGGCTTTCATTGCTAGCAAGCTAGAAATCTACCAGGGATGCTGGCAAACCCCTTAACCTTTAATGGTAAAATGAGAGGGAGATCATTTCATGCTAAATTGATTCTCCCTACATGTTCTAGGGGTCAAAGTGACATCAAAATAATCTTCCCTTGATCCTTACGCTACCGGCGAGCCAGAGAAGAGTCAAAATTGATAGCAAATGGCCACGAGGTGGTCTCCACGATGTCTGGGAGGGAGGTAAGCCACCAAATCATGTCCTTAGTTTTGTCCCATCGAGGCGAAGGTGCTTGGAGTAGGGCGACTGCTGGGGATCACCATCGACGAGGCATGCTTCCCAATCGACCCCTTTAGCAAATTGTGTTAATCATTTGTGAAGAGAATTTGATCCCCAAGAGAATTAAACTATATTAAAATCATGCGATTTCATTGATTTGATTACCAAAAATTGGCTGAATTTGACAAACGATCATTATTTCTCTGGCAGAAGGAAGGGGAGGTAATCCCCACTGTCTGTTTCTTCTATTTGGATTGGACAGCTAAGATCTATCTAGATGCTCTAATTAAAACCTTATAGGAATTGTGAGCGAGATTGTGATCATCATGCATGCGATGCCACTTTTGACGTGTGATCCATGTGGATCTCGTATGGCCCAATAGCGCCACACCATGTGGTAATGGCGCCACATCGACGTCATCATTTAAAATAGGAATTTCTCATTTTTTGAATTTAATAAATATAAGAAAAGGCTAGAATCTTTAAAAAATTATATAAAAGAAAATATAAATCCAAAAAATGCATAGAATCCATTAAACCTAAAATCTCCAATTAATTTATATAATTTTAGATTAATTTTGATATTAAATAAAATTAATCAAACTCTAATTAATTACAAACTACTAATCCAATTAAAGTGAAACTTTGGAAAATTGAAATTGAGGTTAAAATACACTTTAGCAAAATTTTTCATGATTTATCTCAAAGTAAATCAAAAGAAATTAAATTTTAAACTCCAAAGCTTAAATTTAATGAAATAAATTAATATTAAATTAAATAAATCATCAAAACTTTAAATTATCATTATAAATTCATGTGAACTTAAACATAGTAATGAAACCCACTGAAACTTAATAAATCATGAAATGGTCTAATTTGGTAATTAATTAAATTAATTAATCCAATTAATTAATTTGAAATTAAAAAATCATAATAAATCAACCAAAACTCTAAAAATTTTAAATAAACCTTCTATGTATGCATCTTTTAGAGATGAATCTAGGAAAAATGGAACCCATAAGTTATTCCTTCTAAATAAAGCTTAATTTGATTTTTAATGAAATAATGAAAACCTTAATTACACCCTAATAATGCATCTAATTAAATAACTTTATAAAAATCAAATTACCATGGAACCCCACCTGGTATAAAAATTTTAAACCCAATTGATCTCTGGATTGAAAATTATTGAATTTCTAAGTCTCTAGGTCAATATAAATTAAGTAATAAATTAAAAAATATCACAAAATCACAAAATTCACAAAAGTAATTTGGAACATCTTCATCAACTTTAGAACATCTAAGGATAATTTCCAACATTCTAAACTAAAGAATTTGGTTAATTACAAACTTAGGGTTTAATGGAAATCATTAAAAATGCAAAACCTAATTAAACCTTGGAATAAATAATTCATTAAATTCATGATCAACCAATTAAGGAGATTTTAATCCATAATCAATAGAAATTGAGATTAGATTAAAACACTAACCTAAATGTGTTAGATTAACATAATTCTAACTAAATGAAAATGAATTCAATGAACATGAACATTAATGAAATAAATGTTAAACCAATTCAATCCAAATAAAATAAGTCAAATTGAAAATAAATTAAAATAAGATAAAACACATAATGAAATCAAAATAAATAAAAAAAAGGAATCAAATTTTAAAAGAATTAAAATTATAGCATTAATTTAAATCAGGTAATCTAAATGAATGTAAAAGAAGCTAATTAAGATACTTAGGATCTTAGTTAGATCTTTAGGATGAATCTTCATCTTAGGATGAAGGTTTTGTTCTATTAGGATTTAGGATATTGAATGGAATGGGTTCTATCTAAAAGTAAAATCTATTTTATTCTTCATTCTTGTAAACCTAAACTTTACTTTAACATAAAAATGAATTTAAAATAAAAATAAGAATCCTAAATCATTAAATCATTTGAATTGAAACCATATAAAGGTAAAAAAAATAAACAAACTTCAAAATACAAGTTGAAACATGAATCCGAAAAGTGCCTAGCAAAGTCTTGCCACATAACCCTATTTCCTTCACACGCTAGATCATTAAGTCAAGAATATAGAGTTAGGTTAGGTCAACTTGTGATATTTGATGTGATGTGATGTATGTATTCATGTTGTACTATTTTAGACTACATATCTAGGATTATTTTCCTATTAGATTGGATAGTAGGATGATCTTTTAGAACTAATGCTATCTTTTGTAGGGAGTTGTACTAAAAAGAATAGTTGTAAAATAAATTATAAAATTACTATTTATTTGCAAGTGCTAAATAGTCCCTTAGTATAGCCCAATAAGATAGGTGGGCTTGGTAACAGCTAATGCTAAGCCCATATGTTCACAAAATATAACTGCTATATGTTATTTTTATTTTCCTGACATCTATTTTACTAGCCTTAAGATTTATTTTAAAACTTGAAATGTAAAATTTGAGCTTAAAATTAGGTTAAGATCTATGGGCCTTGGATTAACAGGTGCTGACCCTACTAGCAGATAGGTGTAGAGGTCTCATGTGAAACCCAATAGAGGTCCCTGAAGAAGGATACCATTTTGGAAAGAAAAACTATAAATTTAAACTTGTAGTTCTAGGCTGATTGTATAAGGGCAGAGCTCGGTTGCCCATTTTCTCTTTCTTTTGGGGTGTGCACTGATACCTAACTGCATTAGTCTATTAATTTATTTAAATTGACTTGATTTATTTTGAGTGCATAATATAATCAACTTGCTTTTCTAGGTTTTTTTTTCGGTGTTGTGTTTTCTGTGATGAATGCCTGGTGTTTTAATTTAGAGTCGTAGGGATATCACATGGATCTTAGGGGGTACTTATTGAAGTGATTGAATGTGATATTGAGGTATGATGTACTACCTCAAAAGATAGAGACATCATCCCACAATAGACTCAATCACCTAATAAGGACTCATAAGGTAGATGGGATTACAATTATACCAGATATCTTTTATCAACTTTATATGGATAAGTGAAGTAGTGTTTATTTTATGCTAGGTTCTTTAGTTTCCTATGAAACAAAGCTTCTATAGATAATTATGTCTTAGGAAATGAGAATTATTTTAAGAACACTCTTGATTAAAGTAGTCAATTAATATCTCAAAAAAGTTTTAAAGCTAGAATATCAAAGGATTATTTGTTATTGGAAATTAAATGGGAAGAGTTCAAATAGAAAGACTTATTTATGAATTCCACAAGAAGATAAGTAGGGAGCATTGAAGATATTAAAAAGCCTAGTGGATGCTTTAGTCTACCCTATGGTTAGGCTTTACATTTTTGAAAGAGAGGATTTTATTTTATTTTATTTGAGTTAAAATTTTATTAGAAAGTTAGAATTCATATTCCAACAACACACGATTGTGGAAATGCCTAAGAGATGAGGAGTTATACTCATAGCAAGAGCGAAACAAGCCACATTAGAACTTAGATCTAGAGTGCTATTGCACAAGCTAAGAGATCGACCTAATTCTAATTAGGGGAATGTGATATGGTGGATCACTTCCAGAAGAGAAAATAAACTTATCCCGACTCTTATGGATTTATAATCAATTAGAATGGCTGCCAGCTAACACCTCATACTATTCCAAGTGGGTCAGTCATATGTAAATGCAAGATAACTAGGTTATTATTAATTAAGAAATAATATATAGTCTTCAACTCAATCCCTAAGAAGCTAGATCATGATTGGTATGAAAACAGGACTTAGACTAATGAAAGATTTATAAATTTTTAAACCATTTTGACACATTAATTTGGACAAATACTTGGGATAATTATGCCTAAATGCATGATGAAATTGAGTTGTGGGCTAAATTAGCAAGAAAAGGTGTTCACCACTATAAGGGACTATTCTCATAGGTTAAGCCTGTCCCGTATCATGCAAGAGTGGAGATCCTCTATTTTCAAGAGTGAAATAATGTGATATGCATGTTGTGATAACTTATAGCATTCAGCTAAGGGGTTGCTAGATCTTTTATTTATCTTAATTATGAACCTAGGCTTTAAGATGAGGTTATGAGTTGATTTGATTTTAGTTATGAGTTACTAATGAAGGTAGAAAATTTAATTTTATCCTAAAGAGCCTATCACATCTGGGCCACACATCAAATCATCACACTTAGTTTCATAAAAGAATAAAAGGCCAATGCAACCGTGTATCACCGTACACTCTGGAAAAGAAAATGAATTGGGTAGTTGAGCTCTACCCTTTTATAATATGGATTATAATTAAATATTACAATTGAAATAAATTCCATGGGGGTCTTAAATTCTTATTATTCATTTCTTCTTTGGATTAGTTTACTATAAGCTTCACATCGGTCTAACCTAATATTAAGGTCAATGACTTAGTGAGATTATATAAGACCTCCTTGAGGCTACTTAAATCCCCGTGTTCCCAGGATGTCCATACTATATACTAGGCCATTCAAATACACATAAGGATATACATAAGCATAGAAACAAAATCATGACAAGGTTTTATATAAATATCCTTTATTTATGTAAAGCTTAATGGCATAAAGAAAGGGGTTTTTCTTTATAGTCTAACATATGTACACACACATAGATGAAATTAAGCAAATACATGCCATTGTTAAACCAAAAAAGTGAGATTATCTAAGACCTCTTTGGGGCTACTTAAAGTCTCATGTTCCCGAGATATCCAAACTATATACTTATTGATTCAAATACATGAATATATAAGTATGAACATAAGAATAAAACCATCAATTTCCATCTTTTAATTGCAAATAAAGAAACATTTCATCTTCACATAATTAATTATTTTTAATAAGCATTAATTTAAGCTTCAAATCACTTGATTTATAATTAACCCATGGTTTCAAAATAATTTGAGATTTACTTGTGATAATAGACACATTATATAATAACATTTATCAAACTTACATAATTTGAATACAATAATATTTTTTTAATTTTAAATATGAATACATGGAGCACGTGACATACACATTTATGATAATTGAAAGAAAGTAATTGAATATCACCACACAACATATCTGATTTCATTAAAACTGAAGGACAATCAAGTTAAATAAAAAACCATTAAGCCTAATCAAAGCTTCTTTAAGATTTAATTTTAATGTTGAAGCTATTAAAAACTAAAGAGGTAAAATGATATTTAGAATTCACTCTATTCCATATTGATTATTTAATATGTCGAAGGATAGAAATTAAATATATTTATGGTGTTTATTTTGGATGTGGGAGACATCACAGAGATCGTAGGGGGGGTTACTTATTGAAGTGATCAGATACGACATTGAGATATGACATGCTATCTTAAAAGATAGAGACATCACCCTTCAATGGACCCGATCACCTAATAAGGACTCCTAAGGAACGATGGGTCATCAAATATACTAGAGATTTTTCACTGCTTTATATGGATGAATAAAGCAAGGTTTATATTAAATTGGGTCCCTAAATTCCCTATGGAGGCAAGCCTCTATAGTTAATTACATCTTAGAAAATAAAATTCTCTAAGAATACTATCGATTAAAGTAGATAATTATTATCTCCAAAGATTTCAAGGTTAGAATATCAAGGATTAGTTGTATTTGGAAGATCAATTAGGAAATTTCAAGGAGAAAACTTATTTTTAGAATCCAAGGGAAATAAGTAGGGAATTCTTATGATACTAGGAGACCTAGTGAGCACTCCAATCTATCCTATAATTGGGCTTTATACATTTGAAAGTGAAAAGATTTATTTGTTTGAGATGAATTTTATTAGATTGTTAGGGCTTATAATCCACCAACACAAGGTTGTGGAAATGCATAAGAGGCGAGGATTTATGCTTGTATCCTGAAAAAAATAGCTACCTTGGATCCTAAATCTAGGGAGCTTTAGTATGAGCTAAAGCACGACCTAAATCTAAGCGGCAAGTGAAGATAAGGGTTTATCTCCATAAGAGAGGATAAACCTATCCGACATCTAAACTTATAACTGCCAAGAGTGGATGCCAGTTAACTCTTCCTATGATTTTAAAACCATGTAGTATGGTCTTGTGAATTGCAAGATAGCTAGGGTGGTTATTTAGTTTGAAAGAGACTAAAGTCGTAAACTCACTCCCTAAAAGACTAGAGCATGAGTGGTATGAGCAAATGACTTAATCTACAAAAGAAAAATCTTTTTAAATTTTATTTTATTTTAGACATAATATTTTGACAAAGGCTTTGGGAATTTTATATGCTTAAATGCATGATGAAGAATGATTGTTGGCTAAATAAAAAGAGAGAGAGAGAGTGAGTGAAGCTCCATCAATAGAGGTGCTCTCATAGGCCAAGCAGTCCCTATGCGTGTAAGGACAGAGGCCCTCATTTTGCAAAAGTGACTCAAGATGCTATGCATGATCTGAGACATACAACCACATAGCTAAAAGGTTACTAAATCTCTTAATTATCTTATTTTTGTCCTAGGCTTTATGATGAGATTATGAGTTATTTAAAATTTAGTTATGAGTGATTAGTTGGATAAAAAATTTATTTTTATCCTAAGAGCCTATCGCATCCAAGCCACACATTAAAGCATCAATCAAAAAAAATTATGAAAAGCAGAACATCTTAATGTACAATTTAAACATAACTAACATCAATCAATTTTATAAACTACCACGAAAGAATAAGAGGCTAGTGCGGTCAGGCATCGTCGTGTAACCCGAAAAGAGAAAAGATGGGTAGCCGAGCTATACCCTTATTCAGCCCAAAATATGAAAGAATAATTACAATTTAGAAATGAATACATATTATAAGGGGGTGTTCACTCTTCATATCTCCATTTACTTGATTTAATTGTGCTTCAAAAGCATCATAGGGCACCTCAGGACTAAGCCTTGTAGCCTCTGCTCATCCTAATCCCACTAGCACTAATCCTAATTACTATTGCAATAATTACATTTGTATAGGAAAAAGTAAATATAACTACACATATAAAATAGATATTAGCTAAACATACATATAATCCCAAGCAGTTATATATATATATAATTTGGACTTAACACCTTGCATATGGGTAACCAAGCCCACCTGTCTTAACTTGGATTATTCTTAGGGGCTTATCCAACTTGTAAAGAGAACATTTAGATTTATTTTTAGGCAACCCCTTAAGCATAATCTCCTACAAAAAAAATATGATTAGGCTAAGAGCAACCTAACATCCAATATACAAAATAAACACCCTAACATCTAGTCTAAAATATTAAATCATAAAATAAAATATGCAACACATCATACACTGTCCTAAGATAAAGTTAGAAGTGGTGACTTAATTCTAATGTGTGTGTTAATGTCTTGTATGGTATGTCTTAACTAAGCATTAGAGTTATATTTCTCTAAATTAAAAAAAAAAATTATGTTAACGTGATGGTGGGTTTTATTTGAAGTTATTTAATCGATTTATGAATTTTAATTTGTGTTTTATTTTATTTCATGTGATTTATATTTAGCAACTAAGTGCTATAAAGAGAAGGAAGATGATTACCTTCTTTCATCCCTACCTTAAAACACTTTCTAAAGTATATTGATTTTATTTTGTTCTCTTTAATGAATGGCTTATTAAATGATTTTTAATTAATTCTACATTTGGGTTAACTTAAAATGATTTTATCTAATGTGAAGGGCCTCTTAAGATTAATCTAATTGAATTACAATCACATGAAGTATACTAATTCATTCTTTTTCACCACATGTAACATGCATAAGATTTAATACTTAACATATCTATACATGCAATATATTTTAGCACACTTAAATGATGATGAATGTGTATGTTTGGAATTTATATATTTATTTTGATTGAATTATGTGAACATCTAGATTAAAGCGTTATCCAAATTCTAATAGCAAATTACATAAAAATGGTATCATATAAGTATGTGTCATTGTTAACTAGGGAAGTGAGGTAATCAAATGAACTCCTTGGGGCTACTTAAAGCCTTGTATTCTCAGGATGTCCAGACTAAACACTTACTATCTTAAGTACATATGAATGTATACACAACTATTAGGATGAAAATCATGCAAAGATTGTATTCTCTTTAAATGAATTATTTATGTATATGAATTAAAGCTCTATCCAAATTCTTATACAAATAAATATGGGAATAAAATTAAATCGATACATGTCATTATTGACCAGGGAAGTGAGATAATCAAATGACCTCCTCGGGGCTATTTAAAGTCTCGTATTCCTGGGATGTCCAAACTATATACCCATTTCCATTCAAACGTATGAAAATTTGCATACATGAACATAAGAAAGGAAGCTCCAAATCACACACTTATATTATAAACACATACAAGTCCTATGTATTCATAACTATCATCACTCCATATATTATTATTGATTTATGAACCTTTAAGAATAAATTTGAATTTAATAGTGAGAATAGCCACACATATATTAAATTAGATTGACACATACAAGCTTACATAAAGGAAATTTATTTATTTCATCCAAATTTTGAAAAGATGAATATGTGAAATGACATTGTATACAACATCCTCCTTCCATGGAATCGATTGAGTGCCTATGTGGCTCGCGACAGATGCACTTTCATATCTTCCATCTGATCTAAGATCGAATGACATAGATCAAAACTATGGTTCTTAAGGGATCAAAATCATATTAATCTAATGGATTAATCATGATCATCCATTCCACTCATGCGGAATGGATGGTGCGTGATTCGTTGTCTCTCGAACGATGAGAGACGGACACCATCCTCCTTTCGTCGCTTGATTCAAACTCACCAAGCTTGAATTTATTCAATTATTAACCCACACCTTCACGAGGTAGATCAAATGATATCTACCTATCAGATTTGCGTGACATGCAACTTTTCATCAAAAGGCTCCAAATAAGTTTTCCTAAGAGGTTGGTTTTAGGGAATTATCTCATCGAAGCTCAAGATCGGTAGTGGAATAAATTTAGGAAGCTTCGTATAGTGGAGATGAAGAACTTATGATCGACATGCATGGTAATTCCTTCTTGTACACTTAGAGGGTCATAAATTATCAGTTTGGAGGTCGATGTTAATTAAACTTGGAATTTTGGTGGTCAAAGGCCTCGAGAGGCAATTTGTTCTTGCTTAACGGAGTGTGGGGAAGGTGTGGGTGAAGTTAATTTGAGTTTGGTGAAGAATTGGAGGAGTTGGAATGAATGGAAGGATGCCCTCTTTTGAAATAGTAGAATTCGAGGTTGGGATGGCTTGGGAAGCTCAGAGAAGGCTCTAGGGTTTTTGAAAGAGTCCTATGAATCTTGCTGAGAGTGTGTGTATTTGATTTGAATCAAAATTAGGAGGGTATAATAACTCTTTCCATAGTTCAGATAGATGAGATTGGGGCCCAATTTTTGGCCACTCAACCATTGTCTGAGCACCGAAGCGGTTGGTGTCACCTACACATGGCTCGACTTGGTTGGTGGGATGCTTGGTTGGTGGCTCAAGGTGGAAACCTCCTTCCTTGGATCCATGGGTTTAGCCATGATGGGGATATGAGTTAACTCATCTCCCTTTGGTCCAAAGCTGACCTAGCCCACTTGGGATGACCTAAGTGAGTAGGTCAGGCTCTATTCTTGGGTGTTTGAGGCTGCCACATGGAAAGGAGGAGGGTGGACTTAATATTTTGAGAAAAATCTCATGTGGAAAGGAGAATCCAAGGGAGATTTTCCTTGGGTTGAACCAAGTTCAAGTTGGGCTAATTTGGGGCTCACCCAACGTGGGTTTGAGATGGGTTGGGTCTAGTTACATTGGGTTTTGGCTTGGTTCAGATGGGGTTGGCTTAATTTGACCCTTATAGGTTAAATTAGGCTAGGTTGGGTTAGGTTGACTGATTGGTCAAATCAAGTCAAAATAAGGCTTAGGTCAAGTTCAAATAATGATTTAAAGTGTTTTGGTTTATTTGGTTTGAGTCAATTTGACTTAGGTTTGATTTTGTCTTATTTGGATTCATGTAGGTCAAATGGGTCAAGTTGACCGATTTGACCAAATTGGCCAAATTGGCTTGGGATATGGGTTGATTCATGTTGAATTTGTTAATTGAAGATGATTGTAGGCTTTAGTTTGAATTAATTTGGATTTGATTTGGGTTTAGGACAATTTTGACCCTTTAGGTCAATTTGGGCTAAATGGGTTTGATTGACCAATCAGTCAAGTTGGGTTCAATTATGGCTTTGGTCAAGTTCAATAATCAATTTGAAATGAACTTGAGACATTGCTTACAATTAATTTGGGTTATATCATGATTTGACCTAATTTGGTCTTTTAGGTGAAGTTGGGTCAAGTTGGGTCAAAGGGCCAATTGGGTTAGGTTTGGCTTAATTGATGGTAAAGTCCTATTCAAATATTGGTTTTAGGTTGGTATGAATCATTTGTTTCAACTGATTTGGCTTGGGTTAAGATTTGCCTAGTTTGGTTCATGTAGGTTAAGAGGGTTGACTTGGTCAAATGACCAAGTTGACTTGGTTTGACCCAATTTATGATAATTGATCAACCTAGGGTGATCAACAATCATGATAGAAGGCTCTGGTGGGCTTGATTCAATCCAATTTGGGTTGGATTAGAATTTGGCTCAAATAGGTCCTTTAGATCACTTTGGGTCAAGTGAGCCTATTAGGTTTAGTTGAGTGGATTTTGGGTTGATTTGGATTTACTTGAGTTTATATATGGATTTAGGATTAATATATAACTTTGTTTGCAATTGATTTGGGTTTAAATGGGTTTTAGTTCATTTGAATATTTCAAGTCAGATGGGTTAAGCTATGCTTTATTTGGATTGATTTTGGTTGGCTTAGTGATTGTAGATTTGATTTATATTTGGGATGATGATTAGAGGTATAATTGATTCATGAAAAAAATCAATTGAATTTGGATTGAATTGAATGGGAATATTGCTAAGTCCATGGAATTGAATCATATGGCTTAGGAAGGATTTTGATTTGATATTTGGATTTGGTATGATGGAGTTTGATTGTAGATTTTGGTAAATTGATTGAAGAGATGAATCGATCTTTGAATAAATCAATTGAGTTTAGATTTATTTAGATTTGGTTAAGGTTAAGTCCATAGAATAAAATCATAGGGCTTAATCTTTGATTTTGAGTTTGGTTTGATATTTGATTTGATATGAGTGGAGATTTGATTTATATTTGGGATGATGATTGAAGAGGAATTTGACTCATGAGAAAATCAATTGAATTTGATTAAGTCCATGGAATTGAATCATATTGCTTAGAAAGGAACTTGGTTTGATATTTAGATTTGGTATTGGATTTGATAAATAGAATTTGACATTTGATCATGGCTTAAGAAGGTGAACATAGGTTCAGTTTGGGCTATATGGCAAGTAAATCTCCCTAAGTCCTAAGACATAGCCTACTCCTATGATTAACCTTTCTAAGTCTCTAGGCTTTGGTTAAGTGCCCACCTAATTGCTAAAAGTGTTTTATGACTATGGAAGTCTTAGTGTCTAGAAGACTTCTAAGTCTAAGAAGAGGAGATTGAATCCTCAATCCAAAAGTGAGGTCAACAAAAGGACCACCAATAGGTGTGGTGTAACTGATAAGGAACACCGCATATATAAGTGTTGACCGAGGTGATCAACAATGTCCAAGAGATTGTAAGTGCTAACAGAAATAATCTATACATAAACCCGAGAGGTAGATAGAATCACGATCTTTGTGCAATGTGACTCACCTCATATTAAGGGCATAAGGGAGCCGAGAGGATTTAATTGAATTTATTTGGTAGGCATCCGTCGAGGATGAAGATTTGATTTGATTTGTTTTAATTTGTTTAGCTTGATTTATGGAGGTAAAATCTACTAGGGATACAAGTTTGAATTTGATTTAATTTAGTTTATGTTTAATTCAGAGGCTTATCCGTTGGGGACATAAGCTTGGATCTGTTGGGGATCAAGACTAGATTTGATGGATTTACTTTGTGTAAATGTGGTACATATCCTCTGGGGATATAGGCCTGAATCCACTGAAGATCAAGACCAGATTTAATTTATTTTAATTTATTATGGCTCCATTGGGGAGAAGGGTGTGATCTAACTCCACTAGGGAGAATCAATATTGGGTTTAATTTGACTTGGATTTAATTTATGGACCCTGTCAATGTGCGATGGACCCATTAAAAGGGGCTATATCGACCTTGACCTATCTCAGATTTATCAATCCAAATGGATAGTCTATTGACTATGGGGTAGAGCTATCCAACCTAAAGACTTCCTCTCAGTGTGCAATGATTTTACTAGGGAGAAAGTGTAGACCTGTTGGTAGCACAACAAATTGAATCTGACCTAGGGAAACTACCAAGCGAGTAACTCTGGGGACATATGTCAACTCAGGAGTAGTCAAAATTAATTTTATTTGATTTGATATGGTTTGTTTGCATTGGTTTAGTTTGGTTTAATTTATGGACCCTATCGGTGTTCGATGGACCCACTGGGAAGGGGCTCTATCGGCCTTAGCCTACCTCAGATTTACAAATCCAAAAGGGTAGTATGCTGGCTATGGGGAAGAACTATCCAACCTAAAAGTTGCCTTTCTGTGTGCAATGATTGTGCTAGGAAGAAAATGTAGCAGACTTACATCTTTCAAAGTGGGGAATAGCCATCAAGGTGACCTATTGGTAGCACAACAATCGAACCCGACTTAGCATGACTACTGAGTGAGTGTTGCTGGGGACTTATGTAAACTCAAGAGTAGTCAAGCAATTCCTATAGGGAGTCTTGCTGACACTGTTCTAAAGATAAGATGCTTGTTTGGGAAAAGTACCGCTGGGGGTGTCCTCCCAATCCACAAGCAAAATATATATTTTGTTTATATGTTTGCGTGGACCCCTGTTGGTGTGCAAGGGACTACAATGAGAAGGGGCTATATTGGCCTTGATCTATCTTAAATTTACTAAACCAAGGGAGAATCTGCTCATCCACAGTATAAATTCTCCAACCACAGGGGTGGTTACTAGGAAAAGAGAACTGTCTAATTTGGTGGTAACCCGGGTAGTATCTAGATGGGATCGCAAGGACATGATCCAAATAGAGTGCCCACAAGGGAGGTGCTGCTAGGGATGTTATCTTGATCCCTGAAAAGAAAGCCCATAGGTATACGGTGGCCAACTCAAGGAGAAAGTATAGCAGACTTACATCTGCCATGAGTGACGTATCCATTAGGTGGGTCACTGTCTGCATAGCGAACACCAACCAACCTAAGATGCCCGTTGGTGTGTGATGATCAATCTAAGAAGAAGGCATAGTAGAATGACATCTTCATAGATGTAAATGATCATTGAGATAGTCTATCATCGACGGGATAGATGCTATCCGACCGGGGGCGACTACTAAGTGGGGAGTCCCGAGAAAGGACTAGACCTAGACTTAGAGTAGTCAGGAGGAAAGGAGCCACTGGGAAACTTACCCTAAAGCTCAAATATACTTGACCCAATCGGTACACGAAGACTAATCTAATAAGAAAGTATAATAGACTTACATCTTCTTAAATAAAGCCATCATGAGGTAGCTTACTAGCTACGGGGTAAGGCCTACCATACTAATAAGGCACTCATTGGTGTGCAGTGGTTAAGCCAAGAAGAAAGTGTAGCAGACTTACATCTTCCTAAGAAAGAAGACCACTGAGGTGATACAATAATGAAGTAGTGAACTGATCAGACCTAGAGCAGTGACTGAGTGAGGGCCGCTAGGAGTTTTATCTCAACTCGAAGTAGCCCGAGATCAAAGGATATGTGTTTATTTTATGTGTTTTGTGTGTAATTTATGTTTGTGTTATGTTGATGAAGTATAGGATGATGCCTGGGGTCTTTAAACTATCCTAGACACATCGTGGTGGATTCATAGACAGAAATGCTTTCAAATTGAAGAGATCAAATTTGAAATGAAATTTTCATTGATGATGATTATTTTCAAACATAATTTTATGAGTAATATTTCTTTAGATAGAGCCCATTGATTGGAAGCGTTGGGCGCTCTCCTTTATGATTGATAAGTTGATATGATCCTCCTTGGTAGGCTTTTGCTTTGGCAAAAGGGCCTTCCTAAGTGGGTTCAAACTTGCTTCCTATCTTGCGACGGGAAATAATTGGTCTCCTTAGAACTAAAATAAGCTCTCATACCTGAAAAGCTCTAGGGTGGACCAACTTGTTGTGAGCTTGAATCATTTTGCCTTTGTACAACTCGATATTTTGGCATGCCCGTAGGTGTCTCTCTTCCAAACCTTCGAGCTTTTCTAACTGTAACTTGGTGTTCTACTCTATTGTGATCTTGCTGCCCATGGCAATCCTTAGTGATGAGAGTTGGACTTCTAGTGGTAGAACGACTTTGAACCCATACACTAAGGAGAAAGGGGTAGACTGAGTTAGAGTTTTGTAGGTAGTACGGTAGGCCCACAAAGCTTCATTAACTCATGCAACTATCATTTTTTGTCATTGAGTGTCTTCTTGAGTATTTGGATGGGAGTTTTGTTCAAGGCTTCTAGTAAGCCATTTTCTTCTGCATAGTAGATGGTTGAGTATCTCCAATCTATGCTATGTCTTTGGGAAAAGTTATTGATCCTAGTGCTTTTGAATGAAATACTATTATGGGATATAATTTGCTGAGGCACCTCGAACTTATATACGATATGGTTTTTGAAAAACTGGAGCACATGCTGTGTCGTGACTTCTCTGAGCAGAATCACCTCTGCCCATTTGGAAAAGTACTCAGTGGTAGCTAGGATAAATCGATGACTCTTGGTAGAAGAAGAATTGATCATACCCACTATGTCAGTGCAATTCTAGAATGGCCATGAGGCCAATGTTGGGTGGTTGATGCAGGACCACACCGTGTACTTGACATTGATGCCTAGCTATGACCATGCAATCTATGATTATCGATGGCTAGTAGTACCCGAGTCTCTTGATTTTGGTTTTCATTTGGGACCGGATTGGTGAGCTCCACATAATCCTAAGTGAACCTCAGTCACCATCTTACGGGCTTCATGCTTATCTAAATAACATAATCACATATGATCGAAGGACCGCCAGTATAATAAACCATAACAAGGGTGTAGGAAAATACCCTTTGCTTCATCAGATGTGCTTGTGACTTATCTTGAGGTAGTTTGCCTTTATTAAGGTAATCCATGAATGGTTGCCTCCAATCTAGCTCTCATTCTTCTTGGTAACCACAACCTCCCCTTCAAGCGAGTACCTTTCGATGAGTTCAATATCAATAAGAGGTAGGACTTGCCTATTCTGGACCTCTAATGATATAGACTCATCTTCTAGACATGTCAACTCCTTGGCAAGTTTGGCTAAAGCATATACTATGACATTTTCTTTGAAAAAATCTTATAGATGGTAACATCTGGGATTTGGGACAATAGCTCCATTATATACTTATGGTAGTGATATAGCCTAAGCTTTAAAACTTTGTAGGACCCAGCGATTTGGTTGACCACTAACTGAGAATCCCCAAAGATATTAATTTTTTGGATGCTTAGTGAAATGGACAACTCCAGATTGAAAATTAAAGCCTTATATTAGGCTTCATTGTTAGTGCACATATCAGATAGATGATTTGAGAATCTCATCATGTCACGGTCCGTAGTTAAGAGAACTATCCTTATCTCTGCCTTTCCTGGAAGAGTGGACTGTGGTTCTTCTCCTCTCCGAGAGGAAGCCGCACCATCAAAGTACATCTCTGAGTGGCGAATGCTAGTATCCCCTAAGTTCATGATTTGTTGATCGGGGAGGTTATGACTAAGCAAAAATTAACAGGAAGTGGGTGTACTGTTAAGAAATCCACAAGTTCTTATCCTTTCACTGCACGGAGGGGCACAAAAGTGATGTCAAACTGTGATAGAATCATGGACCAACATGCCAACCATTTGGATAGTGTTGGCTATGTCATGAGATATCATGTAATGTCATAGATTTTGGGATGTAAAGATTAAAGCTAGGCAATGCTTCTCAATAGGTGGATAGTTTGCCTCAGCGGGGATTAGACGATGGCTGAGATAGTAGAGCGTGTTATCCTTCCCTTCATCATTTGCTTGGGTCAATAAAGTGCCAAGAGAGTGATCTAATGTAGCAGTATAGAGTATCAAGGGCTTACCCAGGATAGGGGCTATTATAACCGGTGGTGTCATCACGTAGAGCTTCTTCAAAGGCATGCTGACAGTTATCATCCCACTTGAACCTAGCATCCTTTTTGACAAGTGTAGAGAATGGATGGCATCTTCTTGATAGGTTGGATATAAAGTATCTTAGATATTCCAACCACCTTTGGAATGATCTGATTTGAGCTAAACTTTTAGGGGGGGGTAGGCATTTCTAATATCACTTTGATCTTCTCCGGATTGATTTCAATTCCACCGTGTCAGAAAATAAACCCAAGGAATTTCATTGAAGTTACTTTGAATGCATACTTCAGTGGGTTCATTTTGAGGTTAAATTATCTTAACCATTCAAAAACTACTCTCAAGTCAAAGAGATGGTCTTCCTTTTCTTTACTTTTGACCACGAGATCATCAACATAACACTTGACTTGATGATGAATGAGTTCGTTGAAGATTTGAGTCATTTCCCACTAGTATGTGGCACCGGTATTTTTAAGACTAAATGGCATGACTTTATAGCAACAGATTCCTATCGAGGTTCTAAAAGCATTGTTTCTTTCATTTTAAAGGGCCATCTTTATTTGGTTATATCCAGATGAGCCATCCATGAAAAAGAAGACTGCATGAGATGAGAAAATATCCACACCAGTTTTGGTATTGGCAATAGAAATTTATCTTTTGGACATGCCTTATTTAGATCTCTAAAATTGGTTCATATATAAATTTGGCCATTCTTCTTTTTAATTACGAAGATACTGGCCAACCAGGTGTAATATTTTTCCTCTTGAATGAAACCAACATTGATTAATTTCTTAATTTTAAAATGACCTGTTGTTTAATGTCTAATCATATGTGTATAGGAGCTTGCTTGATAGAGTTAGCACTAGGCTCTATAACTAGTTTATGAATTGCTATGACAGGAACCAATCCAAGCATCTTTTCATAACTCCATACAAACCAGTCCTTAAGCTTAATGAGTAGCCTAACTAAGTCATTAGTTTTAGTTTAATTCAATAGGGAACTAATGTATGTCAATCATGGATTTTCCTCAGTTTCTAAGTAATTGCTTTAAGCTCATTGATGGTTGACTTTATCTCCTCTTCGAACTCTAGCGATGCATCTTGGACTTAAAAATCATTTGGGTCATCTGAAGTTTCTAAGCATACCTCCTCATATGAGTAAATGTGATTGGAAAGAACCTATCAGATTATAGATGATTGGTGATGACTAAGCAGTAATTATCATCGTGATTGGGCCTACCATGCCAAAGATGAGTCCTGGCCTTGATTGAGAATTCTTGCATCTGTTGTTCCATATGCTTTCAAAGTAATCTGACCTGTGTTTATACCAAGTACATTAGATTAGCCCTTTATTTGCTAAATTATTAATACAAGGTGAGTACCAAATCAAAAGATAATTCTACTAAATCTTTATATGAATCATACTCAAGTTCTACATCAACTTCTTGATTTGAGAATGATGCTCCAAGAAAGATCCTCTGAGTCTTCACATCTATGGATGACTTAGGGGCTTTGTTAACTACCAAACCCTCAACTTTTTATGAGGAAAGTGGGGTTAGAGCTAAAATTCCCAATTGATGTCTAACAGTTTCACATAGAGACTAGCTTATGCTTTACTTAGGAATCAGGTCTTCATCACTATCTGGCTCGAGTGTCACCTCCAAAGGAATATGCTACTAGGAAGATCTGGCTAGTGTGCTAACCATATATAACTCATCCTTTGAACTAGATTCTAAGACTATATGGATAGCAGCTGTACTCTTGGTAGCTGCGATATATCTCCTATTGGGTGGCCAATAAGAAGGTCTTCCACCCCTAGGACTGCCTTTGGACTAGCCTATTCCTTATCATGGTGGAAATTGGGTCATCCTCCCCACTTGTTCAAATAAAGTAACGAACTGTGGGTGTAATCTAACTTCAGGCTCTACATCCTCCATTGAATCCATTTCTCGCTCTCTTTTATTTTTTTTTCTTTTCTTTTTTTTTTTGTCCCACATGGGGATTTTGGCTAAGTTTGCGAGAATAGACTTTTTTGTTTTGGGGGAGGTAGCAGGTTGCATCATCATATATCCCAAACTCATGTATTGAAAATGGTTTGAGATGTCTTTTAACATAATATTCGATCCCACTTCTCATGAACTTCATGCACTGATGTAGAGAGGATCGAACCATGTTGTTCTCATGTATTCATGGTCTCCCAAGCAAAACATTGAAAAATGTATCTAAGTTTATGATGTAAAACTTGGCTTGAGTCTTCCAATCATCTATCTCCAGTGGAAACACTATAGAGCCTAAGGCCCTCTCGCCTTGTTCATTGAATCCTTTCAACATATCTTCTCCTTTTATAGTTTAGAGATGTCGATCCTTAATTAGGCAAGGGTTCTTAGACTCATAATATTGACTGATGAACCTAGGTCAACAAGAAATCTAGATAGCATGTATCTGCCAACATCCACTATAATGTAGAGAGGATGATTGTGCTCGATCGTCCTTAGAAGTAGGTCTTCATCACTGAATATAACTCCTAAGATATTAGGATGGGTAGCGGCCCCATTAGAGATTCCCTCATCTCTTTGGATAAGACAAGGATGTCATATATGCTTAACTTAGCTGGCAACTTTCTTAGGTGAGCTAGGATGTAGGAACCAACTCTGGGTTAGACCCCACAAGCATATCAATAGGTGGAGTACCTTGTGGTGGGGCTATCTACTCACTAGAACCAATGACTTGTTTACCCTTATCTTGAGATGCTACCCTAAGAGGTAGAATTTCACCACTACGTAGGTTGATTTCAATGACTTCATGGAATGATGAGCTCATGGAAAGTTCTACTTGCTCATCAGGCATGCCTATAGCTTCTCCTATGGGATCGTCAGAGTCGGATGGATCCAAGTCAATCTTAAGAGGTGAACCTGATTAATTTAGAGAAGGAAAGTTTGACTCTGAATCATAAATGATGGGATCAAAACTACTAGAGCTATTAATATTATTTAAACTCACAGAGCTTCCTTTGAGAATAAAATTAGGAGTTTCAAAAGTAGACAAAACATAAGTGGAATCTATTTTCTTCATTGATTTCTTTAATTTGGGTGGAGGCATATGATATAAACCAAGTAAAGTAAGCGTAGTAAAGGATTTGGTGCCCTTATCCACTGATACAACACTCCTGCCATTAGAAGAGGAGCTAGCAAAAGAAGTAGTAGCTACAACGATGGAGGGGGTGCCAGACTTGAATGGTGGTTGTGCTACCGGACTATCTTGGGAAAGTATGGTAGGTTGCTGCTATTGTTGGGCTGCCACCTTCCTTGAGTTGTCTTTTACAACTAGCAAACCTTCCTTGAATTTCATTGAGCTTCTTTAGGCACCTGCAAGAAAACCTTCTTGATTTTAGAAATAATCTTTTTAGAGGTGCGAGATAAGGAAATATCCCAACCTTTTTTGGTCTTAAGAGGATCATAAGTATCCTCAAGGATTACTCTAACAGAATTGGTTAGTTGTTCCAATAAGTACTCCTTAGGGATAACTATAGCTCCCTACTTCTATCTACACTCAAGCCAATCCTTAAAAGTGATAATCCTCTAAGACATGGCCTAACATGCAATGGTAGGGGAAATAACTAGGATCATCCCTCTTGCTCACTTCCTCCGATCTCTTGGGCTCTTATAATTAAAAATTAGGTTTCTTCAAGAGATTCTTAAAGATTTTTCTGACTACCTCTCTCTTGAATAAATATGGCTTGTTTAATATGTCGATAAGATTAGGTGGAAAATAGCTACCTAGCGGTGGATATGAATACCACTACTGGGTATGTTGTTGTGGCAGCGATAGTGGCCATTGTGGTGGCTGGTATGACAATCGAGGTGGTAGAAGAGGAGGTGGAAAAAGAGGTTGCTAAGCTAGTGGTCTCTCATACTAAACTCAAGTTGGCTATTTCCCTTTATCCACTGACACAATTGTCCCTGACTTTTTCTCAAACACCTTCTATGGCTTGGGCCTAGATGATTTGTCCAAGAAGGGAAACTGTTTGGCTTCCTCTTGCAGGTTAGCCGCCTTGTTGACTAATTTCTCAAATGTCTTGATAGTAAAGCCCTTAAGCATGAAGGCGACTAGGCTATTGATATTCTTGAGCAAGATCTCAATGGCATGCCATTCAGATAACTGTGGTTCGCATTTCATGCTCAGGTTGTGCCACCTGAGCATATAATCAATAAGGGACTTGTTGGGTTTCTATTTTTCTAAAATGAGGTCACCTATAGTCACCCTCTTCTGAGCTCCTATGAATCTCTTGATGAAGAGATGCTCTAATTCAATAAATATCTTCACTGAACTGTTTGGCAGTTCGACATACCAATCAAATACAACCCTTGCTAAGCTATTGATAAAAAGTCTGAACAGGAGTGTGTCACTAGCACCAGCATTGTAATAATTGTCTTTGAAATGTGCAGTATCCTATCATGGATTCCCACTACCATCAAAGATCTTGAAGGATGGTGGTACAAAACCCTTGGGGTACTGAACTACATCGAATTCCTCTAGGTACGGTCTACCTTTTAGAATGGATGAGCTCCCCCTAGCTTATGCCAATGCTTCCCTCACCTACTATTCCACCATGTTCTTGATATCCTTCTCATGCATGGAGGTGCTATCTGTGACCTTCCTATGCAAAATACCAGCATCACCATCTACGGGAGTGCACTTGGGAAAATCTATGGTATGTACCAACTCTGGCTAGTCGGTTACCATAGGAGAAGGCTGTGAAGCTGGGGCTAGGTTCTGCAATGCTGAGACCACTTCCATTAATTCTTCTACCCTCTTCTCCATATTGTCTATCTTGTCATCCTTCTGCTTGAGCTAGTGGAGGAGGCACTAAGTTGAGTGGGAGGTGTTGCCTTCCTCCATTACATTACTTTCCTAACTATGTTGATCCCGCCATAGGGATCCTCGGGTGTTGACCATGTGGACTTCGGCCGTGTTGTCCAACATGTCATCCTCATCGAGATCGAAGTCAACCCTACCCTCATCCTGATTTGAGTGATCACTGCCAAAAATCTATCTGATTCCAGTGCAGTAGTCCTCAATGATGTCATCAAAGGAATGGTCATCTACCCTGCTTGGCACTACTAGAATGTAGACTAGCTGCTAACTGACTAGACTATGCTCTACAGACTATATGTACTGAATGCTTTGCACTGGCAGAGTGCACTCCCTAGCTGGCTCAACCACCATGGGGACTATGTCAGTATCCCCTGCCCTCTCTTCCTCCACCTGCTGTGAAGGTGGAGTGACCACGATGCTCTTATGTCACCACTCCCTCTTAACCACAGCTAAAGTAAAAGGTCAAGCAGGAGTGCTTGATCTCACCTCAATTGGTGGAATGGATGGAGCGAGATTGTTAGGCCATAGCCGAATCACCAAAGGAGATGTCCTCTCTCTAGAATAGGGCTTGTACAGCTTGACGGGGACTGCAAATGCTGGGACTTAGATTGGTGATGGTGGGCATTGAGTTTTGGTGTGATGGTAAGGACATCGACTGCCTCTCTATCAAAAACCTCATCTTGTGTCAGACGGTACGTGTGAGAACTATGCTATCTAAATGATTGGCTTTAACAGGGCACCAATTAAGAAAATTTATTAGGGCGGAGGCTGCCAACTGCCTGGCGTACCTCCTCCACTCTTGCTTACCCACTTGGGTAGTGACTCTAGCCTCAGTGGCTCTCTCTTTATGAATTTGACCCCTAATGCTTCTAAAGATCAAACTCTTCAAGTCAAGAAGTAAGCCAGGATCAGAGCGTCCATGGCTTTGTCGACCCGATGAAGAAATATCGTAGGCTAGCATAGGGCATCCTCTTACCCCTAGCTTGTATCTTTAACTCTGTAGGCAGTGAGGAGATGCTGCTATACTGTAGTAATCCTCCTCTCCTTCTAAAGTTGAGAGGAGTGGAGGGAGAACTAGTACCAACCTCAAAGGTGGAAGAGACTATCTCAGAAGCTAGGACAGCCCTCCCCTTCAGAGTAGGGGGAACAACAGAGGTGGTGCTTGCCCTCGCTGGAACTGCAACAGGGGCAACAAGGTGAACTGGAACTGATGCTGAAGCTAGTACTGATACTGATGGGGGTACAGTAACCACAACAAACTTCCTCTTCAAGGAGAGAAACTCAGACCTAAGTTGAACATCTAAGTGAAGAAGTGGCTTCTTGCCTGCCACCTCTTCCTTGCTGACAGTGGTGAGAGCTACCCCCTCATAGGTGACTCTGAATACCTCAAATCCATGTTCAAACTAGATCACGTGCATGGTGGTGGTGAGTATGGCCTGATCCAAGGCCATATCCACACCAGAAAGATAAGGGAAGATCACCTTGCCGGAAGACATGGTCGTAGATTGATCGTAGAAAGGGAGAAAGAATGAGGTTGGTATCTCTGCATTTGTTAAAACAAAATTGAATTAGACCCTTGCCTCGAACTGTTGATTTGAATTGTTAACTTTGATTTGATTTTTAAAATTTGAACCCACACTTAATAAATTTAGGTATGCTAGGTGAGGTTCATTGTATTGGAGAGATTTTAGGAGTTTGAGGAGAGACTTTGCCATAAGATTTTTAATTTTGATTTGGAACCCTCATCCAACAAATTTAAGTACATTGAGTGGGGTTCAAATGTTTTGGAGATGTATTTGTTATTATCTTTTGTTCGAATTTGACTTAGCAAATTTAGGTATGCTAAGTGGCATTTAATTATATGTTTGAAAATTTTGAAAGCTTTCTATGTTGATGGCTTGATTGTTTATTTCTTTGATATGTGGTTTTGATTTTGAGGATTGAATTCTCGTTTAATGAATATGGGTATATTAAATGGAATTCAAAATGTGTGTGTTGGATACTTTGATTTTGAAAATAGAACTCCCATTTAACTAATATGCCTATGTTAAATGGAGTTTAATTGTAATTTGTTTTATCTTAATTTTATTTTGATTTTGAAAAGGGGGACCTTCACTTAGCAAATTTGGGTATGTTAAGTAAAGTTCAGCTTATATGTTGGTTATCTTGATTTTGTTTAGTTTTGAAAAGTGGAACTCTCATTTAACAAAATATAGATATCTTAAATAAAGTTCAATCATATGTTGTTCATCTTGATTTTGTTTAGTTTTGAAAATGAAACTCTCATTTTACAAATATGGGTATGTTAAATGGAGTTGGTTTTATTTGAAAATATGTTGGGTATATTTTATTTTAATTTTAAAATGGGGAGACCCCTCATTTAACAAATTTGAGTATGTTAAATGGGGGTTATTTTATTTTTGAAATATGGCTTGAAGAGGTTTGTTTTAATTTTGAAAAGGGGAGCACTGATTTAGAAAATTTAGGTATGCTAAATGAGGTTCAATTAATTTTATTTGAAAAAGGGATTTGAAAGATTTATATTTTATCTTATTTGACATTGGTCCTACAAAGAGAGTTTTAACTTAGCCAATTGTATTATGCTAAGTGAAATTCACATGATTTTGTTTTGAAAAGATTTTTGAAATTTTTGCAAAAGAGATTTTATTTGTTTTACTTTAAATTCCTTTAGAGTTTTATCATATATGAGATGAACCTTGCTTTACCAAGCTAGTGGTAAGAGGTTACAAATTCTATTTGAATTACATTTGGTCATCTCCTTTCTTTAATTATCATATTATTGCCTATTGGGGAATCTAATAGGAATCATAAGACATACACGAGAGTGTGTTCTTAAAACCTAAAAGATGTTGTCTACCTCTGCTCAAGAATGAAATGAGGAAAGGGCTAACAGAAAGAAGGATAGTTTTGGCCTTATGAAAAAATATAAGTTCGATATCGATGCTTGGAGATGATAATTGTCTACTGAAGATGGAGAGAGGAACTATCCCTAGAGGAGTCACCAAAAAAATCTATGGTATTTATTTTTGGATGTGAGGGACAACATGCATTGGGTGGGGTACTTATTGAAGTGATTAGGTACAATATTGAGGTATGACATACTATCTTGAAAGAAAGAGACATCACTCTTCAATGGACCTGATCACCTAATAAGGGGTCTACACTCTTGCAAGATAAATGATAAAGCTTGACCTGTGAGAGTAGTTCCTTGTAGTGGAGAACACATTTTTCTTTAATTTAGCCCACAACTTGATTTCATCATGCATGTAGCTTCAACCTTCTAAAGCTTGAGTCCAAAATGATGAGACAAAAAAGGTTAGGATTCTAGATTATAGCCTCTTAGGGAGTGAGTTTAGGATTCAAGATTCCTTCGTGAAATATTAACCATCTTACATTTACATAAGATGCCCAAAAGGTTTTAAATCATAGAAGGTGTTAGCTAGCACCCTAGATAGTAAGTCCATAAGAGTCGGATCAGTCTACCCTCTTAGTGGAAGTGAACCAATATGTACCACTTTCTTGAGTAAATTTAGGTCGAGCTCTTAGTTTGTGCTAGAGCACCATAAATGTACATTAGACTCCACTTTCATATGGTACCAAGTAAACTTCTCTCCTTCAAGCATTTTTACAATTTTTTGCTATTAGAATCTAAGTTCAAGCCTTCTAATAAAATTTTGACAAAGGCTTTGGGATTTTTATATGCCTAAATGCATGATGAAAATTGATTGTTTGCTAAATCAAAGAGAAAGGGAAGAGCTCGCTAGTAGGGGTACACTCATAGGTCAAGCCCCTATGCTTAAAGATGGAGGCCCTCATTTTAAAAAGTAACTCAATATGCTATGCATGATGTGAGACATACAACCACACTAAGGGGTTGCTAAATCCTTTAATTATCTTGTTTATCTCATAGGATTTATGATGAGATTATGAGTTATTTAAAATTTAGTTATGAGTGAGTAGTTGGATAGAAAATTTATTTTATCCTAAGAGCTTATCGCATCTAGGCCACACATTAAAGCATCTATCATAAGAAACTATGAAAGCATGCCATCCTAATGTACAATTTAAATATAACATAACATCAATACATTTTATAAACTATCACAAATGAATAAGAGGCCGGTGCGATCGGGTGCCACCGTACAACCCGAAAAGAGAAAAGATGGGTAGCCAAGATCTACCCTTATACAACCCAAAATATGAAAGAATAATTTCAATTTACATATTATAGGAGGTATTCACTCTTCATGTCTCCATTTCCTTGATTTGATTGTGCTTCAAAGGCATCAGAGGGCATGTCAGGACTAAGCCTTCTAGCCACTGCCCATTGTAATCCCCTATAGCACTAATCCTAATTCCTATTGCAAAAATTACATTTGTATAGGAAAAATTAAATCTAACTACACCTGTGAAACATATATTAGCTAAACATGCAATCCAAGTAGCTATATGTAATATTTAGACATAGCACCCTACACATGGGTAACCCCACTGCCCTAACTTGGATTATGCTTAGGGGCTTAGGTAACCTACAAAGAGAGCATTTATATTTATTTTTGAGTGACCCCTTAAGTATAATCTCCTACAAAAAAATATGATTAGGCTAAGAGCGACCTAACATCAAGTCTACAAAACATACACCCTAACATCCAATCTAAAACATTACATCATAAAATAAAACATGCATCACATCATACACCATCCTAACATAGAGCTAGACGTGGTGACTTAATTCTAAAAAGGTCTTATTTGGGTCTTAACTAAGCATTAGAGTTATATTTCTAAATTCAAAAAATATTCAAATTAACATGATTGTGGGTTTCATTTGAAGTTGTTTAATCGATTTGTGAATTTTAATTTGTGTTTTATTTTGTTTTATGTGATTTATACTTAGAAACTAAGTGTTATAAAGAGAAGGAAGAGGATTACCCTCTTCATCCCTACCTTCCACTTTCTAAAGCATATTGATTTGATTTTGTTCTCTTTAAGAATGGATTATTAAATGATTTTAATTAATTCTATGTTTGGGTTAACTTTAAATGATTTTATCCAATATGAAAGGCTTCTTAAGATTAATCTAATTGAATTACTATCACGTGAAGTATACTAAGTCATTCCTTTCCATCACATGTAACATGCATATGATTTAATACTTAGCATATCTATACATGCAATATTTTTTAGCACACTTAAATGATGATGAATGTGTATGTTTGGAATTTATATATTTGTTTTGATTGAATTATGTGAACATATAAATTAAAGCTATATCTAAATTCTAATACCAAAATACATAAAAATGAAATCCTATAAGTATGTGTCATTAACAGGAAGTGAGGTAATCAAATGACCTCTAAAGCCTAGTATTCGGATGTCCACTATGGACTTATTAACATTTCAAACTTATGTAAATATATACATGACTAAGGAAAAGGAAGCATTAATTTATACTTAACATACTCTAATAACTTTGGTGAATATGGATGCATGCATTTTTTAAAATAGAAGGGGGGTTCATCTTTTAATTAAACACACATGCACATGTATAAAGGATGTGTGTATGTTTAAACTAAAGTGAGGTAATCAAATGACCTCCTTGGGGCTACTTAAAGTTTTATGGATGTCTACACTTGCTATCTTTATTACATAAAATGTATATACAAATATATAATAAATTTATGTATATGAATTAAAGCTCTATCCAAATTCTTATGCAAATAAACATGGAATGAAATCAAATGGATACATGTCATTGTTGAAGTGAGATAATCAAATGACCTTCTAGACTACCTAAAGTCTCATTCTGGATGTCCAAACTATATACCCAATTCCATTCAAACATATGAAAATTTGCATAAATGAACATAAGAAAGGGAGCTCCAAATCACACACTTATATTATAAATACATACAAGTCCTATGTATTCATAACTACCATCACTCCATATATTTTTATTAATTTATGAACCTTTGAAAATAAATTTGAATTTAATAGTGATAATAGCCACACATATATTAAATTAGATCGACACATTCAAACTTACATAAAGGAAATTCATTTATTTCATTTAAATTTTGTAAAGATGAATATATGAAATCACATGGCATACAACATTTAACATGATTGGAAAGGAATAATTGAATATAAACACATGATTCATTCAAATACATTAACCTTGGGACAATCACATTAAATAAAATCATTTAAAGAAAACCAAAATTCCTTTATTAATTTATGACTTAGGATTTTGAATATTTTTAAAGAGGGGAAATATTCACTTGGTGTTCTAATCCCATTTCCATATTGGTGGTTTGATTTGATTTGAAAAGATAATTAGGTAAATTTTATGAATTAATTAGGTTGGATCCTTAATTAAGTCAATTACCCTTACTTATGATTCTTCAAATTGATTAACCACTTAATTATGAGCCACAAATGAGATGAACATGATTGGAAATAAAATTATAGTGCTCCTATAAGGACTTAATGCAAATAGTTTATCATTAAGGGTTAATTAAATTAAAGAATTTAATTAAATACTTTTATGATTTTCTCACACTTATTGGTTAATCATAATTTCTTAAAGGGGTCTTTATATTATTAAACACATAAAGAGGAGCCCTTAAATCCATTGTTAATTATCTATTATAATTGTTATTTTAATTTGATTAATTAAGTCATTTTAATTAACTAATTAACCCCTTTAATGTCATTTTAATTAATTTCCTTCCAAATGAATGGAGGAAAAAGGCCTAATCTCATTCCTTTTCCCATTCACTATTAGATAGTGATTAGCTTAATTAATTAATTAATTGGTTATTGATTACGAGTTAATTGACCATTAAATGGATTAAGAGAGTAATTAAAGCTTAAATGAGCAATTTCTCTAATTACCTAAGCAATAAATCCCAAGAAAATTATGAGGTCATCCCATTAAACTAACACACAAAATTTGGAGGTAATTACTCAAGTAATTAATGAGTAACTAGGCTAATTAAGTTCATAATTAAATCTTAATTAAGCCTTAGTTACTATTCAAAACCATTTGAAATTAATTTTAAATATATATCCTCTAAAATACCATTAAAATGAATATTTATTTGTATTTTTGTGATGTTTCTACAATATATTATAGATTTTTAAAGATTCAGCCATTAAATCTATTAATTAAGCCTTAATTAAGCCTAATCTTATTGGCACCATGCGGACTGCTGGTGTGGCGCACTTTTCATGTGGTGCCACGAGATTGGCCACTTAAACTCATCTAAATCGCTTTATGTGGTGGTGGCGATTACACTTTCATCTCTACCGCCCGATTGATGATGGAGATCAAACTGCTTAAGGGATTAAAATTGGATTAATCATGATCTGCTCCAATCATGTGAAATGGATGGTGTTTGATCCATCATCTCCGCGATGAGAGACATACACCGCCATCTCCGATTTGAGCTCACCTAAGTTGATAGATTCAAAAATTAACTCACCTTCACGAGGTAGATCCAAAGGGATCTACCTTGGATTTGACATACAACTTTTATTTAAAACCTCCAAATAATTTTCACTAGGAGGTCAATTTTGGGAATTACCTCATTGGAGGTCAAGACTAGTGAATCGATTGAGGAAGCTTCGTCAATTAGGGATGAAGCCCTAATGATCGACATGAACTAATTCCTTCCCATTTGCCATTCGCTTGGAGGGTCATGAACCATCGATTTGGAGGTCGACATTGATCGAACCTAGACTTCCGGTGGTCGGAGGTCTTGGGAGGTGATTCATTCTTGCTCAACAGAGTGTGGGGAAAGTGTGGCTGATGTTAATTTGAGTTTGGAAAAGAATTGGAAGAGTTGGAATGAATGAAAGGATGCCCATTTTTGGACAGGGAATGAGGTTGGGATGGCTTGGGAAGCTGAGGGCAAGGTTATTGAAAGGTTCCTAGGAAACTTTAGAGTGTGTGTCTTTGATTGATCAAAATGAGGGAGCTATATCACCCTCCCTTGGATCGAATGGATTAGATTGGAGCTCAATTTTTTTGTCCCACCATCCAAGCTGAGTAGTTGGTCACCCCTAAGTGGCTCGACTTGGTTGGTGGTGGGATGCTTGGTTGGTGGTTCAAGGTGCCAACCTCCTTTGGATCCATGGGGTTTGGCCATGGTGGAGGTGAGTTAACTCACCTCCCTTTGGTCCAAACATGACATGCCCACTTGGCTAGGTGAGTCGTTCCATTTGGGTGTTTGAGGTTGCCATATGGAAAAGAGGAGGGTGGACTTGCTATTTTGGGAAAAATCCCATTTGGGGAAGAAAGGGATATTTTCCTTAGAACCTAATTCAGGTTGGGGCTAATTTGGGGCTGACCTAAGGTGGGTTTAAAATGTGTTTGGACAGGTTACATTGGGTTTTGGTTGTTCAAATGGGTTTGGCTCAATTTGACCTTTATAGGTCAAATTGTCAAATTGGGCTAGGTTTGGTTAGGTTGATGGATTGGTCAAATTGGGTCAACCAAGATTTAGGTCAAGTTCAAATGATGATTTGAAGTGTTTTGGTTCAATTGGTTTGAGTCAATTTGACTTAGATTTGATTTTGGCTCATTTGGATTCATGTAGGTCAAATGGGTCAAGTTGACCAATTTGACTAAATTTGCCAAATTAGCTTGGGTTATGGGTTGATTCATGTTCAATTGGTTAATTGAAGATGATTGTAGGCTTCAATTTAAATTAATTTGGATTTGATTTATATTTAGGATAATTTTGACCCTTTAGGTCAATTTTGAATGGGTTAGGTTGATTAATCGATCAAATTATGTTCAATTAAGGCTATGGTCAAGTTCAAAAATGAATTTGGAATGAACTTGAGCCATTGTTTGTAATCAATTTGGGTTATACCGTGATTTGACCCAATTTGGTCTTTTTGGTCAAGTTGGGTGAACTTAGGTCAAAGGTCCAATTAGGTTAGGTTTGGCTTAATTGGTGGTCAAGTCATATTCAAATATTGGTTTTAGGTTGCTATGAATCATTGGTTTCTATTGATTTTGGCTTGGGTTAAGATTTGGCTAGTTTAGTTCATGTAGGCTAAGAGTGTTGACTTGGTTTGATTCAATTGATGACAATTGATCAACCTAGGGTGATCCACAATCGTGATAAGAGGTTTTGGTGGGCTTGGTTCAATCAAATTTGGGTTGGATTGGAATTTGGCTCAAATAGGTCTTTTAGGTCACCTTGGGTCAAGTGAACTTATTGGTCGATTTTGGGTTGATTTGGATTTAGTTGAGTTTATATATTGATTTAGGATTGATATATAGCTTTGATTGGAATTGATTTGGGTTCAAATGGGTTTTGGTTCAATTGAATATTTCAATTCAAATTTAAGCTATTTGATTTGGATTGATTTTGGTTTGGCTTGATGATTGTAGATTTGATTTATATTTGGGATGATGATTGAAAGTATAATTGATTCATGAGAAAATTAATTGAATTTGGTTTGAATTGAATGGGAATTTTAGCTAAGTCCATGGAATTAAATCATATGACTTAGGAAGAGTTTTGATTTCATTTTGGATTTGGTATGATGAAGTTTGATTATAAATTTTGGTAAATTGATCAAGAGCTGAATCGATCTTTGAGAAAATAAATCAAGCTTGGATTGATTTAGATTTGGTTAAGGTTAAGTCCATAGGATAAAATCATAAGGCTTAAGCTTGGATTTTGGGTTTGGTTTGATATTTAGATTTGATATGATTAGAGATTTGATTTATATTTAGGATGTTGATTGAATGAGTAATTAACTCATAAGAAATTCAATTGAATTTGTTATGAGTTGAATTTGATTATGTCCATGGAATTGAATTGGAATAATCTTGATTTAATATTTGGATTTGGTATTGGATTTGATAAATTGAATTTGAGATTTGGTCATGGATTAAGAAGGTGAACATAGGTTGGGTTTGGGCTATAGGGTAGGTGAATCTCCCTAAGTCCAAAGGCATAGCCTACTCTAATGATTAACCCTTCTATGTCTCTAGGCTTAGGTTAAGTGTTCACCTATTTGCTAGAAGTGTTTTATGACCAAGAAATTCTTGGTGTCTAGAAGACTCCTAAGCCTAAGAAGAGGAGATTGATTCCTCACTCCAAAAGTGAGGTCAACAATATTTTATGAAATAATTAGGTTCAATCTATTAATTATATCAATTTGATTACCCTTCCCATGCTTCTTTACATGAGCCTTCAATGATATGCTTTGGAAAAATAAACTTAGCAATGCACCTAAAAACAATGCAATTAGCTCATGTTTCAGAGTTAATTGCATTAAGGAAAGAAAAGATTCAAGCTAAATACTCTTATGATTTCCCCACACTAATTGGAGAATTATAATTTCTTTAATGAATTTATATTATTAAACACATAAAAGGATTAATGGGTTGACACTTGAGTTATTTAAACTAATTTTTTGCATTTTCTTTAATTTTTTTATTTATCTTTAATTATTAAACATATTAATCAACCCATTAAGGGAATACATTTGTAAATAATTAGGAGAGGTGGTCCTAATTAATTCCCACATTATCCTCACTATTTTCATCAATTAATTATCCTTAATTACTCAATTTTACTATCCATTGATTTTAATAATTATGAAATTAGTTAAAAGGGGGTAATTAGGATTAAAAATTTGGGATTTCTCAAACTGCATGGTAAACAATTCCAAGAAAAATATGAGAGGCAGTGGACATCTCTTGGAATCAACATTCCTAATATGAAATTAACTATCCAAATAATTTGACCTTAATTAGTAATTAGCCTTATCTTTAAACCTTAATTAAGCTCATTAGACATTAATTGAGGATTTTTATTATTATATTTTTATCTATCTAAGCTTTTAGAATGGGTTTATTTGCATTTGTTTTTTTTCTATAATTAGTTATGATTTTTTGAAGTTCTTGCTATTTAATTATATTTTAAAACCATAAATAATCATTTTAAGCCACCATGCACGTTGATGGGCAAATGCTTTACATGTGGCGCTATGGTATTGGTTATTTAAAATGTCCCACATGACCTAACTCAATGGCGGATGCATTTCATCCTGAACATCCGATCTTGGATCAGACGATCGAGATTAATCTCGTGATTATGAAGAGATTAAATTTAGATTTCTAGCATAATTAATCATGGCCATCCATTCTAATCATGCAGAATGGATGGTCGGTAATTCAACATCCACAGTATCGAAGATGGACCTTTGTTAAGCCTTAGTCACTCGATCTTCTAGAGCTCATTTGATAATGAAATTGACTCCCAAACAATTAGGGAAGAGATCTAAGAAGATCTTATAGTTGAAATGGCATGAAATCACATTTCATTTCGAAAAAGATGAACATCCAATGGCCAAATCTATCATTGTCAGATTTTCTCCTCATTGAAGCTAAAGACTCGCAGTTCTTTGATAGAGATAGCTTCGTATTGAAGAGACAAACACCTAGCAAGAAGATCTCAAGCTCTCTTATAGTTGATCTCACCAGACCAAATGACCCCAAAGTCATCGATGTTAGTTTAAAGACTCCTTCCGGTCATTGAATTGATCGAGAATCGATTTAATTTCAATCGCTAGAGTGTGGTGAAGGTGCGGGGAAAGTTAATTTGGTTTTAGTAGAGGTTTGGTGAGGTTGAATGGATGGGGCTCTCAGGTTTGAGTGGAGCTTGGTCTTGTCGGTGATGGGGTGTATGAAGAGCTTAAGGAATGCTCTAGGATTGCTCAGAATGCTTTGAGGAAGGTGTGTGTTGAGCTTGAATGAATGAGGAGTACACTCTTCTCGTCTACTGAACCAAGGGTTGAGATTGCTTAGCCATTGGCAGTCGTCTGGTCATAGTCGGTGGCTGGAGGTGGCAGGGGACTACTAAGGCGGATGTGTGTGAGAGGCTGAGGGAGTATAGTGAGCTTCCTCCTTAAGTGGATCAATGGTTGCCCATGGGTGAGCTCACCGTCTCATGGCCAAAGGTTAAACCCAATAGCCTTGGGTTAGGTTGGGTCAATGTTCCCCTGTCTAAGAAAATCTAAAGGTAGCTGCTAAGGCATGGGGAGGTGGAAAACCATTACAAATGTTGAATTTTATCTCATTTGGAGGGCTTGGTTCAATGGGTTTGACTCAACCTGGGTTCACCATGGGTTGGGCTCACTTGGGAGGGCCCATGGTGACCCAAGGATGAGTCATGCCAAGTTTGGTTATGTTTGACTCAATTGGATTCATGTAGGTCAAATGGGCTCAATTGGGCTGAGTTGACCATTTGACCAAATTACGTTAAAGTGGGAGTTTGGTTAAGTTTAATTGGACATATGGAATGAGTTAGTGCAATTGGTTTGATTCAATTTGGATTAGATATGGATTTAGTCCATATGGTTTAAATTGAGTCAAATGGCCATGTTGACCAATTTGACCATTTGACCAATTGTCCAAATTGGATTGAGCATGGATTAGGTCTATGTTGAATTGGTCATTGGTAGTTGATTGGGAGAGTTAATTTGAATTTATTTGGATTAAGAGTGATTTGGTTCAATTTGACCCTTTAGGTCAAATTGGGATAAGTAGGTCATTTGGGTTGGGTTGACCAAATTGGATCCAATTGAAGGCTGGATCATGTCTTATTTCCAATTTGTGATTGGTAAGAAGCTTTGGTTTCAATCAATTTGGTTTATGATTTAATTTGGCCCTTTAGGTCAAATTGGGTCAACTTGTGTTAAGAGGCTAGATTGGCTTGGTTAGGTTCAATTGGTTTAAATTGATGGTTGAGTCATGTTCAATATTCAATTTGTGGTTGATGAGAGTCATTGATTGCAATTAATTTGGCTTTGGCCTAATTTGGCCATTTAGGTCATTTTGGGTCAACTTGGGTTAATGGGTAAATTATCTTGGTTAGGTTCCATTGATTGTAGTAGAGTGTTCATTAGTGAATTTCAATCATCAATAAAGAGATTGGATAGCTTAATCTGATCCATTTGGGGTTTGATTGAAGTTTGGTCTAATTGGACCTTTTATGTCACTTTGGGTTAAGTGGTTTAGTCAAGTCAATTTGAATTAATTGAAGCTATAGATGGTTGGAGTATATTCAATGATGAATTCGAAGTTGATTGGTTGCTTTGATTGCAAATACTTTGGCTTCGATTGAATTTTGAGTCATTTGAACATTTTAGGTCAAATGGATTGACTTGGGTTATTTAAGTCTAGTTAATTTTGGTTTGATTGCAAATGTTGGAATAGTTTGAAATGATCAATTGGATAATTAGAACAATTAAGAGAATTGAATTGAGTTTGGTTTGCTTGGGTTGGTTTGAATGGAGTTGTAGGATTTATGTGGGTTAGCTTGAGTTAAGAAGCCAAATTGGCTTGGAGTTTGGATTGGAAACCAAATTTAATCAAGGTTGATTAATTAGCTCAGGGTTGAGGTTTCAATCATTTTGTATAGGTTTAGAGTAATTGATAGGTATGAATGTCGGTTTAGTCCTTAGGGTAAGTGAAGCCACTTGTCCTAGGATAAGCTCTATACTTAAGGTTATGCACTATAAGTCTTTAGGCTTGGGTTTAGTATTCCTTTAGTCACTAGAAGTGTCCTAGCACTAAGGAAATATAAATGTCTAAAAGAATCCTAGATTTAGGATTGGAGTGATCAATCCTCACTCCAAAAGTGAGGTCAACACCTAGATAATTATGCTCTTAGGGAAACTAAATTTTCTACTTAATTTAAATCTAGTCAGCTCAAACACAAAAATAAAGAAAACTCAAAACTTCACATTAACTAAAACCCTAGGAATAACTTAAAATCAATTTTAAATAATTAGCTCTTGTGAACCGTACTACATATTGTTCTAAACTCCTTGAATTGGGAACTTTACCCATTACACATAAAGGGCATCCGACTTGTAAAGATTACCACCTTTTTGGGAATGTTTGCCTTTTTTTATTGATTTATGACCACTTATAATTGCATGGTATTTTGACATAAAAATGCATACCCAAAGACCTTAAATGAATCATGAGTCAAAATATTTAGAAGCAAAAAATGTGATTAATTAGGTGCATTTCATACCCTCTATGATCCTAGGGATTAAAGAGTGAATCTAGGTTCTTAGATTCTCTTATAAAATGCAACAACCTAGTCATCTTACATACATGAGACTTGGCATCATGGATTTAAAATTTTCTTAGGTGGTGTTAGTTGGGTAGTCCTTCCATGTGGGTTATAAATCCAAAATAGATAGTGATAGGTTTATTCCCTCAAATGAGAGGAATTGCCTATACTTCCCAAAAGTGAAACTATGTTGAGCATTTGACTTGTGTTATAAGAAATTATAGAGTTAGGTTCTGAACCATCCTCCTTGGAGTAAGTCTTCAACTCTAGGCAGTTTTGTAATCTTATGCTACGAGAGTTTAAGCCCTAGATTTTTATGAAAATGTCAACTCAAAATTCAATTTAAATTCCAAAATTTAAAGCCCAATATTAGGATAGTTGAAATGTGTACTAGGAATCGTAATATCAATAGGAATTTCCAACTAAATCTTGAGTTGCCTCTAAAAATAAGTCTTTCCACTTTGGATCATTCCCAATTGAAATTCTAAATTATCACTTCCTTTGAAAACTAACCTAGAAATCCATAAAATTAATAACTTAATTCTTTAATTGAGAGTATTCTTAGGAAGAGGTCCTCCATTTACAATATATAATTAACTATAGGGGCTTTCCCTTATAGGGAACCATGGACTTGTTTTAAAATAAACCCCGCTCTACCTCCCATGTAGTTTGAGGAAAAACTCTTTGGTACATGAAAGAACCATTAGCCTTAGGAGTCTTTCATTAAATGTTTGAATTCATTACTAGATAACATGTTTATCTCCCAAGATAATATGTTTACTCTTTAATGATGCATTTGATCATCCAAAAAAAAAATCCTAAAATCTTATGCAGTGTCATAAATTTTTCCCCACATTAAACACTTGAATTATAATCATCCTTTAATGGTAAATTTGAACATTCAATCTTAGATAAAGTCAAATAGTAAAGCCTAATCTAATCATACCACTAAGCTATAACACACACTTAGAATACTAAGTCATTTTATTCTTAGGTTAGGACAGTGCCTTGTTGTGGATTGATATTTTATTTTATGATATAATACTTTTAGATCAGATGTTAGGATTGTATGTGCATAGTCTGGATATTAGAATGATATTTGACTAATGATATTTTCTATAGGAGATTATGGTTAAGGGACCACTGCCATAAAAATTATAAATGCTTTTGCTTGAAGGTGCTGCTCAAGTTCCTAAGCTTAATCCATTAGGATATGTGGACTTAGTGATCCATGGCAGGGTTTTAAGCGCAAATGTGTGAAGTATATAACTGCTTAGTATAAATATATATTAAGCTAACCTCTATCTTGTAGGTGTAGCCTTCTAATTCTTAGAGTACCCAAATCAATGAAGTGAAGATGAAGATAAAAAAAATGAAGAATTGAAGTTCCTTATTCCTTTATTTTTATTGTATAATTAAATATAATCTAGGCTACATATGAGTAGATTTTGGGTCAATTTCTTTTCCTTTTGGGATGTATGGTGAGATCATACTTGCCTTTTTATTTTTTCAATCGATAATATTTGTTTTATTTGTTCATATTGATTATACAATATAAATGACATACTTTCATAGGTTTATTAAAGTTTGATTATTTGGTGTGTGACTTAGATCTGATGGGTCTTTAAAAAATTAAATTTTCTACTCTAACTAAACAACTTGAATTAAATTTTAACAAACTTATAACACCACTTTAAAGACTATATGTTTAATCAAAGAAATAAAAGATTTAGAAACCCCTTAGTTGTATGATTGTATGCTATAATATAAAGTATGCATATTATTCTTCTTTACAAATAAGGGGTCTACACTCTTGCAAGATAAATGATAAAGCTTGACCTGTGAGAGTAGTTCCCTTGTAGTGGAGAACACACATTTTCTTTAATTTAGCCCACAACTTGATTTCATCATGCATGTAGGCTTCAACCTTCTAAAGCTTGAGTCCAAAATGATGAGACAAAAAGGTTAGGATTCTAGATTATAGCCTCTTAGGGAGTGAGTTTAGGATTCAAGATTCCTTCGTAATAAATAATAGCCTAACCATCTTACATTTACATAAGACTGGCCCAAAAGGTTTTAAATCATAGAAGGTGTTAGCTAGCAGCCACCCTAGATAGTAAGTCCATAAGAGTCAGGATCAGTCTACCCTCTTTAGTGGAAGTGAACCAATATGTACCACTTTCTTGAGTAAATTTAGGCTGAGCTCTTAGTTTGTGCTAGAGCACCATAAATGTACATTCAGACTCCACTTTCTCATATGGTACTAGTGCAACTTCTCTCCTTTCAAGCATTTTTACAATTTTTTGCTATTAGAATCTAAGTTCAAGCCTTCTAATAAAATTTTGACAAAGGCTTTGGGATTTTTATATGCCTAAATGCATGATGAAAATTGATTGTTTGCTAAATCAAAAGAGAAAGGGAAGAGCTCCGTTAGTAGGGGGTACACTCATAGGTCAAGCAGTCCCTATGCGTTTAAAGATGGAGGCCCTCATTTTACAAAAGTAACTCAATATGCTATGCATGATGTGAGACATACAACCACACAGCTAAGGGGTTGCTAAATCCTTTAATTATCTTGTTTATCTCATAGGATTTATGATGAGATTATGAGTTATTTAAAATTTAGTTATGAGTGAGTAGTTGGATAGAAAATTTATTTTTATCCTAAGAGCTTATCGCATCTAGGCCACACATTAAAGCATCTATCATAAGAAACTATGAAAGCATGCCATCCTAATGTACAATTTAAATATAACATAACATCAATACATTTTATAAACTATCACAAATGAATAAGAGGCGGTCAGGGTGCCACCGCATACAACCGAAAGAGAAAAGATGGGTAGCCAAGATCTACCCTTATACAACCCAAAATATGAAAGAATAATTTCAATTTACATATTATAGGAGGTATTCACTCTTCATGTCTCCATTTCCTTGATTTGATTGTGCTTCAAAGGCATCAGAGGGCATGTCAGGACTAAGCCTTCTAGCCACTGCCCATTGTAATCCCCTATAGCACTAATCCTAATTCCTATTGCAAAAATTACATTTGTATAGGAAAAATTAAATCTAACTACACCTGTGAAACATATATTAGCTAAACATGCATCCAATCCTAAGTAGCTATATGTAATATTTAGACATAGCACCCTACACATGGGTAACCAAGCCCACCTGTCCTAACTTGGATTATGCTTAGGGGCTTAGGTAACCTACAAAGAGAGCATTTATATTTATTTTTGAGTGACCCCTTAAGTATAATCTCCTACAAAAAAATATGATTAAAAGACTAACATCAAGTCTACAAAACATACACCCTAACATCCAATCTAAAACATTACATCATAAAATAAAACATGCATCACATCATACACCATCCTAACATAGAGCTAGACGTGGTGACTTAATTCTAATGTGTGTAAAGGTCTTATTTGGGTCTTAACTAAGCATTAGAGTTATATTTCTCTAAATTCAAAAAATATTCAAATTAACATGATTGTGGGTTTCATTTGAAGTTGTTTAATCGATTTGTGAATTTTAATTTGTGTTTTATTTTGTTTTATGTGATTTATACTTAGAAACTAAGTGTTATAAAGAGAAGGAAGAGGATTACCCTCTTTCATCCCTACCTTAAGCCACTTTCTAAAGCATATTGATTTGATTTTGTTCTCTTTAACGAATGGATTATTAAATGATTTTTAATTAATTCTATGTTTGGGTTAACTTTAAATGATTTTATCCAATATGAAAGGCTTCTTAAGATTAATCTAATTGAATTACTATCACGTGAAGTATACTAAGTCTTCTTTCCATCACATGTAACATGCATATGATTTAATATATCTATACATGCAATATTTTTAGCACACTTAAATGATGATGAATGTGTATGTTTGGAATTTATATATTTGTTTTGATTGAATTATGTGAACATATAAATTAAAGCTATATCTAAATTCTAATACCAAAATACATAAAAATGAAATCCTATAAGTATGTGTCGTTGTTAACCAGGGAAGTGAGGTAATCAAATGACCTCTTTGGGGTTAGCTAAAGCCTAGTATTCCCGGGATGTCCAGACTATGGACTTATTAACATTTCAAACTTATGTAAATATATACATGACTAAGGAAAAGGAAGCATTAATTTATACTTAACATACTCTAATAACTTTGGTGAATATGGATGCATGCATTTTAGTAGGAAATAGTGGGTCGGGGTTCATCTTTTAATTAAACACACATGCACATGTATAAAGGATGCAAAAAGTATGTGTCATTATTTAAACTAGGGAAGTGAGGTAATCAAATGACCTCCTTGGGGCTACTTAAAGCCTCTTATTCTCTGGATGTCCAGACTAAACACTTGCTATCTTAATTACATATGAATGTATACACAACTATAAGGATAAAATTATGCAAATATTATAATCTCTTTAATTGAATTTTTTATGTATATGAATTAAAGCTCTATCCAAATTCTTATGCAAATAAACATGGGAATGAAATCAAATGGATACATGTCATTGTTGACCAGGGAAGTGAGATAATCAAATGACCTTCTTAGGACTACCTAAAGTCTCGTATTCCTGGGATGTCCAAACTATATACCCAATTCCATTCAAACATATGAAAATTTGCATAAATGAACATAAGAAAGGGAGCTCCAAATCACACACTTATATTATAAATACATACAAGTCCTATGTATTCATACCATCCATCACTCCATATATTTTTATTAATTTATGAACCTTTGAAAATAAATTTGAATTTAATAGTGATAATAGCCACACATATATTAAATTAGATCGACACATTCAAACTTACATAAAGGAAATTCATTTATTTCATTTAAATTTTGTAAAGATGAATATATGAAATCACATGGCATACAACATTTAACATGATTGGAAAGGAATAATTGAATATAAACACATGATTCATTCAAATACATTAACTCCTTGGGACAATCACATTAAATAAAATCATTTAAAGAAAACCAAAATTCCTTTATTAATTTATGACTTAGGATTTTGAATATTTTTAAAGAGGGGAAATATTCACTTGGTGTTCTAATCCCATTTCCATATTGGTGGTTTGATTTGATTTGAGAAAAGATAATTAGGTAAATTTTATGAATTAATTAGGTTGGATCCTTAATTAAGTCAATTAATTACCCTTACTTATGATTCTTCAAATTGATTAACCACTTAATTATGAGCCACAAATGAGATGAACATGATTGGAAATAAAATTATAGTGCTCTATAAGGACTTAATGCAAATAGTTTATCATTAAGGGTTAATTAAATTAAAGAATTTAATTAAATACTTTTATGATTTTCTCACACTATTGGTTAATCATAATTTCTTAAAGGGTCTTTATATTATTAAACACATAAAGAGGAGCCCTTAAATCCATTGTTAATTATCTATTATAATTGTTATTTTAATTTGATTAATTAAGTCATTTTAATTAACTAATTAATCCCTGATTAATGTCATTTTTAATTAATTTCCTTCCAAATGAAATGGGCTTAGGAAAAAGGCCCTAATCTCATTCCCTTTTCCCATTCACTATTAGATAGTGATTAGCAAGCTTAATTAATTAATTAATTGGTTATTGATTACGGAGTTAATTGACCATTAAATGGATTAAGAGAGTAATTAAAGCTTAAATGAGCAATTTCTCTAATTACCTAAGCAATAAATCCCAAGAAAATTATGGGAGGCAGAGGTCATCCCATTAAACTAACACACAAAATTTGGAGGTAATTACTCAAGTAATTAATGAGTAACTAGGCTAATTAAGTTCATAATTAAATCTTAATTAAGCCTTAGTTACTATTCAAAACCATTTGAAATTAATTTTAAATATATATCCTCTAAAATACCATTAAAATGAATATTTATTTGTATTTTTGTGATGTTTCTACAATATATTATAGATTTTTAAAGATTCAGCCATTAAATCTATTAATTAAGCCTTAATTAAGCCTAATCTTATTGGCACGCGACTGCGGTGTGCACTTTTCATGTGGTGCCACGAGATTGGCCACTTAAACTCATCTAAATCAGCGCCTATGTGGCTGGTGGCAGACACACTTTCATCTCTACCGTCTGATCTAAGATTGGATGGTACAGATCAAACCTGTGGCACTTAAGGGATTAAAATTGGATTAATCATGATTGTCTGTTCCAATCATGTGAAATGGATGGTGTTTGATCCATCATCTCCCGAGCGATGAGAGACATACACTGTCCGCCTATCGCCACTCGATTTGAGCTCACCTAAGTTAGGATAGATTCAAAAATTAACTCACACCTTCCTGAGGTAGATCCAAAGGGATCTACCGGTTGGATTTGTGCGACATACAACTTTTATTTAAAAACCTCCAAATAATTTTCACTAGGAGGTCAATTTTGGGGAATTACCTCATTGGAGGTCAAGACTAGTGGCAGAATCGATTGAGGAAGCTTCGTCAATTAGGGATGAAGCCCTAATGATCGACATGAACGTTAATTCCTTCCCATTTGCCATTCGCTTGGAGGGTCATGAACCATCGATTTGGAGGTCGACATTGATCGAACCTAGACTTCCGGTGGTCGGAGGTCTTGGGAGGTGATTCATTCTTGCTCAACAGAGTGTGGGGAAAGTGTGGCTGATGTTAATTTGAGTTTGGAAAAGAATTGGAAGAGTTGGAATGAATGAAAGGATGCCCTATTTTGGAACAGTGGAATCTGAGGTTGGGATGGCTTGGGAAGCTCAGAGAAGGCCCTAAGGTTATTGAAAGGTTCCTAGGAAACTTGCCGAGAGTGTGTGTCTTTGATTCAGATCAAAATGAGGGAGCTATATCACCCCTCCCTTGGATCGAATGGATTAGATTGGAGCTCAATTTTTGGCCTGTCAGCCACCATCCAAGCGTTGGAGTAGTTGGTGTCACCTCTAAGTGGCTCGACTTGGTTGGTGGGATGCTTGGTTGGTGGTTCAAGGTGCCAACCTCCTTTTTTGGATCCATGGGGTTTGGCCATGGTGGGGAGGTGAGTTAACTCACCTCCCTTTGGTCCAAACATGACATGCCCACTTGGGTTGGCTAGGTGAGTAAGTCAGGTTCCATTTTTGGGTGTTTGAGGTTGCCATATGGAAAAGAGGAGGGTGGACTTGCTATTTTGGGAAAAATCCCATTTGGGGAGACGAATCTAAGGGATATTTTCCTTAGGTTGAACCTAATTCAGGTTGGGCTAATTTGGGGCTGACCTAAGGTGGGTTTAAAATGTGTTTGGACAGGTTACATTGGGTTTTGGTTTCGTTCAAATGGGTTTGGCTCAATTTGACCTTTATAGGTCAAATTGTCAAATTGGGCTAGGTTTGGTTAGGTTGATGGATTGGTCAAATTGGGTCAACCAAGATTTAGGTCAAGTTCAAATGATGATTTGAAGTGTTTTGGTTCAATTGGTTTGAGTCAATTTGACTTAGATTTGATTTTGGCTCATTTGGATTCATGTAGGTCAAATGGGTCAAGTTGACCAATTTGACTAAATTTGCCAAATTAGCTTATGGGTTGATTCATGTTCAATTGGTTAATTGAAGATGATTGTAGGCTTCAATTTAAATTAATTTGGATTTGATTTATAGGATAATTTTGACCCTTTAGGTCAATTTTGAATGGGTTAGGTTGATTAATCGATCAAATTATGTTCAATTAAGGCTATGGTCAAGTTCAAAAATGAATTTGGAATGAACTTGAGCCATTGTTTGTAATCAATTTGGGTTATACCGTGATTTGACCCAATTTGGTCTTTTTGGTCAAGTTGGGTGAACTTAGGTCAAAGGTCCAATTAGGTTAGGTTTGGCTTAATTGGTCAAGTCATATTCAAATATTGGTTTTAGGTTGCTATGAATCATTGGTTTCTATTGATTTTGGCTTGGGTTAAGATTTGGCTAGTTTAGTTCATGTAGGCTAAGAGTGTTGACTTGGTTTGATTCAATTGATGACAATTGATCAACCTAGGGTGATCCACAATCGTGATAAGAGGTTTTGGTGGGATTGGTTCAATCCAATTTGGGTTGGATTAGAATTTGGCTCAAATAGGTCTTTTAGGTCACTTTGGGTCAAGTGAGCATATTTGGTTTAGTTGAGTGGATTTTGGGTTGATTTGGATTTAGTTGAGTTTATATATGGATTTAGGATTGATATATAGCTTTAATTGCAATTGATTTGGGTTCAAATGGGTTTTGGTTCAATTGAATATTTCAATTCAAATTGGTTAAGCTAGGCTTGATTTGGATTGATTTTGGTTTGGCTTGATGATTGTAGATTTGATTTATATTTGGGATGATGATTGAAAGTATAATTGATTCATGAGAAAATTAATTGAATTTGGTTTGAATTGAATGGGAATTTAGCTAAGTCCATGGAATTAAATCATATGACTTAGGAAGAGTTTTGATTTCATATTTGGATTTGGTATGATGAAGTTTGATTATAAATTTTGGTAAATTGATTGAAGAGCTGAATCGATCTTTGAGAAAATAAATCAAGCTTGGATTGATTTAGATTTGGTTAAGGTTAAGTCCATAGGATAAAATCATAAGGCTTAAGCTTGGATTTTGGGTTTGGTTTGATATTTAGATTTGATATGATTAGAGATTTGATTTATATTTAGGATGTTGATTGAATGAGTAATTAACTCATAAGAAATTCAATTGAATTTGTTATGAGTTGATTATGTCCATGGAATTGAATTGGAATAATCTTGATTTAATATTTGGATTTGGTATTGGATTTGATAAATTGAATTTGAGATTTGGTCATGGATTAAGAAGGTGAACATAGGTTGGGTTTGGGCTATAGGGTAGGTGAATCTCCCTAAGTCCAAAGGCATAGCCTCTAATGATTAACCCTTCTATGTCTCTAGGCTTAGTGTTCACCTATTTGCTAGAAGTGTTTTATGACCAAGAAATTCTTGGTGTCTAGAAGACTCCTAAGCCTAAGAAGAGGAGATTGATTCCTCACTCCAAAAGTGAGGTCAACAATATTTTATGAAATAATTAGGTTCAATCTATTAATTATATCAATTTGATTACCCTTCCCATGCTTCTTTACATGAGCCTTCAATGATATGCTTTGGAAAAATAAACTTAGCAATGCACCTAAAGAGATCTAATGCAATTAGCTCATGTTTCAGAGTTAATTGCATTAAGGAAAGAAAAGATTCAAGCTAAATACTCTTATGATTTCCCCACACTAATTGGAGAATTATAATTTCTTTAATGAATTTATATTATTAAACACATAAAAGGATTAATGGGTTGACACTTGAGTTATTTAAACTAATTTTTTTGCATTTTCTTATTAATTTTTATTTATTTATCTTTAATTATTAAACATATTAATCAACCCATTAAGGGAATACATTTGTAAATAATTAGGAGAGGTGGTCCTAATTAATTCCCACATTATCCTCACTATTTTCATCAATTAATTATCCTTAATTACTCAATTTTACTATCCATTGATTTTAATAATTATGAAATTAGTTAAAAGGGGGTAATTAGGATTAAAAATTTGGGATTTCTCAAACTGCATGGTAAACAATTCCAAGAAAAATATGAGAGGCAGTGGACATCTCTTGGAATCAACATTCCTAATATGAAATTAACTATCCAAATAATTTGACCTTAATTAAAGTAATTAGCCTTATCTTTAAACCTTAATTAAGCACTGTTCATTAGACATTAATTGAGGATTTTTTATTATTATATTTTTATCTATCTAAGCTTTTTAGAATGGGTTTATTTGCATTTGTTAGATTTTTCTATAATTAGTTATGATTTTTTGAAGTTCTTGCTATTTAATTATATTTTAAAACCATAAATAATCATTTTAAGCCATCAGCACCATGTGGACGTTGATGCGGCAATGCTTTACATGTGGCGCTATGGTATTGGTTATTTAAAATGTCCGACATGACTGCTAACTCAATGGCGGCGGATGCGATTTCATCCTGAACATCCGATCTTGGATCAGACGATCGAGATTAATCTCGTGATTATGAAGAGATTAAATTTAGATTTCTAGCATAATTAATCATGGCCATCCATTCTAATCATGCAATGGATGGATCTGCAATTCAACATCCCAGTATCGAAAAGATGGACACTCGCTTCCGGCCACTGCCAACTCGCTAGAGCTCATTTGATAATGAAATTGACTCCCAAACAATTAGGGAAGAGATCTAAGAAGATCTTATAGTTGAAATGGCATGAAATCACATTTCATTTCGAAAAAGATGAACATCCAATGGCCAAATCTATCATTGTCAGATTTTCTCCTCATTGAAGCTAAAGACTCGCAGTTCTTTGATAGAGATAGCTTCGTATTGAAGAGACAAACACCTAGCAAGAAGATCTCAAGCTCTCTTATAGTTGATCAGTCTGTAGACCAAATGCCACTGCAAAGTCATCGATGTTAGTTTAAAGACTCCTTCCAGTCATTGAATTGATCGAGAATCGATTTAATTTCAATCGCTAGAGTGTGGTGAAGGTGCGGGGAAAGTTAATTTGGTTTTAGTAGAGGTTTGGTGAGGTTGAATGGATGGGGCTCTCAGGTTTGAGTGGAGCTTGGTCTTGTCGGTGATGGGGTGTATGAAGAGCTTAAGGAATGCTCTAGGATTTCGTAATGCTTTGAGGAAGGTGTGTGTTGAGCTTGAATGAATGAGGAGTACACTCTTCTCGCTCTACAACCAAGGGTTGAGATTGCCATTGGCATGTGCCCGTCATGGGTTGGAGGTGGTGGGGACTACTAAGGGATGGATGTGTGAGAGGGAGTATAGTGAGCTTCCTCCTTAAGTGGATCAATGGTTGCCCATGGGTGAGCTCATGGCCAAAGGTTAAACCCAATAGCCTTGGGTTAGGTTGGGTCAATGTTCCCCTGTCTAAGAAAATCTAAAGGTAGCTGCTAAGGCATGGGGAGGTGGAAAACCATTACAAATGTTGAATTTTATCTCATTTGGAGGGCTTGGTTCAATGGGTTTGACTCAACCTGGGTTCACCATGGGTTGGGCTCACTTGGGAGGGCCCATGGTGACCCAAGGATGAGTCATGCCAAGTTTGGTTGTGTTTGACTCAATTGGATTCATGTAGGTCAAATGGGCTCAATAATGAGTTGACCATTTGACCAAATACGTTAAAGTGGGAGTTTGGTTAAGTTTAATTGGACATATGGAATGAGTTAGTGCAATTGGTTTGATTCAATTTGGATTAGATATGGATTTAGTCCATATGGTTTAAATTGAGTCAAATGGCCATGTTGACCAATTTGACCATTTGACCAAATTGTCCAAATTGGATTGAGCATGGATTAGGTCTATGTTGAATTGGTCATTGGTAGTTGATTGGGAGAGTTAATTTGAATTTATTTGGATTAAGAGTGATTTGGTTCAATTTGACCCTTTAGGTCAAATTGGGATAAGTAGGTCATTTGGGTTGGGTTGACCAAATTGGATCCAATTGAAGGCTGGATCATGTCTTATTTCCAATTTGTGATTGGTTAGAAGCTTTGGTTTCAATCAATTTGGTTTATGATTTAATTTGGCCCTTTAGGTCAAATTGGGTCAACTTGTTAAGAGGCTAGATTGGCTTGGTTAGGTTCAATTGGTTTAAATTGATGGTTGAGTCATGTTCAATATTCAATTTGTGGTTGATGAGAGTCATTGATTGCAATTAATTTGGCTTTGGCCTAATTTGGCCATTTAGGTCATTTTGGGTCAACTTGGGTTAATGGGTAAATTATCTTGATTGGTGTTATTGTAGTAGAGTGTTCATTAGTGAATTTCAATCATCAATAAAAGAGATAGCTTAATCTCGATCCATTTGGGGTTTGATTGAAGTTTGGTCTAATTGGACCTTTATGTCACTTTGGGTTAAGTGGTTTAGTCAAGTCAATTTGAATTAATTGAAGCTATAGATGGTTGGAGTATATTCAATGATGATGAAGTTGATTGGTTGCTTTGATTGCAAATACTTTGGCTTCGATTGAATTTTGAGTCATTTGAACATTTTAGGTCAAATGGATTGACTTGGGTTATTTAAGTCTAGTTAATTTAGCTGGTTTGATTGCAAATGTTGGAATAGTTTGAAATGATCAATTGGATAATTAGAACAATTAAGAGAATTGAATTGAGTTTGGTTTGCTTGGGTTGGTTTGAATGGAGTTGTAGGATTTATGTGGGTTAGCTTGAGTTAAGAAGCCAAATTGGCTTGGATTGGAAACCAAATTTAATCAAGGTTGATTAATTAGCTGGTTGAGGTTTCAATCATTTTGTATAGGTTTAGAGTAATTGATAGGTATGAATGTGCTTTAGTCAGGTAAGTGAAGCCACTTGTCCTAGGATAAGCTCTATACTTAAGGTTATGCACTATAAGTCTTTAGGCTTGGGTTTAGTATTCCTTTAGTCACTAGAAGTGTCCTAGCACTAAGGAAATATAAATGTCTAAAAGAATCCTAGATTTAGGATTGGAGTGATCAATCCTCACTCCAAAAGTGAGGTCAACACCTAGATAATTATGCTCTTAGGGAAACTAAATTTTCTACTTAATTTAAATCTAGTCAGCTCAAACACAAAAATAAAGAAAACTCAAAACTTCACATTAACTAAAACCCTAGGAATAACTTAAAATCAATTTTAAATAATTAGCTCTTGTGAACCGTACATATATTGTTCTAAACTCCTTGAATTGGGAACTTTACCCATTACACATAAAGGGCATCCGACTTGTAAAGATTACCACCTTTTTGGGAATGTTTGCCTTTTTTTATTGATTTGGCCCATGACCACTTATAATTGCATGGTATTTTGACATAAAAATGCATACCCAAAGACCTTAAATGAATCATGAGTCAAAATATTTAGAAGCAAAAAATGTGATTAATTAGGTGCATTTCATACCCTCTATGATCCTAGGGATTAAAGAGTGAATCTAGGTTCTTAGATTCTCTTATAAAATGCAACAACCTAGTCATCTTACATACATGAGACTTGGCATCATGGATTTAAAATTTTCTTAGGTGGTGTTAGTTGTCCTTCCATGTGGGTTATAAGGTGATAGGATTGCCTATACTTGTGAAACTATGTTGAGCATAAAAGTGAAACTATGTTGAGTTAGGTTAAACCATCCTCCTTGGAGTAAGTCTTCAACTCTGGTTTGTAATCTTATGCTACGAGAGTTTAAGCCCTAGATTTTTATGAAAATGTCAACTCAAAATTCAATTTAAATTCCAAAATTTAAAGCCCAATATTAGGATAGTTGAAATGTGTACTAGGAATCGTAATATCAATAGGAATTTCCAACTAAATCTTGAGTTGCCTCTAAAAATAAGTCTTTCCACTTTGGATCATTCCCAATTGAAATTCTAAATTATCACTTCCTTTGAAAACTAACCTAGAAATCCATAAAATTAATAACTTAATTCTTTAATTGAGAGTATTCTTAGGAAGAGGTCCTCCATTTACAATATATAATTAACTATAGGGGCTTTCCCCCATGGACTTGTTTTAAAATAAACTCTACCTCCCATGTAGTTTGAGGAAAAACTCTTTGGTACATGAAAGAACCATTAGCCTTAGAGTCTTTCATTAAATGTTTGAATTCATTACTAGATAACATGTTTATCTCCCAAGATAATATGTTTACTCTTTAATGATGCATTTGATCATCCAAAAAAAAAATCCTAAAATCTTATGCGGTCATTTTTTCCCCACATTAAACACTTGAATTATAATCATCCTTTAATGGTAAATTTGAACATTCAATCTTAGATAAAGTCAAATAGTAAAGCCTAATCTAATCATACCACACTAAGCTATAACACACACTTAGAATACTAAGTCACTGATTTTATTCTTAGGTTAGGACAGTGCCTTGTTGTGGATTGATATTTTATTTTATGATATAATACTTTTAGATCAGATGTTAGGATTGTATGTGCATAGTCTGGATATTAGAATGATATTTGACTAATGATATTTTCTATAGGAGATTATGGTTAAGGGACCACTGCCATAAAAATTATAAATGCTTTTGCTTGAAGGTGCTGCTCAAGTTCCTAAGCTTAATCCATTAGGATATGTGGACTTAGTGATCCATGGCAGGGTTTTAAGCGCAAATGTGTGAAGTATATAACTGCTTAGTATAAATATATATTAAGCTAACCTCTATCTTGTAGGTGTAGCCTTCTAATTCTTAGAGTACCCAAATCAATGAAGTGAAGATGAAGATAAAAAAATGAAGAATTGAAGTTCCTTATTCCTTTATTTTTATTGTATAATTAAATATAATCTAGGCTACATATGAGTAGATTTTGGCTGCTCAATTTCTTTTCCTTTTTGGGATGTATGGTGATACCCGATCATACTTGCCTTTTATTTTTTTCAATCGATAATATTTGTTTTATTTGTTCATATTGATTATACAATATAAATGACATACTTTCATAGGTTTATTAAAGTTTGATTATTTGGTGTGTGACTTAGATACAGTAAGGTCTTTAAAAAATTAAATTTTCTACTCTAACTAAACAACTTGAATTAAATTTTAACAAACTTATAACACCACTTTAAAGACTATATGTTTAATCAAAGAAATAAAAGATTTAGAAACCCCTTAGTTGTATGATTGTATGCTATAATATAAAGTATGCATATTATTCTTCTTTACAAATAAGGGGTCTACACTCTTGCAAGATAAATGATAAAGCTTGAGAGTAGTTCCCTTGTAGTGGAGAACACACATTTTCTTTAATTTAGCCCACAACTTGATTTCATCATGCATGTAGCTTCAACCTTCTAAAGCTTGAGTCCAAAATGATGAGAAAAAGGTTAGGATTCTAGATTATAGCCTCTTAGGGAGTGAGTTTAGGATTCAAGATTCCTTAAATAAATAAATAATAGCCTAACCATCTTACATTTACATAAGACTGGCCCAAAAGGTTTTAAATCATAGAAGGTGTTAGCTAGCAACCACCCTAGATAGTAAGTCCATAAGAGTCAGGATCAGTCTACCCTCTTTAGTGGAAGTGAACCAATATGTACCACTTTCTTGAGTAAATTTAGCTCTTAGTTTGTGCTAGAGCACCATAAATGTACATTCAGACTCCACTTTCTCATATGGTACTAGTGCAACTTCTCTCCTTTCAAGCATTTTTACAATTTTTTGCTATTAGAATCTAAGTTCAAGCCTTCTAATAAAATGTCAACTCAAATAAAAATAATTTTCTCCCTAAAAAAATATAAAGCCACATTATAGGATAAATTGAAGTTCACACTAGGCTTTTTAGTATCATGAGTGCTTCCTACTTGCCCTAATTTAGAATTCTTTAGGAACTCTTCCTATCTTGAGTCTTCCAAATTGATCTTTTAATAACTACCAATACTTTGATATCAAAACTTTGAAATCTTTTGAGGCATTAGTTGACTACTTTAATCAAGAGTATTCTTAGGAGATCTCCTTTTTCTAAGATATAATTAATTATGAGGGCTTAGCTCTATAAGAAACTTAAGAACCCTATATAAAATAAACCCTTCTTTCTTCATCTATGTAAAGTAGGGGAAAGATCTTTGGTATATGTAGATCTACCTTTGGAGTCCTTATTAGATGATTGCTTTCAATATAAAGTGATGTCTGTACCTTTCAGGGTAGTACATCATTCCTTGATGTTGCACTCGATCACTTAAGATCTATGTGGTGTTTCTACAATTCCAAATACAAACACAACATGTCTAAGAGGTGAGGACTTAAACTCATAGAAAATGGGAAATATGTGACCTCAAAACCTACAACTAAAGGTGCTTTAGCATATGGTAAATGCTCAACTTAATCTATCGAGAAAAAAAGGAGAAATATTGGTCAACTTTTAATGAGGAGAATGAACATATTCCATCTCTTCTAGACTTATAACCTTCTTAAATGAGTTGCAAACTAACACCACCTATGCTTTAAAACTATATAGTCAAGTATAATGCAATACAAGATGGTTGGGCTATAATTTATTAAGAAACAAAATTCTAAAAATGTAGAATTCACTCCCTAGGATTCTAGGGTCATGTTTGGCATAAATAATGCTTCTAGATAATTCAATAAAATTTAAGCTTTAATAAATTTTCTTAAACTCACCATTTATTTGAAGCTTAATGTATGTAATTATGCTTATAATGAGATATAGTTAGAATGAGGTTTTGAGTTAAATCAAAAGAGAAGGTAGACTTCTCTGAAAGCTAGCTATTCACAATGATCAAACTTTGCTCCTTTATAGTTGCTATAAGTATTTATACCTAAACATTTAAGAGACTGAAGGTACAAATTATATTAATTTAATTTGAGTTGATTAATTAATACTTATTAGAAAATTTTATTTTATTTTAAGAGTAGGCTACATAAACAATATTTCATAACATCAGCAAAAAATCTCAATAAGAAATCCATGAAAAACATATTGTTCTATTATGCACTCAAAATAAACACATCAAATTAATTAATGAGAAAGCCCGGTACAACAAGATTTCATCATACACCGAAAAAAAAAAGAAATAAAATAGAAAATTAAGCATTCTTATACATCCTAGCCTTTAACTAAATAAAGTAAACAATTAATGGGGTTCTTCTTCATCTTCATATATATGGTTTGGATGCTCCAAGTTTCATAGGATCTTCTAGATTTAAACTTTTTAATCACTACTAATCCTAAATCTCATGATTCTAACATACTTCTATTACAAACTATATTTAAGAAGTCCAAAATAAAATCTTAGCTACACCTACAAAATAATGGTCAGTTGGAATACACTTAGACATCAAAAAAATTTTATTTAATATAATAGGGCTTGGCACTACCGAGTGCCCATCTCCACTTGTTCTAGTGGTTTATGATTTGGAAAAGTGGCACCTAAAAGCAAAGTTGTTTGGTTTTAAATTTTTTTTAGCATCCCTTTTTATTGAACACAACCCCCTATAAAATATCATTAGTTTAGTAAAGATTACTTTAATATCTAACCTACGAACATACATACCTAGTATCTAGTCTAATACACCATAAAATAAGAAGAAAAAGTAACACATCACAAATAAAACACCTACCTAACATAAGTCTAGAGTCAGTGGACTAATATTTTAATGTGTGTGCAAGGGGATAGTGTGGTATACCAAAGCTAAGCCTTACTGTTAAGTTGTAATTTGAAGGCAAGATTTAATTTATTACCATTAAAAGATTCTAATGTGTGATTAATGACTTAGATGTGAATTTTAGAATGTAAATTTAACTTTTGATTTAAGTTAAACTTAGTGTTTTAAAGCGTATGTTATAATTACATGAAATACATCTTAGAGTTAGAGGTATAAGTTAAGATTCTACTTATGACTCCCATCAAAATTTTCTTCATCAACTTAATATTTTCTTTCTAAATATTATATCATTTTATATTTTAAGAAAAGGCTTTACTTCATTTAGACTTTATATGCATAAATTATTTTAAATTTAGTGGATAAATGTTTTACTCAAGCATACATATGTGTATGTGTACATTTTATTTTGATTTAAATTAAGGACTTAGATAATACAAACATTCATACATACATACATACATACATACATATATATATATATATATATATATACATGCCTTATTATATACAAAGAATCATTTACACACATGCATATAAATAGATATACATTTAGCATTCACAAGTACGTTCCATTATTAAACTAAAAATGTGAGGTCAAAATCTCCTTCGGAGCAGTGGCCCTACGATTTCAGGTGTCCAAACTATATACTTGCTAGTTATGTATGTAAATGTATACACATGTATGCAATAAGTATATTAACTTATAATTTTTTAATAATAAGGATTTTAAAGGTAATTTAATTTACATATGCATTTCTCTTTGCATATTCATAAGTATGTGTCATTGTTACACAAGATATGTGAAGTCAAAACCTCCTTTGAACTAATAGCCTTATGATCTCGAGTTTCCAAACATAATTTTCCTTAGGGAAGTATTGATTATAAATATGATTAATTTTATTTGATTATCTTCATTTATTAGTTTAAACTTACATAATGTTCATATGTACAAGGAAAGTAATTATTGACATTTACTAGTGATAATAGCATTGGATGGATTAATATAACATAAGCCTGCTATTCAAAATTTTAACATGAATGCAAATGAAAATTTGATCAATCATGAACACGTAAGTTGACAAAAAGACTAACTAAGAGTCATGAATATATTTACCTATCTTGCTAACTCTAAGGTTAATCACATACCTTTAAGCTTAATTAAGCCTTTCACATAAGCCATTTTAATTAGAGTGATTTAGGACTATTTTAGGAGATTAGATACTCTAAAATTATTCCACAATACATTTCTATTTATTTAGTTACTTAAAAGAAAAACACATGATTTTTATTATTTAATTAGGGTTTAATAATTATTAAGTGCAATTAATCTTAAAAAAATATTAAATAGACATGATGTTCATGATTGATCAAAAGTTATAATTAATCTTATGCATATTTTATAATGTTTCATAATTTTAAGATATAATCTCAAAAATTATGAAAACATTATAGAATATGCATAAGCATAGATAAAATAAATCTTAAAAATTTTAATGAATGTGGGATTATATTTTATGATTAATTAAATAAATGAAAAAAATCCTAAATTATCAATTACACTCAAAATACCCCAAACTAATTAAATCTTTTATTTTGTTAGAAACCTCTATGTTATGCGAGTACAACAAGTGGTTGATCATAATTTTTGAAGACCTACATAATTAGTTCTCAGTTTTTTAAGTTTAAGTCCTCTTAATAAATAATCAATGATTAATTAGAACCTATGATGAATTTTGAGATTTAATTAGGACTAGAAGTCTCAATTATTTTTACTAGGTGCTCTGGTGTTATGAAAGTGTGCTTGAACATGAAACTCCTACTTAAGAATTTTTGTAGTTTTAATTCAAGAAATTAGATTAATTATGACATTAAGCTTGTAAAAATTACATTCTTTAATCCATTCAATGCAATGACATGAGATAATTATAGAGATAGAGAACATCATGGTGAAAATTCTCTAACAATTTCATGCCAATAAATTGAGTGATTAAGTTTAATTTCAAAAATACACTTTTTAATCAAACCCTAATTACTCTCTATCTAATGGGCAAAAATTAGGGCTTTTATTTTCCTTAATTTTTCTCATTTTAGTAATTCTAAATTATATGTATTTAAATTTTTCTATAATTAGTTATAATTTTTAAAATTCTAAATAATTAATTCTTAATTGCTCATTAAGATCTAAATTGAGTGATTTTGTGATTTGACCATATTCAATGAGCTTAATTAATTTCTATATAGTTTTTGATGTTATTGGAGAGGTTTTAAACAAATTTACTGTATTTAGATTATTTTTATGATTTTACATTAATTATTTTATTTAAATTACTCTAATTATAGTTCAAAAATCATATCTTCCAATCCAAAGCTTAGATGAGTTTGAAATTTTTATGATAAGTGGACTTCTTTTTTTGATAAAAATAAACATTTCTTTAATTAAAGAATCTTACAAAGTTTACCCCTTATGTAAGGCAAATTGAGTATATCTCCAAAGATAAGGAGTTTAAGGCTAGACAGAATACAAAAAGAGATTGATGTGGTTTGCAATGACTCACCAATCTTGGCTTGGTGATCAACTAGACGATTCCCATCTAGGTAGATATTAGAAATTCTAACCTCCCTGAGTGTGATTAGGTGTCGTATGGATGCAATTAAATAAGTCATGTTCCATAGAGGTTCAGTGGATCCGTTGACAATAGTAAGAAGATAGTTGGAATTAGTTTCAATCTATATAGGATTGGGGAATGCTTGAGCAATCTTGAGGGAAAAAATAGGCCATCAGCTTCAATAAATGATGAGCTGATGGGAGTGCATGGTTTGTTAAATGTGCATATTGGAATTCCATCACAGTCTCTAAGATGCCACCGGACCTAGCTATGTTAGAGCTAGGATTGAATGAATCTTCAATGTTAAATTTGAGCCAAGGAGGTTTTGGCTTATTCTAGAAAACTAGATTGACTTAAGGGAGGTTTGGTTATGCATTTGAATTGTTTACAATAGATTCTCATTATAGTTTTCCATAATATATAAGCTATTGAGTATGGTTGAGTATTTGTTGTACAATGGCATCTAGAGTCTTTGATTTGCTATTGTGTTTAGTTTCATTTCTATCCATCCATATGTACCATAGTGATAAAATTGGGATGAGCCTTGAATGCATTTTTAGATGCTTGAGTTCGTCTAAGTTGATCAATGAATTGAGGTGTTGAATGATGTCTCTAGATTGTTGCACAATATCAGGCAATCCATAGTGTGATTGAAGCTTTGTCCACATGGTCATGGCTTTATGGCAATGAAGGAACAAATGCTTAGTAGTTTCTTCTTCATGGTAGAATTGGTATTTAGAAGCAAGGTGGATTCCTCTCTTTTTTAGACCTTCCTCAGTGGCCAAGGCATTATTAAAAGTTCTGGAATTGAGAAATGAGATGGTTGGCCTACAATAAGAATGCCAAATGAAATGCCCTTAAGGATTGGAAGAAAAATTTGTGATTTCTTTGTATAACCTATTTGTGGGACTTACCATTCTATAGTGTAACAATTGGCTTGTCTTTAGCAACTAAACTGTGGATAATTTCAACTATAATGTTTTTTTATGAAGAATTTAAAGTACTTTGTTTTAGTTCCAAGCAATGGATCTTTCAGAGTGAGAAAAAAAAATCTTTAACCAGATTCTTGGAGGTCAGCTTAAGTCAATGGGTAGCCAATGATTCTTCTTGAAATCAAATATCATGTTACATGTCATTATGTCCATCTGCAATCTTCCATCTGATGAAGATTCAATAGTGCTTATTACTCCTAGCAGGTTCTTCCAAAGGGGGGAGTTTGAAGGCTTTTGTTGAGCTTCCATGGAATGAACTTTGTTACAATACTTTTGTTAGCATAAACCTGGCCCAAAGAGTTATGTTTTGCCTTAGTTTAATCCAAAGCTTCATTGTATTGTAGTTGATGATGTCCTTTAGTGATTTGAAACCTAGGCCACCATGGTCTTTATGTTGTCTGCTCTCCTCCATGTTGTCCAGTGGTAGCCCTTCCAATTTCCTTTTCAAAGGAATGTGTTGAAGAGGGATTCAAATTTTCTTTGGATGCTAACAGGCATTTGTGTTGTTTGAAGATTATGTAAATTATTTTTAAATAGAACTCTAACTAAGCCTAAATACTTGCACATTTTAAGGCTTTTTATATTATTAGATTCCTCCCTAAATGTGAATCCAAAGAGGGATCATTTGCATTTTTGGGCTTAATATCTAATTATATTTAGAGATATATATATATATATATATATAATTAAGGTAATTAATTAATGTTTAATTAAACTCTAATTTAGTGATTTGATTATTTAGTGTGATTCAAAGGGTTTGAACAATTCTATGTTCCTTAATGCTTGTTGAAGTGGCTTGGACCATTTGGAGGAGTTTATGCAATTTTCATAAATTTATTTAATTAAGTATTTACTCAAAATTAGCCAATAAACATCAAAAATCATAAATCCTAAATGAGAAGCCAATTTGAGTTGAACTTTTTATGGTAGGTAGGAAATAACATCAAGTTCATTCTTTAAAAATTTTAGCTTGATTGAATTAGTATTTCAGGAATGATTAAATAATATTATTTTTTACTAAAATTCAAATTACTCCCAAAATACTTAGCAAAATTTGGGGATTTTAGATTCATTGGATTTCTTCTGGAAAGACAAATTTATAGAGGGGTCATTTCTACTATTTTGTTGAATAGTATATTTTTCATCATTGTTTAAGTTTGTCACATGGATGGATATAACTTCATCAAAGCTTGACTTTTTTAGTCATCATAACAACGTTTGAAATTGAAAAAGCAAGATAAATCAAATATTGATTCGTAAATTCATGTAAATCTCTTTTACAATAGAAATCTTTAATTGATCTATGGTTTGGTGGAGTTATCTCGCATTCAGTTGATGTTAGAAAACTTCCTTGAGTCGAGATGAATTCCTAGTGTGGATCTCCTTCCTTGCTTCCCTATGAAATACTCTAGCCACTATGCATCTCTATTTGTTTCTATAAATTTGTTAATCTTGGACTTTGAAAGCATAAGAGGAAGAGGTAAAGGTTTGGTTTAGGTTAGGTAGGTGTGTGTAGTGATTTTAGTGTGCTAAGAAAAAAAGAGGCGTGTAAGAAGGCTTTTAATGCCTTCCCATTTGAAAAAAAAAATTCCTCCTCATGCTCATCTCCCTCTTTTTTTTTATGCATCTCTTTTTTTTAGGATAAGACTTAAGCTTACTCAATTTAAAAATTGAGTTAAGTTAACTTAAATGAGTCTTACTTGCCCAATTGATTTAGGGTATAATTTAAATTATATTAAATTAATCATTATAGTGCTTATAATTAATTTACTTAACTTAATTTTTATTAAGTTTATGTCAACTCAATTTAATCTAAACAAGTCAAATTGGGTTAAATGGCTTGATTAGTTAATTTGGGTTCAATTAGGTTCATTGGCCAAATTAGGTTAAATTTAGTTTAGATTAATTTTAAATAAGTTAACACTATACTTTTAAAATTTTAGGTAAATTCAATTTGATATGATTTTGATTAGATTTGATTTGAGTTTGGTGGGGCTCACATGAGTCAATTTGGGTTAAATGACCCAATTGGCCAAATTAGACTTAAATTGGGCTTGAATCAATTTTGAGTTGATAGAATGATTTTAAGCCTTTAATAAAGTTTAATTTGATTTGATTTTGATTAAATTTGGTTTGGGCTTAATGGGGACCACATTGGTCAATTTAGGTCAAATGGCTTGATTAGCCAACTTGAACCTCAATAAAATTTTGTTTTGTGTTAAATTTAGTTTAAGCAACAAGCTTACGCTATTGGATTGAATCAATTTTATTTAATTTTTGACTTAGTTTGATGTAGTTTAAATTAATCCAACTTGATTTTAGTTAAATATGATCCTAAATGAGATGTTTTGGGCTAAGTGACATAATTAGCATCATTAGGGAACAAATAAATTTAAACTTTAAATCAAATGGATCTTATCTTGAGTTTTGTTCAATTATATTAAGTTTGGAAATGTTTGGGTCTGCTTAATATATTTGGACCAAGTTAAGTCTTAGTAGGACCCACTAGCTTGACCTAATCCAACTATAGTATTTGGATTTCCTCATTTGATTTGATTTGGTGTTATGTTCTAGTTTAGACTTGAATTTAGTGTTTCACTTAATCATTAGGGAAGTGGCCTTAGTGCTTAAGTGAAGAGTTCTAAGAATAGGATTAGAAATCCTAAGTATTAAGATAAGAAAAAAAAAGATAATCTCATTAAAAAATGAGGTCAACAATATGTTAAATATTACATATGGACATCTTTCACTCACTTATTGTGATTTAGATATTGGTAAAAATTATATTTAAAGAAGGGTGAGTACATAAACTTAAAAGTTGTTTGAACAACTTTTATTTATTTTGTTTTACTGTACTTTGTTTATATTTTGATTTGAAGTAAATATATTTAATATCTTTTAAAAATATTTTATTTTTAATTTTATATGGTGATGGGAGTGGTTGCCGGTTGAGTTATGGTGATGGTGTTGACTGACAATAAAGGCAGTTGTGATTGTTGATAATTGCACATGGGTGGTGGTCAACAATAGTGGCGTTCAAAAAAAAAGTGTTGCTGGCAGTGGGTAGTGGGTGGTATTCGACAATAGAAGTACCAATGGAGGTGGTGGTGGCCACAACGACATTAGACGTTGACAGCTAACACTGATGATGGTACATACTAATAGTAATGGACGAAGACCAATGATGATAATTATTTTTAAAAATACTCAAAATATCTAAAATTATTTGGAATGTTTTAAAGATAATTTAATTTATTTATAAAAAATAAAAGTACATAACATCAAACAAACATATTTTTAAAAATAAAATAAAAAATAAAAATAAAAACACAAAATAAATTGATCCTAAATAGACTCCTAACAAATAATAATAACCTACAAAGCGAACATAATTAATCCAGATTTTTATTAGTTATGGACAAAATAATAACATAAAAGGATGCCGTAATAAAATATCATAATAAATCTTTTCATTAAGCTTTCAACTATGAAGTAAAGCTTCATTAACATCATTATGAGAAAGTATATACACTACAAAAAGTTTGCATTTGCATTTAATATGTTCTTCTTATTGACTTTCTTTGAGTCACATTTTATTTGAACTTATCCACCAAGAATATAAATTGTTATCAATTTACACCAACATAATCTTCTATGGTGGGCCAGCCCTACTATAATAGTCTAACAAGGAGTTCAAATTATAAAGTCATTACTGTAAGTTGTCACAACCATATCAATCCATTATAACCTACTATGAACTAAATATGGTGGTCAAACCTTATAATTCTAGTTATCTTATCTCAAACTAGTACAATACTCTATGGTGGGCCAACTTTATCATATCAATTGTTAGATCATAACCCCATCATAACCATATTTTCCTAAGCTCAAGCCATACCATATTCATCCTAAATTTCATATTTACTTGTATACAATTAATATTAGATCATACAGAATAGTAGTTAACTTGATAAATCATTAAAAATTGTACAAATTTCTTTTTTATGATTACTCATTTAACTAAGTAACATTAAAATGCTTTAAAATTCAAATCATCACAATATAAAAAATCAAAATGACATAATATTATTAAAATAAAAGTATTAAAAACATGAAAAATATAAAATATAAACCTAAGTAATTCTTTCATGCTAAAACAGTTTTGGTGCAAAACAAAAAGGGATTATAATTACCTTCATCAACATATTCCTCATATGAAAAGAAAGCAAGCCATCATCTTCATCATCATCATCTATAAGTGAAAAAATTTGTATTGCCCCCTCCTACCATAAAAATAATGAAAAAAGTTGATTTCCATCATCATTATAATCTACATATGAAAGTAATTAAGATTTTATTATCATAATGCATATATCAAAATAAATTATCTTCATAACTATCACCAAGAAAAAAACATTTTATTTTTTTGATCTTGATTAAGAATGGAATAATCAAGAAAGAAGTTAAGCTTCATGAAAAAATTAACATGGAACCACTCTTCTTCTATACAAACTTGGCCAAAATCTAGATATTAGAAAGTACCTGGATTTGACCTTTCCCTCTCTCTTCTTTCCTTTGTGGCCCCAAAAAGGAATGTATTGATGTTTTAACCAACCAATTATCCAATAATAAGTTTATTTTCAAACAATTCTCAAGGAGAATCAAGTAATCTAGTTTGGAATTAAAATTTTATGGATTGATGAAGTGCCTTACAACACCGATCAATTGTAATGTACTTTTTTTCTTATGATGGAAATAGTTATAAATATGCATTCCCTTATATCCAAAAATATATTTGTTGAATATTAAGTTTAATTACTTAAGAGCAATAATGAGTGTTAGTAGAAAAAGCTCTTATAAAGGGTCGCCTTTCAAATATGTGGAGAAAATAAAGAAGAAACTTTATAAAAATTCATCTTAGTAAGATGCCACATAGATCCACAGATGTATTTATTCAGGTGATCAGATACATCATCAAGGTATTATGTACTATCTCAAAAGACAGAAGTCACTACCCTTTAATGGAAACAATCATCTCAATAAGGACTCCTAAGGACGATGGGTTTGCATATGTACTAGAGATTCTTTCCCTACTTTACATGAAAAAATAAAGCAAGGTTTATTTTAAACCAGGTTCGTTAGGTTCCCTACAGGGGTAAGCCCCCATAGTTAATTACATCCTAAAGGATAGGATCCTTTAGGAAAACTCTCAATTAAAGAAAATGATCATTGTCTCTAAATATTTCAATAGGAAGGACTATCAATCGATTATTTCTATTTGAAGATCAAATGAGATTGATACTAAGAGGGAGTTATTATCGAAGCCAAAATGGAAATAAGTAGGAGATTCTCACGATGCTAGGAAACCTAGCGAGCATCTCAAACTATCCTAAAATTGGACTTTACATTTTAGAAATTGATTTAGTTTGTTTGAGTTGTATTTTCATTAGAATTTTATTACTTAAGATTCCTTAATTCAAGATTAAAGAAATGCCTAGGAGGTAAGAAATTATGCTTATAGCCTGCAAAGGAGAAAAGTAACCTCAGAACCTAAATCTAGGGAGCTTTCGCGAGGGCCGGAAGCACAACCGAAATCTAAGGCAAAAAATGGGCAATTGGTTTGTCTCCACAAGAGAGGACAAACCATCCGACATCTTGGACTTACAACCATCTGGGGGTGGCCATCAACTAACTCCTCCTATGATTTTAAATACATGTAGGCAAGTCTTTATTCTTATGCAAGATAGCTAGGCTATTATAATTTAGAAAGAGTCTAAGTCCTTAAACTCACTCCCTAAAGAGACTAGATCATGTAAAGGGATATGATTTAAATGACCTAATTCTAATGCATTTCAAATTTCATTTTATTTCATTTTTGGATAATCATTTTGACTTAGGCTAATAGTATTTTTATGACTAATGCATGAGAAAGAAGATTATTGGCCAAAATCAACGAGAAGGTAGGAGGTGAGTTTCCACCACAACCCTCAAAGGTTAAGCCGGGTTCTCTGGCAAAGGTGGAAGCCCTCCAATCAAGAGTAAAATAAGATGCATTTGAGCATGATATTATAAAGAAATGCTAATCCAGCTAATGGGTTGCTAATTCTTTTATCTTGATTTTAATCCTAAGTTTTAGGTGAGATTATGAGTTGTTTAGTTTTAGTTTGAATTGTTAAGTTGGGTAAAAGATTTATTTTTCTCTAAAGAGCCAAATCCACATTCAGGCCATACATAAAGCAAGGAAGAGACTAGGAAAAGCATGCCACTTAATGCAAAAAGCTAAATAAATCATCAAATAATTTATAAAGCTAATCGCAGAAAGAGTAAATGGCTATTTGTGGTCAGGCACCACCACAAAAACTCAAAAAATATCAAATGTGGGTAGCCGAGCTCTACCCTTATACAACCTAGATTAAAAAATGAATTGAATTATAATTTAGGAAAAAGAATTCATTATTATGGGGGTCTTCAAGCTTTGTTCTTCTTTCTTCTTTCTTCTTTCTTCTTTCTTTCTTTACTTTCCTTCTTTGGATCTTCCTTTGGATAGGCATAAGATAGGATCTTATGACCAATGCTCATCCTAATCCCCCATAACAAATCATTCCAAAATCCTAAATATACAAACTTTTACATGAAAAGGAAAAGTATAAATCTAACTAACACTTGAAAAATAAAGGTTAGTCAAATTACACCACACAAATCCTAAGCAATATATTGGATTTATCACCCCACACATGGGTGACTAAGTCCACCTAGACTATGGATTATGCAAAGGGGTATAGGCACCTGCAAGCAAGAAGCATTTATATTTTTATTTATGATAGCGCCCCTTTAGCACAATCCCCTGTAGAAAAGAATAGTTAGACTAAGCATGTCCTACCATTCATTCTACAAGCACATACCCTAACATCCGGTCTAAAACATTCATCACAAAATAAAACATAACATCAAACCATGCACTGGCCTAACCTAAAGCTAGAAGTGGTGACTTAGGCTAATGTGTTTGCTTTGAAGGTTTATGTGGTATGCTTAGCTTAGGACTTTAGGTTAAAGTTTTCTAAGTGTGCAGGACATGTTCAACTTAGAGGAGGGTTTCATTTAAGTCATTTAAGTGTTTTGGATTATTTTTATTTCATGTTTTAGTTTGATTTGAGTGAAACCTACAATTAAGAGAGGGAAAGAGAAGGAAACTTCTCTTTTCTTCCCTAATCCCTAAGTAATTTTTAAAGTGAGTTCACATTTTAATTTCATTTAGATTAATATTTTAATTATATCTTTTAATCAATCCTAAGTTTAGATAGACTCTAAACAAACCTATTCAAAAATAAAATGCATTTTAAGATTAAGAAAAATGAATCAAAATTCATATAACACACATTACTTTAATTCTTTCCCAACATATATAACATGCACATGGATGGACCCTAAGAATATCTATGCATGCAAATAAGAATAGTTAACAAACTTTATGATGCATGTTAAGTAATCCATTTAAGAAAATTTAGGAGTTGAATATGCATGATTTTTCTTAAGTAGAAAAGGTTTTCCTTATCCAAAATTTCACATACATGCATGAAAGTAAGAAAGGCATAAGTGAGTACAGCACCATTGTTAACTAGAGGTGTAAGGTACAAGACCTACTTAGGGCTACAAAAAACTTCACAACCTCAGGGTTGTCCAGACTAATATACCACTTTCCTTAAGTACTAACATGCATATAAAAGAAATGAAATGGAAAAAGAATATGTAAAAGTTGTTTAAAAGTTTCATTTTTAATTATGCAATTTATTCATGCAAGTATAGGAAATCCTTCTTAAGTGAGAGCATAGGGGTGAATAGGGTTTGGAATTAAGTAAGTGTTGGGTCCTTTTCAAATGAACCCTACATCTAACCAACTCCTATTCAAAACTATGCTAACATAAGAAAGAAAGGAAAGGCTACACCAGACATGCTTTTATAATCCATCACATGCAAGCTTATAATTAAAGTATAAGAATAGCACACTTTTAGATTTGATGTTTCATTTATAGGTTTTGAAAATACTTTGGATTTAATAGTGATAATAGCCACTCATATTTTACTTTAGCCAACACATGCACATTTGACATAAAGTAAACAATTTTCATTTTAAAATTTGGAAACATGAACTCATGAATGCATGAATCATATGGCATATAATTTAACATGATGGGAGAGATCTAAAGCAATGAAACATGTAAATAATCTAACTTCACTTAAATCCTATAAACATTATTAAAGAATAAGAAAATTTAGAATAAATCAAAGTGAATTTCAAAATGATTTTTGTTTATTTTGAAGTTTGCTTTAATTTTAAAAAGGTGAGATAAATTTGATATTCCTAACCCATTCCCGCATGTGTTTTGTATTTTTTTTCAATTTTCAAATAATTAGATCTATTTTAAACATTGATTAGGTTAAGGTATGAGTTAAGTGGCTTAATTAACCCTTACCTACACCACCTTAGAAAAATTAACTAAGTAATTATGAGCCAATGAGATGACACAAAACCCACAAGGTATTTTAATTTACAATGCACCTAGTAATGAAAAGGCCTATTGCAATTTGGCTCACAATTAAAAGTTAATTAAGCTAACGGGTTTTAGCTTAAGTACTTTTAAGACACCCTTTCATACTTAAGAAAGGGGTTTTAATTTCCTTAATTATACTTAGTCTATTAAACACTTAAGAATTTACCCAAGGTAGATTAATTAAGTTTAGAACTTTTTTAGAATTTTTAAAAATTGTTTAAAGGGTTAATTAATGAATTAATCCTTAATTAATAAGGGATTAAGGAAAGAAAAGGGCGTTTAGGGAATGGCTTAAGGGAAATGCCCTAAAATTATTTCATAAAACCCATACTCACTGGATCTTACCTTAATCAAACTTAATCATAGGGTAAATCCACTAATCATACCTTAATTATCCTTAATTACATGAAGAGATAATTAGAGAATGAGCTAGCAATTTTCCCAATTAAGGCCTCAATATATCTTAAGAAAATTAGGAGAGGTAGATGTCATCCCCTAAAATGAATGCTAGAAATTCGAGATCAATTGGTGGCTAAATTAGGGAATAATTAACTAATTAAAATTCCCAAAGAAACCCAAATTTAGAGAAAAGGGGAACTCAAAATTTATTAAAAACATTTTAAAAATATTCTAGATGAAATTATCTATCAATAGAATTTTTGCTTATATTTTTCTGATTTTTCTTGAAGGAGTTATGATTTTTTGAAGTTTTTCTAAATAATTAGGAATTAATAATAATCCCTAACTAATCACTGCCTAATACCAGCTCACAACGCGATGCATGGCGGTGGTGGTCAGTGCGCTTTACACACATCGTGATGTGAGCTACCCACTTAAATATCAAATCAAGAAGGCGGCTGGCGGTGCAAACATTAATATTCTTAGCGGTCTGATCAAAGATTGGACACCTGAGGATACACCCACAGTTTAAATTGGATATAGGGTTTATAAAATGTGCCTAATAATCTCAGCCTTCCATCTAAACTGTGCGGATGGATGGCTGAGGTGGGCCAAGTTCTTCCTTGAGGATGAATGTGAACCATTCACAATCCAAGGGGAGATCCAAGCCCAATCTAGCATAGATTCATTCAAGACTCAACCCACACTATCTAAAGGAATAGAGCTGCCAATCCGACAGTGGATTTCACATGCAATGAAAATTCCTTTCACAAAGGACCAACACCTATCAATCTAAGTGGTAAAAAAATCACTAACCTTGCTGGAGGTGATCACCGATGCTCAGGATCGATGAGGTAGCTTCATCTAGTGGAGATGAAGCCTTGTTGAAGTTCCTAGGCCTTGAGGTTGAGTGGATGAATGGGTGGACCAACTCCTCTTTAATCCTTTTGTGGCTTTGATTGAATTAAGTTCTTCCTTGCTGTGGGAACTCAAATGGATGCTTGGTCAGGCTCGACTTGGTCCCTAGATCAAGTGTGCAAGAGGAATTTGAGTGGGATTAAGTATAGAAGAAGTTGGAAATTAAGGTGAGCTCCCCTGTTTTGCACTATGCAAAATTGAAGAATGCAAGATTCAAATCCTCTCTAGGGACCTTGGGAAAGCTCTAAGGTGGTTCCTAAGAGTTCCTAGGCTCCAATCGAGTATGAGTGAATGAAAATTTCAATGGATTAGGGGAGTATATCTCCCCCTATGACAATCAGATGATCGGCAATAAGCTTGTCATTTTGGTCCAATTGACCCTATGGAGTGGGCTGTTTAGGTTGTTTGAAGAGTGCACATGGTCAATTTGGCCAGAGGAGTCGAATGCTAACTCCCATATGCATCAAATTGAGCTTAGGGGGGAGTTTGAAAATTAAATTTTGCCATAGGTGGTCAGGTTTGTTCTATGGGACAAATGGGTTGACCCAAACCCATTGGGTTGGGTGCACCACTCATCACTAGGCCCCCTTGAGCTTTTATGAAAGCCTCAAGTGATTGTGATGAGTGTATGACCAAAATACCCATACTAGGGGTATAATGGTCATTTTGCTATTTTTTCAATTTGGGTATGTTTGGTATGTTGAGAAAATAGGTTGGGCCAAGTTCAATGGATTTGGAATCCATTTCATGTTTTGCTCATGTTGACCCATTTAGGTCAAAATGGGTCAACTTGGTCAAGTTGACCAATAGGTCAAATTAACCAAACCAAGGGTCAAGTTCATATGACCATTTGAAATGTTTCGTGCCTTTGGTTTGGTTCATTTTGGATTAGATTTGGTTTTGGCTCATATACATTGGTCAAATGGGTCAAGTTGACCCATTTGACCTATTTGGTAGTCAAGGGTAGGTTTAGGTTTGGTTAGTCATATGGAGTGGATTGGTATCTTTGTTTCCAATCAATTTGGGTTAAGTTCAATTTTGGCTCAACATGACCCCTTTAGGTCATGTTGGGTCTAAGGTCAATTGGGCTAGGTTGGGTCTAGTTGGCCAATTGATGCTTTGGTCAAGTTCCACAAGTAATTTGGGATGGACTTGACCCATTGGTTTCAATCAATTTTGCTTAGATTAAGTTTTGACACATTTTGGCCCTTTAGGTCAAAATGGGTCAACTTGGGTCAAGTGGGCCAATTGGGCTAAGTTAGGCTCAAATGTTAGCTTGGTCAAGTTCAAACATAGGTCATGAGTGAACTTGGATCAATGGTTTTAATCAATTTGGCCTATGGTGGAATTTGGCTATGTTAGGTTTCATTTTAGGTTAAGTGTTGACTTGGTAAACCTTTAAGTTGACTTAGTTTGACCCAATTTGATTGATTGATCATCCCATGATGATTGTTGATCATGATGAGAGGGATATATGAGTTTGGTTCAATCCAATTTGGTTATGATCAAAAGTTGGCTCATAAGGGTACTTCAGGTCACTTTGGGTCAAATGAGCCTAAGTGGGTCAAATGGCTTGGCCAAAGCTTGATTTGAAGTTGATTGATCTTGTACATGGACTTATGATTGAAATATAAATCTATTTACAAGAAGTTTGAAGTCAAATGGATTTTGATCCATTTGAAAATTTTGTATTCAAAGGAAGAATATGAAGGGGTCTTGGGTTTGATTTTTGATTTGAGTTTTGATTGAGTGATTGAGGTTTGGATTTATACATGAGCTTATGATTGTAAAATCGATTGAACCATGAGAGAAAATCAAGGGTTTGGCTTGATTTAAATTGATTTTGGCTAAGTTCAAGATTTTGGCTTGAAAGGCTTAGACTTGATTTTGAGTGGATTTGGGTTTGATTTTTTGAAGTGTGTTTTGATTGTTTGAATTTATATTTCATTTATATATGTGAATATAAATGAGAATATAAATTGGTCATGAGAAAATTTTAAGAATTTGAAGGATTTTAATCGTGATTTAGGTTAAATCCATTAAAGGAAATTTAAAGGATTTAATGGAATTTTTAATTTGAAATTTAATTTTTGAATTGGATTTGATAGATTTATATTTATATTTAATTTATATATGATTAAATAATTGAGAATAAAAATAAGTTTTGAGAAAATACCATGAGTTTGAAATGGTTTGATCAAAGTTTAAGTTTAATCCATTAATGAAACATTAAGGGAATTAAGGGAATTTTAAGCATTTTAATTTTGGAATTTAATTTTTGCCTTTGATTTGATTGAGTTATATTTATATTTTATTTATATATGAGAAAATAAATAATAATATAAATTGATTTTGAGAAAATCCCATGAATTTGAATAGGTTTGATCAAGTTTTAGAGTTGATTTTGGCTAAGTCCTTTAATGGAAAATTAAAGGGACTTAAGGAAAATTTCATGAATTGATTTGGAATTTTGAGTTTGATTTGATGGGTTTGAATTTATATTTCATTGATAAATGGGAATATAAATGAGAACATAAATGGATCATGAGAAAATCTCAAAGTTTTGAATAGGTTTGAATTATGATTTTGGCCAAGTCCTTAAGAAAGGGTTAAGGACTTAGGAAATTTAAACTCAGGAATTTTTGATGGATTTCAATCATAGATTTTCAATCATGGATCTGAATCTTGGAATTGATTTATGGAATTGATTTGAGTTAGAGAAAATCAAATAGAATTGATTTGGAGTTTGACTTGAAAGAAGGAAAGTGAGGAATGGTTTCAGATAAAGGGTAGGAGATTTTCCTAACACCCCTAAGGCATGACCTATTCTTTTGGCTAACTCTTCTAAGTCTTCTAAGGCATGGTGAGTGTCCACCTAATCACTAGATGTGTCTTAAAACTATGCAACCCTTAAAGTATAAGAGAAGTCCTATGCTTAAGATAAAGGTGTTGAGAGCTCATCCTAAAAATGAGGTCAACAATGAGTTAGAGCTTTGTGGCTCTCTTGTTCATGGAGACATTTGTAAAATTTCATCTAAATGATTATTATATCTTTTATTATTATTCATATGAATAATATGTGTATCTTACTTTACATCTTTAAATATTAATATTCATCTTATTCCTTCATCATATTTACGATTTACATTACTCAACCTTGAAACTTTATATAAGTGGCTCACCACCGCTCGATTCATACGTGAATGAGATTCACACAATAACTTGCCCAATATAATATATTAGGTAGCCTATAGATGTATCATGACTTAGCCATATGATTATAAACATGTAAGTAAACCCAACTTGGTTTAACTTAAGTTGTGCAACAAGTCACCAACATACCATGCGAGCTTTTATATATCACTTTTATATATCACTTAAAAGAAAATTTAATGCCCATGCTCTTAGAAATTAAATAGCAACACCATAAAACTATTTTTTTTTATCTAATATTAAATTTACATATATGTTATAACTTTGTAATATAACATATGTTAATCTCATGATCCTAGAAGTTTGTGGCTTGTTAATAATTCATGATAATAAATCTTATGCAATACCATTTAATAGTTTGCATGGTATTTTCTTTCAAATTAATTATTTCATAATAATGATGACTTTGATGTTTGATTTTAATAGAACATCTTGGAGCTTTAACACTTGGAGATAGAATCAACATAAAAAATTAAGAATACTTTTAGCTTAAAAAATGAATAAAAAGGGGAAAAGGAATGTATCACCTTGAAAGATAGAAATATACCATTTTATAATTTTAAAGGAAGACAAATAAAATATACATGCATTTGTCTTTTGAATGTTGTATAAAAAGGGAATTGTACTATCTTATATGATAAAAACCAATTCACTCAATAGATTCTCTCTCTCTCTCTCTCTCTCTCTCTCTCTCTCTCTCTCTATATATTTAGTTTTAGAGTTCAACTCTCCATAAAAGGTTATATGATTAATTATACCCTAGATTGATTTAAAGCTATGACCATAACATAAGAATGTCAATGATAGTACATTAAGAAATTTGAATTATTATAAATATCAACTCATTACTCAAAGTGTATAAAGATTAGCACAAAATCTCTGAAAAGATAACACTATAAGCATGCAATCTTGAGATATTAAAGATTCTTAAATGGAAATTAAATATAAACTAAGTTTTATATTTAAGATCATGATTTCATTCAGAGAAAATTATAGTCTCTTATTTTTATCAAAAGTGAGGCTTATTGTTGATTTTTTTTTTTTTGATGTCATGCAGATCTTGAAGATTCTTATTTGGGTATTATATGTGATATTAAGGAATAATAAATCATTAAGAGATAAAAATATTACACAATAATGAATATGATCATTTAATAGTATACCATAAAAGATGAAAATTACTTTGAAGCTGATGGGTCCACATATTTTAGAGATTCTTCTCCTGAATCAGTTCTAAATTCCTTATAAGATCAAGTCTCTATAGTTAATTACTTCTTGAAAAAGAGAAGCTCTTTTAAGAAACACTTGATTGTTTAATTATCACTCTATATCTATAGATTTTAAAGTTTAATTTTAGGACTGCTAGATATGGAATTCAAATGAGATAACTCAAATGGAATTGTTCTTTTAATATTATGAGTACGAAGATGTAGAAAATGTCTTGATACTAAGAATCTCAGTAAGAACTTCAACTTATTCCATGGTTGAACTTTATAGCTTTGAAAGAGAGATTTATTTTTATAATGAGTTAACATTTTATTAGAATGTAAAAGATTATATTCTAATAGCACAAGACTGTAGAAAAGCCTAAAAGATGCAAAAAAAGAAACAAGATACCTCAAATCCTATATTTGAAGGTAATTCTGCCAAAAGCTATAAGCTTGACCTAATTCAATAAAGGATAACTAGGATGTAGTTGTTCTTTCTCACAAGAGAATGTGAACCTATCCTAACTCTTATGGACTTACATCTTAACTTACTTCTCGCTTAATAAGGTTGTCCGCTAACACCTCCTTCACTTTTAAGATTATAAGTTTACTCTTTTAAAATGCATGAGCATTTAGACTATTATTAAATAAGAAAAGAGACTAAGGACATAAAATCACTCCTTAAACTTAAGATCATGAGTGGTATGATATGCTTCTAGCTAATGCATCAATTTTTAAATTTCATATATTTTTATACACTTGATTTTAATTTTGAAACTTTAAGTATGCAATCATATCTACAATGAGATGCAATTAGTAATAAGTTATGGATTTAAACATAAGAAAAGTCAGACTTCTCCTATGAAAGGTGATCATCCTCAAAGGTTGAATGCCATTTTTTATGTAATGAGAGAATGGCCCAATTAAAGAAGAAATGAAGAAAAATATGCAATCATGATTTAGAAATTATAGAGGGTTTTTATTGTTTTTATTATTTATCCCTTGGGGTTTCATTGTATGAGGTTATGAGTTAATTATTTTTATGTTTGAGTTGTTCAATTAAGTTAGATAAAAAAATTAATTTTCTCCTAAAAGCCTACAATATAAATTAGGTTTTCACATTACATTATAAATTATAAAAAATTAACTTATAAAAAGTGTGTTGGTCTAATGTGACTCAAAATAAATGCACATAACAAATCAAAATAATAAAAATGAAAGGCTAGTGTGGTCGAGTTCCACTAAACACCCCGAAAGAAAGAAAAAAAAAAGCATCCCAACTCTATCATATAGTCCAACCTAGAATTAGAAATTTTGATCTATGGTGGGTCTTCATTTAATGTTTTATTTGGATTATCTTCTTCTTTAGGGACCTCTTTAGGATTCATAGGAAACCATAAACTTATGTAACCCACTACTGTTAGTCATAGACCCCATAGATTCTAACCTAATTCTAGTATCAAATTATATTTTAAAATTCAAATGAAACCTAACTAAAACTTATGAAATATAGGTCAATAAAACATTAATTCACACGAGCAATTTATATTTCATATAGTGGGGATTAACACTAGTAGGTACCATGCCCACTAGTCTTAATGGGTGATGTTTGGGACTTACACAAATAGCACATATAAGTATATGATGTTAATGTTAATTTTATAATAGTAGTCTCTTTATTTGTAGAAAATAATATTAGCTTAATAAATTATGACCTAACATTTAGTTTATGAGCATATAATCATAGTAGTTTGTCTAAAATAGTATACCATAAAAAATAAAAATTAATACATCAAAATTAAAGCATCAGCCATACCTAAATCTAGAGTTAGTGCCCTAGTAGTTTAGTGTGGGAGAGGCTATATTAAGTTTTTAAGGTTTAATATTTGATTTGAGTTTAGAATTCAACATAGCATACCATTGGGTGGTTTTAATTTGATTTATTTAGATGATTTTAAAATAAATTTTAAGTGTTAATTTTGTTTAAGTTAAGATTAGACTTAAGGTTCTAAAAAGTGACGAAGATAATGGGCCCCACTTGAGGTTGGATCCACTTCCTTCAACACCCTAGTCATCGTAGGACTAATTTCTTATGAAAGGGTTATAAAACTTCTTCTAAGTTCTAAAATAGATTAATTAATAATAATTAATAAAAGTAATCAACTTAATTAGGGTTAAATTAATTACACTTAAGATGATTAACTTAAGTTATTATTCAAATTAAGATTTTTATTTAGAGATTAATTAAATTTAACATGAATGATTAAATTTGATGGTTAACTTGATTAAAGTTTGATTAAGTTCTTAAGCTTGGTGTGGTTAATTTTATTAGGTAATCAGATTTTATTATTGATACAAATATTTGAAAAATAAATGATAGAGCTAATATTGAAGAAGTTGTTTTCTAAAAGCTATAAAGAGTATGGCAATAAATTTTTTTAATTTTAAAAAAAGTTAAATTGTAGATTTCTAGCTGCCACTACACTCTTCAAGGTAAGTTTACAAAATGAAGTTTATTTTTCACCGCAGATTCTTCAAAATATGGTTAGAATGCAGTTCCCAAATAGGATTATAGCGTGATTGGAAACTACACTACCATTGCTGCCCTAAACACACCCATAATTTAATTAGGGTTCAATGACTAATTAGATTTCAATATGATTAGCTTAATTATGTAGATAATTTAATTAAATCTTGACTAATTATAAATTAAATGTACATAATTAATTTAATTAAGTAATTAAATGTTTAGAGTTTAATTAATGATTAATTTAGTGTCACATGATTAACTTACTCAAGTGATCTATTTAATTGAGATATAGTTAGTTTAATTTGATTAAATGATTAATTTAGTCAAGTGATTTATTTAATTAAAGTCTAATTAATGATTATTTAAGTTCACCATTAAATTAGTTTAACTTGATTTAGTGATTAATTTAATTAAGTGATTAATTTATTTAAATTTTACTAAATGATCAATTATAATATTAATATATAGATTAGGACTTAGTTTAATGATTAAGATTAATTAATTAACTTAATTTTTTAATTTAATTAAATAGTAAAGTTAATCAAAGTTTATTTAATAATTAATTAAGTTGAATATGATTATAATTAAACTATTACCCTAATTGAGGCTTAAATAATGAGTAATTAAGTTTAATACTAATTGGGTGATTAACTTAATTAAAATTTGATTAATGATTAATTGTATTTAATTTAATTTTAAGTTTAATTATAAATTACTTCACTTAATTTACATGATTTAGGTTAAGATAAGTAAGCGAGCTTTATGATTACTTTATTATGAATGAATGTATAAGGATAAAGTTTGACTTTAATGAATGACTGTATAAGGAATGCAGTGTAAAGTAAATATAATGTATTTAGATTACTTTAATGTTGTTTGGCTGAAAACTCTATAAATATATTATTATTTTTTGATTTGTAGAATCAATATAATCTAAGTATTTTTGGGGTTGTGGGTGTTGGTAGTGGCGGCGGTTGACTGTGGCGAGATGGTGGCAAGCAACGTAGGGCGGTGGCGGGTGGCATCCGACGGCTACAATAACACTTTTCAATGGTCGGCATATTTGAAATTCCACCAAATCGGGTGAATTTCAAATACACAAAAATTGTCTATTATAATGTATTCTAAATAGATAACATTACTTTGGAATTTAACTTTGCACCTTGCCAAACACACAAAAAGTTAAAATCCACCTACATTTACTTAACTTTACACTCAAAAATCATCAATCAAAACAGTCCCTTAATCAAAAGGGTAAGTAGATCTGGTTTAATTTGGTTAATTAAATTTATTTTTTTATTAATAGAGTTTATTTACCAATTTGTTTGGAAAATGTTCCATTTGTCATAATTTGTTGATGTTTCTTTCCATTTTATTTAACAAAATTAATTATTTTTACTTAATTAAGGTTTAGATTTAATAAAAATTTCTTATGCCTTAATAAAGGCTAAAGGTTCAATAATTTCATTGAAGTATTTATTTATTAATGGAGTTATTTTAATTTAATTGAAATCATTTCATTTGGATTTTTTGTAATTTTATAATTAATTATTTAACTAATAAGAGGGTTGAAAACTAATAATTCTTAATCCAATGTCATAAATGCTATGAAAATTTTATAAGAAGTGAACATTGATAAGGTGAGCCTACCATAAAGATTTCAAATTAATTAAGTACAAGTGATTAAAGAAGTTTTATTTTTAAATAAAAGTCAAGTTACTCTTCAATATATATAGTGAATTGTAGGGGTTATAATTTCATTAGATTCTCCTCTTGATGTTGAATCTAAAGAGGGGTTACTCATAATTTTTGGCCTAGTGTTGATTTATTATAGATTTTAAAAATTTTAGTCAAATTAAATCATGTAATTAAAAATTAATTATTATATCTTAGATTAAGTGATTTTAAAATTTAATCAAATCTAGTGAACCTAATTAAATTTATTAGGGTATTTGATGTTTGTGAAGATGTTTCTAATCAATTTGGAGTTTTTTTAAAAATCATCACTCTTAATCCAGAGCATTGATTGATTTGAAATTTTTAGAGTTAGTAGATCTTGAGTTTAGGTTTCTACCCTAAAAAATAAACTTAATTTGATTTATTTCTTTAAAAATAATTAAATAATTATCATTTATATTTTCTATGGATTTTTAAATTTTAACATAATTAATTAAATTAATTAATGTTTAATTAACCCTTAATTTGATGATTTGATGATTTAATGTGATTCACAAGGCCTAATATAATTTCCTCAATTAGTTAATAATTTTTAAAGTGTTTTGAGTCATCTGAATGAATTTCCACATTTTCATAATTTCTAATTATTTCTTTACTCAAAAATAACTAATAAAATTTTAAAATCAATAACTCCTAATTCGAAAACCTATTTGACTTAAAATTTTTATGGTAAGACTAAGTTAGTTTCCTGAAAATTTTAGCTTACTTATACTAATATATTTGAAGTTATTAAAGAAAATTAATTTTTAATTTACTCAAATTACTCTCAAAATATCCAACTAAAATTGGAGTTGGTCTTAGTAAATTCCTCTTTGAAAGCTAAGTACATGGAAGGTGAATCATATTTTTTAGTTAAGTATTTTATTTAATAATTTTATACATTTTAACTATTTTTTCATAATTTTTAAAATATGAAAATATTCTATTTTTTGTTTAAAGATGTCAGCGTTGACTGTGAACACTTTTGACATGTCAATGTGCAATTGGGCCACTTGGATCCAACATGGATTTGGGTGGGAAATTAAGTTAGTTTCAGACCATCTGATCAAAGATGAAATAGTCTATGTCAAACTCAATCCAATAAGAGATATAAAATTGAAAAATAGAGATCTAATTGGGGCCATCCATCCTATTCAACCATAATAGATGGCCAGGAGATCATCTCCTTTTAGGTTAGCTAATAAAGGGAATGGAATAAGGGATTTCTACCCTGAACTTGTAATGTTTTACTATATTTTTTGGAAATCACTATTTTTCATAATAGAGGTATTTAAAACTAAAAGAACAATGGAATTTAAAGAAAATTCCTAGAATTGTTCCAATTTATTTTACAAAACTTCAAGACCTAGAGCTAATCTAAAGTTTAAATACATTACCTCACCAAAGTCTACATCCAATGGATTTTTCACTTTAGAGTGCTTTCTTGGGTCGAAGAAAATCTCTAGTGCAAATCTCATCCATTACCTTCTTTGGGAACATCTAATCGATAGATGGTCACTACACCTCACTGGAGTTTAATTTATCTTGGATTTAATGGACACAAGAAGGTGAGGTGGAGGCTTGGTCTAGCTTAGGAAGGTGTGCATTTTAATTTTTAATGAGCTAAGAAAGAAAGAGAAGAAGAGGTGTTATTGTTATCTCTATTTTTTACCATTTAAAATGACATAAAATCTCTATTAGTGGAGATTATGGAGGTGGTCAAAAGGTTGAACTTAAACCTTTGATTTGGTGATTGTCCAACAAGGTTTTTCCACCTAAATTCAATGGTTATCTGAATGAACAATTTTTTAAGGAAAGACATGGGGATCAAGGTAGGTAAGAAGACTTTTCATACCTTACCATATGAAGGAAAGAAAATGTTTTTCTCCCCATGCTCATCTCCCTCTTTTTTTATTACCTTGTGTTTAACATGCCTCTTTTTTAAAAATTGAAATCTTGATTATATTTGGAGTATGGGGAGGTGAGTGAATTTATTTTGGGTTAAGACTAAAGATGACTTAATTAAACCAAATTGGGTTAAGGTTGAGTTAAGTGAGTTTTATTTGCCCAATTTATTTAAGGTTAAGTTTAAATTAAGTTTAATTTATTATTTAAAGAAATTATGATTAATTAAGTTTATTTAAATTTGTTTAAGTGTAGGTCAACTCAATTTGACCTAAATTAGTTAAGTTGGGTCAAACAACCCAATTGGTCATTTTGAACTATGATTAAGCCTTAGTGGTATTTAATGAGTTATATAGAGTAGTTAGGTTTGTAAGATGATTTTGACTCTTTAAAAGGGTTCAATTTAATTTAATTTTGATTAGATTTGATTTTGGTAGCAGAACCCACATGAGTTAATTTGAGTTAAATGACTTAATTGCCCCAATTGGGCTTGGATTAATTTTCCATGTGTTTGGAAATTATTTTAAGCTTCAAAATAGACTCAATTTGACTTACTTTTGGTTTGATTTTACTTTAGTCTAATGCGGCCCATATAAGCTAATTTAAGCCAAATGGTCTACTTAACCCAAATAAGAGTCAATTGGCCTTCAATTTTAGTTTAAATGAGTTCCATTTTAAATTTTATTTGATTTTATTAAGTTTAAGAGATGTTTGAATTTATATTATCCATTTGGGCTATGTTATGTCATAGTGGGGCCCAGCACCCTCATAATAAAAAAAATTAACTATTACCAACATAATTTCTGGTGGACTAATCCATTAGAAATTATGAGTAGAATTACTTATAGATTTTCACACGAATCCATTTCTATTGAAAATTCTCACTGAAATAAATGTTGCCACTAAATTTACTTAAAGTTGGCAAAATTTCTGATAGAAATTCCATTGGACCCCCACCCCTTGGCATTTCCTTCTTCTTCCTCGCGTGACATCTCTTTCAGGCGATGGTGGAACCAAAGCTAGGGCATTCCAAATCTCATTCTAAATTTGTCATTTTTTTCTATTTTCTCCATAGAATTGAAGGTAACTTCTTCCTTAATCTTCTATATCTATTTATTTACGATTTCATCCATCCAATCTTATGAAATAAGGATTTAAAATTCATGGAGATATTTGTTAAATTATATCAAATAAGAAGCATTGTTCTAAACTTGGTTTAGATGTAAAAACTTGAAGAATTGGGAAGGATATAAAGTAGCTTGTAGAGATTCTAAGAAAGCAATATATGAGGTAAAAAATTGAACTTTTAGTGATTTATGCAATAAATTGGATACCAAAGTAGGTGAAAGATGTATGCATAACTTTGCTAACCAAAGAGCTAGGAGAAGTAAAGATCTAGTTAAAGTGAGGTGTGTTAAGGATGAAAAATCATAAAGTGCTTTTCTTAGAAAAAGATTTTAAAAATAGGTGGATGAGGTATTTTTATAAACTTTTTAATGAAGGATATAAAAATACGATTGATTTTAGCAACCTTAATACCCTAAATAAAAATAAAGAATTTTGTTTTTATCATAGTATTAGTAAATTTGAAGTTAGAGATGCTTGAATGGAAATGAAATGTGGGGAAATAGTAGGACCTGATGATATTCCATTAGAAGTGTGGAAATATTTAGGAGATCTAGGAATTTCATGGCTTACAATTCTTTTTAATGTTATTTTAAAGACTAAAAGATGCCAGATGAGTGGAGAAAGAGTTTGCTGGTTCTTATATTTAAGAATAAAGGTGATGCACAAGAGTGTGCAAATTATAGAGGAATTAAGTTAATGTGTCATACATTAAAATTATGGGAGAGAGTAATTGAGCATAGGTTATGATGTGATACAAAAGTTTCTCGCAATCAGTTTAGTTTCATGCGAGGTAGATCTACTATGGATATTGTACATTTGTTAAGAGGTTTGATGGAGAAGTATAGAGAAAGTAAGGAGGATCTACATATGATATTTGTTGATTTAGAGAAAGCTTATGATGAAGTTTTAAGAGAAGTTCTTTGGAGAGTTCTAGAAAAGAAAGGAGTTAATATTTGTTATATTCAAGTCATTAATGATATGTATACTAGAGCTGTTACTTGTGTCCAAACACAAGGAGGATTGACAAAATATTTTCCTATTTCAGTTGGATTACATCAAGGATTAGCTTTAAGCCCTTATCTTTTTGGCTTTAGTTATGGATGTTCTTACTAAGCATTTACAAGAAGATGTACCTTAGTGTATGCTTTTTGTTAATGAAATTCTTCTTGTTGATAAGACTAGAGAGGGAGTCCAAGAGAAACTTGAATTATGGAGGTCAACCTTAGAGTCTAAAGGTTTCAGTTTAAGTAGATCTAAAACTGAATATATAGAGAGTAATTTTAGTTGTAGAAGTTCTAGCGGTAGTGTTGAAACATTGGGTGAACAAGTCATTAAAAAGAGTGAGAGATTCAGATATCTAGGCTCTATTATTCAAAATGATGGAGAAATAGATGGAGATGTTATTAGTAGAATTCAAGTTGGAAGGTTGAAGTGGAGGAATGCATCTAGCCTTTTGTATGATAGAAAAGTACCGCTTAAACTTAAGAGAAAATTTTATAAGATGGTTGTAAGACCTACAATGCTTTATGATGTAGAATGTTGGCCAATAAAAGAGAAGCATAAGACTAAGTTTAAGTGTTGTTGAGATGAGGATGCTCCGGTGCATGAGTGGCTTTACTCTTAAAAATAAAATGCGAAATGAGTATGTTCAAGAAAAAGTTGGAGTAGCTCCAGTGGCAGATAAGATTAGAGAGAGCCACTTTAGATGATTTGACCGCATAAAGCTTCGATCATCCGATGATCCAGTTGAGAGAGTAGATGCATTAGATTTGCCTTATGTTAAGGAAGGTAGAGGTATACCTAAAAATACTTGGTTAAGATGTATACAAAATGACCTTAGTATACTTGAATTAATTGAGATTTTGACACATAATAAGGCACAATGGGGAAGAAGGATTCATCTAGCCAGCCCCACATGTGGGATAAATGCTTGTTGTTATTGTTCTTGGAGATATTTATTAAATTATATCTTAGATCTTCTTTGAGTTTCTTTAAAATTCATGTTTCTCACACTTACTTTGCTATTTGGAGGTAAATTTATGTTTGTTTAACTTAGGATTTGTATTTTAGTTGAAACCTAGATTTGGGATTTTTGGAAAATATATTTCATAATTACTTTTAAGTGTTTAATTACACATTGTGTGATTTAAAATTTTTTGTATTGTACATGTATCAATAATTTTGCATTGTACACCAAAATTTTATACAAACACTCTAGAAAATTTTTGATATATTGAAAAAAAAAAAATTAGTTTGCATTGTGTAGCTAAATTGATATAGGCTAATATGATAAACTTTTATAGAACAAGTTAAAAAATAAAAATTAGTATTTCAAAAAATATTTGTATGTACTAATAATCACTATGTTTCGAACTTACCCCCTGCATTTATTTTAAAAAGTTACAAATTTTGATTCACAATCATACAATCACATAGTGCACAACATTCACACTCTATGACCTACCTCCCCCTTACAGTTCTCCATCATTAACCCCAACAAGCCTTACACACATAAATTATGATTCCTAATTAGTTAGTTAATAGCTATGAGATTATTACGATCTTCTCATGCCATGATCGATACTTGAATGAGAGGTACTTGCAAGCTTAGTACACTATATATCACTTATTTTTAAGTGAATAAATTACATGCTTCAATAGTTAGATTATATTCTCATTCTCACACTACTTAATTTATACAACATATGGACATCCATAGTGAATGATTATGGATGTACAATAGATTGCATCTGGGCAAAAAAAAAAGAAAGAAAGAAAAAAGAAATAAAACTAATGAATTCTTAAATTGTGTTGAGCACTTTATCCATGTGACATCTTAACTTCTTGTTTATCTCTTAAAAGAGAATTTTTGATGTCCATGTGTAGGAAAAAAGAATCAGGCCTACTTAATACCTAATGAAGTTAAATAAGGTTGAATCATAGAGGGTTTCAACTAAATTATTGGTTTTTGGATTTTATATTGTGAGTTTGAGCCACACATTATGCCAGACATTGGTGCCTTGATGAATATAACTCAAGAGACTATCAACAAATGATCTTTGATGTTGCAAGAGCTACATTTCCAACAGTAATGGAAGAAGAACCACCTAACAAAAAAGCTTAAAGTTCTACGACTTGCTAAAGGCAGCACAATGACCACTGTGGAAAGGTTGCACTAGCCATACTAAACTATCTGTGGATATAAAAAAACTAAGTAAAAAAACTAAATTTAATATATTATAGGAGTATTTAATCAATTTGCAGGGATATTGAGAGATAAATTCACAAAAAAATTTAGTTCCAAATGACCTTTATAGAACAAAAAAGTTGGTGTTAAAATTAGGTCTAAGCTCAAAAAAGATTAACTACAGTGTTAATGATTTTATGTTGTAGTACAAGGATAACGCATAATATGTTGAATGAAAATTTTATGGAGCACCAAAGTTTAAACCATAGAGTAAAAAATAATGTGAATAGAAGGATGTACTCTGCAAGCGATTGTTCTACTTGTCGCTTACTCCACATCTTTAAACATTATATGCTTTTAAGCATTCATCTAAGCACACAGGATGACATCATGATAGAGGAAGTGCTCCAAATCTCTCGAGTCATCCATCAGATAGAAAAGCATTGAAGAATTTTTATTATACTTATCATGATTTTATAGCTGGGACATGAAATGTTAAGCGTGGCCTATGGGTTGATAGTTTCATGACATATAGTCAGTCTGTGTCACCATATTTCTATTGGTTAGTGATAAGTAAACCATAAAATTTATCTCCATAGATGTGAATTATCATACCTTATATGTTATTAAATCTAATTATACTTAGGCCACCTAACCTTAAAGTAAATATTGATGTCTTCTTGCAACCATTGATAGATGAGTTCAGAATCATATGAGACATTGGTATACACACATATGATAATGCTATAAAAAAACTTTCAGATGAAGGCACTATTGATGTAGACTTGATCACTTAGAAAAGAACACCTTTAAGGATGTCCTTTACCATCTTTGATGAGATGGGTATGAGTATAATTTTAATGAGGTATATTGATATATATATATTCAACCAGATTTTCCCTAACATCATGTTAGGGTTTGTTTAGATCTGGGGTTTTACTTCCTATGAACACAATCCTTCTTAGCTAATTATGCCTTTTACAATAGTAATAGAACACTCTTGATTAAGGTTGGAAACAAATTAATGGCTTGAGGAGAAAAGTCATTAGAGAATATACGAGATATTATCATGATTGAAATATAGTGGAGCTGTATAGAAGCTATGCCACCAAGTCAGGGGGTTCTAGTCATATCTGCATTTAATGTGTGTAGTGTTTATTTTCAGATGCATCAGGTGGACACCATGCAGATTTAGGGGGTACTTGTTGAAGTGATCATGTACAACATTGAGGTATGATGTACTATCTCAAAAGATAGAAATATCACCCTACAATGAACCTAATCACTTAATAAGGACTCCTAAGGCATGATGGGTCTTCGAATGTATTAGAGATTCTTCCACTGCTTACATGGAAAAGTAAAGCAATTTTTTTTAAGCTAGGTTCTTTAGTTCATTATGGAAGAAAGCCTCCATAGTTAATCACATCCTAGAAAATGGGATTTTCTAAGAAAATTATCGATTAAGTAGTCAATTATTATCTTCAAAGATTTTAAGGTTAAAACTATCAATGGATATTTCAGAAAATCAAATGGGATTGTTCAATTAGAAAGACTTATTTTGGAATCCAAAGAAGAATACATAGGAAATGCTCATGATACTAGGAAGCCTAGTGAGCACTCCAATCTATCCAATGGTGAGGCTTTATATGTTTTAAAGTTAGAGGATTTATCTTGTTTGAGTTAAAATTTTATTAGATTGCTAGGGCCTATAATACATCATCATAAGATTGTGAAAATGTCTAAGAGGTGAGGATTTATGCTCGTAGCCCAAGGAAAATAGGCAACCTCGGATCCTAAATCTAGGTTGCTTCCACAAAAGTTAAAGGATGAACAAAATCTAACCGAAAAGGGGACATAAGTGTTTACCTCTACAAGAGAGAGTAAATCCGTCTGACTCTACTAGACTTAATACTGCCTACAGTGACCGCCATCTAATACCTCCTACACTTCAAAACCATATAGGTTAGTCTTATGAAATTGTAAGATGGTTAGGCTTGTTATTTAATTTTGAATGAGACTAGAGTCCAGAACTTATTCTCTAAGACACTAGATCATGTTTTGCATAAGCATATGACTTATTCTAAAATTGCAAAATCTTTTCAAATTTTATATTATTTTTGACACATTCATTTGGACAAAGGCTTGGGATATTTTATGCCTAAATGCATGATGAAATTTGATTATTCACCAAATTAAGAGAGAAAGAGGGTGAAGCTCCATCATAAGGGGTTGCTCTCATAGGTCAAGCAGTCCCTAAAGTGCAAGAATGGAGGCCCTCATTTTACAAGAGTGATAGAAGATTCCATGCATGATGTTAGATATATAAGATTCAGCTAAGGGGTTATTAAATATTTTAGTTTTCTTGATTATAGCCTAGGCTTTAAAGTGAGGTTGAAAGTTGTTTAAAATTTAGTCATGAGTTATTAATTGGGGTAGAAAAATTAATTTTTATGCTAAGAGTGTACCGTATCCAGGCCACACATTCAATCATCAAGTTTAAGAAACTATGAAGAAGATGCAATTCTATTGTGCAATCCAAACATAACATCAATCAAACATGAATAGATTCTATAAAAAATAAAAGGTCAGTGCGGCCGGGTACCGTTGTACACCCCAAAAAAGAGAAAATTGGGTACCCAAGCTCTACCCTTATATAACCTGAATTATAAAAGAATATTAAAATTAAATTACATTAGATGCTCTAGGGGACTTCTTTCTCCACTCTTCTTTCTTCATCTTTTGATTTGATTTTCTCCAAAGCATCATAGGGCATGCTAGGACTAAGCTTCTAGCCACTACTCAACCTAATCCCAATAGCTCTAATTCTAAATCCTATTGCAAAATTATATTTTTGTGGAAAGTAAATCTAACTACACTTACGAAATAGATATTAGCTAAACATACGTACAATCCCAAGAGGTTATATTTCATAATTTGGACTAAGCACCCTGCACATGGGTAAGTAAGCCCACCTATCCTAATGTGGGTTATGCTTAGGGGTATAAGCAACCTACAAAAAATATTTATTTTTATAATTATGGTGGCCTCATAAGCTCAATCCCCTGCAAAAAGGGAAATTAGACTAATAACAGCCTAACATCCAGTCTATGAGTCATAAAACCTACCATCTAGTCTAAAATAGTACATCATAAAATAAAACACAACATCACACATACACCGCCCTAAGTTAGGATTAGAAGTGGTGGCTTAATTCTACTGTTTGTGCTAAGATTTTATATGATATGTCTTAGCTAAGAATTAGAGTTATGATTTTCTAAATCTGGAATTATTTAATTTAACATGAAGGTTGGCTACATTTCAGGTTATTTAGATAGTTTGCAAATTTAAATTTATGTTTTATTTTATTTCATTTGATTTACACTTAGCATCTAAGTGTTATGAAGAGAAGAAAGAGGCTTACCCTCTTCATCTGTACCTTAAACCACTTTTTAAAGAACATTATTATAATTTGGTTTTATTTAGTGCATGATTTATTAAATTTTTTCTTAATCCTAAGTTTAGGTTAACCTTAAAGAATCTTATTCAAAATGAAAGGCATCTTAAGATTAATGTGGTTGAATTACCATCACATAGAATATGTTAAACCATTCCTTTTCGTCACCCATAACATGCATATGACTTAACACTTAACATACCTACACATACAATATATTTTGGCACACTTGAATGATCATGGATGCATACATTTGGAAATTGTATTTTACTTTATTGAATTATTCATATATGTAAATTAAAGCTCTATCCAAATTCTAATATAAATATATATATAAGCATGAAATTAAAAAGTACAAGTCTATGTTAACTAGGGAAGTGAGACAATCAAATGACCTCCTTGGGGATACTTAAAGCCTTATATTCCCGGGATGCCCAGAATATATACTTATTATCATTCAAACACAAGAAAATTCATATAAGGAACCTAGGAAAGAAAGTATTATCTTTATATGTAATGCATTTTATATGCTAAAGAGGTTATGGATGCATGTATTTTTAATAAGAAAGAAGATTCTCATTCTTTAATTAAATAAATGTACACATATATAAAGATGTGAGGAAGTATGTGCCATTCTTTAAATTAGGAAAGTGAGATAATCAAATTACCTCCTTGGGGCTAATTAAAGCTTCGTATTCCCAGGATGTCCAAACTGTAAGATTGCTACCTTAAATACATATGAATGTATAAATAATTACAATAATAGAATTCATGTAAAAGATTATTTTTTATTTGGTTGAATTATTTACACATGTAATTAAAAGATCTATCCAAATTCCAATACAAATATACATAAGAATGAAATTAAATAAGTATGTGCCTTTGTTAACTAGGGAAGTGAGATAATTATTGACCTCCTTAGGGCTACTTAAAGCTTTGTATTCCTGGGATGTCCAGACTATATACTTATTATCATTCAAACCTATGTAAATCTATATATGAACATGAGAAAGAATGCTTGGAATTCACATGCTTAAGCTATAAACACATGCAAATCTTATATGTATTCATAACTACTATCACTCCAAATATTGTTATCAACTTCTAGCTTTTGAAAAATAAAATTTGATTTATTAGTGATAATAGCCACACATATGATAAAATTAAGCCAACACATGCAAGCTTACATAAGTAACTTCCATTTAATTCATTTAAATTTGAATGCATGAATGCATGAAGTCACATGTCATACAACATTTAAAGTGATTAAAAAACAATAGCCAAATATAGCCATATGATTCATTGAACTATAATAATTCCTAAGGACAATCACATTAAATAAATTTATTTAAAGAAAATTAAAGCTTCTTATTAATTTGATATTTAGATTTTGATTAAACTTAAAGAGGAGAATTCATTTGTTGTTTTACTCCCATTCTCATGTTGATAATCTGAATTTACTTAAGGAAAGATGATTAAGTGATTTTTTATGACTTAATTAATTTAAATCATTAAGTAATCAATTTAATTACCCTTTTCTATGCTTCTTTAATTTGTTTAATCATTTAATCATGAGCCACAAATGACATGAACATGAGGGAAAATAAAATTTTAATGTTCCTAAAGGACCTATTGCAATTGGCTCATGATTAGAGATTAATAAGTTAAAGAATTTAATTAAGTACTTTTATGATTTCCCACACTTATCAGTTAATCATAATTTCCTTAAGGATCTTTATATTATTGAACACATAAAGATGAACCATTAATTTCATTATTATTTATCTGAAGTGAGTAACATTTTTGTTTCATTTGAATTGACCATTAATTGATCAATTAATCTCTTAGTTAAAACTCACATTAATTAACTCTCTTTAATGAAATGAATTTGGAAAAGTAATTAGGAAAGAGAACCTAATCACTCTCCCTCATCATCTCACTATTGATTAGTAATTAGTGAAGTTGAATTAATTTATTTTCACTATTTATAACCTTAATTATTCATTAAATTTATTATGAGAGTAATTAGGGTTTGAATTTTAAATTTCCCTAATTACCTAGCCAATAAATCCTAAGAAAATCATGGGAAGTAGAAGTCTTCCCATTAAATCATCATGCCAAATTTGGGATTAATTTCCCAAGTAATTAAGGCTTAATTAAGTTAATTATAAAAACATTCAAACCTTAATTAGGCCTAAATCACTATTCAAAATCAAATGAAATTATTTTTATTAAATTCTCTTATGTTTTACCTTTCCAAAGAGTATTTATTTACAATTTTTTTAATTTAGTTATTTATGATTTTTTTTAAATTTTAAATAGTTAATTTCTAATCCAATCACCTATGACGCATGGTAATGCGGTGGTTTATTAAATGGTATGATGTGGCGTTGACATGGTGGTGGTGTACATGCTTTCATCCCTGATGTCCGATCTAAGATTGGATGGTGGGGATTAATCTCACGAATCTTATAGAACTAAATCAAGATTATCTTACAGATTAAATCACGGCCATCCGTTCCAATCACGTGGAATAGACAGAGGATGATCCTTCATCTCTTGAGCAATAGAAGATGGAAATTGTTCACCCTCCCCCACTTTATTTGAGCTCGTGAGACATTAGAATCGATCCCAAAACATTCACGGAGCGGATCATAAGGAATCCTATGGTGGGATTTGCACGTAATAAGACTTTTCTTCACAAAGGTCTAGAAAATTTTTAGAAAATATTAGTTTTCTAGAATTTTCCTCGTCGGAGCTCAAGATTGGCGGTGAACCAACTAAGGTAGCTTCATCTTGAAAATACAAAGCCCTATTAAGAAGCGCACGCCTTGCCTCCTGGCTGGTGGCTCTATGGATCAACCATCACTGAAGAACTTGTTAGAGTTCGGTTTGGAGTGGTCTCCAGTGCTCGAATTGACCGAGAATTGATTTGTTTTACCTCGCTGGAGCTTGGTGAAGGTGTGGGTAAAGTTAATTTAAGAACCATAGAGTTTGGAGGAAGTTGGAAAAAGGTTGGCCTTGTCCTATTTGAGCTTGGCATTTCTAGTGGTTGGGGCACTTGGAACTCGAGAAGCTCAGAGTCTCCTTGGGTTGCTTGTGCTTTTAGGAAGTTAAATCTCTCTAATGAGATTGAATGGGGAGGATTATACCCTCCCCCCTATCCAAATCGACAATTTGGATGTGTTCTACAAATTGGTGGCCGACCACATGGGTCGGTGCGTGTGTGGTTGGCGAGAATCAATAAGGTGGCTTAATTTGAGTGGCCATGTGAGGGGAGAGTGGCTGCTAAGGTAAGGAGGTGGCTATCCTTGGTTTCCAAGTGTTCCAATGAGAAGAAGTGGGTTAGCTCAAGTCCACTTGGCTCATGGCAAGCTTTGGGTCGTGAGCCATATCCCATGTCCATTTGGAGCTTAGGGCAGCTGCTAAGGGGAGGAGAGTTTGACCACCCAAATGTGGGTTTTGTCCCATTTAGAGGGCTTTACCCATTAGGTAATGGGTCAAATCGGATTTAGTTTTGGTTGGGCTGACCCATTGTGACCCAAGGATGGGTTATGCCAAGTTTGAATGTGTTTGAAGTTGATTTGGTTGGGTTTGGCTCAATTTGACCCATGTAAGTCAAATTGGGCTGGGTTGGGTTAGGTTGACCAATTGGTCAAATTGGATCAAGCCATGGATTGAGACAAGTTCAAATCATTATTTGAGTTATTTTGATTCAATTGTTTGGTTTGGTTTGCATTAGATTTGAATTTGACTTATATGGGTTCATATGGGTCAAATGGGCTAAGTTGAAAAATTTTGTCAAATTGACCAAATTGGCTTGGGTTAGGTGTTGATTTAGGTTCACTTAAATCATTTGAAAATGATTGTAGGCTTTGATTTCAATGAATTTGGATTTAGGAATGATTTAGAACAATTTGACCCTTTAGGTCAATGTGGGCTAAATGGGTCAATTGAGTTCAATCATGTTCAATAATCAGTATGTGATGGATTTGACTCATTAGTTGCAATCAATTTAGATTAGAATTTGATTTGTCCTAATTTATCCTTTTAGATCAAATTAGATCAACTTGGGTCTAAGGGACAATTGGGTTTTGTTTGGCTCAATTGATGGTTAAGTCATGTTCAAGGGTTGATTTTAGGTTGGTATGAATCATTGGTTTCAATTGATTTAAATTGGGTTGAGATTTGGTTTAATTTGGCTTATGCAGATTAATTAGGTCAACCTAATTAAATGATCAGATTGACTTGGTTTGACCCAATTGATTATAATTGATCAATCAAGGATGATCAACAATCATTGTAGGAGATTTTGTATGGTTTGGTTCAATCCAATTTAGGTTGGATTGGAGTTTGGTTCAAATGGGTCCTTTAGGTCACTTTGGGTCAAGTGAGCTTAATGGGTCAATTGAGTTGATTTTGGGTTGAATTGAGTTTGATAATTAATTTAGGATTGATTTCTGGCTTTGGTTTCAATTGATTTAGGTTTAATTGGATTTTGGCACATTTTGATATTTTTGGGTTCAAATGGGCTAACTTGGGTTAATTGAATTTATTTTGGCCAATGGGTTTGATTGGCTTGATTGTAGAGTTTAGAATGAGGGTTTTAATGATTTAAAAAAATCAATTGAGTTTGGTTTGATTGAAGGAGGTTTGGGATTAAACCTATAGGATTGAATCATAGGGTTAAGATGGGTTTGATTTTGGCTTGGAGTTTGGCTATAAGATTGGGTTCAATTGGTATTGGATTGATTTAAGGTTTTATCTTGCAATGATTTGAAGTTTATTTTGGACTTTAGGTCAGGCATAAGTCATGGATTAGGCCATAGAGTAAGTTAGTTTCCTTAGTCCTAAGTCATTGCCAAGGGTAAGACTATCCAAGGGTAAGACTATCCAACCTAAAGGATTGTCTTTCAGATTGCAACGACTGTGCTAGGAAGAAAGCACAAGGACTTACATCTTTCAAAGCTGAAATAGTCACTGGGTTGACCTGTTAATGGCACAACAAATCAAATATGACCTAAGGCGAATACTAAAATTATGTCATTGAGGATCTTACCTCAACTCAAGAGAAGTTAGAACTAATTTGATTTGACTTAATTTGGGTTTAATATGGATCCTATCACTGTGCGATGTACCACACCAAGAAGGGGCTATGTAAGCCTGAGCCTATCTTAGATTTAAAAATCAAAGGGGTAGTCTACCATCAAAAGGGTAGGACTATCGGACCCAAGGGTTTCCTTTCGGTAGCAACGACTGTGCTAAAGTAAGTGTGTGCATTTACATTTTCCAAAGCGAAGAGAACCGCTAGGGTGACTTATTGACGGAACAAAAAATTGAACCTGACCTCTGGCGACTACTGAGTGAGTGCCATTGGGGATCTTATCTCAACTCAATTGTAGTCAATAGGGAGTTTTATTGATATTACCCTAAATGTAGGATGCCTGCTTGGAAAATGGTGCCACTAGGAGCATTCTCCTAATCCACAAGTGATTATATTTTATTTATTTATATATTCCCTATTGCTATGCGAGGGACCACACTAAGAAGGAGACATGGGGCACTTGGCCTATCTCAGATTTACTAGCCCAAAGGAGAGTTCGCACATCCATAGTACAAAACTTCCAACCACAGGGGTGGCTACTAGGAAAGGGGAACTATCCAATCCAGTAGTAACCTGGGTATTGTCTAAATGGGGTCGCAAAGGACTTGATGCAAATAGAGTTCCCATAGAAGAGGTGCCACTACGGGCATTATCTTGATCCCTAAAAAGAAAGCCTATTTATATACGGTGGCCCAGGAGGCAAGACTTACATCTACGAGGCGTTACCCACGGGTGGGTCATGGTAAGCGAACACCAACCAATCTAAGGTGCCCGTCAGTGTGAGATAATTAATCTAGGAAGAAAGCATAGCAGATGTAAATCTTCTTAAGTGAAACTAATAATCAAGATAGTCTATCATTGGCTTGACAACAACTATCTGACCTAGGGCGACTACTAAGTGGGAAATCACAAAGAAGGATTGGACCCAAACTTGAAGTTTCCAGGAGGAAAGGAGCCACTAGGGGGTCTTACCCTAATTCTTAGTGATAAACTTGACCTAGTCAGTGTATAGTGGCTAGTTCAAGAAGAAAGCACGGGGACTTACATCTTCTTAAATAAAGTCAACAACAGGTAGCTCATTGGTCATGCAATAAGACATACCACACTAACAGCACGCTCATCATTGTGTAGTGGTTATGCCAAGAAAAAAGTGTAGGGACTAACATCTTTCTGAACAAGAGACCACTGGGGAGACACACTAACTAGGTAGTGAATCAAACTCAGGCTAGAGCATCTTTCTTCCTAGCCCCCAGCCTAAACCATTCTCCCATGTGTAGTAAATGGTAGAGTATCTCCAATCTATGTTATGTCTCCAAACGAAGTTGTTAAATTTAGTGCTCTTGAATGCAGTACCATTATCAGATATTATTTGGTAGGATATCCAAATCTATAAATGATATGGTTCCTAAAAAATTAGAGTACATGCTAAGCTTTGACCTCCCTCAGCAGAATCACCTTTGACTACTTTGAGAAGTAGTCAGTAACAACAAGGATGAACCAGTGACCCTAGAAAGAAGGAGGATCAATCGGTATGTCAATACCCCAACATTTGAATGGCCAAGAGGCCAAAGTTGGATGTAGAATATTGGGTGGATGGTGTAGGACTACACCATATACTTAGCATTGGTGGCATCACGTAGCTACGTCCATGCAATTGGTGATCATCGATGGCCAATAGTACCTAGGTCTCTTGATTTTGGCTTTAATCTTGGGACCAAATTAGTGAGCTCCACATAATCTTGAATGAACCTCAATCACGATCTTATGGGCATCATCCTTGTCTAAACAATGTAACCACATATGATCGAAAGATCACCGGAATAAGATACCATCCGTGATGGTGTATAAAGTGCCCTTTACTTCACTTGATGTGCTATGGACTTATCTTGAGGTGGTTCACCTTTATTTAGGTATTCAATGAAGGGTTTCCTCTAATCCAGCTCTTCATCCTTTTTGAAAATGGCAACCTCCCCTTCAAGAGAGTATTTTTTTGATGCGTTCAGTATCAATAAGAGGTAGGACTTGCCTATTTTAGACCTCTATTAATATAGACTCATATTTTGGACATGCCAACTCCTTGGAAAGCTTGGCTAGAGTATCTGCTATGAAATTTTTCTCCTCAAGGGATCTTGTAGATGGTCACTTCTGGAATTTGAGCCAACCAACTTATGGGTACTTATGGAGTGGAGCTAGGACCTTATAGGACCCAGTGATTTGGTTGACCACTAGTTGAGAATCCCCAAATATGTTGATATTCAAGATGCCTAGCAAAATGGCTAACTCCAGACCATCAATCAAAGACTCATATTCGACTTCATTGTTGGTGCAATGATCAGATAGATGATATGAGAATCTCATCATATCACGGCATGGAGTTAGGAGAACTATTCCTACCCCTGCCTTTCTTGGAAGAGTAGATTATGGTTCTTCTCCTATTTGAGAGAAAGTCACACCATCAAAGTACATCTCCCAATAGTGAATGCTAGTATCCCCTAAGTTCATGATTAATTCAAAGGGGAGATCATTATTAAGATGTGAACCAGCAGGAAGTGGGTGTCGGTGTGCTTCTAAGAAATTTACGAGTGCCTATCCTATCATTGCACGGAGGGTTACGGAAGTGGTATCAAACTATGATAAAATCATGGAACATCGTGCCAACTGTTTGGATAGCATCATCCATGTCATGAGATATTATAATGAATTAATTCTAGAAATCAAGTTAACTTTATGAGAAAGCATGTAATGCCATAGCTTTTTGGATGCAAAGATTAAAGCTAGACAATGCTTCTAAATGGATGGATAATTTGCTTAAAGCAGGGGTTAGATGATGGTTGAGATAGTAAAGTGAATTCTCTTTCCTCTCATCATTGGCTTGGACCAACAAAGTGCCAAGGGAGTTGACAAATGCAGCAGTGTATAGTATAAGCAGCTTGCTCAAGATAGGGGTCGCTAGGACTGATAGCTTTATCAAATACTGCTTGATGCTGTTGAAAGCATGCTGGCACTGGTCGTCACACTTGAACTTGGCATCCTTTTTGACCAGTGGTAAGAATTGTTGGCATCTACTTGATTGGTTGAAAATAAAGCATCTTAAATATGCCAACTGCCCTAGAAATAATCTAAATTGGGTTAGACTTTTAAGTGGTAGTATTTCTAATATCAGTTTAATCTTCTCTGGGTTGATTTTAATCCAGCAATATTAGATAATGAACCTAAGAAACTGCCCTGAAGCTACTCTTAATGCACACTTCAGAGGGTTCATTTTGAGATTATATTGTCTTAATCATTCAAAAAGTACTCTCAACTCAAAGAGATGGTTTTCCTTTTCTTTGCTTTTGACAACAAAATCATCGATGTAGCATTCGACTTGGTGATGAATGAGTTCATCGAAGATTCAAGCCATAGCTCGCCGGTATGTGGCACTGGCATTTTTAAGGCCAAAAGGCATGGCCTCGTGGCAATAAAGTTTGATCAAAGTTCTAAAGGTAGTATTTCTTTCATCTTCAAGTGTCATCTTTATTTGATTATATCCAGATGAACCATCCATGAAAGAGAAGACTGCATGAGATGTGGTAATGTCCACCATCAGTTTTGGTATCGGTAGTGGAAATTCATCTTTTGGATATGCCTTATTTAGATCCCCAAAATTGACGTACATGCAAATTTGGCCATTCATCTTCGTAACTAGGATGACACTAGCCAACCAAGTGAGGTATTTTTCCTTCACGATAAAATTAGCATTGATAAATTTCTTGACTTCAAAATGACCTGTTGTTCAATGTCTAATTACATGTGTTTAAGAGCTTATGTACCAGGCGGAAACCACGCAAATCTCAGGGGGTACTTGTTGAAGTGAGCAGGTATGACATTAAGGTATGATGTACTATCTCGAAAGATAGAAACATCACCCGACAATGGACCTAATCACCTAATAAGGACTCATAAGGCATGGTGGGTCTTCATATGTACTAAAAATTCTTTCTCTACTTTACATAGAAAAGTAAAGTAGGGTTTATTTTAAGCCGAGGTCTTTAGTTCGCTATGGAGGCAAGCCTCCATAGTTAATCAAATCTTAAGAAATATGATTTTTTAAAGAAAACTCTTGATTAAAGTAGTCAATTATTGTCTCCAAAGATTTCAAGATTAAGATTATGAATAAATTGGATATTTTGAAAAATCAAATGGGATTGTCCAATTAGAAAGACTTATTTGGGAATCCAAAGGAGAATACATAAGAAATGCTCATGATACTAAGAAGCCTAGTGAACACTCCAATCTACTATATAGTGAGGCTTTATATGTTTGAAAGTGAGAGGATTTATCTTATTTGAGATGAAATTTTATTAGATTTCTAGGGCATATAATCCATCAATAGAAGATTATGGAAATGCCTAAGAGATGATGATTTATGCTCATAGCCCAAGGAAAATGAGAAACCTCAGATACTAAATCTTTGGAGCTTCAACACAAGTTAATGCACGACCAAAATCTAAGTGAAAGGGGACATAAGGGTCCACCTCTACAATAGAGAATTAACCCATCCGACTCTACTAGAGTTACAATCACCTAGAGTGGCCACCAGCTAACACCTCCTACACTTCCAAACCATGTAGGCCGATCTTATTAAATTGCAAGATGGTTAGACTTATTATTTAGTTTTGAATGAGACTAGAGTCCTAAACTCACTCCCTAAAAGACTATATCATGTTTGATATGAGCATATGACTTAGTCTAAAAATGCAAAATATTTTCAATTTTTATATTATGTTTGACACGTTCATGCAGACAAAGGCTTGGGATATTTTATGCCAAAATGCATGATAAAATTTAATTATTCACCAAATTAAGAGAGAAAGAGGGTGAAGATCCATCATAAGGGGTTGCTCTCATAGGTCAAATGGTCCCTAAAGTGCAAGAATGGAGGCCCTCATTTTACAAGAGTGATAGAAGTTGTCATGCATGATGTGAGACATACAAAATTCAGCAAAGGGGTTACTAAATCTTTTAATTTTTTTTATTATAGCCTAGGCTTTAAAGTGAGGATGAAAGTTGTTTAAAATTTAGTTAAGAGCTTACTTATGGTAGATAAATTAATTTTTATACTAAGAGCCTACCGTATCCATGCCACACATTCAATCATCAAGTTTAAGAAACTATGAAGAAGATGAAATTCTATTGTGCAATCCAAAAATAACATCAATCAAACATGAATAGATTCTATAAGAAAAATAAAAGGCTGGTACAGCCGGGATACTGTCGTACACCCTGAAAAAGAGAAAATTGGGTAGCTGAACTCTACTCTTATACAACTCAGATTACAAAAGAATATTACACTTAATTTGGATTAGATGGTATGAGGGTCTTGTTTCTCCACTCTTATTTCTTCTTCTTTTGATTTGATTTGCTCCAAGGAAACATAGGCCATCTTAGGACTAAGCCTTCTAGCCACTGCTCATCCTAATCCCCATAGCACTAATCCTAATTCCTTTTACAAAGATACTTTTTTATGGAAAGTAAATCTAACTACACCTATGAAATTGATTTTAGTTAAACATACATACAATCCCAAGCAATTATATTTCATAATTTGGACTTAGCACCCCACACATGGGTAACCAAGCCCACCTATCCTAATGTAGATTATGCTTAGGGGCATAAGCAACCTACATATAAAACATTTATTTCTATTATTATGGCAGCCCCATAAGCACAATCTTCTAGGCAAATGAAAATTTGACTAATAACAACCTAACATCTAGTCTATGAGTCATATACCTTAACATTAAATCTAAAATAGTACATCATAAAATAAAACATAACATGACACATACACCTCCCTAACTTAGGACTAGAAATGGTGGCTTAATTTTTGTGTGTGTGCTAAGGCTTTGTGTGGTATGTCTTAGCTAAGAATTAGAGTTATGATTTTCTAAATCTAGAATTATTTAATTTAACTTGAAGGTTGGTTTCATTTCAAGTTGTTTAGATAGTTTGCAAATTTTAATTTATGCTTTGGTTTATTTCATTTAATTTACACTTAGCATCTAAGTGTTATGAAGAGAAGAAAGAGGCTTACCCTCTTCATCCTTACCTTAAACTACTTTCTAATGCACATTATTATAATTTGGTTTTCTTTGGTGCATGATTTATTAAATGTTTTATAAATCCTAAGTTTAGGTTAACCTTAAAAATTCCTATTAGACATAAAAGGCAGCTAAAGATTACTATGGTTGAATTACCATCACATAGAATATGTTAAACCATTCCTTTTCATCACCCATAACATGCATATGACTTCACACGCAACATACCTAAACATGCAATATATTTTGGCACACTTGTATGTTCAAGGAAGCAAACATCTAAAAATTGTATCTTACTTGATTAAATTTTTCATACATGTAAATTAAAGCTCTATCTAAATTCTAATACAAATATACATAGGAATAAAATTAAATAAGTACGTGTCTTTATTATCCAGGGAAGTGAAATAATCAAATGATCTCCTTGGGGATACTTAAAGCCTCGTATTCCTGGGATGTCCAGACTATATACTTATTATCATTCAAACACATGTAACTTAATATAAAGAACTTGGGAAAGAAGCATTATCTTTACATGTAATGCATTTTATAGGCTTAAATGGTTATAGATACATGTCTTTTTAATAGGAAAGAAGATTCTCATTTTTGAATTAAATACACATATACATATATAAAAGATGTAAGCAAGTATGTGCCATTGTTTAAACCAGCAAAGTGAGATAATCAAATGACCTCCTTGGGGCTACTTAAAGCCTCGTATTCTGGGATTTCTAGACTCTATACTTTCTATCTTAAATAAATATAAATGTATAAACAATTACAAGAATAAAAATCATGCAAAAGATTGTGTTTTTATTTGGTTGAATTATTTATACATGTAATTTGAAGCTCTATCCAAATTACAATACAAATATACATATGAATGAAATTAAATAAGTGTGTGCCTTTGCTAACCAGGGAAGTGAGATAATCAAATGACCTCCTTGGGGCTACTTAAAGCTTCATATTCCTAGATTGTCTAGACTATATACTTATTCAAACCTATGTAAATCTATATATGAACATGTGAAAGAAAGCTTCAAATTCACATGCTTAAGCTATAAACACATGAAAATCCTATTTGTATTCATAACTACTATCACTCCTTATATTGTTATCAACTTATAGCTTTTGTAAAATTAATTTGGATTTGTTAGTGATAATAGACACACATATGATAAAATTAAGCCAACACATGCAAGCTTACATAAGTAAATTCTATTTAATTCATTTGAATTTGAAAGAATGAATGCATGAAGTCACATGAAATACAATATTTAAAGTTATTGAAAAGGAATAGCCAAACATAATCATATGATTCATTCAACTATCTTAATTCCTAAAGACAATCACATGAAATAAAATTATTTATAGCAAACTAAAGCTTCTTATTAATTTGAATTTTTTATTTTGATTAAGCTTAAAGAAGAGAAGTCATTTGTTGTTTTACTACCATTACCATGTTGGTAATCTTAATTTGTTTAAGAAAAGATGATTAAGTGATTTTTTATGATTTAATTAAGTTAAATCATTAAGCAATCCATTTAATTACCCTTTTCTATGCTTCTTTAATTTGATTAATTATTTATTAATGAGCCACAAATGACTTGAACATGAGGGAAAATAAAATTGCAATGCTCCTAAGGTCCTAATACAGTTGGCTCATGATTAGAGATTAATTAAGTTAAGGAATTTAACTAAGTACTTGTTGACCTCATTTTTAGAATGAGCTCTTAACCCCTTCATCTTAGACATAAGACTTCTCTTAGACTTTAAGAGTTCCTTAGTCTTAAGACACATCTAGTGATTAGGTGGACACTCAACCTAGCCCTAGAGACTTAGAAGAGTTAGCCATAAGAATAGGTTATGCCTTAGGGATGTTAGAAAAATTTGCCTACCCTATAGGTTAACCCAAATTCCTCACTCCCTCCCTTCAAGTCAAACTCAAATCAATTCCAAGTTGATTGATTTTCTCCAAACTCATATAAAATCCAACTCTAACTCAAACCTTGAACCAATTCAATAGATTTTCTCAAATCATGAATCAATTCCAAATAATTGAAACTTATGATTGAAGCCCATGATTGAAATTTCAAGTTCAAAAATCTTTCCTATGTTACTTTGATTCTAACTTATGGACTTAGCCTAAATAAAATCTAAATCAATTCAAAGTCAAAGAATTTTCTCACAAACCATTTATATTCTCATTTATATTCATATATATAAATGAAATATAAATTCAAAATAATCAAACTGAATCCAAAATTTAAATCCAAATAAAACATCTTTCCTAAGTCACTTTGATTCTATCTATGGACTTAATTTAAATCAAATCTAAATCAATTCAAATTCAAGGAATTTTCTCGTAACCCATTCATATTATTATTTATATTCACAAATATAAATGAAATTTAAATTCAAATATCCAAAAATAAATTTAAAAATCAAATCCAAATTTAATCAAAAATAAAACCTACGCTTTCAAGTCAAAATCTTGAACCTAGCCAAATCAATTTCAAATCAAGCAAAACCCTTGATTTTTCTTCATGATTCAATTAATCCTACAATCATGAATCCAAATATAAACATAAACTCCAATCATCAAAGCAAAACTAAATCCAAAAATCAAACCCAAGCCAAACTCATGTTCACCCCTTTGAACTTGAAATTATCAAACTCCTCAAAACCCATTTGACTTCAAATCACTTACAAATGGGTTATATTTTAATCATAAGTCCATATGTGAGTTCAATCTAACTCAAATCAAGTTTTGATCAAGCCATTTGACTCAAAGTGACCTAAAGTAGCCCTTATGAGCCAAATTCTAACCCTACCCAAATTGGATTGAACTAAGCCCAGCTAAGCCTCACATTGTGAGCAACAATCATCATAAGATGATCAATAACTCAAATTAGGTTAAACCAAGCCAAACCTAAATTAGCCAAAATAAAACATAAACTAGCCAAAATCCACCATAGGATAAATTGATTGAAACCATTGATCAAAACTCATTCATGAGCAATGTTTGAACTTGACCAAGTCAACATCATTTGAGCCTAGCCCAATGGGCCACTTGATCCAAGTTGACCCAACTTGAAAAAGTCAAAATGTGTCAAAACTTGATCTAAGACAAATTGATTGAAACCAATGGGTCAACTTCATTCCAAATCACTTATTAAACTTGACCAAATCCCCAATTGATCAACTTGACCCAACCTAGCCCAATTGACCTTAAACTCAACTTGACCTAAAAGGTCAAATTGATCCAAATCCAAATATAAACCAAATTGATTAGAAACAAAGACACTAATACATTTAAAATGATCAACTAAACATAAATCAACTCATGACCTAACCCAAATAGGTCAAATGGCTCAAATTGGTCAACTTGACCCATTTGACCTACATTAACTCAATTGAATCAAAACCAAATATAAACCAAATTGAATCAAACTAAAGCCACCAAAACATTTCAAATGGTCATATGAACTTGATCCAACCCTTGGTTTTATCCAATTTGACCAATTGGTCAACTTGACCCAAGTTGACCCATTTTGACCTAAATGGGTCAACATGAGCCAAATCATATCAAACCAACTCCATATTCAATGAAACTTGGCCTAACCCATTTTTCAATCATATCAAATATATTAAAACTGAAATCAAGGTCAAAATGACCATTTTACCCCTAGGCCATAGGGTAACCTAAAATCAAAACCACTTGGAATTTGGTCAATTCCTTTTCATGAGCACTTAGCATCCTCTTAGTGGACCAAATGGTCACTAATGGACATGGTGCACATGACCCATTGGGTTTGGGTCAGCCAAACCAACCCAAGGTTAAAACTGACCATCCCCCATGGACATGAGCACATGGGATCCCTCCTCCACTCAAATAGAGAGCATGGGACCTTCAATACTCCACTTTACACTAAAAAATGAATGCCATGCCACTTATAACAACCTAGCAAACCCATTGAATAAGGTCAATTGGATCAAAACAACATGTAAGCTTTCGACCAACCGATTCACCTAGGGGGAGATATACTCCCCCTAATTTCACTTGAAGTCCATTCTCCCTTATTCAATTGAAGCATAGGAACTCAAAGGAAGTGATTCCAAGCTTCTCTAAGGTTTCCTATGCATCATCCATTTTTCCATTTCTTGATTTTTCTTAGATTGAAAATAGGAGAGCTCAAGTGAAAATCCAACTTAGTCAATACTCCATATCAAGCTAATTTCTCTTGCAAGCTTCATCAGAGGACTCAATCAAAATTGCCTAAACCTTTTCCCAAGTTCTCAAGGCATGGGAGGAGTGCTCTTGATCAAGACCGAGTCCAATTGAAGGAGAGCTTGGTCCATAAGAAGATCCTCTCAACCAAACCACTTCAAATCTTCAACAGGGCTTCATCTCTACTAGATGAAACTACCTCATCAAATTCGAGCACCGGTGATAGCCTCCGCCGAGGTATGCCATTAACCCGAGCTTAAATTATCCATGGTGTGGTCCTTTATGAAATAAATTCTCTCCTCATGAGAATTTGACCATTGGATGTATTCCCCTTTACTCTTATATGGTGTGGGTAAGATTTGAGTTCAATCCGAGCTCAATCGAGCTTTGATCTTGCCATAGAAGGTGGACATCTCCCATTTATCATAGGAGAACTCAAGGTTAGATCATGGGCCATCCATCCGCACATTTTGGATGGACAATCACGATGTAAATGCATAGGATATTTGATTTAATCCTTTAATACTGCGACCTTAATCTCATCCATTCGATATTTGATTGGATGGATGAGGAGAAAGCACATGGCACCACCACTGACACGACACTACGATGTGATAACGTAAGTGGCCTATCTTATCATGCCATGTGGAATGCGTGCACAGCATCAGCCTTCACGTGGCACCAATGGGATTAGCCATATAATTGAGGGATTAATTACTTAATAATCATGGAAACTTCAAATATTCATAACTAATTGTAGAAAAATAAAAAAATTCAAAATAAAAAGCATTGGAAAGGTAATTTAAAGAGTACGATTCTAAAATTAATTTCACTAGATTTTGAATAGTGATATTTTTTGAATTAGAGTTTTATTGGAAATGTAATTATATTATTTACTCCCTAATTATTTCATTGATTAATTTCAAACTTCCTAGGGTTGATTAATGGGATGACCTCTGCCTGCTATAATTGTTTTGGAATTTCTTAATGGCTTAATTAGGGTAATTTCTTGGCTATTTCCTAATTACTCTCTTAATCCATTAAATGGTTAATTAAACATTTAAAGAGTGATAAATTCACCAATTAACTTTGCTAATTACATTAGGATAGTGAGTGAACTTAGGGAATGAGATTAGGGATTCTTTCCCATATCTTTCTTCATAAGTTTATTTCATCTGGTTTAAAATCTAATTAAGGTGCAAAATTAATTAAATAATTTAATCATTTAATAAAATGGCTTAATTAATCAAAATTTTAAAATGAAAACATGCTAGAACTTAACTAATTCATCTTGAGTAGATGCTTAGGTGTTCAATAACCTAAGTAGCTTAAGGAAATGAAAATCCAACCCATATGTGTGGGAAGGGTTATGAAAGTACTTAAATTAAGCCCTTTAATTTAATTAAGCATTAATTGTGAGCCAATTGCATTAGGCCCTTTCTTTCCTAGTGCATTAATTTAAATAAGTGGTGTTATGTCATATCATTGGCTCATTATGTGATTAAATATGTTAAAGTGGTGTAGGTAAGGGGTAATTAACACACTTAATTCACACCTTAACCTAACAAAGGCATAAAATTGATCTAATCTCCTAAAAATTAAACTTAAATAACTTACATATGGGGGAATGGGTTAGGACCAGTAAACTCATCTCACATTTCTTAAATTTCAATCAACCTCAAACAAAATTCAAATTCTCCTTAAAATAAATTTGATTTACTTTAAATAATCTTATTCATAGGATTATCTTTAGGAATTAATTAGGGTGAATGAACTTACATTACTGTCATCACTTTATTTCTGTGCTAGCATGCTAAATGTGTATGCCATATGAAAATCATGCATTCGTACTTTTTAAAAGTCAAAGTAAATTGAAATATTTCTTTTATCTCAAATTGCATGTTTTTGGCTAAAGTAAGAATATGAATGGCTATTATCATTATTAAATCTAAAATTATTTTCAAAACTTATAAATAAATTATCAAAACTAAAAGGTATGCTACTTATAATTATTTATAAGCTTGCATTTGAGTAGAAATATAAAGATATGCATAGTGTAGTTTTCATTCTCTTTTCTTTTAGCATAGTTTTGAATAAGATTTGACAAAGTGTATAGTTCATTTGAAAAGAACACAACACTTGCTTAAATCCTTTCCTATTCATTCCTATGTTATTACTTAAGAAGGACATCCACAGTTGCATGTATAAATTGAATAAACAAATCAAACAAATAAACACAAACTTTTGCATCTTTCCTTTTCCATTCATTTCTTTTGTGCATGCATATGTATTTAAGGAAAGTGGAATATTAGTCTAGAAAATCTTAGGGTTGCAAGGCTTTAAGTAGCCTTAAGTAGGTGTTGTACCTTACACCCCTGGTGCTAATAATGGTGACGTACTTACTTGTGCATTTCTTACATATAAATGTGCATGTGAAAATGGATAAAAAGAGATCCCTCCTTTCTACTTAATGAAAATCATGCATCATAAAGCATCCCAATTTTCTTAAGTAATACTATTTAGCATTCTTCATTAAAGCATGCTAAACATTCTCATTTGTATGTATAGATATGCTAAGGATTCATTCATATGCATGTTATACATGTTGGGAAAGAAATAATGTGTTGTGTGTTTTGTGATATTAATTCATTCTACTTAATCTTAAAATTCCTTTCTTTTTGAATAGATTTTGTTTAGGGAAAATCTAAAGTTAGGATTAATTAAAACACATAATAAAATATTCACTAAACAAAAATCAAACATGAATCTACTTTAAAAATTACTTAAGGTTGGGAAGGAAAGAGAAGTCTTCTTCTATTTTCCCTCTCTTTATAACTTTGTAATTAATTATAAGTTCATTTAAAGCTAAACCAATCATCAAATAAAAATCAACTAAATCAGTTAAAACAACTTAAATGAAACCACCCTCTAAGTTGAACTTTTCATTATTAGGAAATTTAAACCTTAAAGCCTAGCTAAGCATACCACACAAACCTTTTAAAGCACACACATTAGACTAAGTCACCATTTTTAGCTTTAGGTTAGGGAGGTGCATGGTTTGATGTTTGTTTTTATTTTGTGATGTACTATTTAGACTAGATGTTAGATTGTATGTGCATAGATTAAATGGCAGGATGATTTAGTCTATTCGTTATCTTCTGTAGGGGATTGTGCTTAACGGGCACTATAATAAAAATATAAAATTACTTTTGTTGTGTAGGTGATTATACCCCTAAGTATAATCCAATAGGCTAGGTGGGCTTGGTTACCCATGTGTGGGGTGCTAAGTCCAATATGTGCTCATATTTGCTTGGGATTTGTATGGTTTGTTTAGTTAGTCTCTATTTTGTAGGTGTTAGTTAGATTTACTTTTCCTTTTCATGTAATTTTGTAATTAGAATTTTGGAATGATTATTATGGGGGATTAAGATGAGCATTGGTCATAAGATTTCATCTTATATTCCATGTGAAGCCTTTGGAGCAACCACATTCCAACCATCCAAAAGAAGAAGGAAGCAAGAAGAAAAGAAGAAAAGAAGAAAGAAGAAGAAAGATATAAAGAATGAATACCCCCATAACATGAATCCCTTGCTTAATTATAATTAATTCATTTGTAATCCAGATTGTATAAGGGTAGAGCTCGACTACCCAATTTTTTTCGGGTTTGTGTGGTGGAGCCCAACAACAAATGGCCTTTTATTCTTTTATGCTAGTTTTATATATTGATTGATGTTTGTTTAACTTGCACATTAAGATGGCATCTTTTCCTAGTTTATTCTTTGCTGTGATGTATGGCCTGGATGATGATTAGGCTCTTAAGAAAAAATAAATCTTCTACCAAATTAATTAACTCAAAATTAAAAATAAATAACTCATATCCTCATCTAAAGCTTAGGCCATAAATCAAGATAAAAGAATTAGCAAACCCTTAGCTAGATGTTGACTTACTTGTATAACATCATGCATAAAAAGCATAATGTTTCACACTTAATCGGAGGGCTTCCACATTTTCTAGAGAACTTGGTTTGACCTATGAGAGCCATGGTGGAAACACACCTCCTTATTTTGCTGATTTTGGCCCATAATCTAATTTGTCATGCATTTGGCATATGAATCTTAAAGCCTGTGTCAAATTAATTATCCAAAATAAAAATAAAACATAAGAAAAATTTGCATTAGATTTAAGTCATTAAAGCATGCCTTATGTGATCTAGTCTCTTAGGGAGTGTGTTTAAGGACTTAATATCTTTCTAAATAAACAACAAGATTAGCTATCTTACAAAAGAATATGACTTACCTACATGTTTTATAATCGTAGGAGGAGTTAGTTGACGACCACCCCCAGGCGGTTGTAAGTCCAATAGTCGGGTGGTTTATCCTATCTTGTGGAGGTAAACCAAATATCCATTTTTACCTTAGATTTAGGTCGTGCTTTTTGGCTCTCGCCAAAGCACCCTAGATTTAGGTTCTGAGGTTTCTTCTCCCCTTTGTGAGCCATAAGCATAAATCCTCATCTCTTAGGCATTTTTGTGACCTTGTATCATGGAATTGTAAGCCCTACATTTCTAATAAAAATTTAACTCAAATAAATAATTCAATTTCAAAAATATAAAGCCCAACCATAGGGTAGTTTGGGATTCTTACTAAGCTTCCTAGTATCTTAAGCATCCCCTACTTATTTTTAGTTGGCTTTGATAAGAACTCCCTCCTCTTGATCAATCCCACTTAACTTTCTAAAAATAAACCAATCGATTGATAGTCCTACCTTTCAAAATCTTTGGAGATAATAATCATTTACCTTAATCGAGAGTATTCCTAAGAAATCTGTTCCTTAAGATGTAATTAACTATGGGGGCGTGCCCTTGTAGGGAACTTAACGAACCAAATTTAAAATAAGCCTTGCTTTACTTTTTATGTAGAGTAAGAGAAGAATCTCTGGTACATTTCAAAGACCCATAATCCTTAGGAGTCCTTATTGAGGTGATTAGGTCCATTGTAGGGTTGTTACTTCTATCTTTTGAGATAGTACACCTCTCCTCATTGTCATACTCTATCACTCAAAAAAAAAACATCTGTGGATTTGCGTGGCGTTCAACAAGGCGTATATATTTTTGTGTTCATTTATCATTTTCAAAAGAGGATAGATGAAGATGAGAATATATTTCACCATAATACTTTTATGATTTCCCACACTTATGGGTTAATCATAATTTCCTTAAGGATCTTTATGTAATTAAGCACATAGGGAGGAACCATTAATCTCATTGTCAGTTATCTAAAGTGATAAACATTTTAGTTTGATTTGAATTGACCATAAATTGATTAATTAATCTCATAATTAAACCTCACATTAATTAACTATCTTTAATAAAATGAATTTGTAAAAGTAATTAGAAAAGAGGTCCTAATCACTCTCCCTCATCATCTCACTATTGATTAGTGATTAATGAAGTTGAATTAATTAATTTTCACTATTTAGAACCTTAATTAATTATTAAATTAATTAAAAGAGTAATTAGGGTTTGAATTTTAAATTTTTGTAATTACCAACCCAATAAATCCTAAGAAAATCATGGGAGGTATAAGTCATCCAATTAAATCATCATGCCAAATTTGGGATAAATTACCCAAGTAATTAGGGCTTAATTAAGTAAATTAAGGAAATATTCAAATCTAATTAAGCCTGAATCTCTGTTCAAAATTAAATGAATTAATTTTTATTAAATTCTCCTCTATTTTACCTTTTCAAAGTGTATTTATTTGCATTTTTTATTTCTACAATTAGTTATAATTTTTAGAATGTTTTAGCCATTTAAACACATTTTTAAGCCTAATTAATCCCTAATCCCATCAGCGCCATGCGGGCGGCTGATGTGGTAGCGCTTTCCACATGGCACCGCAAGATTGGCCACTTAAATGGCTCAATGTGACTATGACGTGGTGGCAGTGGATGCAATTTCATCCCTATTGATTATTCTTAGATCGAATGATGTAGGAATGGGGAATCTGGTTTCTATAGGACTAAATCAAGATTATCTAGTGCATTAAATCACATTCGTCCATTCCAATCACACAGAATGGACGGTGGATGATCCTTCATCCCCTATGTAATGAAAGATGGACATCATTCACGCTACCCCACTCAATCCAAGCTTGCTGAATTTTGTGAGAGATTGGAATCGATCCCAAAACATTCACCGAGGGGATCAAAAGGGATCCTAAGGTGGGATTCACACACAATCACACTTTCCTTTATAAAGGCCTAGAACAACTTAAAAAAATATCAGTTTGCCAGAATTTATCTCACCGAAGCTCAAGATTGATGGTGAATCGACCGAGATAGCTTTGTCTTGAAGCGACAAAACCCTGTTGAGAATCTCGAGCCTTGCATCCATGCTTGTGGCTATGTGGATCAACCGTCACTAGAAACTCATCGATGTTAGGCTTAGAGTGGTCTCTGGTGCTCAAATAAATCAAGAATCGATTCATTTTGCCTTGTTGGAGCTTGGTGAAGGTGTGGGTAAAGTTAATTTGAAAACTATGGAGTTTGGAGAAAGTTGGATGAAGATTGGCCTTGTCCTATTTCAGGCTTGGCATTTTGAGTGACGGGGAAACTCTGGGAACCTGGGAATAGCTCTAGGAAACTTGCCTTAGGTTTCTTGTGCTCTGAGGATGTTTAATTTCTCTAAAGAAATTAGATGGGGAGGAGTATACCCTCTTCCCCATCCAAATTGATGATTTGGATGTGTTTTGCAAATTGTAGGTGGCCAATTGGTGCTCATGGCCATAGGTGGCATGGAATCAATGAGGTGGCTTAGTTTGAGTGGCCAAGTGAGGGGAGAGTGGTTGTCAAGGGGAGGAGGTGGTTGTCCTTGGTTTCCAAGTGTTCTAATGAGGAGAAGTGGGTTAGATCACCTCCAGTTGGCTCATGGCTGACCCAAATAACATTGGATTAGGTTAGCTAGTGGTCCTCATGTCCATTTGGAGCTTAGGGTGGCTGCCAAGGGGAGGAGAGTGGGTTTGACCACCCAAATGTGGGTTTTATCCCATTTAGAGGGCTTTACCCATTGGTTAATGGGTTAATTTAGGTTTGGTTTGGGTTGGGTTTGATTTGGCCTGACCTATGGTGACCCAAGGATGGGTCATGCAAAGTTTGAATGGGTTTGGAGTTGTTTGGTTGGGTTTGGCTCAATTTGACCCATGTAGGTCAAATTGGGCTATGTTGGGTTAGGTTGACCAATTGGTCAAATTTTGTCAAGCCATGAGTTGATATAAGTTCAAATGAGTATTTGAGATGTTTTGAATCAATTGTTTTGGTTTGGTTTGCATTAGATTTGAATTTGACTCATATGGGTCAAATGGGCTAAGTTGACAAATTTGGTCAAATTGGCTTGGGTTAGGTGTTGATTTCAATCAAATTAGATTTAGGAATAATTTATATCAATTTTACCCTTTAGGTCAATGTGGGCTAAATGGGTCAATTCAGTTCAATGAAGGCTTTGGCATGTTTAATAATCAATATGTGATGGATTTGACTCATTGGTTGCAATCAATTTGGATTAGAATTTGATTTGTCCTAATTTGGCCTTTTAGGTCAAATTAGGTCAACTTAGGTCAAAGGGACAATTGGGTTTGGTTTGTCTCAATTGATGGTTAAGTCATGTTCAAGGGTTGATTATAGGTTGGTATGAATCACTAGTTTTGAATTGATTTGAATTGGGTTGAGATTTGGTTTAATTTGGCTTATGTAGGTTAATTGGGTCAACTTGATCAAATGGCCAAATTGACTTGGTTTGACCCAATTGATTGCAATTGATCAATCAAGGATGATCAATAATCATTGTAGGAGGTTTTGGATGGTTTGGTTCAATCCAATTTAGGTTGGATTGGAGTTTGGTTCAAATGGGTCTTTTAGGTCACTTTGGGTCAAGTGAGCCTAATGGGTCATTTGAGTTAATTTTGGGTTGAATTGAGTTTGATAATTTAATTAGGATTGATTTGTTGCCTTGGTTGCAATTTATTTAGGTTTAATTGTATTTTGGCTCATTTGTACATTTTTGGGTTCAAATGGGCTAACTTGGGTTAATTGAATTGATTTTCGCCAATGGGTTTGATTGGCTTGATTGTAGAGTTTGGAATGAGAGTTTTGAATGGTTTGAGAAAATCAATTGAGTTTGGTTTTGTTGAAGAAGGTTTGGGATTAAATCCATAGGATTGAATCATAGGGTTAAGATGGGTTCGATTTTGTCTTGGAGTTTGGATATGAGATTGAATTCAATTGGGATTGGTTTGATTTAAGGTTTTGTCTTGCAATAATTTGAAGTTTGTTTTGGACTTAAGGTTAGGCATAAGTCAAGGGTTAGGACATAGAGTAGGTAAATTTCCTTAGTCTTAAGTCATTGCCTAATCTTTTGATGAATCCTCCTAAGTCCCTGGTTTTGGGTTAAGTGAACATAGCCACTAGAAGTGTCTTATGACTAAGGAGAATCTAGTGTCTAGAACTCTCCTAGATATAGAATGAAAAGATCGAATCCTCACTCCAAAAGTGAGGTAAAAAATGTGGTATCGTTTGGCAAAGCCACGTAGATAAAGGATAAAGGTCATAACTTTACTAGCCTCAGATTATTTGAGTATGAATATAGATATATTTAATTTAACATTAGTTTTTTGTGTGAAAATGTTTTTTCAGCTTATTCCTTGATAATTAATGATGGATGGGTGGATGATTGTTTATTATTATTATTATTTATTATTTATTTTATTTTTAAGGATGAACTTCATTCAATTTGAACATATCTTCTCCGGATGAATTTTACAATGAACATGACCATCATCAGGGAATGATTAAGTTTTGTTGACCTAGACCCAATCATGAGATTTAACTAGGAAATTAACCTGCATAATCTCAGACATTTAATTTAGATTTTCATACATGTGTCTGAAAACATGTGGGTATTTCTATAATTTTTTGTTGAAATTGGAAGATTGATTTTGCATTTTTTATTTAATTTTTAAATTTTGCCTATGCAACCTATTCTAACTTTAGAATTGTATCTTGGATCTTTAAGTCCATACATATGTATGCAATTCTAATTTATTTTATGTTAACCCACAAAGTATGCTTAGACATTTAATTTAGGTTTTAATACATGTGTTGGAGCACACGTGGGTAATTCAAATCTATTTTTATTATGCACATTGGCGCTAAAAATATGGCCCCTAGATGTTTATTAAAATAGTATCTCGATGCTAGGAATATAGTGCCTAGGCGTTCAATGATTAGTACAGTAGCATTCTAGGGCAAGTATTCATGTCTTAAGAAATAATGGAGCAATGCTTTGGTGCTAAAAACTCAACATTGTTGCGGTTAATGTGGGATTTACTTAACTTAGTTTATTTAGGTTGACTAGCTAACTGGCACCTCTGTGCTAATCATATGGCACCACGGTGCTAGTCAAAGGTTAGTTTAGAAAAGCTGGCAGATGGATAGGTGCTTTAAATGAAAAAGGACAAACTTTTTGATCAGTATTGTGATGATGCGTCAGAGCGACAAGGTGTTGCATCAATGCTTGGCACATTTTTTTCTTATGAAATTGATGGTAATAAATACTCTATTTGATCAACACAATAATTGACTTGACCAGCTGAGCAATGCATCGATGCTACATGTGAGCACTGCGGTAGTAGTTCCTATTCCATAACTCAAGATCTTAACACCTTGGCACCCAGATGTGGTGCCGTGGTGCTATGCCTGGTCTATAAATAGATGCCTAGGGCTATAGGATTTTTTTCATTATGCATCCTCCATTCCTTAGAGCCCTCTCTCTCATTCTCTTAACTTTATCCCATACTAAGAAAGTAATCATTATACTTAAGAGGCTTATTAGAAAAATGAAAGCTACTTCAAGTGAGGCTAATATGTTTGTTAGTACAGAAATTGAAAAAAGGTATCAACATGCCCTCACCCATAAGTATCTCATTTCAGAAAGGGGCATCTACAACCTGGGTGATTGATAAATGCAGCTGGGTGAAGTTGGCCTACGAGAGCAGCCCTTGCATCGTCAGTGGTGCGAGAGTTTTTGCCAACGCAAAGGAGCGCTAGAAGAATAATATTTTATTCGAGAGAAATTGGTAAGTTTCAATAGCACTGCCAGTAATGCATATTATGAATTACCAAATGTGGATTATAATCAATATTATTCCTATTATAATAAGCACCTAGATTTTCATGAAATTCTTAGTTTTCTCATTGGTAGAAATGTAAATGTTTTGTGGAAACAACGAGAGGAAATGATTATTAACTTTTCTACTGCCAAACTAAAGGCATAATCTATGTCTTGGTACTATTTTATTTCTATAAAGCTGATGCCCACTGGTAATATTAGTAAGCTAACCAAGGTTAGGGCCATTTAAAAATTTTCAATTCGAAGGGCTTTAGAATTAATATAGGGAAGATTATTTTTAATTTTATTTGTAATATGCTTAGGGGTAGTACTACTGTAGGATATGGTCATCCTGCTCTTATCTATAGTTTGTGCAGCCTGATAAAGAAGTTCTTATTCAAAAGGCTCCTCTAATAAAAAACCTTATTCAGGGGTATAATTCGAGGTATGAAGTGGGGGAGAGTTCACTTTCCCGATGACCTCAACCATGATCCTTTAAACCTTTAAATGAGCAAATATTGAACTTAAGGAGAGAGGTGGGTGAGAGTAGCCATGGGTAGTGGGCTTTAGAAAAAGAAAGTTTGATTATCACATGGATCATCAACAAAAATAGTTTTCTTATATGGCCAAGTTCAATACAGAACTAGTCTACAAATTATGGTCTTGGGGATCTAAGTCAGGCTTCTTGTCCTGCGACGCCGTAATATCCCCTTTTTGTAGCTACCTCACTAGAGCCAGAAATAGAAGAGGAGGTGAATGATTATAATAACTACTACTTTCCCCCTCTTTTTATTTTGTATTTTCTCTTTTTTTATAAATTTTATTGTAATATGTTTTTCTTTTAATGAAGATGTATTTTTTTATTTCTATTCCCTTGTGTTTGTCACTACATAATGCTCTAGGATTTAAATTTATTTAGGAATAATTTTTTTCTCAACATAAGGGCTCAGTGCCTGAGCTCTGGTAAACTAGAGCTTCAGTATTGTTAAGCTAAAATGATTGATTCAAAAACCCGAGAGCTCAGTGCCTCGGTGCTAGATTTGTAGCTCCATGACACTGTGGGTATAAATTGGATTACATTGTGAATGTCTTAAAATTATCAATTGAGTAAGGAAACATAATGCCTCGATAGTAGGATACCAGAGCCTTGGCACTATGAGATGCCCACCTAAGCTTAATTTTCTTAAGGACTTAGCACCTCAATGCTAAACGTATAGCACCACAGTGCTAAACTTGAAGTGGCATAATGTTATGGATATAATTTGGATTATAATATAAATGTCTTAATATTATCACTTAGGTTTCAACTTTGAGAACAAAATGCTTGAAGGATGAGACACTAACATCATGGGGCTATGAGATGCCTGCCTAAGCCTAATTTTCTCAATGACACAACTCCTTAGTGCTGGACCTATAGCACTATGGCACTGTTTCACTGATGTCCATGATTCAAAATGTTTGGTGGCATAATGCCTTGGTAGTGCTATATTTTTTACATAATTCTTAATGCATTAGCATTCTTCTCATTTGTTATGGATCCAAGATCGATAGAGGGAGGGTTTCATTTCACATCAAAATCAAGTTCAACGGTGGAGGATATAGCACCTTGGTGCTGAAGAGATGAGACTGCGACATTACATAAGAGATGAGGGACTTGAAAGACTTAACGTGGCAGTGCCTTAGTGCCAATAGAATTACAACCTGACCCGATAACTTAGCACTGTGATGCCCAATTTTTGGCGCCTTGGTGCTATGGACAGAGTGTTTTTGATTTCATTCCTGAGAACTTGGTGCCTTGGCGCCTCAGCTCTGTGAGACGAAACACCAATATTGAACTTAATTCTTGAAGATTTTAATAAGTTTTTTTATAAAAATTTAGCGACATAACACCTTAATAGTGCTAGAATTTTATATATTTTTAGTGTAAATGCACTCTTCTCCCTTATTCTGGATCAAAGATCGATAGAGGGAGGGTGTTCTTCTTGCATTGGAGCCAAGTTCAATGTCAGAGATCTTCAATATTCAAGATTCTAGAATTTTTAAGTCTTAGGGAGCATTCTTTTTTCTCTGGATCCAACATTGATAGAGATGTGCTCTTTTATTTCTCACTAGGTCAAAGATCAGCAATGAAAATTTGGTTAAACTTAATTTTTAGAGAGATGATTTCATAAAAAATATTATTCTAGAAATTGTTAACATGAAGTAGACGGGAGATCATTCTTATAATAGTGGAAAGAGTGCTTGTAGAAGACACAAGTCACTGAGAGAAAGAATGCAGTAACGAGCCTAGAGAGAGTGAGTGGAAGAAGAAGATATAGGGATAGTGTCTTTCTTGATTTTAAAAACTAAGGATTCATGATAGCACCTTGATGATGGTATCACAATGTCGCCTCGCTATGCCATTTAATCGAGCAACCGTCGAGGGTGGTTTGAGCTTCTAAATTCTTTAAGGCAATAATAGTGCCTAAGCATTATGATTTTAGCACCGCAGCACCCTCAGGCTATGATGTGTAATTTTTATCATTTTTTATTCATTTCATCATTCTATTTTCGATGCAAATAAAATTGCACCCCAACGAATGTGTCATGTTGATTAGAGATGATGCATTAATTATTTTTTCTTATTTATTTATCTATGATTATATACAATAATATAATGAGAAGAGAAAACATATAATCTTCTGAAAATTCTCTAATCTCTTTCATCAATCATATAAAATAGTGACATAAAGCATTTGTAGCTACAAATGTTTAGCCTTGATTTTTCTAATACAGATAGAGGTTGTATGAGCCCTATAGACCATAGTAAATTGCCTCTCCCTAGCTTCATGAAGATGTTGAAGTGCAGCTTCCTGGGCATGTACTAATGAGGAAAGAAGCTGCTCAAGGATGGCCACCTAAGAGTCTGTCTGTGAGCAATCCTCTTCTATGGCTCTGATACCCTATCTGACCATAGCTCTCCTTTCCAATAGATATTGTCTCCTCATCTGTAATTCCTTCAATTTAGAAGATATGTCGAGGAGCTCAATTTATTCTCTAAATAGTTCTCTTTTATAGGATCTCTTAAAAGCTCTAAGACTATGCTCGAGGTCTTGACAAACTAGAGAAACTTGATATGAAGTGGTGTTGAGTGAGGTCTTTGTAATAGTGATTATATATGACAAGATCTCATGGTAAGTACTATGTAATGAGAATATTTCAAACTTAACATCTCTACATAGGGATTCTTAAAGTTGTAGCTCTCCTGCTTCAAGACCTAGGGTAGTAGCATAATCAAATAAAGAGTTTGCTTCAACGTAGAAGCTAGAAAGCTTATACAAGACTTCTGGATCAACACTGAGAAGCAGATGATGTAATGTCATCACTATGTGGTATAGGCTCTTTGAAGAGCTACAATACAATGAATCTGAGGGCTTGTGGCATATCCTGGAGATGAAACATGAGATCTCTAGACTAGATAGCCTCTGAGCTACATCTTTCAAGCTAAGAATATAACGAATCTTTGCATAGGAATCAATATATAAGAAATAATTTTGAGTGACGCTACTATCACCAAAGTTTAATGTAATAAGGGTAGCTAATGGCTAATCATCGAAGGGTTAGATTTGTCCATTTGTGGGTCTTCTTCAACATGTATATGGTCACTCCTAATAAGCTGAGTACTAGGAAGCATCATTCGTGTCTATCGATAATACCAGCATGACATCACAGTCTATTTATCATGTGGGTGGCTCAGTTGCTACAGGTGGGACAAAAATATAAGTAGGCTCATCTATCCTTGCTACTCTGATATCATGACCAGCTATCATAGGACCATGAATATCACTTTCATCTCTCCTCTAAGCTGATGAAGCCTTTTATCATCCATTCCTATTGCTGCCTAGCTCATCTGATAATTTCTTAGAATCATGAGTCATGTGTTGGAGGGAATGCAAATATCATACTTTTCTAGTTCTCCCTAATCTACGATTGTATATGTAGAAGCCTAGCTCTAAGAATAAAGAGTATGTATGATGAATCCATAGTAGCCATAGGTGACTAACTCTTATGTAAGTCTCTTATGAAGCTATATAGAAACTCAAACCAGTCTTAAGTAGAGTAAGAAATCCCATGTTGTAGATGCTACTACCAATTGAACAAGAAGTGAGAGCACCCTAGGCAATAAGTATCTACTATATCCAATATTTATGGTAGTCTGTATATGGGCATAGCCTAAGTGAAGTAATCTATCTAGCCACTCTATTGGAATTGTATCCCTATAATATCATAGACTCATGATGCTTATAACAAAGCTAAGCAAGTCTCAACTTAATAAGGTATTATACTATGCATCTATATATTGGCCTTGATATTAGCAATGGTGTTCCTTTATCAGTAAGAGAATATGTGAATCTCTACCCCAAGCTTTGAGTAGGTATACTATGAAAGGATGATCAATGAATGATGTAAAAATGATCCATCATGTGTGATGGAGAAAACATAAAGTTCTAGATTTGATCTCTATCTAAGACAACTGTAGCTCTGCTCAATTGCATGATTATGGGGAAATGCTACTATCTGAAATAGGATGACATCACAGGACAACTAAAAGTTCTTGATATACGTTCATGAATCCATCCATGTAAGTAGTGCCAAGGAGAATCTATGTCATAGCACTGTGATTTAGTCATCAAACTCACTCTACATAATCCACATTATAGGTAAGCTAATGATGTTGGCTCCAGTAATATTCTCTTACGCCTAACAAGCAAACTAACCATCAAGAGAGTGGAAGGACCAAAAATTCTGCTGTGTCCTAGAAATATGAAATAGTATAACCAAGTGGCAATAAAAGCCACTAAAGATAGCTCCTTGTCCAGATCCCATACTAAGCTTCACCAAAAATTGACTCTTCTTTCTAGCTCTAATTTGGCACTGAATGACACTTCAGCTGAATAATGTGTCTATAATAATCGCACCTCGTTGCCTATGATCTGATCTATACCCTCCAAATAATCTATGGTAATGAGCTAGAACAAGATGGAGACTTGAGGAGTACACATGATTGCCTCTCTTACACTGACTAGCTAGATGATGTCAAAAGAGCTCATGATCTAGAGGCACACACTCCTCATAAGGAATGCCTATAATAGGGAGACCTGCTATATCCTACATGTCAACAAAAGTAAACATCATCACATGTGGGCTAATCTAATAGGTATTGGTGATCTTATCCCAATACTTTTATATGCTCCAAATCTAAGTAAATTGAAGGTGGCTATAATCAAAAGGTGACGCGTATACTGTATGATATATACTAGCCCTCTGAGGATGTAACCATACATCTGTAGATGATGATGTGCCATGTATACATAACCATTGATAGCTAATAAGGGTGTGTCAAATTCTAACCTTGGTTCCTAATCTTCTACCTCATGATGTAGTATACGATAACCCTAAAGTATGATTGTACTTACAAATAGAGCAATATTTGCAACTAGCTAAAGTACATGCTAATCTCCAAAACTAAGGTGATCTTCCATCCCCTCTAAAAAGAACATCATGGTGTCTCAACTTTAGATTGATCACCCGATATGTATGATCATAACTTGATGGAAGCTCTGAGTCTACAAGTAGGATACATGATGATCAAGTAGATGAGTCCTCAAAAATATCTCTACCCATTAATATATCCTGATGTTATAAGAGTCTCTTTTGCAACCTAACTATGCCATATGGATCAAGGGATTCAATAGTAGTCCATATCTGCTCCTCACCAGACTCTATAGAAGGCATATCATCTAACTATCTCCAAGTAAATATCATATCCAATCTACAACAAATCTAGATAAGAGAAGCTTATAAACTTCATAGGCACTACAAAAAGTGGTAATATATGAATTTGTAAATGAGTTGTGCTTGTGCGCTTTGATTCTATCTTCTCTAATTTCAAAGAGTTTAGTTTTATATTTGAATTTAATCCTTATTTAGACATATAAAATCCAAGTTTATATTTAAAAACTCACCTTTTGTATATGATAGTATATAAGGTTTGAATTTAGATTTGACCCTTTTAGGCATTAGTGGATCTAATTAGGCCCCTTTGGGAATGATGGACTATGTTGTTTTTATTTGTAGTAAGGACACTACGTAGATCTTAGGGGGTACTTATTAAAATGATCAAGGACACTAAGGAATGATGTACTATCTCAAAAGATTGAAACATCATCCTATGATTGACTCAATCACCTAATAAGGACTCCTAAGGTAGATGGGTCTACATATATGCCAGAGATCTTTCCCTTACTTTACATAGATAGCTAAAGTAGGGTTTATTTTATGTCAGGTTATTTAGTTTCTTATGGAAGTAATCTTTCCTAGTTAATTACATCCTAAAAAATGAGAATGTTTTAAGAACACTCTTAATTAAAGTAGTCAACTGATGTCTCTAAATTTTTGAAAGTTAGATAATCAAAGAATTGGTCATTTTGGAAACCAATCGAGAAGACTCAAGTGAGATGACTTCTTTAAAGATTCCGAAGAAAGATAAGTAGAAAGCATGCAAGATACTAGGAAACTTAGTGAATGCTTCAATCTACCCTATAGTAAGGCTTTACATTTTTGAAAGAGAGAAATTTGTTTATTTGAGTTAAAATTTTATTAGAATGTAGGACTTAAATTCCAACAACACCAAATTGTGAAAATGCCTAAGAGTTTAAGACTTATACTCATAGTAAAGAATAAACAAGAAGCCTCTGAACTTATATTGAGAGTTCTTTAGTACAAGCTAACAGCTTAAGCTAATTCTACTTGGGAGAATATGATATATTGGTTCACTTTCACTAGGGAGAGTGGACCAATCCCGACTCTTCTGGACTTACAACTACTTGGAGTGGCTGGTAGCTAACACCAACTATGATTTAAAACTATGTGGGCTGGTCATATGTAAATGCAAGATAGGTAGGATATTATTAATTAAGAAAGAATCTAAAGTCTTAAATTCACTCCGTAAGAGACTAGATCATGATTGGCATGTAAGTTATGATAAAAACTAAAGCAATAAAATTTACATATTTTTCTTTCATATTTGACTCATCAGTTTAGACTCAAGCTTGGGAGAGTTTATGAATAAATGTATGGTAAAAATGGTTATGGGCTAAATCAGAAATAAATGGTGTTCTCCACTACAAGAGACTACTTCATAGGTCAAGCTTTTCCACTATCGTGCAAGAATGGAGATCTTTTATTTTCAAGAGTGAAGTAATATACATGCATGATGTTATAATATACAAACATTTATATAAGGAGTTACTAAATCTTTTATTTCTTAATTAATATTGTAGGCTTTAAAATGAGGTTATGAATTGTTTAAGTTTTAGTTAAAATGGCTAAGTGGGGATAGAAAAATTAATTTTCTGTAAAAAACCTAATGCATCGAGGCCACACATCAAACAATCACACTTTAAGAAACTTATGAAAAGTATGCTATTTCTATTGCGCAATCCAAGTAAGCATAGTAATCAAACATTTATTTCATAAAAGAATAAAAGGCCGGTGTGGTCTAGAACTGTCGTACACTCTAGAGAAGAAAAGAAATTAGGTACCCTTATACAACCGAGATTATAATTAAATTTCAATAAAAGAGAAAGTCATGGAGGTCTTGAAATCTTTATTTTTGTCTTCACTCCTTGGATTAGTATTTCAGACATCACAGGGCCTCCCAAGTTCAAGCCTTCTAACACTGCTCATTCTAAACCATATAACTCTAATCCTATTCCTTTTGTAAAAATTATATTTTTTGTGGAAATTTATGTCTAACTACACCTGTAAAATAGAGATTATTATATCATATTCAAACCAAGTGGTTATATTTCACCTATTTGGATTTAGCACCTTGCCTAGGGTATCCATGCCCACCTATCCTAATGGATTATGTTCAGAGACTTAAGCGACACCTTCAAGCAAATGCATTTGTATTTTTTTATTAGTATTACAGTGGTCCCTTGAGCACAATCCCTTGTATATAATATATTTAGTCTAATATCACCCTAACATCCAGATTACCAACAAATAATCCTAACATGTAGTCTAAAATATTACATCACAAAATAAAATAAAATATAACATCACAACATTCACCATTCTAAACTAAAACAAAGATGAGTGATTTAGCATTCTAATGTGTGTGCCAGGTTTAGTATGGTATGCTTAATTAGACTTTATAGCTAAAATTTTCCTAATGTTTGAATATTCAAGTTCCTTTTTAATGGTGGTTATACTATAAGTTGTTAGAACTTTAATAAAATTATTAAATTATATATGTATTCCCTTTTTTGTTTCATGATTATAATTAAAATTATAAAGAGAAAGAAAGAGGGGTGATCCTCTTTAATTCCTACCTTAGGTTAATTTTGAGAGATGGATTTTATGACTTTTGATTTCTTTAAGTGAAGGGTTCATAATTTTTATTTAGATTTGACATAAGGGATTCTATTCAAACATAGAAATGCATCTTAAGATTAATGAAGTCAAATTATAATCCAATAAATAATATTTTCTTAATTTAGCTTTATTAGAAGTACATATTATCATTTCTTATTTAACTTGACTTAACATATGTATATACATATTACATTTTTTATTAATATACTTGATGCATGAGTGATACTATATGATATGTTAATATATATATATATATATATATATATATATATATATATATATATATATATATATATATATATATATATATATATAAGGCATAAATTTTGTTAGAAAAGGGAATTTCCCTTTATACTCATATACACATATGAATATAGAAAACTATACAAGTACGTACCTTTGTTGAACTAGAGAACTGGGCAATCAAAAGGCCCCATTGGGACTACTTAAAGTTTTGCATTCTCGGGATGTCTAGACTATTTACTTATTGATCCATATACACATTCATATAAGTATACAGATGAAGTTAAGAAAAGTTTTAGATTATTTTAAAACATGAAAAATAAAAAGTTTCACTTTGATATGTCACTTGTAATAAATCTTATATGTATAAGTTTAGGATTTATATTATTTAATTAACAATCATGTCATACTATTTTAAGAAAATAATTTAGGATTTATTAGTGATAATATCCATACTATCTTTACTCCAACACCATGCAATTAAATGCAAACCCTTTTTAAATTTTAAATTTGAAATAAGAGTGCGTGAAACAAATGAACTACAAGTTTATAAATATTTGAAGTAAAGAAATTCAACATTATTAAATGACTTAATTGTCTTCATTAAGGCCGAAGGACAATCATGATAAATAAATATCCTTTAAGCCAAATCAAGTTCTTTAAAACTTAATTTCAAAATTTGAGTTATTTAATCCTAAAGAGGAGAAAAAATGATTAACTAAAAATAAAATAATTATGAAATTAATTAAGGATGGTTAATTAATCATGCAAATAGTAAGGATGACCAAATAAAATAATTATGACTTGAAATCTTAATTATTTTCTCTAAATCATCTTAATTATCCTTTAATTAATTAAAATCCCTAATTAATTAAAAATTAAAAAAATCATAATAATTAATTAAAATCAATAATAATTACAATTAATTCTTCTATGTGTTAAATAAGTAGAGAGTAATTTAATGCAATCAAAATCCCTAATCGATTTAGGGCAATTTGAAAGTAACTATTAATTTTCTTTAAGATTTTTTTTCCTATTTAGTTAATTAAGCCTAATTGCATTTGAAACTTTAGGACATGTTTATTTTATGCCTATGCATCTTTAAAAAATTTTCATGATTTTTTGGCTTATGTATAATGGTTAATTAAGTTCATATGCTCTTTTGAGCTTAATTTGATTAAGAGTTTAGTTAACATTAATTAATTCAAAAAAAATCACTCAATATAATGTTAAATAAATTAATGAATAATGATGAAATACATAAAAGGGAATTAAGATTTGAAATTTTGAATTTCCTAAGTGAGTGACCAAATGGGCTTGAGAAAATTATGAGAGGCAGAGATCATCCCATGGGTCAATCAACCAAAATTCTAGGCCATTTTGCAAAATAATTAAAGATTAAATAAGCTAATTACCTAAAACATCAAACCCTAATTATTCACTATTCTTTAAGAAAAACCCAGTGCTTTTATTTTTTTGATATTTTTTATTTAAGCATTCCAAAATTGGTTTATTTGTACTTTTTGATTTTTCTATAATTAGTTATGATTTTTTGGAGTTTTTATTAATTAAAATGTACTTTTAATCCTAATTAAACCATTTAAATAGTTGGTGTCACATGGCCGCTGACATAGTAGCGCTTTTCATGTGATACCATGAGATTGGTTACTTAAATCATCTAACGTGGTTGTTGACTCAGAGGCAGTGGATGCGCTTTTATCTCAGGATCTGATCCTAAATTGGATGATGGAGATTAATCTTGTGATTCTAAAAGAGAAATTAAGAAATTCTAACGCAATTAATCATGACCACCCATTCTAATCACATGGTACAGACGACTGATGATCCATCGTCTACTAGCTGTGAAAGAACGACACCATCCACCTTTCACCGTTATTTTTTGCTCATTGGAGCTCGCTTGATGTCAAAAATGATTGCAAAATGATTAGGGATGGTATCTAAGAGGGTCCCCATGGTTTGATTCACACAGAACACACATTTATTTTATAAAGTGCCAAAAATCTTACAATTTTCTATGATTTGCCAGAAACTACCTCACCAAAGTTCAAGACTGGTGTTCCATCGACTAAGGTAGCTTCACCTTAAAGAGGCAAAGACTTCTTGAAAAGATTCTTCCCTACATCACTGTTGGTTGCTCCCTAGACTAAACACTGCCATGAAGTTAGCTGGAGTTGGTCAAACTCGGTCTTTTGGTGATCAAATTGACTTGGAATGAATTCATTTTAATTCACAAAAGTGAGTGTGGGGGGGGGAGGGGAGTGTCGGTGAAATTAATTTGTGAGGGATGAGCTGATCTCGCTAGTGATGGGTGCTTGAATCACTCTGCAGAATGTGTGTCCTAATTTTGAATGGGAGAGGAAGTGTATGCCCCTTCCCATGTGAACCAACCAAAGAGGTTGGTTCAGGTTATGATAGCCAACTGACTAGTAGGAAATAGCATGGGATTGATGAGGTGGAGGACTCCTAGTGGATTTCAGAGTTTGATGGCCAGTGGTGATAGGGACAATTCCCTTTGACTGAGTTGAGAGTCAGCCAAGGTGAGAGGGATCTCACCTTAGACAATGTCTAAGCCTAACAATTTTGGGTTAGGTCTAGTCAGCATGGGGGAGCTCAGGCATGGTCAAGTGACTAACCAAGGCAAAGGGAGTGGTTGGAACTTTTTATTTTGGATTTTTGTCTTATTTAGAACCCTTGGTTTACTTGGTTTGGGTTGAACCGGGTTCACCTAGGGTTGGTTCCACTTGTACTGAACAATGGGGACCTAAGGATGAGTCATGACAAGTTTAGTTGGGTTTGGCTCAATTTAACCTATATAGGTAAATTTGGGTCCAAATGGGTTAGGTTGGTCAATTAACCAAATTGGGTCAAGAGATATTGGGTAGTGTTCAAATGATCATTTGGAATGTGTTGGCGCAATTGGTTTGATCTAATGGTGAGTGGATTTGGATTTGGGTCATATGAGTTCAGTTAAGCTAAATTGGTTAAATTGACCAATTTGGTCAGATTGGTTAAATTGGGTTAGATGGAGGGTTGGCTTATGTTTTAATGATCATTTTGGAATGATTTTAGGCATTGAATTGATATGATTTGGATTATAATAGGCTTTGGTTCAATTTGGCCCTTTAGGTGAAATTATGTCAAATGGGTCAACTAGGTCAATTAGCTGACTTGATCAAATTGGCTTTAAAAATTGGATTTGTAATGCATAATTGATTGAAATTGGGTGATTAGTGATGAATTTTAATAACTTTGGAATGAATTGAGTGAATTGATTTGGTCCAATTTGAGTTGAATTATAATTTGACTTAATTTGATCATTTAGGCCACATTAGGTCAAATGAGTCAATTGACTTTATTGGGTTCAATTCAAGCTATGTGAAGGTTGTAACATCTTCAATGATAGATTTGGAGTTGATTGGTGGCTTTGATTGCAATCAATTTGGGTTAGGTTGAGTTTTGACTCAATTGAACCTTTTGGGTCAAATGGGTCAAGTTAGGTTGATTGGGTCAATTGATGAAATTAGATGGTTTAGAGTGGATTGGGATATTCAATCAAGTGTTTATGGTAATCATGAGGTATCAAATTAAATTAATTTATCTCGAAATAAGTTAAATTGAAATTTGGTTTTATAGGGATCAAATGAGTTAAATTGGGCTAAGGACCAACTAGGTTGAATTAGATTCAATTGACTTTCAACCAAAGTTAAATCAAGTTCAAGTGAGGCATAAATGAGTTTGGGTGAGTTAAATTATAATTGGATTGAATTAATTTTGGGTTTATCCCTCTTAAGCCTAAATGGGCTAGGTTGGGTCAACTTGATCATCTGATCAAATTGAACCATGACAGATCAACTTTGGCCTTGGACAATTTGGCATCAATTGATATTGAGTTTGTGGGAACTTTCTTTGGGTTTTAGGGGATTGGTTTGGTCTAATGGCTAAATTAGGTTTAGAGTAGGTGGGGGTCTACTCCTCTTAAGCTGAGGTCTGGCCATAGGGTTTAGATCATGTAAGTCTTCTGGGCTTTAGTTTACTGTCCACCTAACAACTAGAAATACCTTATCTCTAAAGATGCCTTAGTGCCTAGGTGAGTCCTAGGTATAAGGAGGGATGGTCAATCTCATTCTAAAAGTGAGGTCAACATAGATCTGATTTAAATTTTGATCCGATCCCTTTAGACATGATGGATCTGATGTGACTCCTTTGGGCATGATGAATCTAAATTAAATTTAGATCTAGTCCCTTTAGACATGATGGATCTGACTTCCCCTTGGGATGATGGATTTGACTCGACACTTTTGGGCATGATATTTCTGATTTAAATTTAAATCATGTCCCTTTTGGACATGATGGATCTAACCCAGCCCCTTTGGGCATGATGGATCTAATTTAAATTTAGATGTGGTCTCATTGGACCTGATGGATCTGACCTAGCCCCTTTGGACATGATAGATTTTAGTTTAACACTTTTGATTGGAGAGAGTTTCTTTTCAATGGCATATTTTCTAGCATTACAAGGCTTATAAAATTTCTTCTTGATGAAAGGGGATTTTTCTTTAAGATAAGTAGTTTCTTCTTCAATGAGGAGTATCTCTTCAGTTGATCATTTTAGAGTTAATTTTAACTCTTGCATTTGTAAAGCTTAATGCTTTTAATAGTTATGAATGATATCTTTTTAGGTCTTGTCCATTTATGGGCAGGGGGGTGGGTGTTGGGTGCATATGTCTTATCCCTTTTGCATCAATGAGCTGATAAGCTCCTCATTCATATACTTTTTCAATGATATAGGGCCATTCCTAGTTTGGGTCAAAATTTTCACCATTTCTTGGTGTGGAATGATAGGCCTTCGTGTACCAACATGAGTTCAACTACTTTGAAGCTTCCTGGGTGATCCATGCGGTCATGAGCTCGGATCATTCTTGCTCTATATGTTCCTAGATTTTATTGGGCTAGTCATCACACTTTATTGAAAGCTTCTAGCTCTTCGAGTCATATTCAGATACTTTTTTTCATTGTAAGTTCATTTTGAACTGCTATAAGGAGTAAGGGTAGCTCTACTTTAAGAGGAAGTATTGCTTCACCTCTAAAGACTATGGAATATGGTGTTGCTTGTGTAGCCATTTCATATGTGGTATGGTATGACCATAAGGCTTCTATTAATTTATCATGCAATTCCCTTTTATTTTTAAAGAGAATTTTCTTGAGAAGTTTAGCCAATCTTTTATTGAAAGCTTCTATGAGACCATTGGCTCTTGGATTATATATTGAAGAATATCACCAATTTATCTTGTATTTTTTTAATGAAATGATCAATTTTGGTATTCTTGAAGGCGGTGCCATTTATCAGATATAATTATTTGAGGTGCTCCAAATCGGTAGATAATATAGTCTAATTTTTTTTACTATATTGTCTGCTTTAACTTCTTTTAATGGTATTGCTTCTGCCTAATTGTAGAAGTGAAATGAAATCTAATATAAAATGCTGTCTCCCAGAAAATGGAGAATCTATTGGGTCTATTATATCAATTCCCCAACTTTTGAATGACCAAGACACCACTATTGAATGTAAATTATTAGGTGGTCAATACAATGTGTTTGCATGTATTTGACACTGATAACATCTTTTGGCATGTTCAATACAGTCTTGAACCATACTAGGCTAATAGTATCCCATTCATTTAATTTTCTACTTTTATTTTAGGACAAGATTAGTGTGCATTGCATAACCCTTCATGGATTGCAACCATCACCATTTTTGCTTCATTTGGTCATAGGCGTCGTAACCATATTTGGTCAAATGATCGTCGTTATACTATATCATTCACAAAAGCATATCATAGAGCTCTTTGTGAAATTTGATGAGCCATTGGTTTATCCTTTGATAATCCACCACCTTTAAGATAGGAGATGAATGGCTCTCACTAGTCATCTTCTTCTATTATCATTGAAATCTCTTGATTCTCTTTGGATTTAAAGGCTTGCAGGTGTTACTTAGCTATAGTGCCCATGAACAGGGGGGGGGTGCGGGTGATGTGAATTTTTTTAAAAATAAAGTTCAAAAAATTTAATTTTATTTTTTGCAGAAAAATTAACTATTTAATAATAATGCTTTAGTGAAATGAAACAACAAAAAAATAGCAACAAAAAAACTGAAGTGTAGAAAAATAAACAAAGAGAACGTAATAATTTTTTACATGGTTCAGTCAAACCCCAAAAATCAGCCTATGTCCACACCTAGCCACCTAGGTTAGGAATTTACTAAACCAAAGTTAAGATTATGACAAATCTATCGTACTCTCTTTCATGGGTAAGTACAACCCAACACTTTTAATGCAAGTAACTTAATGTTATTTGAATGATCTTTAAAAAGTTTAAAATAATTTTCTTGTATGACTTTGAAATGTAAACTAAAATGAAATCATAAAAACTTTACTTAATTCTTTTTCACAAAAGCTAACTTTTATTCAAATGATAAATGTATTTGTAATTGGAATAACTAAGCAATCACTTGAATAAGGATTTGAATTATACTACAAGAAAGCAATCACATAACATATACATAAACCAATTGAAGACAAGTAATCAACAAGCAAAAAATAATTTATGCAAGAGGTGGAGTGGTCAGCCAAATAGAAGATTAAAGGAAATAAGATATTAAGCATAATCAAATTTAACCAACCTATATGAGCCTTTAAGCCAAAGGGATAAATAATGGATATTCAAATGAATAAGCATTAGGAAATAAAAAACCTTTGAAAATGACTTCAACCAAATAAGAAACAAAAGGATTATCCAATGATTAAGCACAAAATAAATCGATCTCCTTATGTTAGCTTTAGGCTAAACAAGAAATCAAAGGATTATCAAATAGTTAAGTCTAAAACAAATTGATCTTCATATGTTTGTTCTTGTACAAACAAGGGCTAAAGGTTATGAAGTGAATGAACACAAGATAATTTAAATAACCCCATAAACTTTAAAGTCAAGAAAAAATAAAAAAAGTATGGGAACTTAGCACCTTGGAAATCCAAGACTAATGCTACAATGCTTTTGGCCAAAAGAGCAAACACCCCAAACCTTCACTTTTACCAATAAATCTTCAATCCAATTAAATGTCCAAGGGAAAGAAAATAATGATGAGGAATTCTTGCACTTGAATCACAATAAATCTCCAAATATTTGCTTTAGCAAGGATCAGCTGAGGAAGAGAGGGTGAGTAAGAGAGCAAGAGAGAATTTTAGCTTTTTGGAAGCTTTTTTAAGTTAAAAAAAGGCTCTTAAAAAGATGAGCAAGGAGTCTAGGGTTGGCCAAAAACTGATCCAATTGAGGAAAATTGATTAGGCAACAATTTGAATTTAAAGTTCAAAGGAATAAGGTTCAACCATGGAGATCATCAATAGGCTTCATTACAAGTTTGTTTTAACCTAATATGGAATGTTTACTATTTAATTAATGGCTAAAGATAGAGTAGATCCCATAAGAAATTTTTGATACGGAGGAGAAATTTTTGAATAAAATAAATCCATGGAAAATCCATTTAATGAATTCCGCTAAAGGGGTTTCCAAAAATAGAAAATCCTCATATTGATGCATTAATCAATTAAGATCAAGACTGATTGTATTATATACTTTTTAAATGTTTAATTAATATATAGATTTATGAAATTCAAGGCAATGTGGCCGGCCCCCTAAAATTTTCCTAAAATAGATTAAATTAAAAAATAAACAAATTATTTTGAAAAAGAGGGTTGATTTGAATTTAAAGTTAAAAAAACTTGTAATAGATTAATTAGGCTCTAAATAATCATAATTAATCATGCTTGGGATGTTCAACATATTCCATAAAACATTTGATTTGATTTAGCAAGTATATATCATGAATAAAGAAGTTTGAATTTAAAATAATTAACATTCAAAATTCAAATAAATAAAATTTTAAAATATGAAAAATAAGGGAATATTACATGGAAATGTTTTGAATGAAATTAACACATTTTATTACACAATATGCATTAAAAAATTCGGCCAAAATAATCTTAAGTTGAAAATGATAATAGATGAGAGAATAAAGAATAATAGAAAATAGAATAAGAGAAAAAAATTTAGGATAATTCAAATTTCATGCACTAAAAATATGAATAAAAATTATGAGTGGAATGGAAATGATTTAATAAAGTTTAAACATATTTTATCTTGCTTGAACACTTATTTAATGGAACTTATTTCATTCATTTGTTCATACTATCTAAAATGGATAACTTAATGAATAATTACAATATTAAAATATATAAAAATATAAATAATTTTCGAATGATGAAATTAAAATTGAATGAACCATTTATTTTATCTTAGTAAAATTTTTATTTGCCTTATTATAGTAATTCCTAGAAAAATTTCAACCCAGTCTATGTCCAAAAGCTTTAGTAATTTGATATAACTGGAGAACCAATAGCTGAAGAATTTTTTCTGCACACTTGAATTTAACTTGACTAGTATCATTTGAACATGTGTTTGTTATCAAAAAAATCAATCTCATATGAGATGGGGCTCATGAAGTCAAACAATAGGAGGGTTAGTGCCAAGGCTAGCTCCTTTGGGCTATTATTGTAATTGGCTCTCCCTAAGAGTCTGTCATTTCTTTAACCAATTTAGCTATTGTGTTAGCTTTTCCAATGTATAATTGTTACTTTAGCGATTTATTTTAGAATTTCCAAGATGTGCTTATGATAAAGTTCCAATTTAGGTTTATTTATCTTGAACATCCCAACTATTTGTTGGATAAAGTTCCATAAACATGAAGCTTCTTAATTTTCATATTAATTGCTAGATTTAGACCCAAAATAAATGCTGCTTCATATTCGAACTCATTGTTGGTTTGAGGTTCTACTAGACTATATGAATATCATATAATAATGCTTTATAGTGTTACAAATACTAGGCCAATTCTAACTTGTACTGTAGGTAAATTAGGCAGTGTAGTTGGCTTTATTGATGAAGCCCCATCGAAATAAGTTTCCATTTTGAAGATTATTGAACTTCTTCCACTTTAAAGATTTGTTGATCAAATAATTTATCATTGAATGGGGAGTTTGCTAGTAAGAGATGAATAACGAGGAAGTCAGTTAGAGCTTGACCTTTTAAAGCCTTTAGTGGGACATATGGTATATCAAATTGAAGTAACAAGATCACCCATTTAGCTAAGAGATAAGTTAGGGTAGGTCTAATCATTAAGAATTTAAAAGGGTTGACTTTAGATATCAATGTTATTTTATGTGATAGTATATAGTGTCACAACTTTTGAGTAGCAAATATCAATGCTAAACATTACTTCTCAATAGGAGAATATTTTATTTTGGCTCCTATCAGTCATTGACTTATATAGTATAGGACATTTTTCTTCTCTTCTTCATTATTCTGAGCTAACAAAGCTCCCAAAGACTCTTCTAAGACTGTCATATATAATATCAATGGCTTTCCCATTATTAAAGCTGTCAAAATTAGGGGATGTAACATATATTATTTTATGCTATCAAATGCATCTTAAGAAGCATCATCCCATATAAAAGGTGCATTTTTTCTCATCAGTCCGATGAAACGTTGAAATATCCTTGAAAGATTAGAAATGAACCTTCTAATGTAAGCCAATTTTCCTTGTAGTGAACGTATATGTTTTATGGTCTTAGGTGCTAGCATTTTTATTATTGCTTTAATTTTAAAGGGACCAATTTTAATCCCCTTATGGTGCAAAATAATACCCAAAAATTTTCTAGAAGTCATACTAAAAGCACATTTCAATGGGTTCATCTTAAAGTTAAAACTTTGTATTCTATCGAATACAAGTCTTAGATCACTTATGTGCTCGCTTTGATTTTTTGCTTTTGACAATCAAATCATGAATGTAACATTCCACATATCTATGTATGAGGTCATCAAACATGCGGGTCATTGCCTTTTGGTATGCAGTACCAACAATTTTCAACCCAAATGATATCACTTTGTAGCAATATATGTCGATTAGTGTGCGAAAGGATGTATAATTTTTATCTTTTGGAGCCATTTTAATTTGATTATAGCCTGATGAACCATCCATGAAAAAGAACATATCATAGTTTGATGTGTTTTGATGTGTTGTCTACCATGAGTCTTGCAATGCTTAGTGGAAGTCAACTTTTGGGCATGCTTAATTTCAATTCTATGAAGTTAATGCATATCCGAATTTATCCATTTTTTTCTTACTAGATAATATTGGAAATCCAGTAAGATACTTCTCTTCTAGGATAAATCCTGCTTCAATTAACTTTTTAGTTTTAGTGATTACTTGCTTTTCAATTTCTAAACTTATTCTCCGTGATGCTTGCTTTATAAGTTATACATTAGGTTTAATGTCAAGCTTATATGTAGTGACATTTGGCAATAGGCTTAGCATTTTGTTGTAATTCTGTGTGAAGTAATCCTTGTATTCCTAGAGTTGTGCTTTTAATTTCTCCTATCTTTCTGATGTGAGGTTACCATTAACGAAGATTGGCCTAGGCTTTTCTTATGTACCAGGGTTGATTTCCTAAAGTTCATTAACGGTGGCTTGATTGCCTTCTTTGAATTCCTTTGGGGCTTCTTTAAGGTCAATTATTAATTCATCTTTAGGTATATTTTTGCGTGAAACATTCCTTCATTCTTCAATAGATTCTAAAGGGGCTTTCTTCTAGTAGGATATTGAATAACATAAGCTCATTGAAGGAGATGATAATGAAGTAATATACCCTAATCCCCATGTGGCGAACTTTCCATATCCTATGGGATTTTGGCTATTATTTTCTTGTTGGAGCCTTTTAAACAACTGAGCATGGATGCTTGATTGTATAGGTTGAATATTATTTTTAACCATCTTCTTTAGGGCTGATGAGAAGTACTAAGGAATCATTATTGAAATATCTTCTTCCTCAAAATTGTCTTCTTCCAACAACACTTGTGTGGGATTTGTAATTTACACTTCTGTCTTATAGAAAATGATCCCACATTCATTGTAGCCTCTTATAGGAGGGAAATATAAAGTTTTCAACTATTATATTTTCTCATTTCTTAAAGCTATTAAGACATTTACATATGCCTTTGACATTCTAATTATTTTCATAGCCTTGTTGGAGATTTAGGACTCAGGTGCCCTTATTAGAGAAACATGAGTTTCCTATAATTACTTTGTTACTTTAATGGTACTAGCTTCTTCTTTCTTTTGGCTAGATGAGGCTTTCTTGGGTTAATACAGTACTAATTCCTCTTCATCATCCATAGTATTTTTTTTTGAGGTGGGCAATTACCTTGGGTTGCTTTAATTCATAAGTGATTTCACCCTTTGAATTATCTCCTTTCAGCATTAATTTGATAAGTGGAGCCACTTTCTATTGGGAATCGACTTCCCCTACTTTTTTAGGTATGAAGTACTTTGCATCATAGTAGATCTTGATTTCATATATCAAGAATGGATTCATGACATCATCAATTTGATGTTATTTACCATTTTGAATATACATCATATATTGATGGAGAGTTCAAGGTATTATGACGTATTCATGAATCCATGACCTACTAAGAAGTGCTTTGTAAGCAACGCTAGCTTCAATCACATGAATTTAGTTTGTGTATGCAATTTCTTGAAGCATATAAATAGAACAAAAAATCCTAAAATTTGTTATCCTTGTTCATATAATTCTTATAGGAATATTGTACTTTTATCCAAATAATAAGAATCTAAAGTTGATTCTCTAAGCATTTTAGTTGTTAAGAGATTGACTGAAGTGCTTGGGTCAATCAATATTCTTTTTTATGTGGATAAAGTTGCTTTCAGCTAACATAGAGGAGTCGATTATGTTTAGTCATCCCTAGTAATAGGTCATCATCACTAAATGTGATGGTTGCTAATTTCTGAGAGGTTAAGTCCTCTTTCATCTTTTCTTCAATGAAAAATGCTTCATATTATTCTAGATTTTGCAAGGCTTTGATTAATATCTCACGTTTATCTTTGGACAACATAAGAGCATCATAAATACTTAGCAAAGCAAGGAGCTTATGTAAATGTGCTAGTACATTATAGTCTACTCCTATTTTGGTAGATTTTTAGGATTAGTCAGTGATGCGGGTAAGGCATTTTCATTAATTTGAATTTCTTGTAGTTATGATTGACTTTTAATTATGGAGGTAGAGAAATTTTTTTTCCACTCTTTAATTGACTTGAGTTACTTCTTCATTATGATCTCCTTTATCTAAAGAAGTCTATGAATTTTGTGTTTCTTCAAAGCTTTCAGAGTTTTTATTGCTCTCAAAATTATTGCCCTGTTTAGGACATAACTTCTTTGAGCTTTCTTGACTTTCCATTTAGTAGACTTTTCTCTAGGAAAGGATAGTTCTTCCATAAAGTCTGTTGTAGTTGCAATCACACTTATGGCACAATAGATTTTTATCAGAACTTCTTCTTCAGGCTTTTTTGTATCAAGCTATAGGTGGGCCATGTATTCTATAGTTTAACTTTCCTTTGAGGAGGTTGTTCATACTCCTCTAAAGAGTCAATCATTTTTTTGTATTTTAAAATTTATCTTTTTGGGTTTTCTCTTTTTCTTTGATTTGTGGGGCTTTGATAAAGGAGATTAATTATTTTTTATCTCCTTCTTTGCATTATATAAAAATTGCCCCGTGTTGGAGAAGAATCTTCTGGATCTATTTTGGGTTCTAAAGAATTCTTCCACCAGGTACCCTCTATGGATAAAAGAATATTAATCATCTTTTAGTATTTTTTGATATGAAGGTCTCCCAATCACCATCTTCATCTTGTATTTGCAGGGTTTTACCCTTATCATCATTTATGTTTTGAGCTCTAGCTAGCTCAGTATTTTTATCTTTTGCATCTTCGATTGGGCATGTTGTAATAACTTTCACCTTTTCCTTCTTAGGGTGTACCAACACAATATTTGATAAAGTGAGTTCCCAATTTTGATAGCTCTTTTCTACATAATCCTTGATGATTAATCAATCTTCAATTGGATGAATTATAGGCCTATGAAATGGACAATAGTTGGGATCATCAACTTTGTGTACTTGGTATGGCTGTCATGGCTCTGGCAATTATAATCCCAATTTTAAGGCATATCTAAAGATTTTTGCAGTACATTTTCTTTTACATGAGTACTACTTAGACATCTTTTCTTGGAGGGTTAACTGTTTCTTACTTATCTTCTATAAGCTTTATTACCAGTCATGAGGTTCTTGCTAGTCGCAAGGTTGTCACACCTCCATTTTCCTTTTTCAACCGTGAATGTAAATATTATTTTCACATCATTTTCTTCACATCATGCAATTTTGGTTGCTTTCCTTCTCCAAAGGGATTATTATTATAATTGGCATTAAGGCCTTTTCGCTTGGGTAACCTCTCAAAATTGGCTACACGTTCCAATAATTCTTAGAATGTGTTAATCGTAGCCATGGATAGATATAGAGCGATTTGATCATTATTCCCCATATGGAGTTCTACTACATGCTTTTCTATGAGCTGTCGGTCATACTTCATGATTAGATTTCTCCATCTCGTGATGTATTTGGTAATACTCTCATTTTTCTTACTATTTTTTACTGTGAAATCTGATAACTTTACTTTTTAATTGCTTCTGCAAATCTCTTAATGAAGAGTGTTTCCAGTTTGGTGAAAAATTTTACCGAGTCATTCAGTAACTTAGCATACCATTCAAAGGTTGTGCTGATAAGATTACTAATGAATTGTGATAGCAGCAAGTTGTCATTTACTCTAGTATTTCCACACATGGCTTTGAAATGAGTGAGATGCTGCCTAGGATGTTTTGTGCCAATAAATGTGATGAATTTTTGTACAACGTACCCTTTAGGGTACTGTAGTTGGTCATATTTGACTGTGTCTGGTCAGCCTTTCCCAACTAACTATTCAATAGATTCTAAGGCAATAACTATTTTAACCATTTGGCTGATGAGGTCTTCTACCTAAGACTTGGGAAAAACATCGGCTTCTTGATGGGCATTTACTGTAGCCTCTTAAGGCTTCTTGACTTTGTGTTGGAACTATTGGCAAGTTGGGTGTAGCATTTTTTATGTCCCTAGTTTCAGCTGTTGGATTGACTATCTTGGAGGATTTTTTAGAAGTATTCATTGCATTGAAGTTGCTATCAGATTAAGCATACCAAATAACTCTTTCATCAACCCGCTCATTTCATTGAGGCGATTATTGAGCTAGTTTATTTCTTAGTCTTTATATTGGAGCTAAGAACCTATTTGTTATAATGTTAGCTAACTCTTCAGTTACCTCAAACTCCACTTGAGTTTTAGTTCTAGGTTGTTGATAATTTATGTTCTCTTAGTGTCCCACCTTATTTTGTTGTTTTGGAGCCACATTTTTATTTCATAAATGTATGCTGACCATACAAACTACTTTAACTTCTATGTGATATCATCATTATTTTGGAGATTTGAGATTTATTGCTCTTCATTGGTTGGGAAATCATCATCTTCCTAGAAGAGTCAATTATCTTCCTCATCATTTGCTGGCTAACATTTTCAGATTGGCATTTCTAGTTGTTGATAGGAGGTTCTATTCCTTCGTCCTCTAATGGGGCTAGCTTATGTTGAGCTACCTCATCATTGATGATTTGAGAATCTTTTAGTAGCCAAATTGATTGAGATTTTTCAGTAGTGGATATATAGGAATTCATCCTAGTTATCACACCTTGATGTTCGCCAAATGAATGAAGTCATCTTTATTATGGGGTTGCCGAGATCTTTCAATAATTGGTCACTCAGTGTCTTTGTATCTAAAGGTTCGTTGTTTGTGTTCATTGATTATGCTGTTGATAGACTTTAAGTCTTATTGTAAATGAGCATGGTATTTTTGAGTATTCCCACTTCTTTTAGGGTTGTAATTTATTTGGTTGGCAATCTGGCTCACAAACTTTTTGATTCTTCTCTAAAGGTTTTTATTTTTAATAATCTTCAGAACTTTGTCGATTTTGGAGGAGACAGTCTCCACCCTTCCATGGTTGATTATGTGGAATGGGATGTGTATGTCTATCCTAGAATGATTTCTTTATAGTTCCTCTTGAGCTATTTCTTTTGATCTATCAAAGCAAATCAAAGTTGTTATTGGTGGGAATATTTGCTTCCACCAGTGGGTCATGTTGTTCTTTAACATGAATGGGCACTCTGATAGCTCTATGACCAGCGTTGTATATTATGCAAGCTCTCCTAGGCATTTTGGTGCCCGAGGAAGATGTTTCATGGTCATTATTGCTCGAAGTAAAAGTAACATCTTGAGATTGATGCACTGCTGAGTGGGTTGATGATAATGGACTTTAACTTGGGCCTATCAGTCATGGTATCCTCTATAAGGGTAGATAGCATTGCCTTTGAAATCCTATCAAAGATGGAACCCCTCTTTGAGTTCAGGGATTTAGGGTTGGGCTTGCTCAGAATGATCATGTTCAGCCTCTTTCTTTTGTTTATTGCCTTTGGCATTCTAGTTCCCTTGACTATGGGCTTAGTGATAGGTCCAACTATCAAAAATTGGACAACCTCAAAAATTATTTCAAACTAGAGAGTAGCTCCAACATAACCAATGTTGATTATGGCTTGAGAAAATCTTATTGTGGATCCCTCACCGAGCTTGACAATCATCATATTCTTGATGTTTTCCATTTTGTGAATCTGGTCATAGAACTTTAGATTTGAAGAGATTGTAGAATTCCATTATCCTGTGCTGTTGTGGTCCCTAGTGTACTTAACAAGTAAAAATAGTTCCTGACTGAAGAATCCTTGTCAACAGCCATGAGTTATATTATTCAAGGTGTTCTAGTAGACCTAGGATGATATTATTCTAAGGAGACAAATTTTAAGTCAACCTTAGCTCATAGAAGACTTTTTTTCTATTAAATACATTTCATAATTTATGACTCAAAGATCAAAGCCATTACAAAACATATGGGCAATTATCATGATCAATATATAATGGAGCCATATAAAAGACAAGCCACCCAGTTAGAGGGTTCTGGTCATATCCGTATTTCATGTGGTGTTGTTTAGCAAAGCCACGTAGATAGGGGATATAGGCCACGTTCTTAGTGGCATGAGATTATTTGAGCATAAACATAGATACATTTAATTTGACATTTACTATTTATGAGCAAAGGTTTTTTAGCTTATCATCCTTGATAAATAATGATGGATGGGTGGATGATTTTTTATTATTATTTGTTTATTATTTTTATTTATTTTATATTAAAATGATAAACCTCATTTAATTTAAACATATGCCCTCTGGATGAATTTTACAATCAACATGGCCATCATCAAGGAATGATTATGTTTTATTGACCCAAACCTAATTATGAGATCTAATTGGCAAATTAACCCACACAACATTCTTAAACATTTATTTTAGATTTTTATACATGTGTTGGGGAACATGTGGGTATTTTTATAATTTTTTTTGAAATTGGAAGATTGATTTTGCATTTTTACTTTAATTTTTAAATTTAGCCTGTGTAGTCTATTCAGACCTTAGGAAAGTATCCTGGATCATTAAGTCTATACAAATGTAGGAAATTTAATTTATATTATGTTAACCCATGAAGCATTTTTAGAGATTTAATTTTGATTTTAATACATGTGTCAGAGCACATGTAAATAATTTATATCTATTTTTATTAAGCTCATCGGTCCTATAAATATGACACCTACATGTTTAGTAAAATAACGCATCTGTGAGGGATTATAGTGCTTAGGCACTTGATAGCACTATCAAATAGATGCCTTGGTGTTGAGTGATAAGTACTGTAGCATTCTAGGGTAGGTATTCGTGTCTTAAAAAGTAAAAGAGTAGCACCTCGGGGCTACAAACACAGTGTTGTAGTGCTTAATGTTGGATTTTCTTAACTTAGTTTATTTAGGTTGACCAGCTGACCAGGGCCTCAGTGTTAATCATATGAAGTTGTGGTGCTAGTCAAAGTTTAATTTAGAAAAGGTAGTAGATGGACAGGTGCTTTAAATGAAAAAGGAAATTTTTTTTAACTGGTGCTACAACGCTGTATCAGAGTGTCAAGGCACTGCATCAATGCCTAACACATTTTTTAGTTATAAAATTAATGGTAAGGAATACTCTTTCTAAATGGCATACTAATCAACTTGATTAGAAGACCAATGCCTTGGCGCTACATATGAGTGTTGTGGAACTAGTTCCTATTCCAAAACCTGAGAGCTTAGCGCCTCGGCACCCAGATATGGAACTATAGTGTTATGTCTGGTCTATAAATAGATGCCTAGGGTTGTAGGATTTTTTCATTCTACATTCTCCATTCTTTTGAGCTCCTCTCTCTCTCTCTCTCTCTCTCTCTCTCTCTCTCTCTCTCTTTTTCTCTCTCTCTCTCTCTCTTTCTCTCTCTTTCTCTCTTTCTCATTGTCTCAGCTTTCTCCTATAATAAGAAAGTAATCATGCCACTCAAGAGGCTTGCTAGAAAGAGGAGGGCTACTTCAAGAGAGGCTAATAGGTTAGTTAGTGCAAAAGCTAAAGAAAGGTATCAGCATGCTTTCACTCACAAGCATCTCATCTCAAAAAGGAGCTTTTGCAACTTAGGTGGGTGAGCAGAAGGGGTGATCAATGAATGTAACTGAGCGAAGCTTACTTATGAGAGCAGCTCCTATGTCATCCCCATGGTTTGAGAGTTCTTCACCAATGCAAAGGAGCACCAGAATAATAAAAATTTTATTTGGGGGAAACTGGTAAATTTTGATAGCACCACCATCAATGCATATTATTGATTATCAATTATGGCTTATGATCATAATATTTTCTATTATAACGAGCACCCAAATTTTGATGAAATTATTGATTTTCTTATTGATCAAAATGTCAACGTCTAGTGGAAATGATGAGAGGAAGGGATTATTAACTTTCCTGACACAGGCCTAATGGTATAATCTAAGACTTAGCACTATTTCATTTCTACTAACCTGATTCCCACTAGTAATGTTAGGGAAGTAACTAAGGATACAATAATTCTGAATTTTACAATGGGCTTTACAATTGATATAGGGAAGATTATAATTCTATTTGTAATATGCTTAGGGGTAGTACTATTATAGGATATGGTCATCTAGCTCTTATCTATGGTTTGTGCACTACATTGGGTGCGTTAAGGAGCCTGATGAAGAAGTTCTTATTCAAAATGCTCCTTTAATAAATAGGCTTATTGAGTAGTTTGGTTCAAGGTATGAAGTGAGGAAGAACTCACATGCCCCACGACCTCAACCTCATTCCTCTAAAACCTTTAACAAGCAAATCTTATATTTAAGGACAGAGGTGGGAGAGAGTAGCCATAGGCAGCAGACTTTTGAAAAAAAGTTTGATTATCACATGGATCATCAATAGAAATAGTTTTCTTATATGACCTAGCTCAATACTATAGTAGTCCATATGTTTGAAATTGTGGTCTTGGGGATCCAAGTTAGGCTTCTTTTCCTGCAGCACCATAATATCCCTCTTATTTAGCTACCTCACTAATGCTAGAAGCATAAGAGAAGGAGAATGATTATGACTACTAGTTTCTCCATTTTTTAATTTTATATCTTTTTTTTTGTAATTTCTAGATTTTCTTTTAATGAAGATGTGTTTTTTATATTTCTATTCCCTTGTGTTTATCATTATATAATGCTCCAAGATTAAATTTTTTTTAAGAATAAAAATTTTTGGCTCAACATCAGGGCTCAGTACCTTGGCACTCGTACACTAGTGTCATGGCACTGTTAAGCTGAAATGATTGATTCAAAAAGGTGAGAGCTTAGCACCTCAGTGCTAGATTTGTAGCACCACGACACTGTGAATATAATTTGGATTACATTGTGAATGTCTTAATATTATCAATTGAGTATTGAAACACAACGCTAGGTGCTGGCATTATGAGATGCCCACCTAAGCTTAAATTTTTTGAGGAATTAGCACCTCGGTGATATATGTATAATGCCACGGTACTATGTGTATAATTTAGATTATGATATAAATGCCTTAATATTATCACTTGGGTTTCAAGTTTGAGAACATAGCACCTCGATGCTAGAATACCAGTTCCAAGGCATTGAAAGATGTCTGCCTAAGCTTAATTTTTTTGAGGACATAATGCCTTGGCCCTAGACCTATAACACCAATGTGCTATTTTACTGATGTCTATGATTCAAAATGTTTGGGCAGCATAACGCCATAGCAGTGCTAGATTTTTATACATTTCTTAATGCATTAGCATTCTTCTCCCTTGTTCCATATTCAAGATCGACAGAGGGAGAGTTTCATTTCACACTAGAATCAAGTTCAATAGTAGAGAATATAGCACCTTTCCATTGGAAAGATGAGGCTGCAACACTGTATAAGAGATGAGGGATCTGAATAACTTAACATGATAGTGCTAGATGATGTTAGCATAGTGCAGTTGTGTATAATTTTTGGCACCTTGGTGCTATAGACAGAGCATCCAAGATTTCATTCCTAAGAACTTAGTGCCTCAACATAGCGAGGCAAAATGCTTATATTGAACTAAATTTTTTAAGATTTTAACAAGTTTTTTTGAACATTTAGTGACATAACTCTTTAGTAGTGCTAGAATTTTACATATTTTTAGTGCAAATGCACTCTTTTCCCTTATTCTAGATCCAAGATCGACAGAGGGAGGGTGTTCTTATTACGTTGGAACTAAGTTCAATGGAATAGATCTTCAACATTCAAGATTCTAGTATTTTTAATTCTTAGGGAGGGTTCTTTTAATATGGAGCCAAGATGGATGATGAAGTGCTCTTGTATTTTACATTAGATCGAAGATCGATAGTGAAAATTTCATTATATTTAATTTTCAAAGAGAAAATTACATAAAAGAAATATTATTCCAGAAATCTTTTACCTACAGTAGGTGAGAGATCATTCTCATTCTTGTAATAGTGGAAAGTGTGACTGTAGAAAGCACAAGTCACTAGGAGAAGGAACACAATAAGGAGGCTAGAGAGAGTAAGTGGAAGAAGAAGAGGAGTTAAGGTGGTTGTTCTCTCATTTTATAACCAATTCCCTCTAATGCCCCAGTTATTATTTGTTGGGGCAAGGACAATAGTTTTCTTAATTTAAAAGGTTGAGAATTCATGACTGCACCTTAGTGTTAAATTCAGAATGTCATGGTGTCATGTCATTTAATCAAGCAACCATCTAGGGTGGTTTGAGCTTTTAGATTTTTTAAGGTGATAATAGCGCCTAGGTGCTATGATTTCGGTGCTGCAATGCCCCCAAGCTGAGATGGGTAAATTTTATCATTTTATATTCATTTCATCACTCTATTTTAGATGAAAATAAGATTATCATTGACTTTCTTGCATATAAATATTATATAGGTGGTGCACTACTGGGATGTTGGCCTGTCCATACTGCATGGATTTATCAAATGCCTTAACTTAAAAGGGTCAAAAAAAATTTTAGTTTGACTGACATTGTATGTTCCTACCAATTGATCATCCATTCTAGAAGAAATAAGGATATGTTCATAAAAATTTGAGTTGAGAAGTCCAAGACACCTCCAAAGCTAAGCAAGGACTGTTGACCTCATTTTTGGATGAGGTTTAACATCATTTTCAATCATATTGATTAGGATACCAAATCTTAGATTAGGGATTTCCTATTCAAGCACTTAGGACACTATACTTAAAACCTAGTGAATACTTTAAAGTTTAGCATAACTAGTCAAACTAAAATCTAGATAAATGATTGAATCAAACACATTCTAATTACAATCTAAATCAAAGTGAGCTTAAACTAAGGTAATTGAGGTGGTTAACCCAACTAATCTACTTAAGCTCAAAACCACTTAAACCTAAGGAAATTCAAATAAAAAAAAGCAAATTAAAATTAAATCAAATAAAAAGCATGAAGTCATTACATAAACATAAATTGTATTAAGATTTAATTCAAATAAAAGTCAAAGATGGTCAACCATTAACATATAGTTGACTTATGTGGGTCCCACTAGGTCAAAGGTCAACCCATCAAAATTTAACTAAATTAAATTATTTAAAAGGCTCTAAGTTATTAAATGTACATGTTTAAACATACATCTAAAAAATTTAAATCCAATAAGATCTTAATTTGATTGATTAGATCATGTGATCTAAATAGGCTTAAATGGACCCTATTAGGTCTAAATTCAAATGAAAATAAAATCAAACCATATTAAATGTCCAAAATCATTTGGAAATCATCTATAATATAATTTAACCAATTATAGGGTTTAATATGATTAATTTGATCATTTGACCAAATTAAACTCATGTTGACCCATTAAACTCACTTTGGCCAAAGTGGGCTTGAATTCAAATTTAACTTTAAATGAAATGAAATGACATTAATTAATCCAAATCATCTCAAATTCTTAAATAAACATAATTAAATCTAAACATATATCAAATTCACTAAGTAGAATAAATCAAATTAAACCAAAGTGAACTAACTTAAATTGTTTGTCCCTAAACCCAGTTGAAATGAGTTTGTTTGACTCATGAATCATTATAAATATGATTTGAATAATTAATTACTAATTTAGATGAATGAATAATAAGCATTGTTAATGCTTATCCTAATCAAAGTCAAACTAAACTCAAATGGACCAAATGTGAGAATGTAAGCTTAAATCTACATTTATCACATTTCAATACACCAAGACTCATTCTGAGATGAATTTAAATTGATTGGCAGCCAAATTTTAGAAAATTTAAAGGTCACAAGGAAATCCAAAATGAAAGGAATATTCCATGGGAGGGTGTTGTAGAACATGAAGATAAATGCTCCCCAATCCAAAATAGTTCATCCATTCCTCCTCCACTCCTTATCCTCACTAATTTGGATTGTTCCCAATCAGTTGACCAACTAGCCTCTAAGGGTGGAAATCACCATGGCAGAATAAAAATAAAATTCCTCCAAATATAGCTCTCAACCACTCATGAAAAAAGGATAGAGAATCTTCTTCATGCTATTTTGAACATTTACACAGCTTCTTCAAGTAAAACAAAGATGAAAACACCCTTTCACCGATTCCAATGCTACCAACAAGTAGAATTTTGACCAAAGCTACCAATGAATAGGAGGAGCTTGGCCTGTAGAGCTATCGGTGAGGAGGAAATCTAATTCATTGCACTCAGAGGCTCGTCACATCTCCATGAAGCTATTCGAAATATTTCTGCCATTGAGGATCGATGCCAGCTAGGTATCCCTCAAGCCTGACCTCCTATTGAATTCAGTTTGGTCCTTTGTGAAAGAAGCTTGATCTCTCATGTGAGATTTAGTTGTATAGATGTGTTCAAAATGGAGTCTTGATCATTTTACAATAAAAAATACATTGAAATCCTCCCTGGATCATTAGATTTTTCCATGAAATGCATACAGTTTGTGGTTCTCACAAGCGAGAGTAGGGACAAAAGTTGTGTTGTTCATTCCTTAATATTTGAAACAGGCTACTCTAATCTAGCTGTATAATCTAATTTAACTCATTAAGGAATGATAGAATAAATCCTAACCATCTGATCTTTGATCAAATGACTGTTAACAAATCTGCGATCTCTATCGCTTTTTGAGCTGGATCCACGTGGATCCAGCTAGTCCAAGGGTGCCGCGCCACATGGTAAATAGTGATGCATCAACACCATGTGGCTCCGACCATTTTAAAATAGAAATTTTGATTTACTTTATTTTAAAAATAAAAATAAAATCATAAAAAATTTAAAATATTGTAGTACATATAATACTCAATTAAAAATGTAAATAAGGGCAATGTAGATTCATCTCAGTGAGGAGAATCAATTAAACTCAAAATCACAAATTTGTATTAGGTATTTTTGGATTAATTTGAGTTTAATTAAAAATAATCAAACTTAAATTAAACTCAAGCTAATAATTCAATCAATTTGAAACTTTGGGCTATTGAAATTAAGGTTAAAATACATCTCAAATAAATTTCTTAAGATTTATTAGATAGTAAATCCATAGATATAAACTTTTTAAGTTATAACTCTTAATTTAATGAATTGGATTAATATTAATTCAAAAAAATATAAAATTTTATCGAATTAGCCTAAATCATCATAATGAACACAAATGAATATTAAACATCATTTAAACTCAAAGAAACTGAATAGCCCCAAAATGACTTTTATTAGGGATTAAATAAATTAATTAATTAATCTAAACTTTAAAAAATCATAATAAATTAACCAAAACTCTAAAAATCACAATGAACCCTCTGTGGATTCATCTTCTGGAGGGAGTTTAAGAAAATTAAGACCCTTGACTAATTTTATCTAATTTAGGCTTAATTTAAGTTTTATTGAAATAAATAAAAACCCAATTAGTCTTAAATTACACATTTGAATAAATTGAAACTTTTGAAAACTTAAATTAGCAAGGAATACCACTTGCTAAAAACATTTCAAGGTCAAATTACCTCTAAATTAGAAGTCGTTAAATTTCCAATCCTTAGGTCAATTTAAATGAAATTAAAAATAAAAAATTATGAAAATTACAAAAATTTATAAAACCAACTCAAAACATTTTCATTAACATCATGAAATCTAAAAAAAAATTCTTAACCATTTGAGATTAAGGAATTAAATTAATGATGTATTTTAGGATTAATAAAATGATTAAGAACATAAAAATCAATCAAACCACAAGTAATCTAATTTATTAAATTTATAATAAATAAATTGATCAATTAAAATCAAAATTAATCAACTTCTGAACTTGATGCCCAAATCAAGAAAATCATTAATATTAAAATTACTTTAAGTCTCTTTTAATGTTAAGGAATATTGATAATTTCAATTGAAAGTAAAAGATGATTAATCAAATCATTTAATTTAAATAACCTAAAAGTTGATATGGCCTAGGCAAGGTTTAGTACCCAAAGTAGCCAAAGTTTTCTAAGTTATGATTGATAAGCAAAATCTCATCCTAAGGGACTAAATTAAATAATGAAATTTTAACATCTAGTATTTCATTAAACTTAAGCCAAATGATGAAGAACAAATATATAAGTTTATAAGTTATCTTAAGTTACAAAATTGAGGTATAATGAATCACTTAAATAATGAAACCACAACTTCTAAACCAAGTTTGAATTAAAAAATAAGTTTAAATAAAAAAAGTTTAAATTAACTTAGTTAACTCATTTAAATGAACAAACACTTAACATTGATAAAACTAATGAGTGAAATTAATAAAAAATTAAGTTATGAAAGAAAATATAATAACATAAATTAAATTAAAGCACTTGAAAGTAAACTAAGCTTAAATAAAAATTTAATTAAACTTAATTATTCAAACATGATGACATCAACTCTTAATTAATATTTAAAGAAATATTTTAAATTTCAATTAAAGATAATGAATCAAATTAAAGAATTTTCTCACACACTAGATAGTTAGGTCACCAACCTTAGACTTAGGTTAGGCTGATGATCTATGATGTTTTGTAATGGAAAATAATTTTCTTATTTTGTGGTGTAATTTTTTAGATTGGATGGCTAGGATTGCTTGCCCACTAGTCTAGATGATAGGGCATTATTTTTAGGCTAACATTATTTTCTATTAGGGGTTGTAGTTCAAGGAAACACTGTAATAAATAAATAAATAAATATATATATATATATATATATGCTATTTGATTGTAGGTATGCTTAAGTCCCTAAGCATTGCTCAATATGATAGGTGGGCTTGACAAGCAACTAATGCTTAATTCTGTATGTTTGAAATATAATTTTTTGGTATATTTTGTGTATTTCCTAACATTTATTTTGTAAGGATTAAGAATTTATTTGAAAATTTCAAAATGTAATTTAATCCTAAAATTAAGTTAGGATCTATGAAGAATACGAATAGCATAAGTGACTTTACCAGTTGGTGGTCCCCTTAGTAACAATCATAGAAGAAGACCTCCATAGATTAAACTTTTAGTTCTATGTCGGGATGTGTAACGGTAGAGCTCGACTATCCATTTTCTCTTTCTTCTAGGTTGTACAGTGGTACTCAGCCAAATTGGCCTATTATATTAATTAATTTGGCTTGATTTATTTTGGATGCATAATAGAAATTGCTTGCTTTTTTAGGTTCTTTTTGTGGTTTTTTCTATGATGAAATGCCTGGAACGTTAAGTACCTAGGAAAAATTAAAATTTTTACCCTATTAAACTTAAAACAACACAAATATAAAATAAAGAAACTCAAAACCTTTGATCCAAACTTGGCTAAAAATTAAAGGGATCAACTTTGAAGAAAAATAAACTTGGCTTCTTCCAAGAGAAGAAGCATGAGAAAAAGGAGAGTGGTCCATGGAGATATGTGCTCAGTCAAGGAAGGAAAAGAGAGGGGATGCCCTCCTCCCCTCAAACCTATGATCCAAAAATGCTCACAAGTCTTAAGGCGATTGAATCCACTCTTTGGCCGACCTTCTCACCACTGTTGGTCAAAATTTGGTCGCTTAGAAGGCCACATACATGGCTCTTAGCCATGTATGGAAAGAGGAAAAGAGACCCTCTTCCCCTTTTCATTCCAAAACATTCACTAAGGGAGGAAATGAAGAATTGAATCAATCCCTCAAGCCCTCGCCACTGAAACACCAGAGAATGACCGAATGTGTTAACCACCCAGTGCCCCGTAATGGTAAAATACTAGGGAGAGTTTTTATCATCAAATTAAACATTTCAACACGCTCTAGAGGCTGAGATGACCTTGAACTAATCTTCACAATGACCCCTCACCACCAGCGAGCTGAAGATCAACCAAACCCGATAAAAAATGACTTTGAGTTGGTCTCCAAGGTGTTTGGTGGGGAGGTAAGCCACCAAATCACATCTAAAGCTTCATCACATTGGGGTGAAGTAATTGGATTTTATCCCAATGCTGAAGATCACCATAATTAAGGTACGCTCCACCACCGAGCTCATAACCTTCAGATTTGGTCTTTTGTGAAACAAAATTGATCCCCTTGAGGATTAAATTGTATAGATTGACTGAAAATCGATCCCTCATTTTTTTTTACAATCAAAATCACGTTGAAATCCACTAGAGATCACCAAAAATTTATCAAAATTGATGGACAACATCTGTCTCTCATTGGAGATGTTCAGGAGACGATCTCCATCATCTATTTCTTTTATTTGGAATGGATGGCCAAGATATAGTCAGATGATCTAACTAATTCTCTTAAGGAGATTGTAGAACGAATCAGGATTATCTAATCTTGGATCAAATGGTCGAGATTCATCCTGTGTGGTGCCACTTTTGATGTGGCCGCCATGCGGGATCCACATGGGATCTATGTGGGCTAATGGTATCACGTGACGTGGCATAGGTGCCACATCGACGCCACCAATTTAAAATTGTAAATCCTTTTTAAATTAATTAAAAATTATTAAAAATTCCCATAAATTCAAAAATTCATAGAAAATAAAATATAAATCTAAAAAATATAAACTTGGGCTCTATGGATTCATCTCAATGAATAGAATGCATTAAACCCAAAATATCTAATGAATTTTGAGTAAATTTGGATTAATTTGACTTTAAATAAAATAAATTAAACTTTAATTAATTATGAACCATTAACTCAATTGAAATGAAACTTTGGGGAACTAAAATTGAAGTTAAAACACATCTTAAGAAATATTTTCATGAATTATCTCAGAGTAATTCAAGAAATTTTAAATTTCAAACTTCAAACCATAATTTTATTTAAATAAATTAATATAAAAAGAAATAAATAATCAAAATTGATCAAATAACTTCAAATCAACTTAACCAATCCCGATGAACTTAAATACATTATTGACAAAATGACTTAATTAAGTAATTAACTGAATTAAATAATTTAAATAATTAACCAAAACTTAATTAAATTATAATTAATCAATCAAATTTTTAACATTTATGAATGAACCCTCTTTGAAAACATCTTTCAAAGAGGAATCAAGGAAAAATAATTAAACCCCCAATTAATTCTCATTAAATTGGGTTTAATTTAAGTTTTAATGAAATAATTAAAGATTTAATTCTAATTATGCATCTAATCAAAATGAAATCTTAGAAATATGAAATTGGGAGGAAACCCCACTTTCCATTAAAATTTCAAGCCCAATTGACCTTTGGATTGGAAATTGTTGAATTTTCATATCTCTAGGTTAATATGAATCAAATAATGAATAAGAAAATTATAAATTCACAAAATCATAAAGTTATTTGAAGTAATCTTCACCAACATTGAACATTCAAAGATAACTCTTCCAACATCCTAACTCAAAGAAACTTTATCACTTCCATACTTAAGGATCAATGAAACTAATAATGAAATATTAAGCTTAATTAAATATTAAGTATAATAAATTCATATTCAAACAATTAATGAAACCTTAATCCATAATCAATGTAATTTGATAATAGATTAAACATTAACCTATGACTGAAGGATCTTAGTTAAAACTTTTAGATGGATTTTCATCTTAAGATGATGGTTTCATTCCACTAGTGTAACATTAGGATATTGAATAAAATGGGTTTCACCAAAAAGTGAAATTTATTCTACTCTTCATTCTTGAAAACCTAAACTTTTCTTTAACAAAATAAAAGTGAAAGTAAAAAAATAAAAGTGAGAATAAATCATTAAATCATTTGAATTGAAACCATCTAAAGGTAAAATTCAAACAAACTCAAAGTTCAAATTAAAACTTGAACTAAAAGAGGCCAAACAAAGTCTTGCTACACAAGTCTATTCTCTTCACGCACTAGATCATTAGGTCATGAACCCTAGACTTAAGTTAGGCTGTTATGTGATTCTTTGTGATATTCTGGGCTATGATGTGATGTGCTTTACCTATCTTTATGGTGTACTATTTTAGACTACATATCTAGGATTGTTTACCTATTAGATTGGATGATAAGAGGTTTTTTTAGAACTAACATTACCTTCTAGAGGGGGCTATGCTAGAGAGGACTGTTATCATAAATAAAATTAAAATATCATTTTCTTGCATGTGTGCTTAAGTCCTTAAGAATAGTGCATATGATAGGTGGGCTTGGCAAGTAGCTAATGCTAAGCCCATATGTTTGTAAAATATAATTATTGTGTGCTATTTGTAATTTTTTTAATATCAATTTTACTAGTCATAGGATTCATTTTTGAATTCAAAATCTAAATTTGAGCTTAAAATTAGGTTAGGATCTATGCGGTCTAGGATTAGCAAAAGCTGACCCAACCAAGAGATGGTGCAGAGGTCCCCTATGAAGCCTAATGGAGGTTTTGAATATGCATTTTTATGCCTAAATGTCATGCAATTAGAAATGGTTATGTGCTAAATCCTTACGATAAGGCAGACTTCCCTAAGAAGATGGTCATCCTCATAGGTCAGATGCCCCATATATGCAATGGGTGCCTATTTCAAGAATTTAGAGCAATATGATTGCATGATTTTCAAAACTTAATTATTTCTAGTTGATTTTAAATTTTACCTAAGGCTTTAGTTTATATGAGGTTTCAAGTTTTTTTTTAATTTTTGTTTTAGTTGTTTAAATTTAGATTGGATAAAAAATTTAATTTTTCTAAGAGCCTAATTGTTCAGGCATCCATCACAGGAAAGTACAACATAGAAAAAAACCTAGAAAAGCAAGTTGATTCTATTACGCACCCAAAATAAATTAAGCCAATTTAATTAAAATAAAGGCCAATATGGTTAGGTACCGCTATACACCCTAGAAGAAAGAAAAATTGGTAGCCAAGCTATGCCATTATATAGCCTAGCCTAGAACTACAAGTCTAAATCTATGGGTATTCTTTCCAGGATCTTTTCTTTCTTCAGGGTCCTAGAAGAGACCATTCTTAAGATGTAGTTAACTATAGGGGCTTGTCTTTATAGGGAACCATGAATTCAATTTAAAATAGACCTTGTTCTACTTTCCATGTAGTTCAGGGGAAATTCTAGTATAGAAAAGACCCATCAACCGTAGGAATCTTTTATTAAATGATGAAATTCATTATAGAAAAACATGATTATATTATAAGATAATATGTTTATTCTTTAATGATGAATTTGATCAACTAAATAAGAAAATTATAAACTCTACGCGGTGTCATAAACTTTTACCACCAGCAATAAGTTTATCTTTTGAGATAATATATTTATTCTTTGATGATGTATTTGATTACCTAAATAAGTACCCCCAAAATCTTCATGGCTTTCTAAATAAAAATTTTCAATAGATTTTTCTAGCAAATCCGTTGGGGAGCAGTTCCTCTCTCCATCTTTAGAAATATATATATTTTTTATTTCTATACATCAATATTGTACTTGTGTTTTCATGGGTCAAGATTACCTTTCATTTCATTGGGCATCTCTCATTTCATTCTTGGTAGAGTATAATTAACATCCACTAAATATAATATCAAAGTTTCCTATTTGTTGAAATCAAATAAGAGGGTTCTATAATTCTTACCTTTTCAAAATAAAATTTTTATTTCAAAAACTATAGCTGTAACAAAATTGGATAAATTTGGCTAATGGGTCAAAAGTTATTTTATTTTGACTACATTATGTTAAAAACTCATTATAATTTTATTAATTTTCTTGTATAAAAACATAAAATGGCTGGACAACTTATTTTTGCCACTACGTCTGGGATTTGCTTTTATGTGGACAGTAGTTGATTACCAGGTGGCTCTATTATCAAGTTCGAAGCTGGTTTTGAAGATTTGAACATTACCACTAATGGAGTGACTCTTACTCCTGTTAGTGATTTGACAATTAAGGATAAGAAGCATGTCTTAAAGTTTTCTAGAGTGCCCTATAATACTCTTTCCATTAGTAGGGAGATGGCCATGGAGGCCTCTAGGGAGATTCAAATAGGCCTTACAGTGAAGAAAGTGAAATTTCTTAATGCAAAGACTACTTATTTCCTCTTTCCTAGTAAGTTCCACTTTTGAGCCTTCACTGATGACTAAAATTCAAAAGAAAAATAGAGGTAGAAGCCTTAGGAGGTACGCCCTTATGGAGAGGAAACAAAAGATTGAACAAGCTAGGGTGAGGGAGGGGTTTACCTTTCTGGATACTTCGACTCTCCTAGGAGATAGAAGATTTCACCCTCTTTTTGCAGCCCATAGAGAGGGTGATCTATCTAGAATTTTGAGTTTTCCACCTCAGCCTTTTCATATAAAACTAGACAAAATTTTAGAATGGTTAATAGGGAAGCTCATAATAGATTACACTAGATCCTTCATAGAACTCCAGGGTCCTCCTCTTACACCAAAGAAGAGTTACTTAGGAATATGAAGGGACAAGTTTCTAGAGAGCTAGAGAGAGAAATCTTATGGAGATATATGACCATGCAAAGTAAAGGAAAGGAAAAAATGGCCTTCCTTGATAAAAAAAGATTTTATCACTCCATGCCTGTTATACCAAACTGATATCACCACCTAAGGAGGTCACTAACTTAGTGTAGGGGTGGATTAGCTAGTTTAAAGAGAGAGAGAGAGAGAGAGAGAGAGAGAGAGAGAGAGAGATAGGGTTTTCTCTAGAAAAGAAACTAAAAAAAGTTTATGTTAGAAAAAAATCCATTGGTCTCTAAGCCAAAGACTCACCCATTATCATAGTCAGAAGTACCTAGAAAGAAACTCTAAGAAGAGTTTGGTGATAATTCTCAAGGAATACGTGGTGGGCCAAGGACAAGGGTCCACTAAGGTAATCATAAATGAATCATCTACTTATTTGAGTTCTTGTCCTTCAAATGAATGGTATATTTCTTTATCCCATTCTTCTAAAAACTATTTGATGATAAATTTTAAAATTTCCATGCAGGATCAGATGAAGACCTAGATGAAGATCATCCAGATTGATCAGTCGACATCATGAGAGTTAGTTTCTCCTCAACCCCATTCAGCATTATAAGATGTCTAGATGTCTAGAGTGAGTGGTGAGAGAAGAATATTTGTAGTATCTGAGAGGATTTTGTAGGATAAGGATGGAAAGGCTAGGCCCCTTACTCTTATATCTTTATTATTCATTTTTAAAATATGAATAAAATGCTTACCTCTAAAGACATTTCTTGTATTCTTACTATTTATAGTAATCATGTTGTGAATGAAAAAAAATATAAAAAACTTCTTATATTGACTATAATGTACTTTATGAATTAGGGTGAGAGAGTGAGTTTTTTATGGCTAATTTACAAGACACTCCTGTGAATATAGAAGTATAATTTTTAGATTCTAATCAATCAGTAGAAAAAGACATCAGTGATGAGTGATAAGTTGACATGGCCCTTGCATCTGATTTAGAATATATCATATAGTGGGAAGGTCCTACCACCTTGCCTATCACCTCCTAAAGATAAAGGAAAACTAATTGTTGATCAATGTCTTGAATCTACACAAAAAGAGAAAGATCTAGTAGTTGAGCCACCTATTTCCAAGGTTGACTATAATATTTTATCTTATTTTAGGAATCTTACTACTGGACTCAACATTTATGATGCCTTTGTTCTATCTAAGGAAATGAGAGAAAAATTAGTTCATGCATTACTCGATGTAGAGATATGTCTGGTTTAGTTAGCAGGAACATCCTAAGATGAGTCTTGAGACTTTAAAGACATCCCCAAGGTTATCTTCTCTGATGAAGAATTACTTCTAGTAACCACAGATCATAATCGGCCAATTTTTATTTTTGTTAAGGTGGAGAACATCAGATTATCAAAAGTTCTAGTTAACCCTGGCACATCGATCAATATCATGAACTATAAGACTCTGTCATTTTTGAGAATTAATATATGAAGGTTAAGTTCAAATAAAATGTTATTTCAATGAAATGGGTGAGAAAGTTTTCGGTTCAATAACTCTATTATTCGAAATAGAAGGATTGAAAATTGAAGTGAAATTTCATATTATTGAGATAAAGATATCATTTACTGTTATCTTAGGCAGGCCATGGATACATGAGTATATAATGGTTCCTTCATCACCCCAGTATATTAAGTACATCAGAGATGGAGTAGAATACATCATAAAAGGTGATATACAATTATTCTCTATTCATGAGATTGAACTTTATGAAGATGTTGCCTATTATATGCCCAAAAGGAAAGTGTTTGATTCTATGAAATCAAGCATTATTAAAGCATCTAAGAAGACAAAAGAAGAAATTCAGACAAATGAAAAAGAAGAAATAAAGGAAAAGGAGGAAAAAAAGAAAAAGAACCTCCAATAATACAAGTTGACTTGGAATCTTGCTCTGATAAAGATTCCAATCAAAAGGATGCCTTAATAAAATTTGAGATTTCATTAGATTCAAATAGTGATGAAGAATAAATACAAGCATTAAATAATAAACCTGAGGTATCTACCTATGAGAAATTGAAAAGGTATGAGGATAGTTTGACTTTAACTTCTTTTTCTCAGAATAAAATCTCATAGTTGAAAGTCAAAGTAGCCCTTAACCTTTCATGGGAAGTTGGAAAGCTGTCAAAGTTTTATTTTATGCCCAAATCCTTAAGCTCAGAAAGAGATGTAAATCTTGAAGATTCATTTTCCAATGAAATAATAGAACTCCCATTCGGTTGGCATTCTAACTATGTTAAAAATGCTATAAAACATGGTTTGATTCCTAATGTTTTCCTTAAAGATAGAGCTCAATGCATAGAAAGCTTATGGTATACTAAAAATAAAAATTGAAATCCAAAGCTGTGTTGGGTTTGGTACCATTGGACATTCGGATAATGTTGAACATTTCTTAATGATAAGCAATCATATGGAATCTCATCAACTCTTTGGAAATAGATCTGGCCCTTTAAAGGGACTCTATTTTGAAACATCAGATAATCTAGATGATTGCTTAACTCAAAATGCACCACCAAAATTTGAAGAAGAACTATAATTTACCATTGTTGAATTAAAGGAAATCTACCTAGGAACTAAAGAAAACCCAAGGCCAACTTTATTTAGTTCACTTATGGGTCCAAAAGATTTTGATGAGTTGATTGACTTACTTTCTAAATATAAAGATTGTTTTGCATGGAATTAAGATAAAATGCCAGGTTTATCTCCAAATGGTGTAATTCACAAACTAGAGATTAAACTTGATGTAATTTCAATAAAGCAAGCTCTTAGACGCATGCGCCTAGAAATTGAGCAACATGGCAGTACTAAAATCAAAAAATTAGTTGAGGCTAGCTTTAAATGAGAAGAGCAATATTCTTCTTGGTTAGCAAGTATTGTCCTAGTAAAGACAAGGAATGGTTAAATATGAATTTGCATAAATTTTAGAGACTTGAATAAGAGTTGACCTAAAGATGAGTTCCTAATGCCAATTCCAGAACCTATGGTGGACATAGCCTCATCACATGAAATCTTTTCATTCTTGGGTGGATCATCTGGAGACAACCAAATAAAGATGGCCCTAAAGGATGAAAAGCATACAACATTCAAAACTCCTATTAGGATATTTTGTTACACACTCATGTCATTTGGTCTCAAAAATGTTGGGGCTACTTATCAAAGAACAATGATTAGAATATTTGACAACTTAATTCATAATCAAGTTAAATTCTATATCGATGATCTAGTTATTAAAATTATGGAAAAATAAAATCATTTATATGACTTATGGATTTTTTTTTTAATGGTTATGCCATTATTACCTAAAAATGAATCCCTTGAAGTGGGCTTTTGGAGTAACTTCAAGAAAGTTTTTGAGATTTATAGTGAGGCACCGTGGAATTGAAATTAATCTAGAAAGGATAAAAGCTATCACGAAAAATGATGCCACCTAGAAGTCTTACATAGTTAAGATCCTTCCAAAGAAGGCTTGCATATCTAAGAAGTTTTATATCAAACCTATTTGGAAGATGCCAACCCTTTGCAGCATTGATGAAGAAGGATTCCAAATTTATTTGGGATGAAAAATGCTAGAGTGTGTTTGAAAACTCCCTATCTTAGCTTCCCCAATCTTAGAGAAGCCATTAATTTTGTATATTGTAGCTTTAGATGAGTTACTTGGAGCATTGTTAGCCCTAGTTAATAAAGAAAGAAAATACAATGCCATTTATTATCTAAGCTGCAGACTCATCCCAACAGAGATAAATTATCTGCTTATCAAAAAGTATTATTTAGCTTTTGTTTTCACTGCTGAAATCTAAGACATTATATGCTTTTGCATAAAGTAAATCATATTTCAAGAGTGAATTCTTTGCAATATCTTATGACCCGCCTAACATTATTTGGACATCTAGAACATTGGTCTATAATTTTATTGCAATTTGAGATCACATTTATTTCTTTACATGCTATATAGGGTCAAGTTGTTGCTGACTTTTTAGCAGCGCATCCTTTACCTAAGGGTTCTCCCTTAAATGATGATCTTCCAAATGAATAGAACATATCTTTAGAGGATGAAACTAATGCCACATGAAAGCTATACTTCAATGGTGCAACATTGTAAAAAGAAGTTAAGAATTAAATTCTTCTATCCTTGGGAAGGCAAGGATTAGATTGATTTTTATAACTCCAGACAAAGAACTGATGTGGTAATCTTATCATTTTTTTTAACCTTGTATGTATATTGTAGCCGAATAAGAGGCACTTATAACCATGCTAGAGTTAGTAATCATTAAGGATATTAAAAATATCAAAATATTTAGCTATTCTCAATTAGTTATTAATCAAGTAAGCATAATCTATAAGATTTTGCATCCAAAACATTCAGTTATTACCAGTATATAATAAAATTGGTTGAAAAGATTTATTTCATTACTCTATATAAATTATCATGTAAAGATAATTCTATAGTAGATGCTTTGGCTAAACTTGCCAAAAAAATCATATGTCCAAAAAAGAATCTATATCTATAGAAGTTCAAAATCAATAAAATTTTTCTCTATAGATATAGATTATATGAATAGAAAAATAGAAATGGAAAGAGTAGCCACCATTAATGAAGGTTAAGAAGAATGTGATTGGAGGCAGCCATTTATTGATTATCTCAGGAGAGGCTCCCTGAAGAAAGGTCACCAGTAAATAAAATTAAGAAATGTGCCTTGTCTTATACATTAATTAATAATGTGTTATATTGCAGGTCATTTGATCAAATGTAGCTATATTGTTTGGATAAACAAGAAGTCCATAAGATTATAACTGAGGTACAGTCCAGACTATGTGGTGACCTAAGATGAAATCAAAAATTAAAAGACCTAGATACTATTTGCCTTCATTGCTAAATGACTACATGAAAACTGCACATCCTTATTCAATGCCAAGTATATGGTGTTGTATTACATCAACCACTTACTACACCCAAGGATTGTCTCTTGGCCCTTTAGAGTTAAGGTACTGACATCATAGGGCCTATTGACCCTCCTTTGTCAAAAGGGCATTATTTTATCTTACCTACAACTAATTACTTTTCTAAGTAGGTTGAAGTAATTCCATTAAAAAAAAGTGAAAGCACAACATGTGCTTAAATTCTTTTAGAAATATTGCATATCATTTTGGCATTCCTTATTGAATCATATTTGATAATGGTTTGTCTTTTATGTCCACAAAATTAAATCACTTTGTGGTTAGACATAAAATTAATTGGAGATAATTGACCATGTATTATCCTAGGGAAAATGAGTTGGCCAAAGAATTCAATAAAACTTTGGTATAAATTTTGAAAAAAGTATTTGATGAAAATAAATGCCAGTGGCATGAAAAGTTGGTTGAGTCCTTATGGGCCTATCAAACCACATACAGGACACCAACTCAATCTACATCGTATGCTTTGATTTATGAAATTGAAGCTATTCTTTTGTTATAAGTACAACTACATTCTTTAAGGATAGTAGTTAATAACAACATTATAGCAGATCAGAATCATAAACTTTGATTGGAAGAACTTGAAAGTCTTGAAGGAAAATTTTTGAAAGCTCAACAAGACCTTGAACTGTACCAATCACATATGGTTCAAGCTCATCATAAATTAGCCCCTCCTAGAACTTTCTAATTAGGAGACTTGGTCTTGCTTCTTAGAAGGCCAATTTTGGCTCATTGCAGGATAGGCAGCAAATTTGAGCCAACATGGGAAGGACCATTTGTTGTGGAGAAAGCCTACGAAAAAGATTCCTATCAGTTGATAACTTGTAATGGTGAATGTCCAATGCCACTTATTAATAGACATTACTTAAAGAAATATTATGTATAAAATATACTTTAGTTTATAGTTGATGATCAATAAAAATATCTTTGTTTTTCAAACTATTTTGAACCAAATATTATTTCTTCTAAAATTGCATTTTATTTATGGATTTTGTGCAAGGTCTTTTAAATTTTTTGCAAAGTTTCTTAAATCTTTTTTAACATGATTTATGCATTCATATAGAATGGGAGCAAGCCCATTTTCTACACTCTTCCTATGAATTCCATATGTTTAGAGCAAGCCCTACAGAGCACCCTTAGCACCATTCTTACTATTCATAGGATAGGAATAAGTCATTAAAACCCCATTCCTTTCAAATAGACTATTTAGGTTAGGAATAAGTCACTAAGTCCCTTTTATTATTTGTCAAAATTTGAGGATAGGATCAAGTCATTAAGATCACTTTCCTCCCTATAGCTATTTAAGTTGGGTTAAGCCTATGAAGGCCCATCTTAATAGCTAACCAAATATAAGTAAGTTCCTTACTAGGCTTCCTTTCTGAAAGACAAGGACAGGATTATGTCATTGAAGATCCCTTCTTATCAAATAGACTACATTGTTAGGATTAAGTCATCAAGACCCCTTTCTTATCAATAAAAAATTTGAGGTATAGGATTGAGTCATTAAGGACCCTTTTCCTCAATATAGCTACTCAAGAAGGAATTAAGCCATTGAAGGCCCCTTCATATTAACTAATCAGATAGGAGCAAGCCCCTTCACAGGCATTCTTATAAGAAAATTATGGTAGGATTAAGTCATTATGACCCCTTTAATTTTCAAGCTATTCACGTTAGAATTAAATCATTGAAGGCCCCTTCCTGTTAAGTTGAATTTCACTAGATTAGGATTTAATTCATTGAATACAACTTTTATAAGTTAAAACAAAAAAATTAAAGAGTGGAAATAAGACATTTGATGACCCCATTCCTATAGACTACTTATAATAGGAATTAAGTCCATGTGACCACTACCTATTAATCAAATTCTTGAGGTTTAGGAATCAAGTCATTTAAGACCCCTTTTCTTCAAGATCAGCTTTTCAGATTGGAATCAAATCTTTAAACACCCTTTCCTAATAGCTAACCAAGATAATAGTAAATCTTCAAATGGATAGGAGGAAGTACCCATATTGGCATCCTCTCTAACTATTGCCCCTGGATAAGACTAAGTATCCATAGTGGCATCCTTTCCAGAAAAAGAATACCTTAGGATCCACTTATAGACCCTTTCTTTAAAATTGGCTAGTCATTTAAACTACCTTTTTGGCTAATTTCATTTATAAAGAGATAAGTCCCAGTGCCCTCTTTCTTAGTTTGTCATAGAAAATATATTCTAGACAAAGTGAAAACAAGCCCCTTAAAGGCATTTTATATGGTTGCCATGATTGTGTTAGTATTAGATTATTCATTACATCTTTTCCTAATGACATCACTATTTTTCTTAGAAATTAGAGAATCTATGTTTCTAAGAATAAATCATTCTAAATTCAAATAAATTTAGGCATGTTTATGCTTATCTTCAACAATCAAATTCAAAATAATATTTAAAATCAAAAATAAAATTCAAATTCCAAACTTCAAAACCAAATTAAAATTTCTTCAAGCTTATGCTTGTAATCCTTATAAGATCTATTGACTAGTTTGGTCAACGCCAATATGTGCAATGTACTCAAGTTAGTCCACCACACATATTGGGGCTTCATTTCTTGACTTCATTTTTGGATGAGGTTTAACCTCAATTTTAATCCTATTAATTATGATACCCAATCTTAGATTAGAGATTTCCTATTCAAGCAATTAGGACACTTTACATAGTGACCTAGAGAATCCATCTTGGGTTAAACCTAATCTAATAGGATTAGGTGGACATAAACTAAACTGATATTTTAATAAATAATTAAATCAAACATATTATAAATCTAAATCCAACTAAGCTTAAACTAAAATAATTGAGGTGGTTACCCCAACAAACCTACTTAAGCTCAAAACCTCTTAAACATAAGAAATTCAAATAAAATCAAAATTAATTGAAATTAAATTAAATAAAAGCATGATGTCATTACATAAACATAAATGGATTTAAAACTAAATTCAAATAATGGTCAAAGATGGTCAACCATTAGACATAGAGATTACTTATTTGGGTCCCACTAGGTCAAAGGTCAATCCACCTAAATTTGATCAAATTAAATTATACCAAAGGCTCAAATTAATAAATGAACATGTTTAAACACAAATCTAAAGAAATTTAAATCTAGTAAGGCCTTAATTGGGTTGATTAGATCACTTGATTTAACTATTAGGTCTAAAGTCAAATTAAACTAAAATAAACCTAAATTAAAAGTCCAAAATCATTTGGAAGTTTTATTTAAACATATTTTAACCAATTATAGGATTTAATTTGATCATTTAATCTAATTAAACCTTTGTTGATCCATTAAACTCAATTTGGACAAAGTGAGTTTGAATTCAAATTTAACTTTAAATGAAATGAAATTAATAAATCTAAATTATCTCAAATACTTAAGTAAACATAATTAAAGCCTACACCTAGATCAAATCCATCAAATAGAATAAATCAAATTAAATAAAATGGAACAAATTCTTAGGTGAACTAACTTAAAATATTTGTCCCTAAACATAATTGAAATGAGTTTTTTTGACTAATGAATCATCTTAAATATGATTTGAAAAATTAACTATTAATTTAAATTAATGGATAATAAGAATTATTCATGCTTAGCCTAATCCAAATTAAACTAAACTCAAGTAGATTAAATGTAAGAATGCAAGCTTAAACCAACATTAATCATATTACAATACACCTAGACTCTTACTAAGATGAGCCTAAATTGATTAGCACTCAAATTTGAGAAAATTTAAAGGTCCCAAGTCAATCCAAAAGGAAAGGAAAATTCCTAGAGAGAATGATGTGAACATGAAGACAAACCCTCCCCAATACAAACACTTCCTCCATTCCTCCTCCACTCCTCATCCTTACTAATTTGGATTGTTCCCAATCAGCAGACCGCCTCTTGGAGCTAGTCTCCAAGGGTGGCAATCATGATGACAAAATTAAAATGAAATTCCTCTCCATATATCTCTCAACCACTCATGAAAAAGCACAAAGAGTCTTTCTTATGCTATTTTTAGCATTCACACACCTTCCTCAAGTAAAACAAAGAAGAAACCACATTTTCCTCATTTCCCACACCACAGGTAGGCTAAATTTCAAACAAGGAAATTAATGAATAGGAGGAGCTTGGCCTATAAAGTAATTGATGAGAAGACAATCCAATTCCTTGCACCTAGAGGCTCTCCACATCTCCACAAAGATATTTGAAAGGTTTCCATTACCGAAGATCGATGCCAATAAGATGTACCTCAAACCAGACCTCTTATTTAATTTGATTTGGCCCTTTATGAAAAAAGTTTGATCTCAAGTGAGATATAATTGTACATATGTGTTCAAAATGTAGTCTTGATTATTTTCCAATCGATAACACAATGAAATACTCCCTAAATCATCAAAATTTGGCCCTGATATGTGGATAGTTCACAATTCTCACCGGTGAGAGCAAGGACAAAATCTGCATCATCTAGTCCTTTTATTTGGAATAGATGGCTATGATCTAGCCACACAATCTGATTTAAATTCTTTAAGGAAAGATGAATTACATCCTGACCAGTCGATCTTTGATCAGATGACCGTAAACAAACATGCGGTCTCCGCTACTTTTTGAGCTGGCAACTGGTCCAATGGCCTTTCACCATGTTATAAATAGCACCGCGATAGCGCCATATGGCATCGATTATTTTAAAATAAAATTTTGATTCTCTGTATTTTAAAGTTTATAAAAAATTCTATTTTTTTAAAAACAAGAAAATAAAGTACTTTACTAAAACAAATGCAAATAATGGCTCTATGGATTTATCTTTGAGAGAAGAATCCAAAAAACTCAAAATCCCCAATTTTTATTGGGTATTTTTGGGTTAATTTGAGTTTAATTAAAAATAATTGAACTTAAATTAAACATAAACCATTAATCAAATCAAATTGAAACTTTGGAAAATTAAAATCAAGGTTAAAACACAGCTTAGATAAATTTCTTAGGATTTATTAGAAAGTAAATCCATAAATATAAAAACTTTCAAGCTATAATTATTAATTTGTTGAAATAAATTAATATTAAATCAAGAAAAATATAAAAATTTATGGAATTAGCCTAAATCATCATGATGAACACCAATGAATCTTAACACATCATTAAACCTCACAAAAATCTTATAATCCCCAAAATGACCTTAGTTAGGGATTAATGAATTATCTAATTCAATTGATTGATCTAAACTTTAAAAAATCATAGATAATTATCCAAAATTCTAAAAAATCTAAGTGAACCCTCTATGGAGATTCATCTTCCATAAGGGAATTTAAGAAAATTAAACCCCTCAATAATTTTATCTAATTTAAGCATAATTTAAGTTTTATTGTAATAATTAGAACCTCATTTAGTCCTAAATTACACATCTCATTAAAATGAAACTTTATTAAACTTAAATTGGCAATGAATCCCACTTGCCATAAGAATTTCAAGGTCAAATGACCTCTGGATTAAAATATGTTGAATTTCTAAACCCTAAGTCACTTTATATGCAATTATAAATTAAAAATTTACAAAAATTATAAACATTTATAAAACCAACTCAAAACATTTTCATTAATATCATGATATCTAAGAAAAAAATTTTAAGCCTCTAAAGCTAAGAAATTTAATTAATTATGTATTTAAGGATTAATAAAATGATTAATAACATAAAACTCAATGAACCCACAAGTAATCTAATTTATTAAATTTATAATAAATAAATTGATCAATTAAAATCAAAATTAATCAACCTCTAAACTTGATACCCAAACCAAGAAAATCATTAATATTTAAATTGCTTTAAGTCTATTTTAATGATAAGGAATATTAATAATTTCAAATGAAAATATAAGATGATTAATCAAATCATTTAATCTAAATAACCTAAAAGTTGAAATGGCCTACGTTAGGCTTGGTACCCAAAGTAGCCTAAGATTCCTAGGTTATGATTGATAAACAAAATCTCACCCTATAGGATTATATTAAACAATTAAACTTTAACATGTAATATTTCATTAAACTTAACCAAAATGATGAAGTACAAATACATAAGTTAATAAGTTATAATAAGTTACAAAATTGAGGTATAATGAATCACTTAAATAATATAATCATAATTTCTAAACCAAGTTTGAATTAAAAAATTAATTTAAATTAACTAAGCTAACTCATTTAAACTAACAAACACTTAACATTAATAAAACTAATTAGTGAATTTAATTCAATCAAATAAACAAAATAATTCAAACACATAAGATTAAATGAGCATTTAATATGAAAAAAATCATAAGAAACATAAAATCAAACATAAAGCTAAGTTATGAAAGAAAATCTATTAACATAAAATGAATTAAAGCACTTGAAAGTAAACTAAACTAAAATAAAAATAAAATTAAACTTAATTATTCAATCATGATGACATCAACTCTTAGTTAAGATTTAAAAAACATTTTAAATTTTAATTAAAGATATTGAATCAAGCTAAAGAAACCTTAATCAAAATAAAAAAAATGAAATAAGAATGAAGTTTCAAAATCTTAATAAGATTAGAAACATTAATTACATGAAACCCAATTTAAAATAAATCATTTAAATAATTCAAAAGCAACTAATTAAGATACTTAATATTCTAATTTGACCCTTAAAATGAATGAAAATTTCATCTTACTTGGATTTAAGATGAGTGAATAGAGTGGATTCTGCCCAAAGTGAAAAATTATTTTATTCTTCATTCTTTAAAACCTAGACTTCAAATTTAATACAAAAGTAAACCAAAAAAAATGAAAGTTAACTTATAAATCAAGTAAATTATTTAAATTGAAACCATTCAATGAGAAATTGATTAAATTTTAAGAATGGAATAAAAGAAATCAAATAAATGAAAACAAAACTATTTATAACTAGCAATCATATGGTATATAGTTTGAACACCTGAGGTCGCAGGGCTTTTGGTTCAAAGGAGGTCTTGATACTTTAAACTTTTGATTTAAAAATGACACATACCTATGAACCAAATTTAGTAAATGTGAAAATTAAATTTTAATATAAACCAAAATTTGAAGCTAAATGGCCTAGTAAAAGTCATACCACACAAGCCCATTCTCTCACATAATAAATTGTTAGGTCACTGACCTTAGGCTTAGGTTAGCCTGATGATCTATGATATTTTATGATGTGAAATATTTTTCTTATTTTATGCTGTAATATTTTATATTTGATGGCTAGGATTGTTTGCCCACTAATCTGGATGATAGGGCATTCTTTTTAGGCTAACATTATTTTTTGTAGAGCGTTGTAATTAAAGGGACCAATGTAATACAAAAAATATAAATGCTATTTGCTTTCAAATATGCTTAAGTCCCTTAGCATAGCTCAATATGATAGGTGGGTTTGGCAAGCAGTTAATGATAAACCCATATGTTCGAAATATAAATTGTTGGTGTATTGTGTGTATTTCCTAACATTTATTTTACAAAGATTAAGAATTTATTTTAAAATTTCAAAATATAATTTAAGCCTAGAATAAAGTTAGGATATATCGGGTCAAGGAATAGCAGGAGCTAACTTTACTAGTTGGTTGTCCCCCATAATGCCCATGAAGGTCCTTAAGGAAGGTGACGATCTTGGAAGAAGACCTCATTAGATCAAAATTTTAGTTCTAGGCTGGCATGTATAAGGGTAAAGCTTGACTGCCAATTTTTTCTTTCTTTTGGCATGTACAGTGATACTCAGCCACATTGGTCTATTTTATTAATTAATTTCTTTTATGTGCAATGGGTGAAGCACCCAATAGAAATTGCCTACTTTTCTAGGTTCCTTTTTATGGTGTATTTCTGTGATAAAATGCCTAGAATGTTAGGCTCCTAGGAAAAATTATTTTTTTGCTCTATTAAACTCAAAATAACTCAAATATAAAATAGAGAAACTCAAAACCTAACATAATTAAAAGACTTAGGTACAACTTAAAAATAACTAGAAATAATTAATTTTTACGATACATGATAGCATATTATTCATTCCTCTTTAATTGGGTGCTTCACCCATTGCACTTAAGAGGGTATCTGACCTATGAGGATGATCACCATTCTTAGGGTATCTAACCTATGAGGATTCACCACTACTTCTGACTATATATCATTGTAGGCATAAACTACATACCCAAGGCCTTAAAATGAATCATAAGTCAAAATACATGAAAAAAGAAATTTATTACATCAGTTAGGTGCATAACATGCCAAACATTATCTTAAGATAAAGAGTGAGTTAGGTTCTTAGCTTCCTTCTTAAATGCAATAGGCTAGCCATCTTGCATACATAAGACCAAACTCATGATTTTCAAAATCACTAAGGTGGTGTTAGCTAGCAAGTCTTCCAAGTGAGTTATAAGTCCTAAAGAGTCAGAGATAGATTCATTTTTCCTTTAGTAAGAAAAAAATGAATAATTCTCAGACAAGTTACATTACGTCAAGCCTCTAAATTATGTTAGAAGCATATAGACTTAGGGTCTGAAGCATCCTTTTGGAATAAGTTTTCAACTATTAGGTATTTCTACAATCTTGTACGGCTAACATCTAATTCTTAGATTTCTAATAAAAATTCAATTTAAATCCTAATAATTTTGAGTTCAAAATTACAAAGTCCAATGGTAGGTTATTTGAAATGCTTACTAGGCATCCCAATATTGATAAGCATTTCCTACATAATCCCAATTAGCCTCTAAAAGAACTCTTCCCCTTTGAGGTGTTCACTGTTGAATTTCTAAATTACCATTCCTTTATGACAAGCTTTGAAACCCATAAAAAAATCTATGTTTTTAATCAAGAGTATTCTTAGGAAGAGATCCTTCATTCCTAAAATGTAATTAATTATAGGGCTTGCCCTTACAAGGTGCTACTAACACTACAATAAAATAAACCATGTTCTACATCACTGTGTATTTCAAGGGAAAAATATATGTATATCAAAGACCCACCATCTTTAGAAGTCCTTATAAAGTAAATCCATTATAGGGTTATATATATATTTGTCTTTTGATGTAATATATTTATTTATTAATGATGTATTTGATTACCTAAAAAGTACTCCCAAGATCTACGTGGTGTTCCAAATAAAAATTCCCAACAAGGATGACCTCTAGCAAATTATTAGTTCAATTTAAACTATAATTGATTCTCCTATGTTATCTGATAGTCATATTTCGGGTTATGGAGTAAATTACAACTAAATAAAATTGAGTATCTTCTAGGATTTACCATACTATAAGTCTTATCTTGATGTGATGCCCATAAAAAAAAAATTTTGATAATATTTTTAACACGGTGATGGATGTTAGGGGTAAAAATAAAGATAATGTGAAGGTTAAGTTAAACTTAAAGGAGCATTATTAAAGAAGAGAGTTAAAGCTAATAGAGACTACAACTAGTAGATTTCTAAAACCTAAAGCCAATTTCTACCTCATAGTAGGACAGTGGAGAATAGTTTATAAGTGAATATAGTCCTTGAAGCTACCATATGGGTATGCATCCAAATTGAGCTGATGTGTTGATTTGAGGATGGGGGAAATATTTGGAATGAAGAGCCATGATTGTCACATTCTTCTAAAGTTCTTACTTTAAATTCCATTTAGTGCTTTTTAAGTTCAAATACCAAATCCTCTAATCGAACGTAGTCTCTACTTAAAAAAAAAATACTATCCTCAGCTTGATTAAATATGGATGCTCTTAGGCAAGTTAAAGTTAACATTTTAGTCATAATCTATAAGCTTGAAAGGATATTTTATGCTACTTTATTTGACTCAATGGAGCACCTACCAATACATTTTCCACATAAAGCTAGAGTGAGAGGACCTGTGCAATGTCGATGGATGTGCCCTTTTAAGAGGTATGCATTTCTTATATGTAATAATATTAATTAATTGTCAATCTAAGCACATTTATTTTTGAAAACTACTACAATTTCATGAATAAACTCAAGAGAACTATGAAGAATAAAGTACACCTTAAAAGCTCAATATGTGAAGCTTATTTGGCCCAAGAGACCATAAATTTCTACTTCTATTACTTACAAGAATAGACAGATGATATTAAAGGTGTTAGAGCCTCATATAATGTGCTATCCATTTTCCATCCTTCTAGATAAGTATTGGGTAGAAGAACATCAAGATAGTAGAATGACAAATAACTAAGGGCAGTGATAGTCACTGCTGTTATAAACTATGACGAAGTTCAACCTTTTCTTGAGTAAGTCTATCAATACAATAATCCTTTTTTATTTGTACTCAAATATAATGTTCACCTAATTATAGTTATTTTAATATTGGATGATGCTTCTATTAGGTTAAAGATGACTTCCTAATCTTAAACAATCACCACTATGACATTAATATATTTTCTAAATTAGTAGTGGAAATTTCTTATACTAGTCAATGTAATTAGTTCATGATTAGAGGAACTGAGTTAAAGAATTAGGATCTTCATGACTTTGCTTGAGGACCTATATGAATTATAAATACATGACCAATTTATGATATAAATGGCTATAGATTTTACACTAGTTCTTGGTTTCAAGGAAATAAAATATATAACTCATTATTTGCATTAGAGGAAACATGCATTCAAATGATGAGATACATTATTATGGGGATTTATAAGAAATTGTGTAATTATAGTATCCTGGGTCAAAGGAGAGGAATGTCATTTTATTCAATTGAGAATGATTTGATCCTATGCATAATAGAGGAATAAGAAAGCATAAGGCATATGGAATCATCGAAGTGAAGTTAACTTAAAAATATTCTAAGTGCAATCCGTTTATCCTTGCACATAAAGAAAATCAGGTGTAATATTACCTAAAATATATAAGAAGAACAAGAGATAAAATGGAATAGGAAGTGATAATTAAGATTAATTCTAAAGCCAGAGTGTAAGCTCATAACACTAGTGAACTTTTTTATCAAAAGGATGAGTTGGCATGTTATGGACTTCTAATTGATAATGTTGAGCTAGTAGTAAGCTTGATTGATACTAACACTAATTATGAGGATGTTATTTAGTCTAAGGATGAGGACATTGAAGATGATGATAAACATGAAACTTTAAGTTAAACTTCTAGTGATTCATCAGAGTAAAATACATAACATATGTATTAAATGTAACATATGTTTTTGTTTAATACTTATATGCATATTTTCTTTTTAATGTATGCATTAAAAGTAGAAGTCTAAAGTTACATATTATCTTTTTCACATACTTTAGCTGCACATTAATTGGTAGCATATACAATACTTACACACTATTATTTCACTTTTCGTGCATATTGTTCCTTTGCATACTTTAGCTGCACATTATTTTTAAATATTATACTTGCACCTGGTTTTATTTAGATATTATACTTGTGTCTTATTTTTTAAGATAATGTTCTTACATACATTAGTTGCACACTATTGTATACTATCTTTTACATACTTCAATTTATTACTTAACTTTATTTTTGATAAATATAACCATTGTATTTTTAATATAATTATAGAATCATGTAATGGTGATGATATTCCATGAAAATTGATTATAAATATCTTTAGGAGGAAGAAGAAGATTGTGTTCTAACCCAGTCCTTAAGCTACCACCAGGTCACCACCACGACATCCATTTCGATCTCACCACCTCAAACTTCTAGACATACAAGTACATGCACTTACCTCTCTTCTGAACTTATTGATATTACACCATTTTACTTATACCAAGCACACACAGGCCATAGTGAGCCCAAGTTTCATCATATAGAAAATCAGACTAATCCATCTATGCTCATTGAGCTGTTGATGAGAGGCACTTTTATTGAGCCGAATGGTGACATGTAAATTTATCTTTCAACTTTAGTTCTAAATATTTGTGATGCTAATCATCTTAACTATATTTTTTTAGGTTTAATCCTTTCAGAGAAGTCATACAAAAAATTAGGGATATAATGAAAAGCAAATTTGATGCTCCTTATGATTCATGGAAGAATGTCCCAGCTGAAGTGTATGATATATGGTTTAGAGAATTCGAGGTATTATCATAACTCTTTAGGAATATCTAATACATTATATAATATTAAAGCACTACTAATTATTATTACTATTTTTTTCATTACATAAGGATTTTAGATGGTTTCTAGAGCATACCCATAACATAAAAAAAAAAATTTGAGTCCAAAGGAGCAGGACATTTACATAATATGTTCATAGACATGCATAAGTTTGGGTGAAGACTGATTTGGATTGGAGAGGATGTGTGGGCTAAGCTATATAGAGCCTAGGGCTCCCTAGAGTACATTCAAAAGAGGGAGTAGGATGAACAAAATCGAGCATTTGATTATAAGGGTATGGGAAACTTTCTACATACTTGAGGCTCAATTTTGCACACTGAATACATGGAAAGGATGGTGAATCATTTGTTACTTATAGTAATTAAATTGATAATCACACTTAATTAATTTCATTAGAGTGATTACAAGCAAAAAATCATTGAAGAGAGCCCACCACTACAAAATTACATAGTAGAACACATAGGTGTTAGGTTGACCAACAATGGATTGATGCTTTGTCATGGAGAGCTTACGTATGTTAACATATTATTTTTAAATTATAATTTTATTAAAAATATGTTTTCTTAAATAATATTATAATTTTTCATAGGACGATTACATGAGATTGAAGAAGGCTACTAATCAAAGCTCTATCGATGTAGGTAATTCTAATGGATAATCTGAGCAGTTAGAGTATGGCATGTGAAAAGAGGATGTTAGAGGTAAGAATAAGGGAAGGATATATGGTCTTAGCTTAGAAGGGTTGGCCTATGATGCACGCCATTCAATCTTTTAGAACAAATAGTGATTCAATCAACGTGATAGGTAAAAGGCGTGTTATGGTGATGGTTGAAGACATGGTGGTGAGGATAACTGGTTAGATGGCTACAATGGATGCTAAAATGGGGAAGATGTGTAGAGATTGATGGAAAATGAAAGAGCCAGTAGTGGAGGTGGAGGATGGCGACGACAAGGAGACTAACGATGATAAGTTTTTTTTTTGTACTTGTATTTTTTATTTATAGTTTGAGCATTTTATTTTTATTTGTACTTGTATGATGCTATTATTTTTGTTTAATTTAAGTTATTAAATGATTTACTAAAATATTACTATTTTAGAATTGTGTAATTTCAATATTTTAGATTTGTAGGTTAATTTTAATGTTTTAGAACTACATGAATGGAAGAAATGATTGAACACATCTTTTTAATTGGTATGGACTTCTTCTATAGTTTTTGTGAGTATGTCAGAGTTAATTATGAAGCCATTATGGAGCCATTGTGTAGTTTTTCTATATGTGTAAAAATTAGAACATATGTGATGCTCTTTCATTTTTCTTTCCATATCTATATAGATTTTTCATCGTTAATGTCGATATGATATGTCATAGGGACTTTCGGTAGACAAGAAATTTTTTATGGCTGTTCTTCCTATAGATTTCTAATGAAAATATGTCGTTGGATTTTTCCAGTGAAACTTTTGCCAAAAATTCTACTTGGAAATTTTTGATAGAAATTCTACACCAACAAGCTTGTCCATGGGTCTGTTTATCGATTCTTTGCAAAACTATTTTTTGACAAATTTACCATAAAAAATATATCTAAAACACTTTTTAGTCAAAATTTTTAGATGCCAAAATACATTTCGAACCAAGATTTTCTTGATGAGATGAAATTCATCAAAAATTAGTATTTTTGATAGATTTGGCATGATTTTTTTTATGGATTTTGCATTATGCTCTTTGAATTTTTCTGGTAGAAATTGGCTATTTTCTTTAATGCCTAATTTAATTCTAACCCTGGAGTTTTGATTTCAGTTTAGTTTTTATATTTGAATCTTGAATATAAGTCTTAAGTGTCTAGGTGAGGAAGCTCTTAATCTAGGATTGGAATACTTAGCACTTAGAAGAGGATGGGTGTTAGCCTCACTCAAAAATAAGGTCAACACTTATAATTTTGTTATGATAGTGATTATACCATCAAAAACTTGGCCTAAAAAAGAACCCAACAACATAAAGCGATGCTAGTCTAAAACTTATAATTATTTACAAAAACTAAAAACCTTTACTTACCAATAAGATATGGTCCTTTATATAATCTAATATAATGATCATGTTAAGACTTGTAAATTGAATCTCATTAAGGTTAAAAAATGTTAACATATAATTTTATATTCTCTGCTAAAAGGAATATACATCTAAACTTACCTAAGTATTTTAAAATTTTGATACCAAGTCTCTGTACAAATTCAAGATATGTTTAATTTTCTTATTATTCAAAATAGTGCTTATAATCTCATCACGAATGCAATGATTAGTGGACTCTGAAGGCCATTCTAGATTTTTATTTAAATCTTAGAGAATTTTGATAATTTTTTGGTTGTTCTTCAAATCACACTCAATAACTCTAATTCATTAGTACAATAGACAAATATGATTTACTAAAGATTGATTAAATACATTTCATGATGTAACATAAAGTGTAAAACTTTAACTTATGATTAAAAAGTTCATCCATGTCATAGCTTTGTCATGGCACTTCAAAGTAATGTCTATTAATCTATCCAAAAGTTAAAAGTGTAACTAAAGACTACGCAAGTTTATTAAAAAAATGATATTAAGATCCACATAGAAATTTATTAAAGAGTTTGTTTAATATACATGAAGTAGTAAAGTAAGTTTAATTTTGTAATTATCTACTTAAATTACTTCCAATCCATAAACATCAACATGAACATTTCTTAATGACTATTATTTAGATATAATTCTAAGCTAATAATATGACTTAGGTTATTAGCATTATTTCATATAAAACAAAGTTTTTTTAATTGTCATTCAATCATTTATAGGGATTTGAGACCTCTTAGAATGTGGAGATTTTGATATTCTTAAAACACCATTATTTTGTCATCTTTTTTGAAATATTGGAGGTTTATAAGAGATTCCCTTAAGTAGATGATTTATTGATGAATCTTTGTTGACTATATAGGCTTTGAAGGAGATGGATATGATGCAAGAAAAGTTATGATGAAAGTCTCTAAATAATAATTTTTATAATGCAAATAAATTGTAGATAAGGACTTGAAGGAGACATCTACACATAAACAAGGTATAGTGCAGCTCTAAAAATTGTGTGAAATTTGATGTCAATAAATGATAAGACATTTATGATAATGATTACATCTAGACATGCCTATTAATAATAGTGATAATAGATATTAATTGTTCATAAATGATGGCGTGGCCATCTCTTTGAGGTTGTGACATACAATGATGGCTTAGTCTAGACTTATCCCAAGGCAATATTATTTAACTTTGTGATAAAAAAATCCTCTTATTAAAAGAAGTGAGGATTAAGTAACCAAAGTTAGTAGAAATGATGGTAGTTGATAGAATATTTATCTTAAACAAAGTGTTGAGAATCAAATTCTTTAAAGGTAATGGATAATAAATGATGTCAATAGAATTCCTTCACTGAATACATTAATCTTGAACTATCAAAAGTTGATGAATGAGTGATTGACAATAACCATCTTTCTCATAAATAGTCATTCTAGATTAAACAAATTTACTCAATAGTGAAAGAAGAATTATAATTATTAACATAAATTGATGGGGTAACCTTAATGATTGAAATTTAGCTACTTAAAAAATAATGCAAAAATAGCAAATGACTAATTAAAAGAAATTATAAAGCTTCTTCTCTTGAATGAATGGGGTGGATTGAATGACCAAAAGTTAGTGTTATGGAGAGGAATGGTAAATACTAAAATGGATAACTTAAAGTGGTTTGCATAATTCTTCTAAATGAAGGGGTGGAGTAAATGATCCAAAGCTTAAAAAGAGAATTTATAAGTGCTAAAATGGTCAACTTGAGAACCCCAAGATAGCCTGTCTTCTAAATGAAGAGAGTGGACTGAACAAATGTTAGTTGGTGGTCCATATAGAATCCAAAAATATTATATAGGTCAATCCATCATTTGAATGCATTAGCATTCTAAGTAATCTAAAGCCAATGGTGTATGGAGAACTTTAAGAAGTTAGAATGACTAATTGAAGATTATTGACATAATTCTTCATCTAAATAAAAAGGTTATATTAAATGATTAAAAGTAGATGGTGCTACCAGAATATATAAATAGTAGAATAATTGATTACATCTTCAAGTGTTGATCAGAGCTCTAAATTTCTCCACTATTATAGGGTTCATAAAATATAAAAAAATGTGAAAAAAATAAGGTTTACCTATAATTTTTAGAAGAATTTTTGAGTACTTAACTAAGCATATACTAAAAATATTTTTTATTATTATCAATAAATAACATACAAACTTGATCACAACTTTTCCTTAATCAGATAATGATTGGATAATCCTACTGCTAAGCAAGCTTTATTAATATGGATAAACAAGGGTTTCATTGGGCAACCATTTAATGGTGGTTTTGGGATGGTGTAATACTGGCCTTTGCCTGTGAAATCACTAATCAATAATTATAATATATTGTTTTGAGGCACTTGATATAACAAACCCAACAAAGTTGACATATTAAAAATTTTAAGAAATTTTAGGTACAAGATTTAGTGCAAGAAAATAGAAGTATAATGGCTGACTGGTTTTGTGTCAAAATATTTGAGTGATTAAGAGTTATAAAATTTTTTTGAGATATTTCATGAATTAAGGAGTACGAGCCTACTACTTCTAATTTTCTAACCACTAGTTTCAATTATTAGTTTTAGCATTTTAAATAGTTAATATTGTAGCGTGTGTGAATGCTTAGAGAGAATATTTTACACACGAGGTTTTTTTTAAAAAAAATGAATACAAAATAAAATAATAAAGAATTGAATTAAGCTAAGAAAACATCTTGAAAATGCTCTCCTATATTAAACTTTCAAGCTAGCCTCAAATGGATGGACTCATTCCATATTTAGTCAGTTATAATTTTTAAACACATAAAAGCTAGTGTGATTAAGAAATTCAAATACATGTTAGAAATAGTGTATAAATTATTTCTATTTGAAGAAATATTCAAGAGTATAGTTTTAGTTCACTTTAATTTATTATATTTTTGTTGCAGGAATGCCACTGTAGGTCATCTTTCTAAGTTCTATGCCATAGGCAAGCAATTATTACATGTAAAGTCCAAATGTAGCTCTACATCTAGACTCAAATAATATTACATCAACTAACATGTATGCAACATGTATACATAATCTAGATTATATAAATATACTATGTACATGATTAAATGGTGCAATGCTATTGAAGTCCGAACATAAAGCTACATCCAGACCTTGAACTTAATAATTTCTCTCTGAGGCTATAGAATGTACTACTTATGTTAGAAAAAAATTATTAATTAATAGTAAATGATAGTGAAAATGATGAATGATACCTTCTTTTTCTCTCCTCTTCTCTTAAGCTATAAATATAAAAGAGTTGGAATCATGGATCCCATCAACTGCAACTCCAACAAAATAGGAAGAAATTAAGTGATAGTTTGAATAACAAGGAAAATCCCCCTCTTATCCCCCTACCTCTGTGTAGTGGTGGAACCAAAATTTAAAGAGAGGGATGGAAAAATGTAGAGGTGGCGACTGCCCACCTAACTAGTGGTGTCAAAATTTAGATAAATAATTAGTGTGTTATATAATATTAAAAGTTTAGTAAAATATAGGGGAGGTGACTACCCCCAGCCACCTCATGATTCCGCCACTACCTCCGTGCTTTTATATGCCAACAACTTGAACTCTGACATCACACCAAACACTTTTGAGTATCTAATGAGCATCTACTTAGCATCTTCAACTGAGAAGATCCTCACCATCATTGATACAGCAACGATCTTATTTGGATCCAATGCAAGCATACAATGAGTGCTACCATCAGACTACCCCTGTATTCAACCCTCAACCTCCTACACCTACAAAGGGGTCTCCTGTGATACATAATCTTATTCCACTTTACCATAAGACAGTTGTAGTTATGAATCATAGTATGAGTATAACTATACCTATGGGGGTGGATCCCTCGTCGATGAGTTTTTCTCCACTAAGACGATCAACTTCGATGCCATCTGTAGCCATTGCATCCAATTCCCCAAAAGTTTCTTTGATTGTATCCACCGTAGCAATGGAACCTTTGATAATAATGATGGTGGCCTCATCGGCCTCAGTGCAGGATAGCTCTCTCTCTCTCTCATCTACCAACTCAATTCTTTCATTGATAATAAGTTCTCCTACTACCTCCCATCCATAGGAGAGACCTTTGCCATGAACTGTCTCAACATCAGCTCGAGCACAATCGTCCAGGCCGGCTCCAACAACACTTTCACCACTCCATTTATCCCCAACTACCCAGACACCTTCTTCCTCCTCAGCCTCGACCAGAACAGCATGGTAGGCCAAGCTAGAGCTATGAACATAAAGCCAACAATGTCAATGAATGCGAAAGCAAAAGCTGTTGAGGACAACATCATCATCGACTCTGGAACCACCCTCACCCTCATCGATGACAAGACACTATAGGCTAAGATAAGCAAGGTCATGGGTAGCATCAAGCTTTTAGAAGTGACAAATCCTAATGGGGTATTCTGCTTCTACTTCAACATCTTCGGTGAAGGGGACAATGCAAATTTTTCTGACATAACCTTCCACTTCTCCGGTGGTGCAATAGTGGTTCTACACAAGTTGAATACCTTTGTGGAATCCTCTAACAATGTGTTGTGCATGGCATAGATATCTAGTGATGGAATTGGCATCAGCATCTTCAAAAATATTGCTCAGCAAAACTTTCATATCGAATATGATCTTGGCACCATGCAACTCACATTGGCTCCCAAGGAATGCACCAATCTCTAAACTTCTACATATTTTTGTTAAACACTGCATGATTTATGAAGATAAGCTCATCATGCCATTTGCTAATATCAATATGTATGTCCTTTTCTTATACTTGTAAGTCATACTCCACTTTATATATATGAATGGATGCCCAATCTTAGAAGTTTTTTTTTTTATTTATCTCTGAATTCTAAATCATATCATTAATCTAGTTGAGAATTGGTGGCTACTAAATTTTATACTTCAAAAATCATTATTCTATGATTATATTATCATAGGCCAATTCCCATTTCATAATATGGGGTAATTAAAAAATGGCATTGACCTAAAAGTAATATAATCATAGTATTCTTCTATAATAAAATTAGGCTATTAAATTTCTAAAATTGGCTATATAATATTATTTTTTAGAAAACATATGGTTTAGAGTAACTATAGTTAATTGAGTAGATAGTAAGTTTAGCATATAATAATGTACTATGAAGTAACCTCAGGTGAACTTAAAATTGTGAGAGTATTCTTGGCAAGTCCTTTTAGTGAGAATTACTAGTCATTAAGCAAGTATATAGAATTAATACCTAAATATATCAAATGAATAGTCTTTAGCGTATGGCTACCTTATCCCAATGAGTGAGTTTAGTAGCTTAGTATTAAGAATCAAGTAAGATTTTGCTCATCGATAATGATGTATGATATTTAGCTCTAAGTAATTTCAAGCTTTAGGCAACTTTAGGTTTTCCAATTATGATGCTAAAAGTGGTTTGAATGCCTTCACTATAAATCTTATTGAATCTAATTATGACTCTTTATGATGGCATAATCAACTTGACTTAGACTGTATGAGATATGTGAATGGAAAATTGGAGAAGGATAGCAAGCAAACTAATAACTCAAGCAATCTAAAAATTTAAAAAGATATTTTTTTCCTATCATTACAAGTTATATATTTCAAATATATATATATATATATATATATATATATATATATATATATATATATATATATATATATATATATATATATATATATATATACACACATATATAAGCTTTCTAAACTATTAATTAAATTATTAACTAAATAGATTTTATAAATATAATTGTTAAGAAAATAAAAAATATTAAAAGTTGAAATTTGACCAAAAATTTAAGCCTATATTAAATTTTATGGGTCTCTATAAACTTTACAAGTCTTCGCAGACTCCTTTCAGCTACACTATAACAAGATATATAGTTTATCCTAAAAAATTAAGACTATGGAGCATTTATAAATTTATATGTTTCTCTACGTACAAACCTTTTATGAGCTTTAGCAAAATTTGTTGGACTAAAAGGCTCAAGATTGTATCCTTACTCATAATTCAGATAAACGGTACATTTTCACTTAAAGGGTGAGATTAAAATAGGCTTTTTCTTCTTCATGGAGAAAACTAATTTTTATAGGATTTACAATAATCACATGTGACTTATTACACCTATGTCTAAACATAGACTCTTCAAGAAAAACCATATAAAAATTACTTCTACTTAATTATTTTTTATGCTTACCTATTATTAATTTGCTTCATATATTATGATCTCATAGCCATAAAAAAATGATCTCATAGCCATATTTTGTTTAACATATATTTTCTATTAAAACGTTTTAATAAGGTTCATTTTATATATTATTTAACTTTACATCCAAGATTTAGTTATCTAAAATATATGCATGCACCATCACATCACATGAATGCATCATAATTAGGATTGGTAAAGTCTATTTTGCAACACAGCTTTAATTAATTGATTATATTCCTTTATTATTCTTTTGAAAGAATAGAGTGACGACACATCAACAATCCTAAAAGATGGAAATTTAAATTTTAATATTATAATAAATATTGTGTTTTTATTTGGAATCATAGGGACACCACATATATCTTAGGGAGTACTTATTGAAATGATTGAGTATGACATCAAGGTATGATGTACCATCTCAAAAGATAAAAATATTGCCCTATAATGGACTCAATGGATCAATCATCTAATAAGGACTCTTAAGACAAAATCATCTAGCTATACTAGAGATCTTTTATCCACTTTACATGCATGAAGTAAAGTATTTATTTTTATGCTAAGTTTTTTAGTTCCATATGGAGAATCCCTCATAGTTAATTACATCCTAAGAAATGATAATTTTTTAAGAATATGCTCAATTAAAGTAGTTAATTAATGTCTCTAAAGATTTTCAAGTTTGATATCAAAGAATTAGGAATTATTGAAAATCAAATGAGAAGACTCAAAATAGAAAGATTTCTTAATAAATTCCAAAAGAGAATAAGTATGAAGTACCCATGATACTAGGAATCCTGGTGAGTACTACAATGTATTCTATAGTGAGGCTTTATATTTTTGAAAAACAAAATTAAATTTGTTTAATTTGGTATTTCATTAAAATGTTAGGACTTAGATTCCAACAACATAAGGTTATAGTAATTCCTAAAATGTGAGGACTTATGCTCGTACAAAAAGTGAAATAAGTAGCCACTTAACTTATGTCTAAATTGCTTTAGCATAAGCTAAGAGCTCATCGTTAATCTACTTGAGGAAGTAGGACATATTGGTTCACCTACAATAGAGAGAGTGAATGGATCCCAACTCCTCTAAACTTACAATTGCCTAGAGTGGCTACCAGCTAATAGCTCCTATGATTCAAAACCATGTGAGTTGGTCTCAAGTAAATGGAAGATAGCTAGATTGTTATTATTAAGAAATAATATAGATTCATAAACTCACTTCTTAAAAGACTATATCATGATTAGCGTGCAAATTATGACTTAGACTAATACAATAAAATTTATAAATTTTACTTCATTTTGACTAAATAATTTGGACTCAGGCTTGGGAAAGTTTATCCCTACATGCATGATGAAATTAAGTTATAGGCTAAATCAATAAGAAGGGGTGTTCCCTATTAGAAGGGACTGCTCTCATAGGTCAAGCCATGTCCCTTAATGTGGAAGAGTGGAGACCCTCTATTTGCAAGAAAAAATATAATATGTATGCATGTTGTTATAATATTCAACCATACAACTAAGGGGTTGCTAAATCTTTTATTTTTCTTGATTAGAATTTTAGGCTTTAGAATGAGGTTGTGAGTTTATTGAAGATTAATTAAATTTATTTAATTGGAATAAAAATTTTAATTTTTTAAAAGCATACCGGATACATGCTATACAGCAAACATTCAAACTTTAAGAAACCTATAAAAATATGACATTTTTATTATGCAATCAATGTAAATATATCAATCAAATATCAATCGATTAAAAGAATAAGATGTTGATGCATCTTGGTATTATCATACACCTCAAAAAAGAAAAGAATTTAGGTATCCAAGCTCTACCCTTATACAGCCTATATTATAATTAATTTATCAATGAAATGAAACTATATGGGTCTTCAATTCTTTATCTCCATTTTCACTTCATGGATTAGTATTCCTTGCATCATAGGGCCTCCTAGATTTAAGCCTTATAGCCCTTGCTCATCACAAACCTCATAGCTCTAATCTTAATCCTGTTACAAAAATTATATTTTTGTGAAAAAAAAATTTAACTACACCAGCAAAATAAAGATTAACTTGACATACATTTAGGCCAAGTAATTATATTTCAAACATTTGGACTAAGCACCCTACCTTGGGTTACCAAGACCATATGTCCTAATGGATTTTTCTTAAGGACTTAAGCACCTGCAAGCAAAGGCATTTATAATTTTTACTATTATAAAGGTCATTTAAAGAAAATCCCCTATAAAAAATATCATTAGTCAGATGTTGCCCTAACATGCAGATTATGAACATATAATTCTAACATCTAGTCTAAAATATTACATCATAAAATAAAATATCACATCACCACAATAAGTATTGACCTAACCTCAGATTAAGATCAGTGACCTAGTATTTTAATGTGTGTGCTAGGCTTAGAGTTGTATGTCTCAATTAGGCTTTAAAGTTTAGAATTTCTATAATGATGAATGTTTAAGTTCCTTATTAAGTATGATTACACTTTATGTGATTAATTATTTAGAATGGATTTTAGACTTAGAAATTTAATTTTATTTTTTATTTCATTTGATTTGGAGCTATAAAAAGAGAGAAGAGGAATAAGATCCACCTTAATCCCTAACCCTAGGTTGAATCCAAGGAATAAATTTTATGACTTTTAATCATCTTATTGAAATGTTATAAATTTATTTTTAAGCTAGGTGTTTGGATTTAACTTAAGAAATTTTATCTAAAATATGAAAGGCATCTCCGGGTTAATAAAATCAAACCATGGTTAATTTAATAGTATTTTCTTGACTTTGATTCATTATTCTTTAATATTCATTTAGTTAACTAATATACTTAATTAAGTAACTAGATTTAATAAATATAAATAAATATTTTTATTATTCCACACCTAATGCATGAATTATTACTTAGTTATAGCACCTTTGGGGTTTGAATTGGGTTTAAAAGTGAAATTCAAAAAATTTAATTTTATCTTTTGTAGAAGATTTAAATATTTAATAATAATACTTTAGTAAAATGAAGTAACCAAAAAAGAAATAATAGAAAAGTAAAGTGCTGAATGTAAATAAAGAGAACACAAAGATTTTTACGTGGTTCGATCAAACCACAAAAATCGGCCTATGTCCACGCCTAGCCACTTAGGCTAGGAATCCACTAAACCAATGTTGAGATTACAACAAATCTCACATCCTCTCCTTCACAGGAAAGTGCAACCCAACATGTACTTTTCTTGATGGTAAAGTACAACCCAACACGTACCTTCCTTAACGGGCAAGTATAACCCAACAAGAAATCAAGTCAAAGCAAAGAGAAAGATACAAGTTTAACTCTTAATTTTAAAATATTTTTGCACTCACAACATAATCTATACTAATATTAAGGCTTACATTAATTTTATATGAAATTTCAATAAGATCTTTAATCAAATATTTAATACAATTACGTAACTTAATGTTGTTTGAATGATCTTTAAAAGGTTTGAAATGATTTTCTTGAAATACTTTGAAATGCAAACTAAAATGCAATCACCAAACACTTTACTTTGAATTCTTTTTCACACAAACTAACTTTTAATCAACAACAACAAGCCTTAATCCCACTAGGTGGGGTCGACTACATGAATCTTTCATCTACATTGTGTCCTATTATGTGTCAAATTCTCATTTAATTCAACTATACTTAGATCATTTTTTATACATCTTAACCAAGTCTTTTTAGGTCTACCTCTACCTATCTTAACATAAGGCAAATCTAATGCATCTACTCTCCTAATCGGGCCATCAGACGATCGACACTTTATGTGGCCAAATCATATAAGGCGACTCTCCCTAATCTTATCTACCACTGGAGCTACTCCAACTTTTTCCTGAACATACACATTTTGCATTCTATCTCTAAGGGTAAAGCCACTCATCAACCTGAGCATCCTCATCTATGTAACAGTTAACTTAGTCTTATGTTTCTCTTTTATTGGCTAACATTCTGCACCATAAGTCATTGCAGGTCTTACCACCATCTTATAAAATTTTCCCTTAAGTTTAAGTGGAACTTTTCTATCACATAATAGGCCAGATGCATTCCTCCACTTCAACCATCCAACTTGAATTCTACTAATAACATCTCCATCTATTTCACCATCAAACTAACTTTTAATCAAATGATAAATATATGTGCAATTGGAACAACTCAATAATTACTTGAATAAGAATTAAAATTATATCACATGAAAGCTATCACATAAAATATGGATAAACCTTAATATAAGTAATCAATAAGCACAAAAAATTTTATGCAACATGTCATGTGGTTGTCCAAATGAAAAAATAGAGGTAATAAGATTTTAAGCACAATCAAATTTAAGCAACCTATAAGAAACTTGAAGCCAAAGAGATACAGAATGGATATTCAAATGATTAAGCACCTAACCTTTAAAAGGACTTCATCAAAATAAGAATAAAAGGATAAAATAAATTGATTTCCTTATGTTAGCTTTAGGCCAAACAAGAATTCAAAAGATTATCAAGAAGGTAAAATCCACACAAATTGATCTTCTTTTTTTTGTTCTTCTACAAAAAATCTAAAGATTATGTCATGAATTAACACGAAAAAATTACATAACCTTGTAAACTTCTAAACCAAGAAGAAATAAAAGAAGTTTATGAACTTAGCACCTTAGAAAAAAAATCACCAAAGAGATGATTTTTTCGGATGAAGGTGGAATTACATCAAACCTTCACTTTTCCCAATCAATATTCAGGCCAGATACATGTCTAAGGTAAAGGGAAGAATAATGAGGAATTCTTGCACTTGTATCACAAAAAATCTCTAAGAAATGATTATGCAAGGATCGGCCAATGGTGAGCAAGGGAGCAAGAGAGAAAGAAAGAGTTTTTAACTTTTAGGAACCATTTTTAAGTTGAAAAATGGCTTATAAATAGATGAGAGAGGAGTCTAGGGTCAGCCAAAAATTGTTCCAATTAGAGGAAAATTTATTTGGCATCAATTTCAATTTCAATTTATTTGGCATCTGTGTGTGTGTGTGTGTGTGTGTGTGTGTACACATATGGAATCAAATTGTGAAAACTTTTTAGGATATTTTAAATACATAAGTAAAAATAATTTAATCTTAATATGTAATTCACTAAAAATTTTAAGGTACAAGTCTTTGTTAGACCAAGGAAGTGAGGTAATCAATCACCCCCATAGGACTACTTAAAGTCTCGTGCTCTTGGGTTTTCAGAATATATCCTTTCAATATTGTAGTCTATACATATTAGAATTAAATTCGAATCTTAATTATTCATATTGATTTATATTTCAGTTAATAAATATCTTTTAATTATTTAAGAAAATACTTTGAGATTTACTAGTGATATTAGCCACACTATTTAATCCAATGGAATGCAATTAAATGAAATCTTTTATTTTATTTTAAAAAAAATGAAGTTATGAAACATATAAAATACAAATTTATGAATAATTAAAGTAAATCAATCAAACACTATCAAACAACCTATTTTAATTCATTAATTCCTAAGGGCATTCAGATTAAGATAAGAACTCTTAAGCCTAATGAAATTCATTAAGAGTTGATTTTTAGAATTTGAGTTATTTAATCCTAAATAAGAGAGAAAATCATTAATATTATCCCTTGACCCATCTCTATTCATTAAGTGATTTAGATAATTTTATAAATTAATTAAGATTAATTAATTATTTAATCAATTAAGCCCAAAGAGACTATAAATTCAATTAAGCCTTAAGTACAAACCCAAAAATTATGAAAAAAAATGCTAGAAAATGCATAAACATGAAATAAACATGTCTTAAAAATTCAAATTCATTTGGTCTCATAATCGATGGTTAATTGAATAAATGGGGAAAATCCAAAATCATCAATTACACTCAAAAAAAAACCTCAAACTAATTGGGGGTCATGATTTCATTGAGAACGTCATTGTCAATTGAGCATAAAAAGGGCTTAGTCAAAATTTCTAATGATCTACACTAATTACTATGATTTTTGTAAGCTCTAGGTTAATTAATGATTTAAATAATAAAATAAAAGCCCTTTAGGGTGATTTTGAAAAATAATTAGAACTAAGGGTCCTAACTAATTTCTCTGGTCACCCTAACTATTTTGATGCATAATTAGGTTTCCATAATTATTTAGATAATTTTCTTGATTATATATAATTATTAAATGCACAAAATGGTTAATTATGGTTTAAAATTTTTAGTTTCCTAAATTACTTGGCAAATTACTCTAAGAAAATTATGGGAGGCATAGGTCATGCTAAGAAACAATCACACCAAATTCTAAGTTGATTATCCAAGTAATTAAGGCTTAATTAAGCTAATTAAATAAAACTTCAAACCTTAAGTAATCAATGTTCACTTAATAAAATTTAAGACTTCTATTTTTTTTCTAGATTCTTCTCTATCTAAGCTTTCCAAAATGAGTTTATTGTGATTTTAGATTTTCCTATAAATAGTTATGACTTTTAGAAGTTCTAGAAAATTAAAATTCATTTTAATCACAAATTAATTGATTTACACAATCAACATTATGTCAATGCTGATGTGATAACGCTTTCCATGTGGCATCGTGGGATTGGTAATTTAAACCATCTTGCATGATTGATGACTCAACAACCATGGATGCACTTTCTTATCGGTCATGGAGATTAAATTGAGATTTCTAATACAATTAATCATGATCGTTTGTTCTATTCATGCAAAATGGATGGTGGATGATCCATGATCAACCTCCAAGAAAGATGAACATTATTCATTTTATGCCATTCGATCCAATCTCATTAGAGCTCGTTTGATAGTGGAATGAATTCAAAATCGATCAAAAGATAATTTTAAGGGGATCTTATAGTTGGATTCACATCAAACCACAAAACTCTTCACAAAAGATGAATTCTTTGAGAATTTTCTATGATTTATCTCACCAGAGTTGAAGACTAGTGGCCCAATAACTGATGTAGCTTCACCATGAAGAGGCTAAGCCTTGTCGAGAAGATCACAAGCTACATCCTAATCAATCATCCTCTAAACCAAGCGCCACTATGAAGTTCATCAAAGTTAGTCTATGACTGATTTTTGGTGCTCGAATTGAGTGCTTCTTAATTCATTTTATATCACAGAGTGAGGTCAAGGTGTGGGAAGAATTAAGTTAAGTTTGGCTAAGGATTGGGGGAGTTGGGTGTGAGAGAGGCTTGAGCTCAAGTAAGGCTTGGGCTCGCCAACGATAAGATGCTCAAAGGGCTCTAGAAACTTGAGGGACTATCTCTGGGCTTATAAGAAAGGTGTCTATTAGTTTAAACTCTTTATTCATGTTGTGGTAGCCTTTTGGATAGTAGGGGTGGCCAAAAATGGCATAGGACTAGTGAGATGGATGTCACCTAGTGGCCAGGAAGGTTTGGTGGCCAGTGGCGAAGGTGATAAGTCCCTTACACTAAACCAAGGGTTGTAAAAGGTGAGAGGGACTCACCTTAGTTAAGTGCTAAACCCAATAACCTTGAGCCAGTGGTCCTGTGCTCAAGGACTGCTAAAGGTGACCGTCATGACCTAAGGGGGTTGGTAGACCTTCTAAATAGGGAATTTTCCCTATTTAGAACCCTTGGTTCACTTGTTTTGTGCTGAACTGGGTTCACCTTAGGTTGGGTCCACTTGGGCAAGTCAATGGGGACCTAAAGGTGAGTCTTTCCAATTTTAATTGGGTTTGGACTTGATTTAGCTTAGTTTGGCTCAATTTAACACAAATAGGGAAATTTAGATCAACTTAGGTTAGGTTGACAAATTGATCAAATTTAATCAAGAGGGCTCTTGGATTATGTTCAAATGATCATTTAGAATGTATTGGTGTAATCAATTTGATCTAATTTGAAGCTGCTTTGAATTTCGTTCATATAAATCATATGGGTCAAATAGGTTAAGTTGATCAATTTGGTCAAATTGGCCAAATTAGATTGGATGGGGAGTTAAGTTATGTTTGATTGATCATTTAAAAGTGATTGGATACTTTGATTTAGATTGATTTTGTTTATAATAGATATTAGTTTAATTTGATCCTTTAAGCAAAATGGGGCTAAATAGGGCAACTGGATTAGTTTGATCAAATTGGGTTCAATTCGTGGTCAAAAAGTGTTCAATAGTCAATTTATGATTGATTAGATAGATTTGTTCAATTCACTTTGGCTTAGAATGTGTTTGGCCCAATTTGGCTCTTTAGGCCAAATTAGGTCAATTTGGGTCAAATTGCCAAATTATCTCAATTGAGTTCAATTGATTGTAATTATGTGATTGATCATGATCAACAATCATTTTAAAAGTGATTGAAAGAATTGATTTGGTCCAATTTTAGTTGAATAAAGTTTTGACTCAATTTGGACTTTTAGGCCAATTTAGGTCAAGTGAATCAATTGACTTGATTGGGTTCAATTGAGTGTTGGGATATGCTCAACAGTGGATTTGGAGTTGAATGTTGGCTTTAGCTAAAATCAATTTGAGTTGGATTAGGTTTTGACTCATTTGAACCTTTTAAGCCAAATGGATCATATTGAATTAATTGGGTCAATTCATGGAATTGGATGGGTTAAAATGGATTGTGATGTTCAATTGAATAATTTGAGTGATCATGAGGCTTGAATTGATTTTAATCAGCCTAAGTCAAGTTAGATTGAATTTTGACCTTATAGGGTTCAAATGGGTCAACTTGGGTTAAGGTCCAATTTTGCTTAGTTTGATCTAATTAGGTTGCAATAAAGGCTCATTCAAGTTCAATTGAGATTCAAATGAGTTTTGGTAAGTTCAATTTTAACTAGATTTGATTAATTTTGTATTTAGCCCTCTTTAGCCCAAATGAGTCGAGATGTGTCATCTTAGCCATTAAGCCAAATATGTTCTTAATGAGTCAAATTATGCTTGAAATTATTAATCTATCTTGGTTGAAGTTTAGTTTGTAATCAATCAATTTGGGTTTCAAAAGTTGGATTGGTGTATGGTTTAATTGGGCTTAGGGTAGGTGGGCTCTATCTATCTTAGGTTGAGATCTGGCCCTAAGGCTAAACTCTGAGTCTCTAAGCATAGGATTAGTGTCCTCATAACCTCTAGAAGTGTATTAATTCTAGGAAGGCCTTAGTTCCTAGATGAATCCTAGGTTTAAGGAGGAGATGCTGAACCTCACTCCAAAAGATAGGTCAACAAAAGGACCCAAATATGTGTGTTGTAACAGATAAGGCACACCACACGTATTACCATTGATTGAGCTAGTTGAACACATCCAAATGGTAGTCAGGAAGCAGTGTTCATACCTAACTAGAGGAGAAAATAGATTTGATGGAAGTCTCTAAATAAATTCTCTTAGATATCTAGACTCTCTAAATGTTGGAAGTTCTGGAGTGAGTATCTAGGATACTTAAAGAGAGCTGTAAGTTTGGAGACATTCCCGATCAGCATTCGCCAAAGTTTGAATAAAAGGAGGAACCCTTTGCAAAATTGTAATGTTTAATTTGATTGATTTGTTACTATGTCATGCCTAGGGCTTCGAGAAATGGTTGGTAGATTGATATGATTTAATTAGTTGAGAGTTGGCTTCATGTCAAGAACATAAAGGTGAATCTATTAGGGATTGGGTGAGTTTGATTAGATTATGGGTTGATTCATGCCAAAGGCATTAATGGGGAATTTTCTTTAGGATTGATCAAATTTTGATTGAATTTAAATTTGACTTGGTTTGATTTTCTTGATAAATTTTGTTTGATTTAGTGATTTATGTTGCCTTTGATTTTATTTAAATTTGCTAATTAAATATGATCCTTGTTGGTTTATGATCAGCGACACTAAAGAGGGGCTATGATAGCCTAATCCTAGCTTAAATTTACTAGACCATAGGGGTAGGCTGATCATCAATAAAATGATGTTACCGAACTTAAAGGGGCAACCACTAAGAGAGGGCCCACAATGGCTTGATCCAAACCTAGAGTGGTCACTTGGGAAAGGGGCCTTGATGGCATGATCCTGACTCTAATCATATGAACATGGACGCAGTCAGTTTATGACGAGTCACACTATAGAAAGGTTATAAGAACATGGACTTACCTTAGATTTACTACCTCAAAGAAATAGACTATCGATCATATAGTCGAAGCCATCTAGCCTAAGGGATGCCCATTAATTTGTGATGGTTGAACTAGGAAGAAAACACGGGGACTAACATCTTCCTAAGTAGAGTCAACCACTGGGGTGGCCTAAACTACTAGGGTAACTCACTAGCCAAGTAGTGAATCAAACCCGACCTAGAGTGACTACTAAGTGAGAGCCACTAGGACCTTATCTCAACTTGAAGTAGCCCAAAGCAATTAATGTTTATTTTATCTTATTTTGTGTTTGTGTTGTGCAAAGTAGGATTAGGATGCTGCTTGGGTTCTCTTACACCTATCCTAATCACACTAAGAATGGACTTCGAAGATGACTCCAAAGTTCCAAATTAGAAAGATTAATTTTAAAATTAAAGTGAGAATTTAGTGAATAGAAAATTATATTTTATTAATAGAAAATTGATTGAAACATAATCATGCATAATAATTTTTTAGGTAAAGCCTATTGATTACAAGCATTGGTTGTTCACCTTTTTGGTTGATCAATTGATATGATCCACCTTGGTAGGCTTTCTCTGTGATAAAAAGGCCTTCACATGTTAGTTTGAACTTGCCTCCCATCTTACAATGGGAAATAATTGGTCTTTAAAAATTTCAAAAAAGCTCTCCAACCCAAAAAGATCTTGGGTGGACCAACTTGTTGTGAGATTAAACCATCCGTGCTTTATATAACTCAAGGTTTTGGCATGCTTGAAAATTTCTCTCTTCAATAACTTTGAGTTCTGCCAACCATAGCTTAGCATTCTGCTCGGTTGTGATTTTGCAGCTCACAGCTATCTTTAGTGATTGGAGTTAGACCTCTAAGGGAAGAATGACTTCAAACCTATACACTAAGGAGAAGGGAGTGGACTACATCGGAGTCATATGCATTGAACAGTAAGCCCATAATGCTTCAACTAACTACTCGTGCCACTATCACTTATTATTATCGATCATCTTCTTTAAAATTTAGATGAGAGTTTTGTTGAAGGCTTCAACTAACTCAATTTCCCAAGGGTAGTAGATCCGATGAAGTACTTTGAATATATATATGATATGGTTCTTGAAGAACTAGAGGGCATGGTGGGCTTTAGCTTCCCATAGTATAACTACTTCTGCCCACATGGAGAAGAAGTTTATAGCTGCTAAAATGAATTGATGACCCTTGAAGAAAAGAGGATCAAACAAACCCACTATGTCAGTACCCAACACTCGAATGACCATGAGGCTAAAGTTGGATATGAAATGTTTGATGGTTGATGTAGAACTACTCCATGCATCTTACACTGATGGCAGTGATGTACCACATTCATGTAATATATGATCATCATCAACCAATAGTATCCAAGTCTTTTGATTTTAGCTTTCATCTTTGTACTAGATTTATGAGCTCCACACAGTCTTGAATGTATCTCGATCATAATTTTTTGGCTTCATGTTTACCTAAACAATGTAACCACATGTAATGAAAGGACTACCTATACATAGTGCCATCAATAAGAGCATAGGATAATGCTCTTTGCTTGATTTGATGGGCTTGTGACTTTTCTTTAGGTAGTTTGCCTTTGTTCAAGTAGTCGATAAAAGGTTATCTCCAGTCAAACTCATCATCCTTTCGACAATGAAAAGCTCTCTGTGGTGTTTATTTTTAGATGTGTGGGACACCATGAAAATATTAGGGGGATACTTATTGAAGTGATCGGATACAATATTAAGATATGAGGTACTATCTCGAAAGATAGAGGCATCACCCTACAATAGACCAATCACCTAATAAAGACTCCTAAGGCATGTACTAGAGACTTTTTTCCCTACTTTACATGGATGAATAAAGCATGATTTTTATTAAGCCACGTTCTTAAGTTCCCTATGGAGGAAAGCCTCCATAGTTAATTACATCTAAGGAAATGAGATTTTTTAAGAATACTCTTGATTAAAGTAGACAATTATTATCTCCAAAGATTTCAAGGTTATACTATCAAAGGATTAGTTATATTTTGAAAGTCAATTGAGAAGGTTCAAGAAAAAGACTTATTTTTTGAATCCAAAAGAAATAAGTAGGGAATGCTCATACTACTAGGAAGCCTAGTGAGCATTATAATATATCCTATGGTGAGGCTTTATATATTTGAAAGTGAAGTGGTTTTATTTATTTGAGTTGAATTTTTATTAGATTACTAGGTCTTATAATCCATCAACATAAGGTTATGGAAATTCCTAAGTGGTGAGGATTTATGCTTGTAGCCCAAAGAAAATAGCTACCTCGGATCTTAAATCTAGAGAGCTTTAGTACAGGCTAAAGCACGATCTAAATCTAAGCGATAAGTTGACATAAGGGTTCATCTCTACAAGAGAGGATAAACTCATCTGACTTTTATGACCACTTAGAGTGCCACCAGCTAACACCTCTTATGATTTAAAACCATGTAGTATGGTCTTATGAATTGGAAGATAGCTAGGATAGTTACTTAATTTGAAAGAGACTAAAATCTTAAACCCACTCCCTAAGAGACTAGAGCATGAGTGGTATGAGCATACGACTTAATCTATAAGTGCAAAATCTTTTTAAAATTTATTTTATTTTGACACAATATTTTAGACTAGAGCTTTAGGATTTCTTTATGCTTAAATTTATGATGAAATAGATTATTAGCTAAATTAAAAGGGAGAGGGTGAGGCTCATCATCAGGGATTGCTCTTATAGCTCACATAGTTCCTATTGTGTAAGGACAGAGGCCCTCATTTTTAGCACTATGCTTGCATGATGTGAGACATACAACATATAGCTAAGGGTTGCTAAATATTTTAATTATCTTGATTATAGCCTAGGCATTATGGTGAGGTTATGAGTTAATTAAAACTTTAATTATGAGTGATTAGTTGGATAGAAATTTTATTTTATTCTAAGAGCCTACCATATTCAGGCCACACATTAAAGCATCAAACATAAAGAAATTATAAAAAAGATACAATCCTGATGCACAATCTAAACAAATCATCAATCAATTTTAAAAACTAACATAAAAGAATAATAGGCTGGTGCAGTTCGGTGTCATCATACAACCTAAAAAAGAAAAGATTGGTAGCTGAGCTCTACCCTTATATAACCCAACATATGAAAGAATAATTATAATTAGAATGAATACATGTTATGGAGGTCTTCATATCTTCTATCTTCTTTCTTGATTTGGTTATGCTGCAAAGGCATCATAGGGCCTTCCAGGATAAAGCTTTCTAGCCACTGCTCACCCTAATCCCCCATAACACTAATCCTAATTCCTATTTAAAAATTACATTTATAAAGGAAAAGTAAATCTAACCACACCTGCAAAATAGAGGTTAGCTAAACATACATACAATCCTAAGCAGTTATATGTATAATTTAGACTTAGCACATTGTATATGGGTAACCAAGCCCACCTATCTTAATTTATATTATGCTTAAGGACTTAAGAAACCTACAAGCAAAGCATTTATATTTACTTTTAAGCAAACCCTTAAGAACAATCCCCTGTAGAAAAAAATGATTAGGCTAATAGCGACCTAACATCCCGTCTACGAAGTATACACCCTAACATCCAGTCTAAAATATTACATCACAAAACAAAATATACATCACATCATATGCCATCCTAACATAGAGCTAGAAGTGGTGACTTAATTCTTAGTGTGTGTTAAGGCTTTATGTGGTAGGTCTTAACTAAGAATTAGAGTTGTATTTTTCTAAGTTTGGAAAATGTTCAAATTAACATGATGGTGGATTTCATTTGAAGTTGTTTATTTGATTTGTGAATTTTAATTTGTATTTCATTTTGTTTTTATGTGATTCACACTTAGCAACTAAGTGTTATAAAGAGAAGGAAAAGGATTGCCTCTTTTATTCCTGCCTTAAGCCACTTTCTAAAGCATATTACTTTGATTTAGTTCTCTTTAATGAATGACTTATTAAATGATTTCTTAATTAATTGTAAGTTTAGGTTAACTTTAAATGGCCTTATCCAATATGAAAGGCTTCTTAAGATTAATCTAATTGAATAACTATCACATAAAGTATACTAAATCATTTCTTTCCATAACATATAACATGCATGTGATTTAATACTTAGCATATCTATACATGCAATATGTTTTAGCACATGTAAATGATGATGAATGTGTATGTTTGGAATTTATATTTTTATTTTGGTTGAATTACATAAACATATAAATTAAAGCTCTATCAAAATTCTAATACCAAAATACATAAGGATGGAATCACATAAGTACGTGTCATTGTTAACTAGGAAAGTGAGGTAATCATATGTCCTCTTTGGGGCAAGCTAAAGCCTCATATTCATGGGATGTCTAGACTATATACTTATTAACATTCCAAACCTATGTAAATTTATATATTAATAAGGAAAAGAGAGCACTAATTTATATATAACATGTGCTAATAACTTAGGTGAATGTGGATGCATGCATTTTTAGTAGAAAAGGATGATCATAATTCCTTAACTTAATGCACACATGTATGTATAAAAGATATAAGTGAGTACGTTCCATTGTTAACCAAAGAAGTGAGTTAATCAAATAATCTCCTTAGGGCTAACTAAAGCATCATATTCCTGGGATGTCCAAACTATATACTTTCTTTCTTAGATACATATATATGTATGAATAACTAGAGGAAGGAGAATCATGCAAAGTTATATTTTTATTTGATTGAATTATTTATGTATGTGAATTAAAGTTCTATCCAAATTCTAATGTAGAAATACATGGAAATGAAATCAAATAAGTATCTTTCATTGTTATCCAAGGAAGTGAGGTAATCAAATGACCTCCTTGGGGCTAACTAAAGCCTCATATTACGGGGATATTTAGGCTATATACTTATTAACATTCAAACACATATAAATCTACACATGAATTAAAGAGAAGAAGCTTTACTTCATATATCTAACCTATAAACACCTACAAAACTTATATGTATTCATAACTACTATCACTTCACAAGTTGTTATCACTTTATAAATTTTAAAAAATAGATTTAGATTTAATAATGATAATAGCCACATATATGATAAGTTAATCCAACACATGCAACCTTACATAAATAAACATCATTTGATTCATTTATATTTAAAGGGATGAATGCATAAATCAATTAACATACAACAACTAAAGTGATTAGAAAGGAATAACAAAGTACAAACACGAGGTTCATTCAACTAAATTGATTCCTAAGGAAAATCACATCAAATATAGTCATTTAAAGAAAACCAAAGTTTTTTATTATTTTATGACTTCAGACTTTGATTAAGCTTAAAAAAGAGGAGAATTATTTTATGTTTTAATCCCATTCATGTGTTGGTGAACTTAATTGGTTTAAGATAAGGTAATTAAGTGAATTTATGAATTAATTAAGTTGGATCCCTAATTAAATCAATTAATAACCCTTACCTATACTTCTTTAATTTGATTAGCCACTTAATTATGAGCCACAAATGACATGAACATGTGAGAAAATAAAATTGCAATGCTCCTACAAGGACCTAATGCAAATGGCTCATAATTAAGGGTTAATTAAATTAAAGAATCTAATTTAGTACTTTTATGATTTTTCCACTCTTATGGGCTAATCATAATTTCTATAAGGGGTATTTATATTATTAAACACATAAAGAGGAACCCATAATTTCATTTTAAATTATCTGATATGATTATGATTTCAATTTTATTAATTAAGAAACTTAACTAATTAATTAATCTTCATATTTATTAGCATTCTTTCAAAATGAAGTGGACTTAGGAAAAGAAGCTAGGAAAGAGGTCCTAACCCCACTCCCCTTGTCCATTCACTGTTAGATGGTGATTAGTGAGTTTAATTAATTAATTTGTTACTATTTATGGTGTTAACTAGTCATTAAGTGGATTAAGAGAGTAATTAGGGCTTAAATGATCACTTCCCATAATTAATTAAGCAATAAATCCCAAAAATATTATGGGAGGCAGAGGTCATCCCATTAAACTAACACACAATGTTTGGAATTAATTACCTATGTAATTAGGGCTTAATTAAGCTAATTAAATCTTTATTTAAACTTTAATTAAGCTTTAATCACTATTCAAAATTAATTAGAGTTCATTTTAATTAAATCTTCTCTAGTTTACCTTTAAATGAGTATGTATTTATATTTTTTTCAATTTTTTTATAATTTATTATAAATTTTTAAAGATTCAGCCATTAAATCAGGTTAATTAAGCCTAACTAAGCTAAATCCCATCGACGTCACATAGACTACTGATGTGGCACACTTTTGATGTGGCGTCATGGGACTGGCTACTTAAACATGTCCAAGTCAGCGCTTACATGGCTAGTGGCAGATGTAGTTTTGTCCCCTCCATCCGATCTAAGATCGGATGGTAGAGATTAAGCCTGCAGATCTTAAGGGATAAGTTGGATTAAATCTAATGGATTAATCATGACTATCCATTCTGATCATGCATAATGGATGATGCATGATCCATCGCCCCCTGTGTGATGGGAGACGGACACCATCCATCTTCCTTCACTCAATCCGAGCTCACCCGAACTTGGATGACCACAAAATAATCCCACACCTTCACAAGGAAGATCCGAAGGGATCCAATCATCAAAATCACATGACATACAACTTTCCTTCGTAAAGGCCCAAAAAAATTTGCCAAAAGCTCAGTTTAATGGAAATTGCATCACTGGAACTCAAGATTGGTGGTGCAACGCTTGAGGAAGCTTCGCCTGGATGAGGGGAAGCCCTGTTGAGCAGCACGCATGATGGTTCTTTATCATTGGCTCTATAGATCATAAACTATTGATTTAGAGAAGGGGCTTCGATCAAAATGGCACCTCCAGTGGTCATGGAGCTTGGGGGAAGTTTCATTCTCATTTGACAGAGGCAGGGGAAGATGTGAGTAAAATTAATTTGAGTTTGGCTGAGATTTGAGGGAGTTTGATCGAAGAGTGCCTTGGCCTATTTCAGATCAATGGAATCTGACATAGGGAAGGAACGGGAAGGCTTAGAGGCTTGGGTAAATGCTCAAGGAGTTTGTTTTCATGTACTCTAGCTCTCTAAAGATCCAACTGTGTGTTGATCTTATTTTTAAGATGAGCTCTCAGCCCCTCCATCTTAGACATATGACTCCTCTTAGACTTTAAGAGATCCTTAGTTTTAAGACACATCTAGTGATTAGGTGGACACTAAACCTAGCCCTAGAGACTTAGAAGAGTTTTCCATAGGAATAGGTCATGCCTTAGGGGGTGTTAGAAAAATTTGCCTACCCTATAGCTTGGACAACTTCCCTTACTTCCTTCCTCCAAGTCAAACTCTAATTCAAATCAATTCAAACTCATCAAATTTTATCATAAATCATTTATATTCTCATTTATATTCACATATATAAATGAAATATAAATTCAAATCAATCAAATCAAAATCCAAAATTCAAATTCCTAATTCAAAATCTTTTCTATGTCCTTAATCCTCTCTTAAGGACTTAGCCTAAATCATCTTCAAATCAATTCAAACTCATAAAATTTTCTCATAACTCATTTATATTCTCATTTATATTCACATATATAAGTGAAATATAAATTCAAATCAGTCAAACTAAATCCAAAATTCAAAATTCAAATTCAAAATTCTTCTTAAGTCCTTTAATTTCCCTTCATGGACTTAGCCTAAATCAAATTTTAATCAATTCAAATTCATGAAATTTTCTCATGAAATTCACATATATAAATGAAATTTAAATTCAAATAAATCAAATCAAAATCCAAAATTCAGATTCCTAATTCAAAATCTTTTCTAAGTCCTTAATCCTCTCTTATCTTTTTTAAGTCCTTAATCCTCTCTTAAGGACTTAGGCTAAATCATCTTCAAATCACTTCAAATTCAAGAAATTTTCTCATAACTCATTTATATTCTTATTTATATTCACATATATAAATGAAATAAAAATTCAAATCAATCAAACTAAATCCAAAATTCAAGTTCAAATTTAATCAAAATCTAACCTATGCCTTTCAAGTCAAGTTCTTGAACTTAGCCAAATCAACTTCAAATCAAGCCAAACTCTTGATTTTTCCTTAATGATTCAATCAATCCTTCAATCATGAACCCAAATATAAATGTAAACTTCAATCACCAAATCAAAACTCAATTCAAAAATCAAGCCAAAATCCATTTCATGTTCACCCTTTGAACTTGAAATTGTCAAATGAATCAAAACCCATTTGAGTTCAAACCACTTGCAAATGGATTTATATTTTAATCATAAGTCCATATGCAAGTTCAATCAAACTCAAATCAAGCTTTGACCAATCCATTTGACCTACTTAGGCTCACTTGACCAAAGTGACCTAAAGTACCTTTATGAGCCCAATTTTATTCCTAACTAAATTGGATTGAATCAAACTCACCTAAGCCTCTCTCATGATCAATAATCATAATGAGATGACCAATCACTCAAATTAGGTCAAACCAAGTCAAACCTAAGGGTTAACCAAGTCAACATTTAGCCAAAATGAAACCCAACATAGCCAAAATCAACCATAGGCCATATTGATTAAAAACAATGATCTAAGTTCATTCATGATCAATGTTTGAACTTGACCAACTCAACATTTTAGCCTAACCTAGCCCAATTGGCCACTTAACCCAAATTGACCCAAATTGACCCAAATCAAAGCCAAATTGATTGAAACCAATGGGTCAAGTTCATTCTAAATCACTTTGTTGAACATGACCAAAGCCTCAATTGGCCAACTAGACCTAACTTAGCCCAATTGACCTTGAGCCCAACTTGACCTAAAGGGTCATATTGAGCCAAATTCAAACTTAACCAAAATTGATAAGAAATAAAGATACCAATCCACTTCATATAACTAACCAAACCTAAACCTACCCATGACCTAGCTCAAATAGGTCAAATGGGTCAAATTGGTCAACTTGACCCATTTAACCTAAATGAAGTCATATGAATCAAATTCGAACCTAAACCAAATTGAATCAAACAAAGTAACCAAAACATTTCAAATGGTCATATGAACTTGACCCAACCTTTGGTTTGACCCAATTTGACCAATTGGTCAACTTGAGCCAAACCATACCAAATGAACTCTAAATCCTATGAAACTTGGCAAAAACTATTTTCTGAACATACCAAACATACCCAAATTCAAAAATCAGCCCAACCTAACCCAATGGCCAAACCGAGCACATACTTTGAAATGGCCACATGGGAATCTTCCTTACAGTCAAATGGAGCACATGGGGAGTTCACCGTTCCACTCCTTAGCCTAAAACAAAATCAAGTACAGTCCTAATATCTCAAAAAACCCACTAAATCATGGCAATTAGATCAAAATGGCAAGCCTATGCTCGACCGTCCGATTTCCCAAGGGGGAGATATAGTCCCCCTAATTCATTTGAATCTTCTGAAAGCCATTGTCGATCGAGTGAGAGGAAGTCATAGGAGCTATTTGCAAGTGATCCTAAGCTTCCTAGAGGGAGATCCAATTTCATCTTCTCGATTTTCCTTAAGTGAAAATAGGGGAGCTCCATCAAAAGTCCATTTACTCTACACCTAAAACCAAGCCAATTCCCTGTGCACACTCCCTCAAGGACCCCAATCGAGCTTGCCCAAGCTCTCTTTCAAGTTCCTAGAGTAAAGGAGGAGTCACCAAGACCAAAGCTGAGCTTACTTAAAGGAGGAGTTGGTCGATAGGAGAAGATACACAACCTCAACCCCTCAAACTTTCAGCAAGGCTTCGTCTCAACTAGACAAAGCTTCTCCAAGGGAATCGAGCATCGATGATCACCTACAGTGAGGTTATCCATTTTCTAAATATTAAATTCAATGTGGCGTGGAGCTTTGTGAAAGAAATATTAATCGCATAGGATCTTGATTTTTAGATGTAATCTTCTATGCATGTTGATGGTGTGGGTAAAATTCAGGATCAATCTAAGCTCAATCGAGCTCGAATCATCCCCTAGAACATGGATGACCTCCATTGTTCATAGGGGAGAACCAGGATAGATCCCTAGCCATCCATCTGCATGTTTTGGATTGAAAGGCGAGATTAAAATGCGCAATATATTCATTTTTAATCCTCTGATCTGCGTCTTTTATCTCAGTCGCCCGATCCTTGATCGGACGGTTGAGGAGAAATCTCATACTATTGCTACCACACAGTGCTATGATGTGATGTTTTAAATTACTAATCAGACGATGACATGTGTAAAGCGCATGCCGCGCAGCTGCATGCGTGGCTCCATAGGATTAATAATTTGATTAGGGATTTATTTAATTTTTAATTAATCACCTAAACTTCTTAAATTCATATCAACATAGAAAAATAAAAAAAATATGAAATAAATTGCATTAAAAAGATAATTAAACCTAGAATATTCTAAAATTGATTTTGAATAGTTATTTTCTCTGAATTTAGTTTTTATTAGGAATCTTAATTTGCTAATTACTCCCTAATTAATTTACTGATTAATCTCAAACTTCTTGGGTGTAATCAGAGGGATGAGTTCTACCTCTCCTAATTTTCTCAGAATTTATTGGTGGCTTAACTAAAGGAATTGCTAGTTCATTCCTTAATTACTCCCTTAATGTAATTAGATGTAATTAAGAGTATAATTAGTGATTTAACCCCTTGATTGAGTCAATTAAGTTTTGATTAAGTGAATGTGAGGTTTAGGGAATAATTTTGGAATATTACTCTTATCATATTCCTTAAACCCCCTTTATTCCTAAATCTTACCTTAATTAAAGATTAATTCACTAATTATCCCCTTAATTAATTTTATAAAATTCTAAAACTTTCCAGAACTCAATTAATTCTTCTTGGGTAGATTCATAGGTGTTCAATAGCCTAGGTACAATTAAGAAAATCAAAATTCAACTCATATGTGTGAGGGTGTTTTGAAATTACTTAAGTTAAACCCCTCAGCTTAATTAATCATTAATAATGAGCCAAATTGCATTAGGCCATTTTCTTCCTAGGTGAATTGCAAATTTAAATTCCTTATGTGATTTTATGTCATCTCATTGGCTCATAATTATTTGATTAACTATGTTAAAGTGATGTAGGTACGGGATAATTAACATGCTTAATTCATACCTTAACCTAATCAAGATATAAAATGAATCTAATCATCTAAAAATTGAACAAAATATTGAACACATGTGGGAATGGGTTAGAAACAGGAAACTCACCTCACATTTTCCAAATTAACTCAAACTCAAAATAAAATAAAAATATAACATTAAACAAACTTTGATTTACTTTATGCTTTCTTATCTCATAAGATTGCTTTTAGGAATTAATTAAACTGAATGTGTTTACATACTTTCATTACTTTAGTTCTTTCCCAACATGCTAAATATGTGTTTCATATGATTTCATGCATTCATACTTTTCAAAAATCAAATTCAAAATGAAAATATTTCATTTATGTCAAATTGCATTTTTTGGCTAAAGTAAGAATATGATTGGCTATTATCATTACTAAATCTAAATTATTTTCAAAAATATGTAAATCAATTATCAAAACTGAAAGTGTGTTACTTATATCTTACTTACAAGCTTGTATTTGATTAAAATATAAGGATGTGCTTAGTGTAGTTTTCTTTCTCCTCTTTTTTGGTATAGTTTTCAATAGGATTTGGCAAGGTGTATAGTTCATTTGAAAATAACCTAACACTTGCCTAATTCCATCTCCTATTCATTCTTATGCTATTACTTAAGAAGGATACTTACACTTGTACATATAAATTGCATAAACAAAAATAAATCAACCAACATAAACTTTTTGCATGCTTTCTTTTCCATTCATTTTTTTTGTACAAATGCTTGTATTTAAGGAAAGTGGTATATTAGTCAGGACAACCCTAGGGTTGCAAGGCTTTAAGTAGCCCTAATTCAGTATTGTATCTTACACTCCTAGTTAACAATGGCGTCATATTCACTTATGCCTTTCATACATTCATATGTGCATGTAAAAATTAGATAAGAACCCCTTTGCTACTTAATGAAAATCATTCTTCATAAACATTCAAATTTTCTTAAGTAACTTACTTAGCATGCATCATAAAATGTGCTAAAAATTCCCATTTGGTATGAATAGATATGCTTAGTACTCATTCATATGCATGTTATGCATGTTGGAAAAGAAATGAAGTGATGTATGTTTTGTGAATTTAGTTCACTTTACTTAATCTTAAAATGCCTTTCTTTTTGAATAAGTTTATTTAGAGTTCATCTAAAAGGATCAATTAAAGCACATAATAAAATATTCACTAAACAAAACTAAAACATGAATCCACTTTAAAAATTACTTAGGTTAGGGAAAGAAAGGGAAGTTCTCTTCTCTTTCCCTCCCTTTATAACTTAATAATTAATTGTAAGATTCACTTGAACCCAATCAAAACATAAAATAAAATTAACCTAAAATAACTGAACCACTTAAACGAAATATTCCTCTAAGTTGAACATTCTTCACGCTTAGAAAATTCTAACTTAAAGCCATAGCTAAACATACCACACAAACCTCTAAAGCACACACATTATGCTAAGTCACCACTTCTAGCTTTAGGTTAGGGCGGTGCATGGTTTAATGCTTGCTTTTATTTTATGATATATGTTTTAGTCTAGATGATAGGGTGAATGAGCATAGAATGAATGATAGGATGATTTAGTCTAATCATTATTTTCTATAGGGGATTATGCTTAAGGGGCATTGTAATAAATAAAATATAAAATGCTTTTATTGTGCAGGTGTTTATACCCCTAAGCATAATCCAAGAGGCCAGGTGTACTTAGTCACCTATGTGTGGGATGATAAGTCCAATATACATGCTTGAGATTTGTTTAGTTTGTTTAGCTAATCTTTATTTTCTAGGTGTTAGCTAGATTTACTTTTCCTTTTCATGTAATTTTTGCAATTAGGATTTTGGAATGATTGTTATGGGGATTAGAATGTACATTAGTCATAAGATCTCATCTTATGTACCATGTGAAGCCTTTGGAACAACCACCTTCCAACCATCCAAAAGAAGGATCCAAAAAAGAAAGAAGAAAAGAAGAAGAAAGAAGAAAAAAAGAATGAAGAAATGAAGCTTGAAGACTCCTATAACAATGAGTTCCTTACTTAATTATATTTAATTCATTAGTAATCTGGGTTGTATAAGTGTAGAGCTCAGCTACCCAATTTATTTTTGGGTTTGTGCGGTGGTGCTCGACCATAAATGCCCTATTATTCTTTTGCGATTAGCTTTATAAATTGATTGATGATTTGTTTAGCTTGTGCATTAAGATGGCATATTTTTCCTAGTTTCTTTCTTTCTTGATGTATGGCCTGGATGTGGATTAGGCTCTTAGGGAAAAATAAATCTTCTACCAAATTTAACAATTCAAAATTAAAAATAAAGAACTAATAACCTCACCTAAAGCTTAGGCTAAAATCAAGATAAAAGAATTAGCATCCCCATAGTTGAATGAGTACTTCTTTTGTAACATCATGCACAAATGTATATTATTTTCACTCTTGATTAGAGGGCTTCCACCTTTACTAGAGAAGCTTGGCTTGACCTTTGAGAGCCATGGTGGAAACACACATCATCCCTTCTCATTGATTTTGGCCAATAATCTCATTTCTCATACATTAGACATATGAATCCTATTAGCCTGAGTCAAAATGATTGTCCAAAAATAAAAATAAAATGTAATATGAATTGCATTAGATTTAGGTCATTTGAAGCATACCTTACATGGTTTAGTATCTTTAAGGAGTGAGTTTAAGGACTTAGTCTCTTTCTAAATAAATAATAGCCTAACTATCTTGCATAAAGCATATGACATGCCAACATGAATTTAAAATTATAGGAGTTAGTTGGCAGCCACCCCCAGGAAGTTGTAAGTCCAAGCAGTCGGGTGTTTTATCTTCTCTTGTGGAGACAAACCAAATACCCATTTTCACCTTAGATTTAGGTTATACTTTTGGCCATCGCCAAAGCTCCCTAGATTTAGGTTCTGAGGTTGCTTCTCCCTTTTGTGGGTCATAAGCATAAATCCTCGCCTCTTAGGCATTTCCATAATCTTGTGTTATGGAATCATAAGCCCTAAATTTCTAATGAAAAAGTCAACTCAAACAAATTAAATTAGTTTCAAAAATGTAAAGCCCAACCATAGGATAGTTTGAGATGCTCGCTAGGTTTCCTAGCATTATGAGCATCTCATACTTATCTTCCTTTAGCTTTGATAAAAACCCCCTCTCTTTGATCAATCCCATTTGATCTTCTAAAATAAGCTAATTGATTGATGGTCCTACCTATTGAAATCTTTGGAGACAATGATCATTTACCTTAATCGAGAGTATTCCTAAGGGATCTCATCCCTTAAGATGTAATTAACTATGGGGGCTTGCTCCTATAGGGAACTTAGCAAACCTGGTTTAAAATAAACCCTACTTTACTTTTCCATATAATGTAGGAGAATAATCTTTGGTACACGTGCAAACCCATTGTCCTTAGGAGTCCTTATTGAGGTGATTAGGTCCATTGTAGTGTTGGTGACTTCTATCTTTTGAGATAATACACCTCTCCTCAATGTCGTACCCGATCACCCTCAATAAGAATAACTGCGGATCTTTGTGGAGTCAAAAATTGCATAAAAAGAAGAAGATGTATATTTCCATATTCATTTTATCACGCATAGAGTGAAGATGGAAGTATATATTTTATTCATTAGAAATTTCACAATCTTAAAAATTTCACCACAGGTTTATTTGGTGACTCCACTGGGGATGGTTCCTCTCTCCATCTTTGGTAAATGATCATTGTCTTCAAGTATCGATAGTGAGTTTGTACTTTGGTATGAATCCAAGACCATCTTTCATTTTATTGGCACTTAGCATATTTCATTCTTAAGTTAAGGTAGCCAACATCTTTTGGTTTTAGGACCTTACCTCGTGTTGGTCTTAAAACCCACATTGGGTTCTCCAATGGGTAAAAATAAAAAAATCTAATTAAAAATAAAATGTTTAAATACTTCCTCCTTATCATTTCTATGATAAGGAAAGGTTCATTCTAAAATAATAAAGACAAAATAAGCCCTTATTAAAAAAAATCATGCTTTTCCAAAAAGTACTCTTTCAAAATTGCACATAATAAAATATTTTACACAATTTTCTTAAATCATCTTCATCAAATAATCTTTATGATTGTTATATGTAAGATCATCTTTACAAAAATAAGATTCCATATCAAAAAAAAAAAAGACATTCAATACATCTAAATCAATCTTTTCAAAATCAAAAATAAAATTTTCAAAAAAAGCACATATGAACCTTTCCATTCAATATACCCATACCTATTGAATGGAATTCTCATTTTCAAACAAAACTAAAATTTTCAAAATAACATATGAACATATACATTCAATATACTCAAATTTATTGAATGAAGATTTCATTCCCAAATAAAAATAACATCATTTGGAAATCCCACTTAAACATATCCTATACAAGATTAAGTGGGAATTCCCTCTTTCAAAAAAGCAATAATCACACATAAAGCAAAAATTTTTCGTTTGCAAAAATAAAATTGACTTCCATTCCTACATACCCAAATTTGTTAGATGGAAGTCTTCTTTTCAAAAATTAAAACTTAACAATCATATTTTCAAAATTCAAAAAACATTTGGAACTTTATTTAGCACACTCAAATTTGCTAAGCGTAGTCTCCCAATTTGAAAAACAAAATTTTCCAGAACATATTTGGAATTTCAATTTATCATACCCCATTTGCTAAAATGAAGTCTCCCCATTTCAAAATCCAAAACAAAAAATTGAAGCACCTCTGGAATTTCATTTAGCATACTTAAATTTGCTAAATGAATTTCCACTTCACAAAATTTCCAAAAAAAAAGGCACTTTTGGAACTTCACTCTTTAGCATACCAAATTTGCTAAAGTGAAGCCTCCATTTTCAAAATAAGACCAAAACATTAAAATTTTAAACACTTCTTTTGGAATTTCATTTAGCATACTCAAATTTTCTAAGTGAAATTTCCATTTCACAAACTTAAGTGGAACTTCATCTTTAGCATACCATATTTCCTAAAGTAAAGTCTCTACTTTCAATCAAAAATAAATCAAAACCAAAAAGGAAACACATTAGGATCCCCTTAACATACCTAAACTTGCTAAGGATCCTATTTTTCAAAAAAAAAACAAATCAAAATCAAAAAGAAACATATTAGGATTTCCTTAGCATACCCAAATTTGCTACATATCCTACTTTTGTAAAAATCAAAATATCCAAAATAAATGAAACACTTTAGGATTTCCTTAGGTGCATAAATTTTTTAAGAATCCTATTTTCAAAAATCATTCAAAAACAAAACACACTTGGGTTCTTCACTTAGCATACCTAAATTTTCTAAGTGAGAATTCCAATTTTCAAAAATCAAACAATAATTTACAAGATAAAACAAATAAAGAAAAAGAAATAATTATTTTCAAACACCTTACTTAGTATACCCAAATTTGCTAAGTGAGTGAATTTCAAAATGCCAAATAAAAACAAAACCAATTGACCCTTACTTTAACATACCCAAATTTGTTAAAGGAATGGGTCCTCAAATCAAAATCTAATTTCAAACATGAACCTATGGAAGCATCTTTCTAAAAATATTTGAATCCTTTTTTTAACATACCCAAATATTTTGAATTTGGAATCATATTCAAATATTCCTCTTTCTAATCAAATCTCTAAATCTTCTCTAAATCCATTTGAACACCCATTTAACACTTCCAAGATGTTGGATGTGGGTTTAAATTTTAAATTCAAATTCAAAAATCAACAAAATAGAAATATGATCCAAGCTTATTTCCAACATTGCAAATTCTCAGCATTAGTCACAGTTATAACTACAGTTTAGTTCTTCAGTTTTTCAGTTAATTATAAATGGCAAGTTCACAAAAGTTTGTTTTCACCTTCCCCTATGGCATGGACTTGGCCTTGGATTAGGTCAATCTCCCTCAAGCTGATCACACCCATCTCATCCATTTTGGCGGAGGTTTTGAGGGGGTGAGGATCACCTGTGAGGGCACTCTCCTCACAACTGTCAGTAGGACTGTAGTGACCGAGAAAAAGCTGGTCATTCAAATTAAGTTACCATCAGATTTTGACATCCTCTCATTAAAGAGGAAAGCAGTGGTAGTCCCATCAGCTTCAGTAGTGCTAGTGATAGTAACAGCACCTGCACGTCCTGTGGTTTCCCGTGATGCCCCAGTAAGGGCTTGCACCCACTCATTGGCACCGTCTAAGGGTAAGGCTCCTCTGATCCTATAGATTTCTTCCTTAGCCTTTGAGGTTGGATTTAGTTCTTACTCCACTCACCCTACTAGGACTCAGAGGAGAAATAAAAATTGCATGATTAAGCTATATCATACCAAGATTTCTAGGGAGATTGGAGGATGCGGTTGTATAGAGGTACCTACTCGATCACCCACTAGTTTGAACCTTTTCTCTTCGAGATAGAGAAAATGCTAGGAGGATCTGTACTTCACCTCCACTAGTGGTTCATCGCTAGCCCCAGCTAACAAGAGGTATCGGCCTCGATCGATTCACGCCAGTTGGCGAGCTTACGGACATTTTGAGTCTGGAGCTCAGTTTGATTTGAGATCTGTCATTCTCCATAGTGTGGGAAAACACCTATGATAGGAGAGGGCTAGAGAGGTTCATGCTTCAGAATAGATCACTAGCAGAGAGAGATAGAGGTTTGGTCGGCAATCAGCAGTCTCCGCACTCATTGATTTCCCAGATCGGCGCACTACCAATGTTGATCACATAGATAGCATTTTACTTATAGGGATGACCCATCATAGGAATAAGGTCGATGTCCTGAGAGAGTCGGTGGTGTCTCCACCACACTACTCTACCCCATCCACCGTCACCTATTCACGTCACAACATCTCTAGTTCCATTGAAAGCCATGAAGGCCACATCTGGGGAGAACTGTACCTCATTGGTGATCTGGCTATGGCTAAGGGATCCTATTCCATCTACACTGCCTACTAAGGTGAGGTTGAGCTCTCCTGCTCGACCTTTTGCCCTAGTGGTGGTGTGGAGGGAATGGCGACCCCGAAGCATAGTGGTCATCTTTACACCAACACCATTAGTTCAACATGACAAGGAGATGGTTCCAGCTATTGCAGAGGGAGCAGATGATAGCCCAGTTGCACCGATGATAGTAGAACCTCCTAAGAGTGTCACCCTTTTCAGAGTCAGTGATAGTCAAGAGTATGTCTCTTCTAGTGAGTACAATCCTCATGGGATTGATTCTTTGACAGCAGGGGAGGTCCGGTACCTCTCAGTACATGATAGTGACCACACCGATCAACAAAAATCATTTTTACTCATTTAGATTGATTATTCTCATCTTGTTGAAAAGAAGGAAATTATGGGGTATGACTAGTCTGATGAGGAGAAGATCAGCTTTAATCCCAATGAAGATGATTTGTTAGGAGACTCAGCCGGGGTCTGCATGGTGGATACCAGGGGATCCCTCCTCAAGGAGTAGCAGGGCATGGAAGGTGATGAGGGTGAGTAGGAAGACACAGCCCAATCAGCCCAACACCTCTGATATAAGTTAAAGTAGATATATGAATAAATAGATAGGATGGTGATGCAGCTTGAGGACTTATTAGTAGCAATTTTAGTACTTTAGAAATAAGCCCCAGTAGTTCATCCTACTGATAATAGTCAACAGAGTTAGTGCATGTCTTGGACCTAGCCAAGTCCTTACCTCCTGTTGAGCAAGGTAGCACTAGCATGTATAGGAAGGTAGTGGAAAGAACCTCCATACTAGAGAAAGACATCAGATCTATGGTTGAGCAGCAAGTGAAGGAAGGGCTCAAGCCCGAGGAGGATCATTAGTTCCAAAAGGTAGACCCTAGCCAGAGGAATTTGATGCAATCCAATATCCCTAGGATTTCATGCCACCTTCCTTCAAGAGATTTGATGGCAGTAGAAACACGAGGCAGCATATTGTACACTTCAGGGCTAGTTATTGCAATACTGGTGGTAGCAACGCTTTGCTATTCTGCCTCTTCATCAGTAGCCTAGTAGTGATAGCTTTCGATTGGTATGCTGAACTTCTCAACGGTTCAGTAAAGACATTTGTTATGTTGGAGAAACTCTTTATCAAGAGGTTTGCTGGAGCTCAGTAAAGGGTTACTGTTGGTGATCTCGTTGTAGCATAACAACAACCAGGTGATTACCTTGTTGATTATATTCTAAGATGGTGTAACCTGAGTATGAAATGTAGGCTGTAACTATCTGAATAACATGCCATTGAGATTCTTCTAAAAAATATCCATGGCCCGGTCACCTTTATGCTTAAGGACTTCACTATCAAAACATTTAAGAAGCTAATCAATAAGGCAGCTAGTCTACAAGGAGAGGCCAAACGGTTGCCTTTTCAAGACCAGTTGCCTAAAGCAAGCCATAGAAGATCTATGAGAAGAAGCCAGCAATAGTGACAAAGGTAGATAAGGGAAAGAAACCAGCCAGAGATCAGTCCGAGAGACCACGACCTTAGTAACATTTGCTTCCACCTCCTCTACCACCATTGAGGCAGTCCTACCGACCTCCACAAGACCTCCATGGCGGCCACTCCCATACCATACCATCGGGTGGCACACATACCTGCCACCAGGTAGCTATGGTCCACCTACTCTTTTAGATAAGCTTAACAAACTCTATTCTTTTAAGAGGGAGGTAATCAAGAAGACCTTTAAGAATCTCTTAAAGAAGCCTGATTTTTAGCTATCCGAGCCTAGGAGACCAGAGAAAGTTGGAAAAATCCATGATCTTAACTTTTTCCCCTACCACCGTATGCTAGGTCATGTTTTGTAGGACTACTTCACATTTAAGGACTGGCTTGAACATAGCTTCAAGATTGGTGTTGTAGTTATCCCGAAGGAGTACCTTATGGAACAACCATCCAATTTCATTAGGGTAATCCTTGGGGATACTTATGATCCTTCTAAAACCAAAGAAGGTTGGGATATTTTCTTATCAAAAACCTCTTAAAAGATCATTCAGAAGATTAAGAAACTTTTCTTGCAGGTGCCTGAGTCAGCTCAAACCTCCAACATCAAGGAAAGTTTGCAAGTTGTCAGTGCCAACTCGAAGAAAGGGGGGAGCTTAGCAGCAACAGCATGTAACAGCCCAGGATATCCCAATAGCACAACCACTGATAGAGTCCATCCTTCAGTCTACCATTGTAGCTACCATATTGGCGACTTCATCTACTTCAGCTAGTTCTTCTTCTTCTACTAGTAGAACTCTTGTATCGGCGGATAAGGGCATCAAATCCATTACCCCACTTACTTTACTTAATTTCTACTTTGTACCACCAATCAAATCCAAGAAATTGAAGAATAAAGCTAGCTTGAATTGCATCTATGTCACTTCTGATGAGTTGTCTACTCTTATTCTTAAAGATAACTCTTCAAGTCAAAATAACTTTAATAATTCTATTCTTCCTCTTTTTAATTCAGAGTTGGACTTTCCTACTTTGAATAATATGGGTTCACCTCTTGAGATAGTCTTGGAATCCTCCAATTCTGAGGGTCCCATAGAAGAAGTTGTAGGTGAGCTTGATGTGTAGGTAGAACCTTCCATTACCCTGCCATAAGAGATCACCAAAGTCAACCTCTATAGTGGCAAGGTTCTATCTCTTAGAGCAGCACCTCAAGATAGAGGGAAAAAATTCATTGGTATCGAGGATCAAGAAGCCCCTCCACAGGATGCTCCACCCATGGATATGCATATGGAGGATCAACCCAAGGTGGACTATAATGTCCTCTCTCATCTAAGAAAGTTATCATCTAAGCTAAGCATATACAATGCCCTTGCCTTATCCAAAGAGATGAGAAAATCATTAATCATGGCTCTCCTTGATCCTGAGATATGCTTACCTTAGCTAACATCTATAAGTGAGGAGGCACATTACACAAAAGAAGCTTAGGGGATCACCTTCACAGATGAAGACCTTCTTCTAGGGACTTGGAGCACAACCGTCCCCTCTACATCACAGCTGACATGTCCAGATTCTTATTGATCTAGGTCCATAAGTGAACATTATGAATCTAAAGACCCTCACCTATTTGAGGATCAACATCTCCACATTTTGAGGAGATCGAATAATGTTGAGAGGATTCAATGAACAAGGTGAGCGGGCTTTAGGTTCCATAGTGTTACCTTTGGAGATAGGTGACGGAAAGACTGAAGCCAAGTTTTACATCATTAATTCAAATACTTCATTCACTGCTTTGCTCGATAGGCCTTGGATACATCAGAATAAGTTAATTTCATCCTCCCTCCATGAGTGCATCAAGTTTAGAAAAGATGAGATTGAATTCTATGTCAATGGAGATGAAAAGTTATTTTCCATTATAGATGCTAAGATTTATGAGGATGCGACCTACTATCTTCCTCAAAACACCCTTTCTCATGAACTTAGACTAAAGTTAAATTCAAAAGAAAAAGAAAATGAAGAAAAAGAAAAAGAAAAGAAAAATGAAAATCCAAGTGAACAAGAAAGGAGAATTGAAGAAGAAAAAGATTCGCATATCACATTCCACCCACAGTTCATTCCATCATATAGACATGTGGGCATGATAGCTCAAGCTCCACTAGGTAGAGGCAGAGGTAGTTCTAGAGGTGGAAAACCCCCTGGTTGGCCATCAGCCAATAGAGGCCATGTTCTAGTTCATAGGAGTACCCCTACTATTCACATAGACTTGGAATCCAGCTCGGAGGATGAGTCTAATGTGATTAGTATACCAGCCAACGCCTCTCAGTGGGTCCCATTGGAGGTGACTTTCAACCTAGATGGTGATGAAGATCAGGCCTCTAGGTAAAGCAAAGTATTTGAATCAGGTTTATGTGATTATGCAGCAGCTAGGAACCTTAACTCTAACCTTATTTACATCTCAAAAAGTTGAAGATTTAGTAGTTAAGGAAGCCCTAAGTCTTCCTGTGATATGAAGACGAAGAGATTCTTTTTGGGATCATCATCCTCAAGTCCTGAAGTTGATGTAGAACTTGAGGAGGATACATTTAAAAAATTAATGGATTTACCATTTGACTTTTACTTGCCTTGTGTTCATAATCTTATACATAAAGTTTTAGTTCCTCATACATGGTCCAGGCACAAGTCAAAGTACTTTGAAAAGCTATGGAACAATACAGGCATAGAAGCACAATCAAGAGTAGGAATAGGATTTTGTACAGTGGGTCCAGTCGATGCGACATTTGCTACTTAGTTGTTACCAATCATTTGGATTATGATAGGTTATATTCACACAACACTAGCTCTTATGAGAATATGTGTTTAGAAACCTCAGATGATCTAGATGATCTTCAAATCAAAGAGGCATCACTAGAATTTGAAGAGGAGATCTATTCAACAAATTAACAAACTTAAAGAAATCAACCTCAGGATAGAAGAAAATCCACGCCTGACATACATCAGTTCGTTGTTGAACAAAAGAAGAAGAATGGCCACATGTGCATATGAGTCAATTTCAGGGACTTAAATAATGCATGTCCTAAGGATCAGTTTCCTCTTCCTATACCAGAATTAATGATGGACATCACCTCATCCCATGTAGTTTTCTCTTTCATGGATGGGTCATCTGGCTACAACCAAATCAAGATGTCTCCTGAAGATGAAAGAAACACTACCTTCTAAAACCCAATCAAACTCTTTTGTTATAGGGTCATTCCTTTCGACCTTAAAAATGCTGGTGCTACATACTAACGAGCCATGACTAAGATCTTCAACAAACTCATCAATCATCAGGTTAAGTGCTATGTTGATGATCTAATAGTCAAGCGTAGAGAAAAGAAAGACCATCTCTTTAACTTGAGAATAGTTTTTGAATGGTTAAGGTAATATAACCTCAAAATGAATCCCTTGAAGTGTGCATTCAGAGTAACTTTGGGGAAATTCCTTAGGTTTATTGTCCGACACCAAGGAATTGAAATAGATCCAGAAAAGATCAAAACTATCTTAGAAATGCCACCTCCTAAGAGTTTAACTCAACTCAGATCCTTCCAAGGACTGCTGGCATATCTAGGACACTTTATCTCCAACCTATCAAGGAGATGCAAACCATTCTCAACACTTATCAAAAAGGATGCTAAGTTCAACTGGGATGAAAAGTGCCAGCATGCCTTAGAAGACATCAAGCGATGGTGAAGCTATTGCCTAGCCCTATCCGTGCATGCCACTCATCCTTTACACTACTACATTGGATGACTCTCTCGATGCTCTATTGGCCCAAGCTAATGATGAAAGGAAGGAGAATGCTCTCTACTACCTCAGCTGTCATCTTATTCCTGCTGAATCAAACTATCCATCTATTAAGAAACATTGCCTAGCTTTGATCTTTGCCTCTCAAAACTTATGGTACTACATGCTTTCTCATAAGTGAACTTGATCTCTAGAATAAATTCACTACAGTATCTCATGACATGGCCAACACTATCTAGATGTTTGGCATGATGGTCCATTATTCTCTCACAGTTTGATATCACATTTATACCCCTCCATGCAGTAAAAGGACAAACACTAGTGAGTTTCTTAACAGCATACCCACTTCCTACTAATTCTCTGCTTAGTGATGATCTCTCTGATGAACAAATCATGAACTTAGGGGAGGTTGACAACCGTCGATGGGAGATGTATTTTGATGGTGCATCTTCTTTTCATAAATGGGAAACACCACAATCTACTCTTCCTAAAAAGGCATGGGTAGGAATAGTTCTCCTAACTCCAGACCATGATGTGATGAGATTCTCATACTAACCCCTACACCAATAACGAAGTCAAGTATGAGGCTTTGATTGCTAGTCTAGAGTTAGCCATCACTATCAGTGTCAAGAGCATCAACATCTTTGAGGATTCTCAGTTGGTCATCAATCTGATTATCGGGTCTTACAAGGTTCTTAAACCCAAGCTTTGTCATTACCACAAGTATACCATGAAGCTGTTGGCCCAAATTCTTGAAGTCATAATCTATAAGGTTCCCTGAGTAGAGAACATAGTAGCAGATGTTTTGGCCAAACTTTCCAAAGAATTGGCATGTCTAGAAGATGAGTCCATTTCAATAAGGGTCTAAAATAGACAAGTCCTGATCCCTTATTGATGCTGACCTCATTGAGAGAGTTTCTCTTGAAGGGGAGGTTATCGTTGCCTATAAGAATAAGTAGGTAGATTGGAGGCAAGCGTTCATAGACTATTTGAACACCGATAAACAAGCTCAAGAAAAGTCACAAGCCCATCAGGTGAAACAGAGAGCTCTCTTCTATGCTTTTGTTGATGGCACCCTATATCGATGATCCTTTGAACAAATGTGGTTATGTTGTTTAGACAGACACGAAGCCCATGACATTTTAATCGATGTACGTTCAGGTCTATGTGGAGCACATCAATCCAGTCTAAAGATGAAGATAAAGTCCAAGAGGCTAGGATACTACTAGCTGTCGATGATTACAGACTGCATGGTTGTATCTAGGAGATGCCATCAGTGTCAGGTACACGGTGTGGTCCTCCACCAACCACCCAAAATTCTACACCCTACATTGGCCTCATGGCCATTCAAGTGTTGGGGTACCGACATTGTGGGTCCTATCGATCCTCCTTCTTCCAAGGGTCATCGGTTCATCTTAGTTGCCACTGACTACTTTTCCAAGAGGGCGGAGGCAATTCCACTCAGAGAGGTCATAGCTTAGCATGTGCTTCAGTTTTTTAGGAACCATATCATATATAGGTTCGGGGTGCCTCGATGAATTATATCTGATAATGGTACTACATTCCTAAGCACCAAGATCAACACCTTCATCAAAATACATGGTATATATTAGAGATACTCCACCATCTACTACCCTAAAGCAAATGGCTTAGTGGAAGCATTCAACAAAACTTTCATCCAAATATTAAAGAAGACTCTTGATGACAATAAACGATAGTGGAATGAGCAGTAGGTTGAAGCCTTGTGGGCCTACCACACCACATATCGAACTCCAACTCAGTCTACCCCATTTTCTTTAGTATATGGGTCTGAAGCTGTTCTACCTTTAGAACTTTAACTCTCGTCACTAAGGCTAGCATTGGGTAGCAACATCACTACAAACAAAAATGCAAAAGTTGTGGTTAGAAGAGCTCAAAGGTTTGGAGGAGAGTTGCCTACGAGCATGCCAGAACCTCGAGTTGTACAAGGCCAAAATGATTCAAGCTCACAACAAGGTGGTCTGCTCTAAGTCTTTCCGAGTAGGAGAATTTGTGTTAGTCATAAGGAGACCAATTGTTTCCCATCAAAAGATGGGAGGCAAGTTTGAACCCACTTGGGAAGGCCCCTATGTTATAGAGAAGGTCTACCAAGGAGGCTCTTATCAGCTCATTGATTATAAAGGAGAACACCTAATGCTTCCAATTAATGGGCTCTATCTAAAGAAATATTACCCATGAAATAAGTCATTTTTGAAAATAATTCTATCAATTAACAAAAAATTGATTCCATTTCATCAAAATCTTCTCTTCTTTCGAAGCATTGTTTGCTTATCTTGCGAATCCACCGTGACGTATTTAAGGTAGGTGTAAGATTCCCCTAGTGGCATCCTATCCCTCTTTCACAACACAAACACAATCTCCTAACTCTATTAGAATATGTGTAAGAGAACCTGAGAGGCATTTTGTTTTGATTAGCATAACAAAGATAGGTGTAATAGAACTGAAGCAGCATCCTTTCTTAGTGGAATTCCCATCTTCCATCCGTGACACCATTTCATCAAATCCCCAAGCGTGTTTAAGGTAGGTGTAAGAGTCCCCTAGAGGCATTCTATTTCCTTTTAACACATGCACAACAACAAACACATATCTTTTATCTCAGACTATTTTTGATGTGAGAGCAAGCCCCTTGTGGAACTCACTCATTAGCTGCTCTAGGTAGGGTTTACATGCTACCTTGCTAGTATGTCACCCCAGTGGTCACTTGTTTGGAAGATGTGAGTCTCGTGCTTTCTTCATAACTTGACCAGTGCAAATTGATGAGCACCTTGTTAGTATGGTAGACTTCACTATCTAGCCAGTAAGCTACCTCATGTTGACTTTATTTAAGAAGATGTGAGTCTCCAAGTTTTTATCTTTAACTAATCATCATGATCTATCTAGGTCAAATATATTTGAGGTTTAGGATAAGTCCCCCAAAGGCTCCTTTCCACTTGACTATATTTTGAGTTGATATAAGTCCCCTAGTGGCATTCACTCGGTAGTAACCCTAGGTCGTATGACACCTGTCGAGCCAAAGACAGACTATCCCAACGATCAGTTTTGTTATAGGAGGATGTGAGTCCCCAAGCTTTCTTCCTAGAATGATTATTGTAAAATGATGGGCACCTTAGGTTGGTTAATATTTTCCATGATGATAATGACTCACCTGGTGGATACACCACTCTTGGCAGATGTGAGTCCCCACACTTTCTCCTTGAGTTGGCCATCAAATACTTATGATATATATAACTAGTCAAGTCATCTTCTTCAATGTTTTGGATTAAGACCTTAGCGGCCCACTCTCCTTGCGAGCACTCTATTTGGATCACATCCTTTATGACCCCATCTAGACACTACCCAGGTTACACTTGGATTGGACAATCCCCCTTTTCTAGTAGCCACCCCTATAGTTGGAGAATTTGTTCAGTGGATGCACAGATTCTCCCTTAGTTTAGTAAATCTGAGATAGGTCTAGGATTATATAAGCTCCTTCTCAGTTTGATCCCTCAAAAACTAACAGGGTCCATGATAAATAAACTAAACAAAACAAATAAAATTAATTGGCATGTTGATTAGGAATTCAAGCCCCCAAATGGCACCTTTTTCCAAGCAAGCATCCTATCTTCATGGCAGTGTTAGCAGAACTCCTTATAGGCCTAACTACTTCAGTTGAGATAAGTTCTCGGATCGACACTCACTCCATAGTCACCCTTAGGTCAGGTTCAATCTATTTTGTCAAAAGTAGATTACCCTGGCAGTCATCTCATTTTGGAAGATTTAAGACTATGACGCATCCTTTCTAGCATGATTGTTAAAAATTGACGGGCAGCCTTAGGTCGGGTTTAGTTTATTGCCCAAAGAAACTGATCACCCTAGTGGTCTTTTGTAGTGTAAGATGCGAGCCCCTGAGCTTTCTTTCATTCAATTGATCATTGCAAATTGAAAGGCACTCATTTGGTTGGATAGTTCTCCCATCCACTGGGAAGCTACTCCCTTTGGTTCAGTAAATCTGAGATAGGTCTAGGCTGATATAAGCTCCTTCTTAGTGTGATCCATCGTAAACCAACATAATTCATCAAAACAAATCTAAAAATAAAATTAATCTTGACTATCCTTTAGTTGATTTAAGTCCCCCAGAGGCATTCACTCAATAGTCAGCCCTAAGTTAGGTTCAATCTATTTCCTTGCTAATAGATTACCCCAGCAACTGGTCCCTACTTTGGAGGATGTAAGTCTACTATGCTTTCTTCCGAGCTACTTATTGAAAGGCATCCCTTTAGTTGGCCAGTCCTACTATGTGTATAGTAGACTACTCCTTTAGATTGGTAAATTTGAGTTAGGTTTAGGCCTCTGTGGCTTCTACTCAGTGTGATTCATCATAAACTAACAAGGTTCATCATAAAATCAAAATCTAAAAATATAAACAAATTCACCCTCTTCTCTGGTGGAAATTTCTCCCCAGTGAGGCTCAAATCAAATCAATCCTCTCATCCCCTTGTGGATGACTTGAACTTGCTTTCCTAGTTGAAGGTTCACATACTCTATCCCTAGTGGATCCCTCCTTCCCTCCAAAATTTTCATAACTCATTTATCATTTATACTCACATATATAAATGAAATATAAATTCAAATCAATCAAACTAAATCCAAATTTCAAGTTCAAATTCAATCAAAATCTAACCTAAGCCTTTCAAGTCAAGTTCTTGAACTTAGCCAAATCAACTTCAAATCAAGACAAACTCTTGATTTTCCTTCATGATTCAATCAATCCTTCAATCATGAATGCAAATATAAATGTAAACTTCAATCACCAAATCAAAACTCAATTCAAAAATTAAGCTAAAATCCATTTCATGTTCACCCTTTGAACTTGAAATTGTCAAATGAATCAAAACTCATTTGACTTCAAACCACTTGCAAATGGATTTATATTTCAATCATAAGTCCATATGCAAGTTCAATCAAACTCAAATCAAGCTTTGACCAAGCCATTTGACCTACTTAGGCTCACTTGACCCAAAGTGACCTAAAGTACCCTTATGAGCTAAATTCTAATCCTAACTAAATTGGATTGAATCAAACTTACCTAAGCCTCTCACCATGATCAACAATCATCATGAGATGATCAATCACTCAAATCGGGTCAAACCAAGTCAAACTTAAAGGTTGACCAAGTCAACATTTAGCCAAAATGAAACTCAACATAGTCAAAATCCACCATAGACTAAATTGATTGAAACCAATGATCTAAGTTCATTCTTGATCAATGTTTGAACTTGACCAACTCAACATTTGAGCCTAACCTAGCTCTCATTACTTGACCCAAGTTGACCCAACTTGACCTAAAAAGTCAAAATGTGTCAAAACTTGGTCAAAGCCAAATTAATTGAAACCAATGGGTCAAGTTCATTCTAAATCACTTGTTGAACTTGACCAAAGCCTCAATTGGCCAACTAGACCTAACCTAGCCCAATTGACCTTGAGCCCAACTTGACCTAAAGCGTCATATTGAGCCAAATTCAAACAACCATAATTGATTGGAAACAAAGATACCAATCTATTTCACATGACTAACCAAACCTAAACCTAACCATGACCAAGCTCAAATACGTCAAATGGGTCAAATTTGTCAACTTCACCCATTTGACCTAAATGAAGTCATATGAATCAAATTCAAACCTAAACCAAATTGAATCAAACCAAAGCTACCAAAAATTTCAAATGGTCATATGAACTTGACTGAACCCTTAGTTTGACCCAATCTGAGGAATTGGTCAACTTGACTTAAGTTGACCTATTTTGACTTAAATGAGTCAACATGAGCCAAACCATAGCAAATGAACTCCAAATCCAATAAAACTTGGCCAAACTTATTTTCTCAACATACCAAACATACCCAAATTCAAAAATTAGCCAAATGATCATTTTACCCCTAGGCCATAGAACAAATTGTTTCCAATTCCACTTGGAAATCGATCAAATCCTCTTCATACCTACTTGGTACTCTCCTAGTGGATCAAGTGAACACTAGGGAGAGTGGTGCAGCCAACCCAATAGGTTCGGGTCAACCTAACCTGACCCAATGGCCAAACCGAGCACATGCTTTGAAATAGCCACATGGGAATCTTCCTTACACTCAAACGGAGCACATGGGGAGTTCACCATTCCACTCCCTAACCTATAATGAATTCAAGAACATTCCTAATAGATAAAACAACCCATTGAATCAAGGCAATTGGATCAAAATAGCAAACCTATGCTCAACCATCCGATTTCCAAAGGGGGAGATATACTCCCTCTAAGTCATTTGAATCTTCAGATAGCCATTGTTGATTGAGTGAGAGGAAGTCATAGGAGCTATTTGCAAGTGATCCTAAGTTTCCTAGAGGGAGATCCAATTTTCATCTTCTTAGTTTTCCTTAAGTGAAAATAAGGGAGCTCCATCAAAAGTCCATTTCACTCCACACCTAAAATCAAGCCAGTTTTCTTTGCACACTCCCTCAGGGACCCCAATCGAGCTTGCCCAAGCTCTCTTTCTAGTTCTTGAACCAAAGGAGGAGTCACCTAGACCAAAGATGATCACACTTAAAGGAGGAGTTGGTCCATAATAGAAGATACTTAACCTCAACCCCTCAAACTTTCAGCAAGGCTTCATCTCAACCAGACAAAGCTTCTCCAAAGGAATCAAGTGCCGGTGATCACCTCTGATGAGGTTAACCATTTTTTGATCATTAAACTCAATGTGGTGTGGAGCTTTGTGAAAGAAATGTTAATCTCATAGGATCTTGAACGTTAGATGTAATCTTCTATGCATGTTGATGGTGTGGATAAAATTTGGGATCAATCAGAACTCAATCGAGCTCGGATCATCCCCTAAAACATGGAAAGCCTCCATTGTTCACAAGGGAGAATAAGGATGGATCTCTGGCCATCCATCCGCGTGTTTTAGATGGACCACCAATATTAAAATGTGTGATATATTCATTTTTAATCCTCTGAATCACGATTTTAATCTCAGTCGTCCAATCCTTGATCGGACGGCTGAGGAGAAAGTATGTAGCATCGCCTCCACATGATGCTATGATGTGATGTTTTCATTATTGATTAGACGGTGATGCGTGTAAAGCACAAGCTATGCCAACCACGTGCATGACACCGTATAATTAATATTCTAATTAGGAATTTAATTAATTTCTAATTAATAACCTAAACTTCTAAAATTCATATCTCAACATAGAAAAATCATAAAAAAATAAAATAAATTGCATTGGAAAGATAATTGATCCAAGAATATTTTAAAATTGATTTTGATTGATTTTGAATAGTTATTTTCTCTAAATTTAGGTTTTATTGAGAATGTTAATTTGCTAATTACTCTCTAATTATTCCATTGATTAATCTCAAACCTCTTAGCTATAGTTAGAGGGATGACTTCTGCCTCCTCTAATTTTGTTGGGATTTATTATTGGCTAAATTAGGGGAATTGCTAGTTCATTTCTTAATTACTCCCTTAATTTAATTAGACTTAATTAAGGGCCTAAGATTGAGTCAATTAAGTTTTGATTAAGTGAATGTGAGGTTTAGGGAATAATGTTGGGATACTCTCCTTAAGATATTCCTTAAACCCCCTTTATTCCTAAATCTTACCTTAATTAAAGGTTAATTCTCTAATTATCTTATTAATTAATTTTATAAAATTCTAAAACTTTTTAGAACTTAATTAATTCTTCTTGGGTAGATACTTAGGTGTTCAAAAGCCTAGGTACAATTAAGGAAATAAAAATTCAACTCATATGTGTGTGGGGTGTTTTGAAATTACTTAATTTAAATCCCTTAACTTAATTAATCATTAATCATGATCCAAATTGCATTAGGCCCTTTTCTTCCTAGGTGCATTTCAAAATTTAAATTCCTTGTGTGGTTTTATGTCATCTCATTAGCACATAATTATTTGATTAACTATGCTAGGGTGATGTAGGTAAGGGGTAATTAACATGCTTAACTCATACCTTAACCTAATCAAGATATAAAATGAATCTAATTATCTAAAAATTGAAAAAAAAACTTAAACACATGTGGGAATGGGTTAGGAATAGATAACTCACCTCACATTTTCTATATTAAGTCAAACTCAAATTCAAACAAAAAAATCACATTAAACAAACTTTGATTTACTTTAAGCTTTCTTATCTCTTAAGATTGCCTTTCAGAATTAATTAAAGTAAATGTGTTTACATTCTTTCATTACTTTAGTTCTTTCCCAACATGCTAAATATTTAGGTCATATGATTTCATGCATTCATGCTTTTCAAAATCAAATTCAAAATGAAAATATTTCCTTTATGTCAAATTGCATGTTTTGGCTAAAGTAAGAATATGAGTGGCTAATATCAATATTAAATCCAAATTATTTTCAAAAACATGTGAATCAATTATCAAAATCAAAAGTATGTTACTTATATCTTACTTATAAGCTTGTATGTGATTAAAATATAAGGATGTACTTAGTGTAGTTTTCCTTCTCTCTTATGGTATAGTTTTGAATAGGATTTGGCAAGGTTTATAGTTCATTTGAAAAGAACCTAACACTTACATAATTCCATCTCCTATTCATTCCTATGCTATTAATTAAGAAGGATACTTACACTTGTACATATAAATTGCATATACAAAAATAAATCAACCAACACAAACTTTTTGCATCCTTTCTTTTCCATTCATTTCTTTTGTATACCTGCTTGTATTTAAGGAAATTAGTATAATAGTCTGGACAATCTCGGGATTGCAAGGCTTTAAGTAGCCCTAAGTAGGTCTTGTACCTTACACCCCTGGTTAACATTGGCATCGTACTCACTTTTTTCTTTCATACATTCATATGTGCATGTGAAAATTGGATAAGAAACCCTTTGCTACTTAATAAAAATCATGCATCATAAACATTCAAATTTTCTTAAGTAACTTACTTAGCATGCATCATAAAATATGATAAACATTCCCAATTGGTATGTATAGATATTCTTAGGACTCATTCATATGCATGTTATACATGTTGGAGAAGAAATGAAGTGATGTATGTTTTGTGAATTTAGTTCACTTTACTTAATCTTAAAATGCCTTTCTTTTTGAATAGGTTTGTTTAGAGTTCATCTAAACTTAGGATTAATTAAAACACATAATGAAACATTCACTAAACAAAACTAAAACATGAATCCACTTTAGGAATTACTTAGGTTAGGGAAGGAAAGAGAAGCTCTCTTCTCTTCCCTTCTCTTTAAAACTTAGTAATTAATTATAGGATTCACTTGAACCCAATCAAAATATTAAAAAACAAAATCAACCCAAAATAATTGAACAAATTAAATGAAATCCTCATCTAAGTTGAACATTCTTCACAGTTAGCAATTCTAACTTAAATTCATAGCTAAGCATACCACACAAACCCTTAAAGCACACACATTATGCTAAGTCACCACTTCTAGCTTTAAGTTAGGATGGTGCATGGCTTGATGCTTGCTTTTCTTTTTTGATATATGTTTTAATCTAGATGTTAGGGTGAATATGTGTAGAATGAATAATAGGATGATTTAGTCTAATCATTATTTTCTGCAGGAAATTATGCTTTAGGGGCATTATAATACTTAAAAATATAAAATGTTTTTGTTGAGCAGGTGTTTATACGCCTAAGCATAATCCAATAGGCTAGGTGGACTTAGTCACCCATGTGTGGGGTGATAAGTCCAATATAAATGCTTGAGATTTGTGTGATTTGTTTAGCTAATTATTATTTTATAGGTGTTAGCTAGATTACTTTTCCTTTTCATGTAATTTTTGCAATTAGGAGTTTAGAATGATTATTATGGGGATATGAACATTGATCATAAGATCTCATTTTATGTACCATGTGAAGCCTTTGGAGCAACCACCTTCCATCCATCTAAAAGGAGGAACCAAAGAAGAAAGAAGAAAAGAAGAAATGAAACTTGAATACCCCCATAACAATGAGTTCCTTGCTTAATTGTATTTAATTGATTTATAATACAGGTTGTATAAGGGTAGAGCTCGGCTACTTAATTTATTTTTGGGTTTGTGCGGTGGTGCCCGACAACAAATGACATATATTCTTTTATGATTAGCTTTATAAATTGATTGATGATTTGTTTTGCTTGTGCATTAAGATGACATCTTTTTCTTAGTTTTTTCCTTTCTTGATGTATGGCCTGGATGTGGATTAGGCTCTTAGGGAAAAATAAATCTTCTACCAAATTTAACAATTCAAAATTTAAAATAAAGAACTCACAACCTCACCTAAAGTTTAGGCTAAAATTAAGATAAAAGATTTAGCACCCCCTTTAGCTGGATGAGTATTTCTTTTATAACATCATGCACAAATGCATATTAATTTCATTCTTGATTGGAGGACTTCCACCTTTCCCAGAGAAACCTGGCCTGACCTTTGAGAGCCATGGTAGAAACACACATCCTCCCTTCTTGCTGATTTTGGCCAATAGTCTCATTTCTCATGCATTAGGCATATGATTCCTATTAGCCTGAGTCAAAATGATTATCTAAAAATAAAAATAAAATGTAATATGAATTGCATTAGATTTAGGTCATTTGAAGCATACCTTTACATGGTCTAGTCTCTTTAGGGAGTGAGTTTAAGGACTTAGTCTCTTTCTAAATAAATAACAATCTTATTATCTTGCATAAAGCATATGAATTGCCTACATGAATTTAAAATCATAGGAGGAGTTATTTGGCAACCACCCCCAGGCAATTGTAAGTCCAAGTAGTCAGTTGGTTTGTCCTCTCTTGTGGAGACAATCCAAATACCCATTTTTGCCTTAGATTTAAGTTGTGCTTTCGGCCCTCGCCAAAGTGCCCTAGATTTAGGTTCTGAGGTTGCTTCTCCCCTTTGTGGGCCATAAGCATAAATCCTTGTCTCTTAGGTATTTCCATAATATTGTGTTATGGAATCATAATCCCTAAATTTTAATGAAAAATTCAACTCAAATAAATTAAATCAATTTCAAAAATGTAAGTCCCAACCATAGGATATTTTGAGATGCTCACTAGGTTTCCTAGCATTGTGAGCATCTCCTACTTATCTTCCTTCGGCTTCAATAATAACTCCCTCTCTTTGATCAATCCCATTTGATCTTTCAAAATAAACTAATCGATTGATAGTCCTACTTATTGAAATCTTTAGAGATAATGATCATTTACCTTAATCGAGAGAATTTCTAAGGGATCTCATCCCTTAGGATGAAATTAACTATGTGGACTTACCCCTATAGTGAACTTAATGAACCTGGTTTAAAATAAACCCTACTTTACTTTTTCATGTAAAGTAGGGGAAGAATCTTTGGCACACATGCAGACCCATTATCCATTAGTGTCATTGTTGAGGTGATTAGGTCAATTGTAGGGTGGTGGCTTCTACCTTTTGAGATAGTACACCTCTCCTCATTGTACCTAATCACCCTCAGTAAGAACATCTAAGGATCTATGTGGTGTGAAAAATTGCATTAAAAATAAAAGGTATATTTCCATCCTCATTTTATCCCACATAGAGTGAAGATGGAAGTATATATTTTATTCTTTAAAAATTTCACACTGTTAAAAATTTCACCAATCTGTACAAATTAAATCAAAATGAGGGGGGTATATCCCCCTTCCTTGGATCAAATGGCTCAGATTGGTGCCATCATTTCTGGCCTTTTGGTTGTCGCAAGGTGCCGAAAAGGTTAGGGTCAAGCTTATGTGGCTCGATTTGGTTGGCCAAGAGGCTTGGTTGGTGGCTCAAGGCAGCCTCCCTCTTCTTTGGATCCATTAGGTTTGGCTAAGGTTGGGAGGTGAGTTAACTCACCTCCCTTTGGTCCATGGCCAACCTAGCCTACTTGGGTCAGGCAAGGCATGTAGGTTAGGTCCTATTTTGGGCATTGGATGATTGCAAAGTGACGAAAGGGGGAAGTTGACTTTCCAATTTGGGTCTAATCTCATGGGGGAAGCTTTATCCAATGGGTGATACCTTGGATCGGGTCCCAATGGGATTGGGCTAGCTTTGGGCTTATCTAAGGTGAGTCTAGGATGGGTTGGGTCAAATTTCATTAGGTTTGGACTTGGTTTGAGTGGGTTTGACTCAATTTGACCTATGTTGGTCAAATTGGGCTAGGTTGGGTCAAGTAGACCAATTGGTCAAATTTGGTCAAAAAAAGGCTTGGGTCAAGTTCAAATGATGATTTGAAGTGTTTTGGTTTAATTGGTTTGAGTCAATTTAGCTTGGATTTGATTTTGGGTCATTTGAATTTATGTAGGTCAAATGGGTCAAGTTGACCAATTTGACCAAATTGTCCAAATTGGCTTGGGTTAGGAGTTTGATTGATCAATTGAAGTTGATTGTAGGCTTCAATTTTAATTAATTTAGATTTGGCTTTGATTTAGTCCAATTTTACCCTTTAGGTCAAATTGGGCTAAGTGGATCAATTGGGTTCAATTGGTCAAATTGGGTTCAATTGAGGCTTTGGTTAGGTTCAATAATCAATTTGAAATAAACTTGTGCTATTAGTTGCAATAAATTTGGATTAGATCTTGATTTGACCCAATTTAGTCTTTTAGGTAAAATTGGGTCAACTTAGGTCAAAGGGCCAAGTGGATTAGGTTTGGCTCAATTGGTGATCAAGTCATGTTCAAGGATTGATCTTAGGTTGGTGTGAATCATATGTTTCAATCAATTTGGCTTGGGATGAGATTTAGCTAGTTTGATTCATGTAGGATAAGTGGGTTGACTTGGTCAAATGACCAAGTTGACTTGGTTTGACCAAATTGATGAAAACTGATCAATCAAGGATGATTATCAATCATCATAGGAGGTCTTGAAAGGTTTGGTTCAATCCAACTTATGTAGGATTCAAATTTATTTCAAATCAGATAAATTGGTCACTTTGGGTCAAGTGGACCAATTGGGCTTAGTTAAATCGATTTTGGGTTGAATTTTAGTTGGATTTATATATGGATTTACGTTGAATCGATTGGTCTGTAGCTTTGATTCCAATTGATTTGGGTTCAAATGGGTTTTGGCTTATTTGAATATTTCAAGTCAAATGGGTTAGGTTAGGTTTGATTGAACTGATTTTAACTTAGGTTATTTGATTGTAGATTCCATTTATATTTGGGATGATGATTGAGGAAATAATTGATTCATGAGAAAATCAAATGAGTTTGACTTAGATTGAAGGAAATTTTGGTTAAGTCCATGGGATCAAATCATATGGCTTAGGCTATGTTTGATTTGGTTTGGCTTAATTGGTTTGAATTTCAATTTTGGATTTGATTTAGTTTTAGGATGATGATTAAATAATTAATTGATTTATCAGAAAATTAATTATGTTTAATTTAGATTAAAGGGATTTGGCTAAGTCCATGGGATTTGAATCATGTGGCTCAGGAAGGCCTGATTTGATTTAAATTTGGTTTGGTTTGAATTGATTTGAAATTAATTATCGATTTGATTTGGATTAGGATGATGATTAATTGATTTATTAGAAAATCAAATGAGTTTGGTTTAGATTAAAGGGATTTGGCTAGGTCCATGGGATTTGAATCATGTGGCTTGGGAAGGCTTAATTTGATTTAGAATTTGGTTTGGTTTGGATTGATTTGAATTTAAATTATGGATTTGATTTGGATTGGAATGATGATTAATTGATTTATGAGAAAATTAGTTGAGTTTGTCTTAGGTTAAAGGGATTTAACTAAATCCATGGGATTTTAATCATGTGGCTTAGGAAGGCATGATTTGATTTAGAATTTGGTTTGGTTGGATTTATTTGAATTTGAATTATGGATTTGATTTGGATTAGGATGATGATTGGCTTGAGAAGGTAGGTATGGATTTTGTTATGCTATAGGCTAGGTAAATGTCCCTAATCCTAAGACATACCCTAATCCTATGATAAACCCTTATAAGTCTCTAGGCTTAGATTAAGTGTTCACCTAATTGCTAGAAGTATCTTATGACTAAGGAGAACCTAGTGTCTAGAAAACTCCTAAATCTTAGGAGAGGAGATTAAATCCTCATCCAAAAGTTCAACACTCTCCTTCAAGAGTGTGTTTATTGATGAGCTCAACATCAATAGAAGAGAGGACATGATAGTTCCGTACTTCCGTCGATACAAACTCATCTTCCAGGCATGCTAACTCTTTAGTGAGCTTAGCTAGAGCATCAGCTACAATAGTTTCTTCTCAAGGAAACCTATAGATGGTAAACTCTAGAATTTGAGCCAACAACTCCATAATGTACTTGTGGTAGTGATGGAGCTTAGGCTTGAGAACTTTGTAAGACCCAGCAATTTGGTTAACCACTAATTGTAAATCCCCAAAGATGTTTATGTCTTCATTACCTAAAGAGATGGCTAACTCTAAACCATGATCATAGCTTTATATTCAACTTCATTATTTGTGCATGGCTTTAATAAATGTAATGAAAATCATAACATACTATGATCAACGAAGACTATTCTTGTCTCTACTTTACCTTAGGGAATGATTGTGATTCTTCTCTTCTTTGAGAGGAAGCAGTACCATCAAAGTATATCTCCCATTGATGATTATTTGTACCCCCTAAACTCATGATATGTTCATCTAGAAGGTCATTATTTAGAGGGGAATGAATAGGGTGAAGTTGGGCTGCTAGGTAACATGAAGGGAGAGGAAGGTGATGTCAAACTACTATAGAAACATGGACCATCATGCCAGCTGTCTAGATAGCATTGATCATGTCATAAGATATTACTGTGGATTAACTCTAGAAATCAAGTTGACTTTGTGAGAAAGCATGTAGTGTGGTAGATTTTGAGCGATGAAGATGAGAGCTAAGCAATACTTCTCAATGGGTGGATAATTTGCTCGATAAAAATTAGATGATGACTTAGATAGTATAGTTTATTTTCCTTCCCTTCATTGTTTTCTTGAGCCAACAAAGAACTAAGGAGTCATCTAATGCTATTGTATAGAGTATAAGAGACTTACCACAAATAGAGGTGGTTAAAAGTAGTGGCATCATAGGGTACTACTTGATGCTCTCAAATACCTATTGGCATTTATCATCCCATTTGAACTTGGCATCCTTCTTGTTTAATGTTGTAAATGGTTTACATCTGCCGGATAGGTTGGATACGAAGCATCTTAGATATCCCAACTTTTTTTGGAATGATCTAAGTTGGGTTAGGCTATTAGAAAGTGACATTCTAATATCACTTTAACTTTCTTAAAGTCAATTTCAATCTCATGGTATCGCACAATGAACCTTAGAAACTTCCCTAAAGTTACCCTAAATGAACACTTTAAAGGGTTTGTCTTACCATTGTTTCACTCAAAAACTACTCTCAAGTTAAATAAATATTCTTCTTTTTCTTTTCTTTTGACTATAAGATCATCAATGTAGTATTCGATATGATGATGGATGAGTTCATCAAAGGTTTGAGTGATGGCCCGCTAGTATATAGTGCTAATATTTCTAAGGTCAAAAGCCATGACCCTATAGCAATAAATTTTGCTCGGGGTTCTAAACACATCTTCTTTCATTTTCAAGTGCCATTTTAATCTGATTGTCTCTAGATGAGCCATCATGAATGAGAAGACTATATTACATGAAGCAATGTTCACCATCTATTTTGGTATAGCTAATGGGAACTCCTCTTTGGGACATTCCTTATTAAGATCCCTAAAATTGATGCATATCTGAATTTAGCCATTTCTTTTCTTGAATAGGACGACGCTGGCCAATTAGTGGGTATTTTTCTTTCTGGATGAAATTGGAATCAATTAGCTTCTTGACTTCTAAAGTAGCCTGTTGCTCAATGTCCAGTCATATGTGTCTAAAAGCTTGTTTGACTGGGCTAGTTTATGAACCGTAACTTCAAGAGCTAATATGATCATTTCTTGATAGCTCCATGCAAACCAATTCTTAAACTGTGAGAGTAGACTAACTAATTAATTTATTTTGGATTCATTCAACAAGAAACTAAGGTATGTTGGGCATGGATCATCTTCAGTGCCCAAGTTGATCTCTTTTAGCTCATCAATGGTTGACTTAATTTTTTCCTCCAGTTTTGGGGGTGCATCACTGACTTGGAGATCATCCAGATCATCTAAATTTCTAAGTACACCAATATGATTTGGTGTTGTTAAGAAATAACTTATCAAACTCTAGATGATTGGTGATGACTAAGCAATACTCATCATCGTCTATTAGAGCCGCTATACCAAAGCCAAGTCCTGGACTTGATTAAGAATTCTTGCATTTATTATCCCACAACTTTTTGAAGTATTATGACCTATACATAGATCATGAATGTGGAATTAAACCTTTCTTTGCTAAAATTTAAACACAAGAAAAGTACCAATCAAATGGAAGTTCTATTAATTCATTGAATAAATTGTCCTCAAGCTCTACATCAACTTCTAAGCTCGAGGATGCTTTTCGTAAATAAAATCTTTGAGGCTTAGCATCTATTTGCAGTTTGGGAGAGTCCTTAACTGCCAAACCCTCAACATTTTTTTGGAGAAAATGGGGTTAGAGTTAAGGTGTTCACATCCTATCTCACAGCTTCACATAATGGAGATTTAGATACACTTATTCTTTATTTAGCGACACTATCCGGATCACTGCCTAACTTGAGTGTCACTTCCAACTGAGTCTTCTAGAATGGAGAGGTGGTTGGTGTGCTGACTACATAAGACTCATCCTACTAATTAGATTCTAATTCTATGTGAATTACAGGTGTACTCTTTAATGTTGAGATAAATCTCTGGATAAGTGGTAGGTATGGAGGTCTCCCTCCCCTGGCACTTCTTCTGAGCTTGCCTCTTCTTTATCCTAGAGGAGGTCAAGACATCTCACCTACTCATTGGAAAGGAGTGGTGAAATGTGGGTGGAATTCAATATCAAGCTCTACTTCCTCCCCAAGATCTTCTTCTTGCTCTATTTTCTTTTCATTTTATTTCTCTTTTTCATTTTATCTTTCTCTTTATTTTCTTTATTTTTTTCTTTTCTTTTTCATTTTGAATCAATTCATGATAATAGACACTTTATTACTTGGGGAGATAATAAACCACATCTTCATAGAGTCTGACCTCATGTCCTAAGAATGGCTTTAGATCTCCTTCAAAATAATACTTTATGCTATCTTATATAAACCTGACTCACTGATAGAGAAAAGATGGTACCATATTATTCTCATGAATCTAAAGTCACCCTACCAAATCATTGAAAGATGTACCTAAATCTATTATATGAAATTTGGCTTCAGTCTTCCAATCATCTATCACCAATGATAGTGTGATGGAGCTTAAAGATTTTTTTGCCTTGCTCATTAAATCCTTTCTACATCATCTTTTCATATTAAAATTTAGTAATTTTAATCCTCAAAAAGGTGAGGGTTATTAGGCTCATAATATTTACTGATGCACTCGGGTCAACAAGCACTCTAGATAGTCTTAACTTGCCAACATCTACTTTAATGTATAAAGGGAAATTATGCTCTATCATCCCAAGCAATAGGTCTTCATTAGAAAAAGTGACTCCTAGGACTTCCTTAGAGAAACATGCCTCTTCTTCAATTGGGCTTATAGTGGCCAACTGAGCTAAGCATATTTGATGATCATGTAGTGCTTTGATTAATGATCCCCTCATCTCTTTGGATAAGATAAGCACATCACATATGCTTAGCTTAGCTTGCAAACTTTTTTAGATGTGTCAAGACATTGTAGTCAACTTTGGGCAGGTCTTCATAAGCATAACCAAAGATGGAGTATCTTGTGGAGGGTAATATGTTCACTAGAACTAATGACTTGTTTACCCTTATCTTGAGGTGATACCCTATGAGATAGAACTTTTTCACTATTGAGGTTGACATCAATTATTTTCCTAAATGGAGGACTTGTAGTAAGTTCAACCTGCACAGCAAGTATACCTATAGCTTTTTCTAAAGAATCTTTTGAGTGAGATGACTCCAAATCTATCTCAAGTGGTGAACCATGAAGATTTAGAAAAGGAAAATCCATTTTTGAATCAGAGAGAAAGTGATTAGAATTATTTAGATTATTATTATTATGACTTGGAGAGCTTTCAATAGGAATGAAATCACTAAGATCATCAAAAAAAGAGATAGGACCTAAGTAGAATTTTTCTTCGTCATTAATTTATTGAATTTTGGAGGTACAAAATAGAAATCATATAAAGTAAGTGGCATGATTGGCTTGGTACCCTTATCCACAAATATAATGCTCTTAGAGGTAATAGAGGAGCTAGTAAAGGTAGTAGCTATAGTGGTGGAGGTAGAGATGCTGGACTTGATTGATGGTTATTCTAGTGGGCTATCTAGAGCATATGGTGTCTGCTACTACTTGGCTTCCACCCACTCTAAGACAGGTGCTAGTATTTGACCTTGAAGAGCTAAGATAATTGACATTAGCTCTTCCATCTTCCTCTCTATGTGATCAATCTGGCCATCCTTTTGTTTAAGCTAATGCAGAGGTCACTGGGTTGAGTTTGATGCCTCATCTTCCTAACTACATCTTCTTAAATATCAGTTTTATAGTGTCGCTATCTATGGGAGGAGGTCCTAGTCTCTACCATATGGACCTCTACTATGTCATCCAAGAGGTCATCTTCCTCCATGTCAAGGTCGACCTTCTCTTCATCACTTTCATCCCTCTCCATATCCTTAATGGTTTCCTTATATTATGTTAAGATTTCTTCAAAATACTTACCATCTATGTTTGTGGGATCAACAAGGACATATCTAAGGTGATGATCCTTTATTATATGAACCTCAGTAGAGGGAGTGCACTGAACATCATAGGGTGATGAAGTGTTGACCATGGGGACCTCCCCCTCATCCTTTTCCTCTTCTTTCTTCTTCTTCTCCTCACCCTATAATTTTGGTAAAATAATGGCAACACCCTTGGGCTGCCACTCCTTCTCAGCTCAATCTCACACCATTGGTGTGAGAAGATGAAGTGTGCTCCTTGGGTTGTAAACAAATCACCAAGAGTGAGAATTTCTCTTTAGATGCAGACATTTGGTATTTAGCATTAGCTTTGAATGGCGGGACATGAAAGGGTGACAGTGGATGATGAATTGAGTGGTGTTGAGATGGTGGTGGCATTGGTTGTACCTCTATCAAGGATCTCCACCTCTAAACAAAATTGGTGAGAACTATACTATTTGAATGATCAGCTATGTCAACTCATTGGTCGGGGTAGTGGCTAAGTAGTGCACTAGACAAACCTCTTCTTATCTTTCTCGCCCACTTGGACTACCACTTTAGCCTCGGTGGACCTCTCTTGGTGAATTTGGTCCCTAACACTCTTATGGATGAGCTATCTTAATCCATGAATCAAGGTGAATTCTAAGCATCCATGGGCTATCCCTCCTAAGCACAAACCACAGACTAGCATAGCGCTTCCTCCTCTCCCTAGTCAATGTCCCATACTCCATAGATTATGGGGGTGATGTTGTTATCTTCCTAACATCCTCCTCTCCCTTTGCAATTGAAAGAGGGTGAAACCTACTGCCACCAAGGAGGGGAGAGATCTCACAAAGGGAACCATCTTAGCTACATGGGATACTGACCCAATCTCTCTAGTCATCCGCTCATAATATGTCTTCAATTTGTAGTTCTTATTTTGGCATTGAGTCTTGGTCAAAAAGACATTGTGGGATCCAGAACCAACCTTGTATGTGGAAGGGATAACCTCTGATGCAAGTATTGCCTTCCCTTTAGAGGTTGGGGCTATCACAGAGGTGGTTTTAGTCCTAACTACCCCAGAGGTAAACATAATTGGCACTCATGGCAAGGGAACCTCTATATATTTCCTCTTCAAAGAGAAAAACTCAGTTTCAAATTACAGATTGAATTGAAGAAGTTTCTTCTTATCAGCCACCTCCTCCCTACTGATGGTGTTGAGGGCTGGGCAATCATAAGTGATCTTAAAATGCATAAATCCCATGCCAAACTTGATGATGGGAGCAGTGGTGAGTATGTCTTGATCCATGGCCAAATCTATAGTAGAGATAAAGGAAAAAAATATGCTTTTTGGATGACATGTTGTTGTTTGGAGATGGAAGAGTTGATGACTTTATCTCTATTTGAAGAGAGGGGAAGGGGTTAGTGGATTTGATTGTATTCTTATTGTATGATCGAGCTTTAGATTTGAACCTCGCCCATCAAATATATTTGATTATGCTAGATGGGGTTCATAGACTAGAGATATTTCATTTTGAAAGAGAGACTTTAGTTTTGAACCTCACTATGAAGTGGGTTTAATGAATTTTTGAGAAATAAATGAAACTAATTTGTCAAATTTAGATATGACAATAGGTTGAATGATTTTATGATTTCTTCTTTGGAGTTACATGATTGTTTTATATTTATTTCACTCCACCTATCAGAGATCCAATAGCAATTCTAGAATCTACTAGAGAGAGGCTATAGAACTAAAGGAGATGTTGGCAATACTTGTCCAAGAATAAAATGGCAAGGAGTCCAATAGAAATAAAGGTAGTCTTGGACACACAAAAACCATAAGTCCACTACCAACATTTGGAGATAATGATTGATTACTAAAGATGGAGAAAGGAACTCTCCCCAATGGAGTTGTCAAAAAAATCTGTGGTCTTTTATTTGGAGTTGTAGGGACACCATGCAAATCTTAGGGGGTACTTATTGGAATGATTGAGTACGACATCAAGGTATGATGCACCATCTCAAAAAATAGAAACATCACCCTATGATGGACTCAATCATCTTTTTAAGTATTCTTAAGGTAGATAAGTTTAAATATACTAGAGATCTTTCCCTTATTTTACATGAATGAAGTAAAGTAGGGTTTATTTTATGCCAAATTTTTTGGTTTCTATGGAGGAAAGCCCCCATAGTTAATTACATTCTAACAAATGAAAATCTCTTAGGAATTCTCTTGATTAAAGTAGTCAATTTTTGTCTCCAAAGATTTCAAAGTTTGATATCAAAAAATTGATAATTATTGAAGATCAAATGGAAAGACTCAAAATAAGAAGAGTTCTTGATAGATTCCAAAGGAGAATAAGTAGTAAGCACTTATGATAGTAGGAATTCTAGTGAATGCTTCAATCTATCCTATAGTGAGGCTTTATATTTTTGAAGGAGAAAATTATATTTGTTTAAGTTGGCATTTCATTAGAATGTTAGGACTTAGATTCAAACAATAAAAGAATGTAGAAATGCCTATGATGTGAGGACTTATGCTCATAGCAAAAGAGAAACAAGAAGCCTCTGAACCTATGTCTAAAGTGTTTTAGCGTTGGCTAAGAGCTCAACCTAAATCTACTAGAGAAAGTGTGACATATTAGTTCACCTCCACTAGAAAGAGTGAATCGATCCTAACTCTTTTGAATTACAACTACCTAGAGTAGCTGCCAGCTAACACCTCTTATGATTCAAAACTATGTGGGTTGGTCTTAAGTAAATGCAAGATAGCTAGACTGTTATTATTAGAAAATAATCTAGACTCCTAAACTCACTCCCTAAGAGACTAGATTATGACTGGTGCGAATATTATAAATTAAATTAATACAATAAACTTTATAAATTTTACTTCATTTTGACTAAATAATTTGGACACACGCTTGGGTGAGTTTATGCCTACATGCATGATAAAATTAAGTTGTGGGCTAAATCAATAAGAATGGATGTTCTTGATTACAAGGGACTGCTCTCATAGGTCAAGCCATGTCTCTTATCATGCAAGAGTGGAGACCCTCTATTTGCAAGAGAGAAGATAATATGTATGCATGTTGTTATAATATTCAACCATGCAACTAAGGGGATGTTAAATCTTTTATTTTTTATAATTAGAATCCTAGGCTTTAGAATGAGGTTGTGAGTTTATTAAACTTTCATTGAAGTAACTTAATTGGAATAGAAAATTTAATTTCCTACCGCATCCAGTCCATATAGGAAACATTCAAACTTTAAAAAACATATGAAAAGTATGTCATTTTTATTGCACAATCAATGTAAACATATCAATTAAACATCAATCGATTAAAAAAAATTTAGAGATCGATGAAGTTGGGTACAACTATACACCCCAAAAAAGAAAAGAAATTTGATACCCGAGCTCTGCCCTTATACAACCTGGATGACCATTAATTTACAAATGAAATGAAGTAATATGAGTCTTCAATTATTATTCTTTATCTTCACTTCATGGATTGGTACTCCAAGCATCACATGACCTTCCAAATCTAAGCCTTCTAGCCCCTGTTCATCTTAAACCCCATAGCTCTAATCCTAATCTTATTACAAAAACTATATTTTTATGAAATAAAAATCTAACTACACTACTAAAATAGAGATTAACTTACCATACATTCAGGACAAGCAGCAAAATAGAGATTAACTTAATAAATATTCATGATAAGCTGTAAAATAGAAATTAACTTAACATACATTCAGGACAAGCAATTATATTTTTACATTGGACTTAGTACCCTGCTTTGGGTTACCGAGCCACATGTCCTAATAGATTATGCTTAAGTACTTAAGCAGTACCTACAAATTAAGGCATTTATAATTTTTACTATTACAGTGGCCCCTTAAACACAATTCCTTATAAAAATATATCATTAGTCTAATGTTTCCCTAACCTTAGACTAAGATCGGTGACTTAGTATTTTAATGTGTATACTAGGCTTAATGTGGTATGTCATAATTAAGCTTTAATGTTTAGAATTTCTCTAATGATGAATGTTTAAGTTCCTTATTAAGGATGATTACACTTTATGTGATTAATTGTTTGGAATGGATTTTAGACTTAGACATTTAATTTAATTTTGGGTTTCATTTGATTTGGAGTTATAAAAAAAAGAGAAGAGGAATAAAATCCAACTTAATTTGTTACCTTGGATTGACTATAAGGAATGGATTTTATGACTTTTAAACATCTTATTGAAATTATAAATTTCATTATTAATCCATGTGTTTGTATTTGACTTAAGAAATTTGGTCTAAAATATGAAAGGAATCTTAGGATTAATATAATAAAACCATGATTAATTTAATTATATTTTTTGACTTTGATTCATATTCTTTAATATTCATTTAATTAAATAACATATTTAATTAAACAACTAGATTTATTAAATATACATATATCTTTTGTTTATTCCACACTTAATGCATGAATGAATTAATATATATATTGTTTACATTAATTAGCAAATGGAATATGATGCATGAATCTTCTAGAAGAAATTAATTTTACCATACCTTATACATATACATACACATTAGTATATTTAACTAGTACAAGTACGTGCCATTGTTGAACCAGGGAAGTCAAGTAACCAAAGACCCCCTTGGGATTACTTAAAGTCTCACGCTCCTAGGATGTCTAAACTATATACTTATTTATTCATATACATATGTGATATAAGAATGGAATTTGTTGAATTCATGAGCCTCATCTCATATGACATTGATTTTTATGATAACAAACACATGTTCAAATTCTACTAATCAAGTTAAATATAAGTGTGCAAGAAAAATTCTTTAGCTCATGGTTCTTTAGTTATATCAAAATGATAAGGCTTTTAGACATGGACTCGGTGAGAACTTTTCTAGAAATAATTGTATTAAGGAAAATAAAATCCTAATAAAATAAATATATCATTTATTAATTTTAAACCAATCTATTTTAATTTATTTATAAACACTATATTTCATATTTATAACTATTCTTTAAAATTATTCATTTTTGCATAATATGAACTAAATGCATAAACCATGTTACATTTATTATACTTCCATGCAACTTAAATTAAGGTCACATCTTATTAAATTATTTCTATGCTAAAATATATTCATTATCCATTTGTTACATGCATAAAATCTAAATATTTTGAAATTTTTTTTATATTATTTTTCTCTCTCCTATTATCCTAGTTTTCTCTCTCCTATCCTATTTTTCATCCTAAACCTTTTTGGCCAAATTTTTTATACTTATTTGCTAAATAAATTGTGTGAGTTATTCAAAGCATTTCCAAAATTATCCCATATTTTCCTAAATTAAAAAATTCATTTATTTGAATCTTTAATTTGAATTATTTTTAAATTCAAATTGAATATTCCTTTGATTACATATGCGAATTTGAACTCCTCTCTTTATGGAATGTTATGTGGCTAATCATATGATAATCAAGTTGATTTAATTTGATTTATATTTAATTTATTTGAGTTAGTTAGAATTAGATTAAAATAAGATATGGAATTATTTTCTTTCCTTTTATATAAATTCTATTTTTGAAAACTTCCTTTGCCAAATCATATCTTTATTAAAATTTAAATTAATCTCTTAATGAAAATTGATTTAAACTCTCCAAAGATTTGATCTATCATCATTTAATTTAAATTAAGTACATTAAAATAAATTTAATATAATTTAGGAAAATAGCTTGGCTGAATTTTAATAATTCCTTAGATTTAATTTAAAATGTTCTAGAATTATATATTTCCCTCTTCATTCAACAAAGATGAATTGATTGAATATTCCATGATATTTCATTCAGTATTAATTGATTCCCATCATGGAAACTTCTTTTAGGCCGACCATATATCATGCTTAATTTAAATAAATTAAATTTTGAATTATTCCCTTTTTCACTTGGACAATTAATTGTGTCATGACCTATTTGGTAATAATTCAAACTCTTCTCTCCTCTCCCTCTCTCTCTCTCTCTCTCTCTCTCTCTCTCTCTCTCTCTCTCTCTCTCTCTCTCTCTCTCTCTCTCTCTCTTTCTCTTAGCCAATGGACATAAGCATGAACTTCTTAATTACATTAGAAATCAGGTCATATGATGAAATGATTCAATTTAAATCTCATTTCAAATTATTTTTTCCTCCATGATGCCTTGGCCAATTTTTCTATCTTGCAAAAAAATAGATTTAAATTTAATCAATTCAATTTGAATCACTTACCATGTATATTTTTGTCTTCCTTACCTTTGCTGAAATCCCTCTAATACAATTTAAATTTCAAATTGATTTCAAATTAAACCAACCTTCCATATTAGAATTCCCTCCTATCTCCCTTTGGCTGATTTTTTATCTCATGACATTTATTTTTATTTTTATTGGTTTAAGCTTAAATTAATTCCAAATGAGTTCCCCTCCTATTTTTCCTCCTCTTGGCTAACCCTCTTGACCCATTGTTTTATAAATAATGTCTCTTAGACTAAGTTAGTTTCTGTTGAAAAAATCTTTCTTAAAAAACTCTCTTGGCTGAATTTTTGCAAAACTCTTGGAGATCTCTTCTTGGTGAATCAAATGCTAATTTCTTCATCCTTCTTTCATCTTCCCACCTACAAGTGATTGGCTTAAAGATTGTATAAAAAAAGTTGGTGGATTGGTGGAAATTCCTCTTGTCTGAAAGCTATTCAAGGTTCTTTTTTATTTATTTTATTGCTCCTCTTGTGTGAGACCTTGATTTCTCTCTTGAGCTAAGATTCTTTGGTATTTTGTTAAATTGATTTGTGCTTTACACATCTATTCATACACTTTCTCAAGTTTTCAAAAAGCTTTGTGTGGTTTTAATAAAAGTTTTGTGTTTGCAAACTCTTTTTTTCTTCTTTATTTTTACATATACTAAAGTGAAACTTATGTTATGAAAATTAGATCATAAGGAACACTTATAAGTTGTAAGTTTTATTTTCTATTAAATAATTTCATACTTTGGACAAGTGATACTCCTTTTGAAAAGAGTTTTCAAATTAAGTTCATGTGATTTAACATTTCATTTTACATACTTTCATATACCTCTTTCTTGTTCTCTTGTTGGGTTGTACTTTCCCATTAAGGAAAGTACGTGTTGGGTTGTACTTGACCGTTAAAGAGAATATGTGTTAGATTGTACTTGCCTGTGAAAGAGAGTACGGGAGATTTATTGTAATCTCAACTTTGTTTAGTGAATTCCTAGCCTAAGTGGTTAGGCGTAAATGTAAGCCGAACCACATAAAAATCTTTGTGTTCTCTTTCTTTACTTTTATGATACTATTATTCTAGTGCTTCATTTAACTAAAGCGTTATTATTAAATATTTTAAGTTTTTTACAAAATGTCAAAAATAAATTTTTTTGGAGTTTATTTTTAAAACCTAAACTAATGAAATTAGGTGGGCTCAACCCAAAATTCTAACCTAAACAAAGAGGTAAACTATACACATTCAACAAATTTGAATCCATATGAGCTTAAATTAAGGTAATTCGGGTGATTAATTTAATTATCCTAATTAAGCTTAAAATCAATTAAACCCAAAGAAATTCTAACTAATTCAAAATAAATCCATAACAAGAAATCATAAATGAAAAGCTTGAAATTAAGACCAAATCAAGGTCAAATATGGTCAACCCTTTTTGACATAGGTTTGACTTATGTGGGACCCACCAAATCAAAGGTCAACCCACCAAACTTTGACCAAATAAAATCATTTCAAATGGTCCAAATGATAAAATAAATATGTTTAAACATGAATTCCATTAAGGGCTTAATTGGGCTAATTAGATCATTTGATCTAAATGGGCTTAAATGAGTCATTTTGAATTCAAATCTAAATCTAATTGAAATCAACCAAAATTAATTGTTAAAAATTATTTGGAAATGATTATCAAACATAATCCAATCATGAAAATTGACCCATTAAGCCAAACTGAATCCAATTTAACCCATTAAGCCCAATTTGGGTCAAAATGGGTTAAAATTGAAACCAATTCCAAACCAATTAAAATTAATCATTCCAAATCATCTCACACATATGATTAAACACAATTGGAGTCCAAACAGAACTTAATTAAGCCAAATGGGTCATTTTACTCAAATGAACTCAACTTAACCCATTTAATTCTAAATGGGTCAAGTTGAAATAAAATCAAAAATCATTTTACAACCTAAAAAAATTAATCAATATAAAACATCAAAAAAACATCAATTAAACATAATTGAACCTAAATCTAAGATTAATTAATCAAAATAAATGCATTTGAATTTATTTAAACCTAAGTGCATGAAAAGTGAGAATATAACTTTACAGGTTCCACTAATCACATCCTAAGTCATCTAAACTTATTCTAAAATAAGTTTAGGATAAGTGACAGACAAAATTAAGTGGATTAGAAAGATCCAAATGCATCCAAAAGAGGGAAACATCATATGGAGAAATGAGGTGTAGCATGCAAACAAGCTTCCCCCAAATCCAAGATACCCCTTGAATTCCTCCTCCCCACACCATCCTCACTATCTTGGACCCATCTAAGTCAATTGACCACCTCTTGGAGCTAGCTTCCAAGCGTGGTAATTACCTAGCTCGACCAAGGCAAGCCCCCTTACATAAAAAGATCTCAACCTCTAATGGAAAAAGGGGAAAGAGCCAATTTCAAGTTCAATTGAGCATCCCCTCACCACCCTTGAGTCAAACAAAGATGAGCACAACTTCACCCCGATCCCCTCGATGCCAGCAAGCCGAAGAACAAAAAAGCTGATGAAAATAGGCATAGCTTAGTCCATAGGCTGATTCATGAGGAGGGAATCCAATTCTTTCTTCCCAGAGCTTTGCTAGGACACCATAAAGCTGTTAGAATCAACCCCATCACCAAAGACCACCACGGATGAGGTACACCATTAAACTGACCTTTTGAGCTTTTAATTTTGAAACTTTTCAAAATGAATTTGATCTCAAGGGAGATCAAACCATACAGATGAATTCCTTTCATTGATAGTTTTCTAATCAAAATCAAAAGATTTTACCAGTTGGATTGCCGAAAATCATCCTGAATTGTCGAGTTGCTTGTAGATTTCATAGTCATTGAAGGAGAAAAAATCTCCATTATTTATTTCTTCCATTAGGAATGAATAATCTTAAGTTAGTCGCACGATTTCCTTATAGAAAAAAAGGATAATCAGAACCATTCGATCCTGGATCAAATTGTGTACGCCGCCAAAACATCATATGGAGAAAGAGTTGGAACATGCAAATAAGCTTCTCCCCAATCCAAAATACCCCTTTTGATTCCTCGTCTCCACTCCATCCTCACTGCCTTGGACCCATCTCAGTCAATTGGCCACTCTTTGGATCTAGCCTCCAAGGGTGGTAATTACCTTGGCTAACTAAGGAAAGCCCCCTTACATAAGAAGCTCTTGGCCTCTAATGGAAAAATGAGAGAGATCTAATTTCAAGTCTAATTGAGCATCCCCTCACCATCCTTAAGTCAAATGAAGATGAGCACAGCTTCACCCTGATCCCTTCGCCACTAGCAAGCTGGAGAACGACCAAATCCGATAAAAAAAATAGGCAGAGCTTGGTCCATAAGCATATTCATGAGAAGCAAACAAAATTCCTTCTTCCCAAAGCTTTGCCAGGACACCACAAAGCTGTTTGAATCAACCCCATCATCAGAGTCCACTGTCGATGATGTATGCCATTGAAAGACCTCTTGAGCTTTCAATTTTGGAACTTTTCAAAATGAAATTGATCTCAAGAGAGATCAAACCATATAGATGCATTCCATTTGATTCACTGATGGTTTTGCAACTAAAATTGAGAAATTTCACTGGCTGGATCGCAAAAAATCATCTCAAATTGACAGACAGCTCCCAACTATTGTGGTCATTGAAGGAGATAAATTCTTCACCATCTATTCCTTCCATTAAGAACTGACGGTCCTAATTTAGTCGCACAATCTGATTTCATCCTTACAGAAAATAGTGAGATGATTTGAACCATCTGATCTTTGATCGGGCCACTCGAATAAAATCATTTATGCCATCAAAATAATGTGGGATCCATGTGGATTCTGCATGGCTAAATTGGGTGGCGCCATGCTTAAAGTAGCACCACATCGGCACCACATGCCACAGACCATTTAATATGAGAAAATCTTGATTTTTTGAATTAAATAAATATTAAAAAGATCAAAAAATTATAAAAATAATATAAATAAATAAATACACATAAAAAAAAGAAATTAAGGGCTCTATGGATTCCTTTTAATGAGAGGAATCCATTAAACCCAAGATACTCAATTTTTATTAGGTAATTATAGTTAGTTTGAGTTTGAATGAAAATAATCAAACTCTAATTAATCTCAAACCACTATTCCAATTGATTTGAAACTTTGGAAAAATGAAATTAGGGATAAGATACACATTAGGTAAATATTTATAATTTACTGCAAAATAAATTTAAGGTTATGAATTTTCAATCCAAAACCTTAAGTTTAATGACATAAATTTATTATATATTTGAAAATTTATGAAAGCTTAAGAAAACAATTCATATCATCATAATAGACTATAATGAACTTAAACATTCCATTAAAACTCACTGAAATCTCATAAACCATAAAATAACCTAATTAAGTATTAATTGAATTAATTAATTCAATTAATCAACCAAAACTTTAGAAAATCATAATAAATCAACCAAATTTCCAAAAATTTTAAATAAACCCTCAACAGATGAATCTTTTAGAAATGTACATAGAGAAATTAAAACCCCTAATTAATTTCACTTAATTTATATTTTAATGAAATAATTAAAACTTTAATTAAACCCAAATTATACATCTAATCAAAATAAAATATTAGAAAAATTAAATTGGTAAAGAACCCCATTTTCCATAAAAATTTCAAGGCTAATTGATCTATTGAGTGGAAGTTACTGAATTTCTAAATTTCTAGATCAATTTAAATAAATTAATAAATCAAGAAATTATAAAATTATAAAACTTTATATAATGAACTTGAAATATTTCAAGTAATATCATAACAATTTAAAAAAAAATTTCTAACCCTTTGAAATTGAGGAAATCAATTGATTATACATTTAAAATTTAATGAAGTGATTAAGGGAAAAAACTTAAATCAAAAATTCAAATAATCAAATTTATTAATTAGGATCAATATTAGCCTATTAATTTCATATTTAAATATGAAGTTCATTAACATGTAAATCCTTTATAATTCAATCAAGATTAGTGAATAACTTAATCTTAATGCATAAATAAAGATAATTAAATAAGCTATTTATACTTACATAAGTTGAACATTTGAAATGACTTATATTAAAATTGTAAAAAACTCACTTTAAGAAATTAAACCTTTAACATATAGTGAATCAACCTAAACCCAAAAATGTAATCATAAGTTGAAATCAATTAAACCAATCTAAATTCGTTAATGTAATGCTGATGAAATGATTATGTGATCACTAATAATTAAGTGAACTTAAATGATAAATAAATCAATACATTATGAAATTAAAATATAATAAATTAATGAAATCAAACTAAAATTAAAATTAAGATATTAAACATCGAAAAACTTTTTAAGTCCATTTATGTTAATGAATAATATAATTCCAAATGCAAATAAAAGTGATTAACCAAAGCATCTAAACTTAATATAATTTATGAACTTGAAATGGCCTAAGTTAAGATTGATGCCCAAAATAACCTCAATCCCCTATGTTACAAATTAATAAACAAAATTTAATTTAAAGGGGTTGAATTAATTAATGAAATCTTAACACATGATGAAATCAAAACCTAAACTAAAAATGAGTCAAAATATTAACTTAAATGAATTAAATTAGACCCAAATAAATTCAATGAACATAAATCTTAATGAAATAAGTAAGCCAAATAAATATAATCACTTGAATCAAATCATTTGAATAAAGTAATAAATGAAATTAATTTAACTAAAATTAGATAAATCAAATAAAACTAGCACAATTAAATGAAAAATAAACTAAATCAAAAAGATTGAATATAAAGATTAAGCTATAAACATAAATATAAATAAATATAACATCAATAAATTACAATTTAAAATTCATTAAGATAATTTATCTAAATCCATTAACATAAATGAAATGAATAAATGAAATCAATTTAAATCAAGCATATTAAATAATTAAAACACATGAAAATAAATAAACATTTAATCAAAATAAAATAAAAATTAAAATAATGAATAAATCAAATCATTTAAACATTAATCAAACTAAGAAACATTAATCAAATTGAAAGAAATAAAAAGAAGAATGAATCTAAATTCAAATCGAAATCAGAATTAGAACTTTAATCAAACCAAATTCAACTAAAAAGAATTCAAGAAGAGGTGAATCAAGATACCTAGGATCTTAGTTTGGCCCTTAAAATGAATCTTTCTCTTAGGGTGAAGAGTTCATTCTATTAGGATTTAGGATGTTGAATAAAATGGGTTCCGCCAAAGTGCAATTAATTATATTCTTCATTCTTGAAAACTTAAATTTCATTTTAATATAAAATGAATAAAAAATGGAAATGAAATTACAAATAGTTAAATTATTTAAATTGAAATGACACATGTTAAATTAAACCAATTTTAAAACTAAAAGAAATCAAAAGAATAAAAACAAAATCTTTTCATAATTAGCAACATATGGTATATAGTTTCAACACTTGAGGTCATAGGAATACTGGCCCAAAGGATGTTTTGATATCTTAAATCTTCGGTGTAACAATGACACGTCCTAAGAAGTTGAATTATGAAAAGTAAAAATCTCACAATTAAATTAAATTAAATATAATAAACTCAAATTGAAACATGAACTTAAAAAGACCTAATATAGCCTTACCACACAAGCTCATTTCCTTCACACACCATGATAATAGGTTACCAACCCTAGATTTAGGTTAGGTCAATTTGTGATATAATATTTTATACTAGATACCTAGGAATATTTTCCTGTTAGACTAGATGGTAGGATGTTCTTTTTAAAACTAATGCTATATTCTATAGGGGGTTGTGCTAAAAGGGACAGATGTAATAAATTATAAATAAATGCTATTTTCTTGTAAGTATGCTTAAGTCCTTAAGCATAGCCTAATAGCATAGGTGGTCTTGGAAAGCAACTAATACTATGCTTGTATGTTTACAAATATAACTGTTAGTGTACTGTTTGAATTTTCTAACATTTATTTTGTAGAGCTTAGGAATTTCTTTTTTGAATTTTAAATACAATTTGAGCCTACAATTGGGCTAGGATCTATGGGGTCTAAGAATAGTAGGAGTTCACTGTACCATTCTGGTGTTCTCTTATGAAGCCCATATGGGGTTCTTGAAGAAAGAGACGATCCTAGAAGAAAGCCCATAAATCTAAACTTGTAATTCTAGGCTGGGTTGTATAATGGCAGAGCTCGGCTGCCCATTTTTCCTTTTCTTTTGGAATGTATAACAGTACCTGTCCGCACTGACCTATTCTTTTAATTTAAATTTGGCTTGATTTACTTTGGATGCACAATAGAATCAACCTACTTTCTTAGGTTTTTTTCTCTACTATATTTTCTATGATAAATGTCCATATGTTAGGCTCTTAAGAAAAATAAATTTTCTACCAACCTAAATCTAAATAACTTAAACAAAAATAAAGAAATTCAAAACTTCTCATATAAATTAAATACCTAGGAATAACTTAAAATTAACTAGAAATAACTACCTTTTGCGAATCATGCTATCATATTATTTTAAATTCTTGAATTGAGTGCTTCACCCATTCCACATAATGGGCACTGACCTTTGAGGATGACCACCTTCTCGAGAAAGTCTACCTTGTCTTCTTGATTTGGCCCATGACCACTTCTATTTATATTTCATTGTAGGTATAAATTACATACCCCAAAGGCCTTAAATGAATTATGAGTCAAAATATTTAAAATTTTAAAATTATTACATTAGCTCGGTACATATCATACCCTACATGATCTTAGGGATTAGGCAGTGAGTCTAGGTTTTTAGATTTCTTTCTAAAAATATAACTGCCTAGCCATCTTATATTTATGAGACTTGAATCATAGATTTAAAATTCACTTATGTGGTATTGGCTAGCAGTCCTTTTACGTGGGTTTTAAGTCTAGAAGAGTTAGGGATAGGTTTCTTTTCTCAAGTATGAGAGAAAGAGCAAATAATTCCCAAAAGTCAAATTAGGTAGAGCCTCTAACTTATGTCAGAAGCAATTATAGACTTAGGAACTAGAGCATCCTACAGAAGCAAGTCTTCAACCCTAAGCATTTCTACATTCTAATGCAGCAAAAATATAAGCCCTAGATTTCTAATAAAATATCGACTCAAAATTTAATTTAAATTCCAAAATTTAAAGCCTAATGGTAGGATAGTTGAAATGTCTATTAGGTATCCCAATATCTATGGACATTTCTTACTTTTTCCTAATTAATCTCCTAAAGAACTCCTTCCACTTTGTAGTGTTCCCTTTTGAAACTTCAATTTAACCATCCTTTGAAACCAGATTTAAAATCTGTAGAAATAAATGCCTATTTCTTCTATCAAGAGTATTCTTAGGAAGAGATCCACATTCCTAAGATGTAATTAACTATAAGAGCTTGTCGTTATAGGGAACCATGATTCTAGTATAAAATAAACATTACCCTACTTTTTCATGTAGTTCAAGGGAAGAATCTCTAGAATATAATAAGACCCATTAGCCTTAAGAGCCCTTATTTAAGTGATTAAATTCATTATAGGATAACATATTTATCTTCCAAGATAAGTTTTGTATTCCTTAATGATGATTTTGATTACCTAAATAAGAAATTCTTAAAGTCTATGTGGTACCACAAAATTTTCCCACAAAGATAATTTTTGCGACACTACTGGGGAAGGGTTCCTCTCTCCATCTTTAGAAATTGGCTTTTATTTCTTTATATTAATAATGTACCTATGTTTTCACAAGTCAAAATTGCCTTTCTTACTGCTGAGTATCTCTCCATTTCATCCTTGGAAGAATATACTCAACATCCACTAATTAGGATATCAAAACTTTCCCATTTATTGAACTCAAATGAGATAGTTCTACAACTCATTTATTTCAAAAGAATAAAATATCTTTTAAAAATTTTAGCCATAACAAAATAGTTAAGTCTTTATAATAGATCAAAAACTTTTTTTTTACTATGTTAATTAGCTAAGCATATGTAATTTTTTTATTTAAAAATAGAAAATAGTTGGGTAACTTATCTTTGCTACCACATTTAGGATTAGCTTCTTTGTCAGTAGTAGTAGACTAGCTGATGGCACTATCATTAAATTTAGAGCTGGATTTAAAAATCTTAACATTACAACTAATGGAGTAATTATTGGTCCTGTCACTGAAATGGTTGTTTAAGGATAAACAACCCATTTTGGAGTTATGTAGTGTGCCCTATTCTACCCCTATCATTGGTAAGGTAGTCACTATTAAGGCCACTAAAAAGGTCCAAGTATGTCCTATTCCAAAAAAGCTAAAATTTTCTACTATAGAAAGATTACCTGTTTCATTCTTCCTTAGCACCTTTGAGGTAGGGTCAACCTCTAAGCCTTCCCTCAGGACTAAAAGTCAGAAAAATCACAAAGCTAGGAGGCTTAGCAGGAAAACAAAAGGAAATGGTAAAGATAGAGTTGGCTAAGGAAAGAGATGGATATACCCTTCCTGATATTTTTCCAATTTTGAGAGGTAGCAGATTCCATCCTCTTTCTGCAACCCAAAGAGAGGAGGATGTATCTAGTATAGCAAGTTCTCCACCTCGCCCATTCACTTATGAAAGTAAGAAAAACTTTAAAATAATGAATAGGGAAACACATGGTATATTACGTTAGATTCTTCATATGACTCCTAAGTCCTCCTCTTACACTAAAGAGAAGTTACTTAGGGTAATGAAAGATCAAGCATCTAGAATCCTTGAGAGAGGTTCTAAGGTGACATGCCACTTCCTAGAATAAAGGGAAGGGAAAGGTGGTCCTCCCTCCTAAAAGAAAATCTTACCATCTTATGCTTGTTATACCAGATCAGTATCACCATACGAGAAGATCCTTGACCTAGCATAGGGAGCAACTTATTTATTTTGGGAGAGACAAGAGGACTTTGCCTTAAAAGAATATAATAAAATCTATATCACAAAAGTTACATTGGCTCCTGAGCCAAATGTTTCTTCACCACCACCACCATTAAAGAAAGCACCTATTACCATGTCTATCATAGAAAGGCCTTCATCACCTTCTTTTGGGCTCTGAGCTAAAGGGACATCTTTATCTCATCTTTCCAGTAAAAGAAAAGAGTCTTCTCATTCATCCCCAATGGTGTTTATTTTTGGGATGTGTGACACCACTTAGATCTTAGGGGGTACTTATTGAAGTGATCAGGTATGACATTAAGGAATGATGTACTATCTTGAAAGATAGAAATTACCACCCTATAATGGACCTAATCACCTAATAAGGACTCCTAAGGCATGATGAGTCTTGAATATACCCAGACTTTACATGAAAAAGTAAAGTAGGGTTTATTTTAGGTCAGGTTCATTAAGTTCCCTATGGAGGCAAGCCCCCATAGTTAATTACATCTTAAGGAATGAGAATTCCTTAAGAATACTCTCGATTAAAGTAGACAATTAGGGTCTCCAAAGATTTCAAGGTTATGACTATCAAAGGATTGACTATTTTAGAAAATCAAATGGGATAGATCAAGAAAAAGACTTATTTTTAGAATCCAAAGGGAGAAAGTAGGAAATACTCATGATACTAGAAAGCCTAGTGAGCATTCCAATCTACCTTATAATTGGGCTTTAAATTTTTTGAAATTTGAAGAGAGATAATTATTTGAGTTGATATTTTATGAGATTGTTAGGGCTTATCATTTCACAATATAAGATTATTGAAATGCCTAAGAGATGAGGATTTATGCTTATAGCCCGAAGGAAACAGCTACCTCAAATTCCTAAATTAAGGAGCCTTGGTACAAAATAAAGACACGATATAAGTCTAAGTGAAAGGTGGGTATTTGATTCACCTCCACAAGAGAGGATGAACCACCCGACTGTTAGACTTATTATCTCCTGGAGTGACAGCCAGCTAACTCCTCCTATGCTTTAAATCCATGTAGGAAAGTCTTATGCTTTGTAAAATGGCTAGGTTATTATTCATTTAGAAAGGAGAATAAGTCCTTAAACTCACTCCCTAAGAGACTAGAGCATGAGTGCTATGAATCCATGACTTAATCTAATGCAAATTTTATCAAATTTATTTGGTTCTCTTGGACTTTTTGTTTTGACACAGGCCATGGGATTTTGTATGCCTAAATGCATGAGAATTTGATTATGGGCCAAATCAAGAGAGAAAGGGGTGTTCTTCCATCAAAGGCTCTCACAGGTTAAGCCTTCATTCTTTGGCAAAGATGGAAGTCCCCTCTTAACAAGAGGGAAATAATATGACATGCATGATATTATACATTCATCCATCCAGCTAAGGGGTTGCTAAAAATTTTATTATCTTGATTTAATTCCTAGGCTTTTATGTGAGGTTATGAGTTATTTTAAAATTTTAGTTATTAGTTGTTAGTGGGATAGAAAATTTAATTTTACCCTAAGAGCCTACCGCATCTAGGCCACACATTCAAGCATCAATCATAAAGAAACTATGAAAATCATGTTGTTCTAATGCGCAATCTAAACACAACATCAAATAATTTTATAGACTACCATAAAATACTAAAAGGCCAGTGCGGTCGGGTTCTACCATACACCCCAAAAATAGAAAAAAAAAGATGGGTATCCGTGCTCTACCCTTATACAAACTAGATTACAAAAAAATAACTCATGTTATGGGAGTCTTCTTATCTTCATTTCTTCATTCTCTTTCTTTTGATTTGATTTGCTCCAAAGGCATCACAAGGCACCCCAGGGACTAAACCTTCTTGCCACTACTCATCCTAATCCCCCATAATACTAATCTTAATTCCTAATGCAAAATTACATTAAAAATAGGAAAAGTAAATCTAGCTACACTTGCAAAACAAATGTTAGCTAAACACACCATACAACCCAAGCAATTATATGAATAATTTGGACTTAGCACCCCACACATGGGTAACCAAGCCCACCTGTCCTAACATGAATTATGCTTAGGGGCTAAGCAACCTGCACAGCAAATGCATTTATATTTTTATTACAGTGGACCCTTAAGCACAACCCCCTTTAGAAAACATGATTAGACTAATAACGGCCTAATATACAGTCTATGAAATATACACCCTAACATCCAGTCTAAAAGATTACATCACAAAACAGAACACAACATCATACATACAAGGCCCTAACTTAGCACTAGAAGTGGTGACTTAGTATTCTAATGTGTGTGCTTAAGGCTTGTGGGGCAAGACTTTACTAGGCTTCTTTAGTTTAAGTTTCAATTTGGAGTTTGAATTTATTTAAATTTTACCTTTGGGTGATTTCAATTTAAATGATTCAATGATTTATTTTTTTTCATTTTTATTTCACTTTTATTTGGTTAAAAGGATGTTTATGTTTTCAAGAATAAAAAGTAGAATGAATTTCATTTGTAGATGAAATTCACCCTATTCTACATCTTAATTCCTAAAGAATCTAACTAATGCCCTCAAGTATCTTAATTAGCCCATTTGAATTTGTGTAATTTATTTGATTTGATTTAGAGCTTAGAATTTGAGTTTGTCTAAGTATTTGATTGATTGATTTTGATTTAGATATTTTGGTTTAATTATATCTTGATAATTCAGTATCCTTGATATCTAATGAAGCTTAAGTTTATTTAAATTCATGTGTTTTTGATTGGTTAATTTCTGATTAGATGTTTTGGTTTAATTAAATCTTGATAATTCAATATCTTTGATCTTTGATGAAGTTTACGTTTGTTTAAGTTCATGTTCTTTTGATTGATTAATTTCAGATTAGATGTTTTTGGTTTAGCTAAATCTTGATAATTCAATATCCTTTTGAATTAATATTTAATTCTTTTCTTTGATTATGGTTATGTGATTTAATTTCATGCTTATTTGATTATGGTTCATTTATTTATAGATTGATCGGATTAGATTAATTGAAATTTTATTTTGGTTTTAAGTGATTTTGATTCTTTGTAAATAGGATTTTATTTTTAATCACATCCATTTGTCATGTTCATCAATGTTTAGGTTGTATTTTGATTTCATGCATTAGATAGTTGATTAGTTTATCTTATTTAAGTAGGTTGAATGAGATTTGATTTGATTACATATTAAATTGATGAGAGTCTTTAATTTAATTTAATTTGATTTGATTTGATTATTGGTCTATGGGTTTGCTTAGGTTCAATGTGATTATGTGATTAGTTTAATTAAGAAGTGTATTAATATTAACTATAAAGGTTTGTTTAATTTTCAATTTGATTTCATATTTGTTTAGGTTAATGATATAATTAATGACTTAATAATTTAGGTTTAATTTAGGTTTTGATTAGTATTTAATTGCATTCATGTTTGATTAAATTTAAGTTTAATATGATTAATTTGATTAACTTAATTAGTTTATTTAAGAGGTGTGATCAATTATTAAATTAAGTAAAGATTTGTTTAATTTTATTTTAAAATTTCATTTCATATTTATTTAGGTTATGATGTAATTAATGATTTAAGTTTAAATTAAGAATTGATTGGTATTTAATTGCATTTATGTTTGATTAAGTTTAAGTTTAATATAATTAATTTAATTGACTTTAATTAGTTTCCTTTAGATATGTGATCAAATTAATTAGTAGATTAATTAAGTGTTTGATTTGAATTAATTTTAATTTGATTTATAAAGTTAATTTAGTTTATTAAGATGGTGGATTAATTTATTAAGTTTTCATTAATTACATGTTTGATTAATTAAGTTTGATTAAGGGTAATTAGTTTAATTAAGGAGTTTGTTTAAGTTAATTATTAAATTAAATAAAGATTTATTTAATTCTTAATGATGTAATTAATGACTTAATGATTTAGGTTTAATTTAGGTTCTGGTTAGTATTTAATTGCATCTTAATTATCTTTGATTAAGCTTAGGTTCAAAATTATTTATTTGATTAATTTGATTAACTTAATTAGTTTACTTGAGGGGTGTGATTATTAAATTTAATTAGGGGTTAGATTTAAGCTTAATTTTAAAGTTAGCTTTCATGTAACCTATTTAAATTAATTTGACTAATTAAGATGATGGATTAATTTATTAAGTTTGCATTAATTAAATGTTTGATTAATTAAGTTTGACTAAGGGTAATTAAAATTTTGAATTATTATATTAATTAAAGTTTTGTTTAATTAGAGATTAATGACTTAATTTCCCACATGTGAGTGATTTGATTTAGTTAATTGTTTTCCTTAAGTTTGATTTGATTAAAGGATTATTGTTATTACCATCATTATTATTAAGTGAATTAATTGTTTATTTAATTTCAATTATGTTTGATTGTTTATGATTAGAGTTTTATTTGATTTGATTCATTTATTATGTTCATTTGATTTCATTAACATGTTTGATTTAGTTATTAGGTTGAAAGATTTAATGGTTAATTAATTATATTACTCCAAATGGATGTGATTTAATCATATGTTAATTAAGTTTACCTTAATTTTATTTGGTTTAATTCGATTAGTATCAAATGGTTAAAGTTTCATAAATTTGTTAAATTTTGAGTTTAATTTAAGATTTAATCATTTAATTGAGTTTTATTAACTTAAATAGGTTTAATCATATTTAATTTAATTTCCTCTAAAGATGATATTTTTCTGATTTGAGGTTTGATCAATGATTGCTTAAGTGTTATTTTATTTTTAAATTTTTGATTTAATATTTAAATTGTTTTAGATTATGTTTTAATTAACTCATTAATTGATTAAACTCTACTCTTAAGTATTTGTTTGGGGTTCATTAGGATTCAAAAGATCACATTATTTTCTTAAGAGTCCTAGATATCAATTGAAGTGATTTAAACCATTTTGAAGATTTTTGTAGATTTTTGAATTTTTATTTGATTTATTTTATTAAAATGGATAATTTGAATTTTAAAATTTAATTTCTCTCAATCCCGAAGTCCTTTTCACTTGAAATTTTTATGGTAGGTGTGTTTAAACTTTAATTTCAAACCCTGAAAATTTCAACTTAATCTCATACATTTTTTTTGGTTTAATTAATGAAATTTGATTTTTACTAAAACTCAAATTAAGCTGAAAATAATCAATAAAATTTGGGTATTTTGGGTCTATTAGATTCCTCTCGGAAAGATAAATCCAACAATCCTTATTTGCAATTTTTGGCTAAATATTTTATTTTTTATAAATTTTTGAAGTTTGAGGTGATTTAAATTAAATTTTTTTTATATAAAAAGAAATATTCGCGGTGCTGACGTCAGCCATTGGGCGGGAAGGGAAAACTCGTGGCTTGCTCGACCGATCGATCATTGGATGGTCCAAATCGGTCGCATGATCCGAGGCGGGGTGCGTAATGTCGTGATCGCTGTCGATCACACTGTCGCGTCGGGCATCATCATCAAACCAATCCAGTCGCGGTGCCTTCCGATCACATGAACCTTGTAATGGTCCATCATCAAGCGTCGAAGGCGATCTCATGATCAGCCATCCGATCCGCCGCAGTCGAATGGCGGTTATAGCCCACCGATGATGAATAGTGTTTTCATGCTTTTTAAAGGAAAAAATGAGGGTTTCTAAGCTAAAACTTATCTAAATGGACCTGTTTTCACATCAATTCATACCACAAAAATTCTATTTTTTAATTGGGATGATTTAAACTAAAAATATGGGACTATCTAGGGGAAATTCCTAAAATTGCAAGAAAATTAACACAAAATGCATCCTAAAATTGATTTGGTGAAATTTACCTCACCAGGGATGGTTTCTGCGGAAGAAGAGCAACACCTAGGTATGTGAGAAAGCTTTATAGTGAACTTTAGCCCTTACCTCTCTTCAGAATGTCACCTTCTCTGATGTCTACCATCGCCTTGCTAGAAGAGCAATTATTTGTATTTTTGAGCTCAAAAATAGCTCAAAGGGGTGGGGGATGGGTTTTTTTTTCTTTGGGGAGCTTTTGTGGGCTGAATGGTGGTAGGAGCAAGAGATCTAAAGCCTCATCTCCACCTCCTTTTACAATGGCTGAAAATCTAATATTTTTTGAATTTTTTGGGTCCAAATTGATTGCCATCTTGCTTGGGGTGGTTGGGGTGGATGATGGATTGATTGAGGACTTTGGATTTTTCCTCCAAAGTCCTCTCTTACTATCATATGATCAGCCCTATTCAATGCGAATGTTGGGGAGGAGTTAAGTGCATGTGATGGGGGAGAGTTAAATGAGGTTTGGTGGAATCTTATATGGTGGAGGATCCTTGAGGGGTTTAAATGGGTTGGGTTTGTTTTGGGCTGATCTTAAATGAGTTTGGGTCATGTTTGATCAGCCCCCAATGCATCTTGGCTTGGTTTCAAGAGATTTGGCCCAATTTGGGTCATATTAGTTAAATTCAATTGACCCATTGCCAAATTAGTAAGTTATGGGTTGATTCATGTTCAATTAGCTAATTGAAGATAAATGTGGTGTTTAGTTTGAATTAATTTTTATTTAGGCCAAATTGACCCTTTAGGCCAATTTGGGCTAGGTTGGGTCAAATTTACCAATTGGGCTCGATTGATCAAATTGGATTTAATTATGGCTTTGGTCAAGTTAAATAATCAATTTGGAATGAACTTCAGTCATTGGTTTCAATCAATTTGGGTTAGATCATGATTTGACCTGATTTGGTCCTTTAGGCCAATTTGGGTCAATTTGGATCAAATAGCCAATTGGGCTTGGTTTGGCCCAATTGATTGCAATTGATCATCCTAGGATGATCAACAATCTTGTTGGAAAGTTTTGGTGAGCTTGGTTCAATCCAATTTCGGTTGGAAGGCTCAAATGGGTTAGGTCACTTTGGGTCAAGTGGACCTAAGTGAGTCAATTTGGTTTTTTTGGTTTGATTCGAGTTTAGTTGAACTTATATATGAGCCCTAGATTGGAATATAAATTCAACGACAATCAATTTGGAGTCTAAGGGATTTTGGCTCATTTGAAATATTTAAGTCAAAAGGGCTAAGTTAGGCTTAACTTGGGTTGGTTTAAATTTGGTTTGATGATTGTAGGTTTTATTTATAGTTGGATAAATGATCAAATGAATGATTGATTCATGAAAAAATCCATTGGTTTTGACTTGATTTAGGTATAATTTGGCTAAGTCCAAAGAACTACCTTAATGGGCTTAGATTGAGTTTGGATTTGATTTTTGATATGGTTTTGGTCATTTGAATTCAGATTTCATGTATATTTGTGAATATAAATGAAGGAATAGTTGATTTATAAAGAGATCAATTGAGTTTGAATTGGTCTAAGGGAGTTTTTGCTAAGCTTATGAATGTGGTTCATATTGCTTAGGAAGGGTCTTCGGATTTGAATTTTATTTTGGGTTTCAATCATTTGGAGTCAAATTTTGAAATTAGATTTGGAATTTGAATTTGAATTTGAATTTAAGATTTGGTTTGAGATTTAAGTCTGGGTTTGATTTGAGAAAGTGTATCTAGATTGGGTTTAGGCTATAGGATAGGTAATTTCCTTAAGCCCTAAGGCATAGCCTAATCTTATGATTAAAACTTCTAAGTCTCTATGCTTAGGTTAAGTGTTCACCTAATCACTAGAAGTGTCTTATGACTAAGGAGTTCTTAGTGTCTAGAAGAGTCCTATGTCTAAGAAGAGGAGGTTAAGAGCTCACTCCAAAAGTGAGGTCAACATCCCCTTATGACAAAAAAGTTACAAATGAGCGGCACTTTGGCATGGGAGCCACTCTTGTTACAGAGGAACCCCCACTTCTTCTAGAGGTTACGCAAAGTGAAACATCTAGGATAAAACCCATGGATGTTAGAGGTGAGTCTGATGGCATCCTTTATAGCAGTGGTATTCCACTTCACCTAACTGAAGATGAAATGAAAGCCATTGTAAAAGAGGATGGGAATTTTAAAAAATAAAAAGAATACATAAAAAAATTGATCTAGATCAGGATGAACTACTAAATGATGATCAAAGTTACTTATAGCACATATTTTTATGGTAGACACAAGGTCATCAAAGAAGAACTGGATGAAGCACAAGAAAATCATGTATCTTATCCTATATAATAATTAATCCTTTAGCTACAGAAGAAGGATGATTAGATCACAAAGATTGAAAAGAGAATGGAGGAAATAATTACAGTCATTCTATTAAACAACCTAAGGAGTCCCATCCTACTTATGAGATGTAGCTTAGTTTAGGAGAGTATCATCATCAAGAATAAAAACCTATAGATGATATATCTCCCAAAATTGACTTGAAGTTTTTGGTAGAACAACAAATAAATGAAGCATTAGCACAATCTTGTGACATGACTCTGATTTCAAATGGTAGACCTTACCTTGAAGAATTTGATTTCTTGTCATATCCTAAAGGATCCATGCCTCCCTCTTTAAGATTTTTGATGGAGAGGGAAATCCAATGTAGCATTTAGCACACTTTCACACAAGTTGTTGCAATGTCGGTGGGAGTGATGCCCTATTATTCAAACAATTTGTTAGTATCTTGACTGGGGTTGCTTTTGATTGGTAAGCAAAGTTTCCAAATAGTTCAGTGTGCACCTTCAATGAGCTAGAAAATATGTTTGTAAAAATGTTCACTAGCACACAACACCACATTACCGTAGCTGACCAAGTTGTTGAAAAATAAAAGAAAGGTGAATCCTTAGTTGATTATATTTTGAGATGGAGGATTCTCAGCTTAAAGTGTGAGCCACAATTACAAGAGCAGGATACTATTGAAATACTCCTTAGAAATATTCATGGTCTAGTGGCCTTCTTATTAAAGGGCTTTACTATTAAGGCATTCAAAAAAAATTTAAATAAAGCATCTAACCTCCAAGATGAAGCCCCTAGGATGTCATTCTACAAAGAGCACTTATCTTTAGAACCATCAAATCCTAGGAACGTACTAAAAAAGAATGCAAAAAATGTAGTAGACAAAGGAAAGGTCCTCATACAAGTGTAGGAAGAGTGGCCTTCATCTTTTAGGCCATCACAGTATCAGTTATCATCACCCCATAAGAAGATTCCCAATAGCCCTTTTAGTGAAAGAATAAACTAGTCTTATTCTTTAAAGAGAGAGGCAATGAGAAAAATCTTCAAAATTTATAAAAAAAAGCTAAATTTTAAATTAACTAATATGAAGAGGCCAGAAGAAGTCAACAAGGTGAATGAACCAAACTACTATCCATATCATCAGATGTTGGGTCACACTATTGAAGATTGCTTCATCTTCAAAGACTAGTATGAAAGAAACTACAAGAAGGGGTTGGTGATAATCCCTAAGGAGTGCCTTGTGGACCCTCGATAAGAGTTCATTAAGGTAAGTATAGGTGACTCTTCGACTTCCTCTAGTTCTTCTCTTTTAAATGAATGGGATATAGCCTTATCCCATTCCTCTAAAAAATATTTAATGAAAAAATTTTAAAATTTAATGCATGAATAGAAAAAGACCTGAAATAAGATCATCTACATTGATCCGCCAAAATCAGAAGATCTAGTTCCACTTCAACCCCATTCAGCATCGTTAGATGATCAGACAATTGAACAGAGTGGTGAGAGAGGGACGTTTATTATACCTGATAAAGTTTTGTACGATAAAGATAAAAAGGCTAGGCCTTACACTCCTTTATCTTTACACATTTTAAAGATATTAATATGCTTACCTCTAAAGGAATTTTTATATTCTTACTATTTCTGATGAATGTGTTGCTTAAAATAATTAAAAATAAATAGATGAAAAAGAAAGTTCTCATGTTGATGTGTTTTGTGAACCAGGGTCAGATACTGATAGCCTTATGGATGATTTGCAAGACAACTCAATTTGCATAGAGATAAAACTATCATATTCTGACCAATCCTTCGAAAGGATATCATTAATGAGAGCCAGATTGATACAACCCCTAGAGATATTACTGAGGTTAATCCCCATAGTGGGAAGCTTTTTCCAACTCATCTTCCTCTTCCTGCGGACAAAGAAAATTAAATTGTTCACCAAACTTCAGAACCTTTGCAACAAGATCCAGTAAATGAGCCCACCATTCCTAAAGTTGACTACAACATTTTATCCCATCTTAGAAAACTTTTTGATAGACTAAATATTTATGATGCCCTTATTCTCTCTAAAGAAATGAGGGAATCATTATTCCAGGCATTACTCAGCCCAGAGATATGCTTGACTCAATTGGCAGCAACTTCCTCAAATCAGACTCGCTACTTCAAGGAGATCCCTCGAGTTACCTTTTAGAATGCGAATATACTTTTGAGGACCACAGATCACAATCAACCTCTTTACATTTCCATCAAAGTGGATACTATCAAATTGTTAAGAGTCCTTATTGATCTTGGTGCTTTAGTTAATATTATGAACTTCAAAACACTGTCATTCTTAAGGATTGATATAAGATTGCTTAATTTTTATAACATGTTACTGAGGGGGTTTAATGAATTGAGAGAGAAAGCTTTAGGTTTGCTCACTCTGTTGTTAGAGATAGACAGATTGAAAATTAAAGCAGAATTTTACAATATTGACTCAAAGACATCCTTTAATTCCCTCTTAGGCAGACCTTGGATATATGAGTATGGGATGGTTCCTTCCTCACTCCACCAGTGAATTAAGGACACTATGGATGGAGTTGAGTATACCATAAAAGGTGACATACAACCATTCTCAATTCATGAGATTGAACTTTATGAAGACCCTGCCTATTATATGCCCAAAAGGCTAGTAATTGATCCTATAAAAATTAGTATTATTAAGGCACCAAAGAAAAGAAAATAAAATGTCATATCAAATGAAAAAAAGAAAGAAAATGAGGAAAAAGAAAAATAAAAAGAACCTCTAATAATCCAAATTGATTTGGAATCCAGTTCTGATGAAGATTCCAGTCAAAAGAAAGCCTCAACAAAATTTGAAATTTCATTAGAATCGGATTGTGATGATGAACAATTACAAGCATTAAAGGATGATCCTAAGTTATCAAATTTTGAAAGATTAAAAAAATGTTGATACTTTAACTCTAACTCCCTTTTCTCAAAATAAAATCTCATAATTAGAAGTTAAAGTAGCCCCTGATCTTATAGGAGAAGTCGGAAGAGTGTCAAAATTCTATTTTGAACCTGGGTCTTCAAGATCAAAAGTAGATGTAAAGCTTCAAGATCCATCTAAAAATGAAATAATAGAACTCCCATTTGATTGGTATCCCAAGTGTGTAAAAATATTATAAATTATAGTTTAATTCCTAATGTTTGGGCCAATGGTATAGCTCAACACATAGAATGCTTATGGCATACAAAAAATAAAAATTTTAAATCCAAAGATAGTGTTGGATTTGGTACCATTGGACCCTTGGATAATAATGAACATTGCTTAGGGATAAACAATCATATAAAGTCTAATAAGATTTTTGGAATCCTATCTAGTCCTTTAAAAGAATCATTTTTTGAAACATCATATGATCTAGATGATTTTTTAGTGTGGTGAAAATTTATTATAGATATTCCTGCCTTCGTCTATCCCTCTTCTTTTGGAAAAGGAAGGATAAATGAAAATAGAAATATATACATACCACCTCTTGTTAGGACATCACGCAGATCCACAGATGTTCTTATTAGGGTGTTTGAGTACGATATTGAGGAGAGGTGTACTATCTCAAAAGATAGAAGTCACCACCCTACAATGGACATAATCACCTCAATAAGGACTCCTAAGGACGATGGGTCTTTGGAATATACCATAGATTCTTCCCCTACTTTACATGAAAAAGTAAAGCAGGGTTTATTTTAAACTAGGTTCATTAAGTTTTCTACAGGGAGAAGCCCCCATAGTTAATTAGATCCTAAGGAATATGATTTCTTATGAATACTCTCGATTAAGGTAAATGATCATTCTCTCCAAAGATTTTGAAAGGTAGTACTCTCAATCGATTGGTTTATTTTTTAGAAAGTCACATGGGATCGATCAAGAGAAGGGAGTGTTTATCGAAGCCAGATAAAGATAAGTAGAGGATGCTTAAGATACTAGGGAGCCTAGTAAGCATCCCAAACTATCCTATGGTTGGGCTTTACATTTTTGAAATTGAATTGATTTATTTGAGTTGAATTTTTATTAGAAATCTAGGACTTATAATTCTATGATACAAGATTATGGAGATGCCTAAGAGGTGAGGATTTATACTCATAGTCTGCAAAAGGAAGTAGCAACCTCTGAACCTAAATCTAGGGAGCTTGGGCGAGGGCCAAAAGCACGACCTAAATTTAAGTCAAAAAATGGGTATTTGGTTCACCTCAACCAGAGAGGATAAACCACCCGGCTGTTTGAACTTACAACTGCCTGGGGGTGGCCACTAACTAACTCTTCCTACAATTTTAAATACATGAAGGTAAGTCATATGTTTTTGTAAGATAGTTAGGCTGTTGTTTATTTAGAAAGAGACTAAGTCCTTAAACACACTCCCTGAGAGATGAGATCATGTAGGGCATGATAAAATTACCTAAATCTAATGCAAATTTGTTACATTTTATTTTCATTTTTTTTACAATCAATTTGACACAGGCTTTAGGATTCATATGCTTAATTCATGAGAAATTAGATTATGGGCCAAAATTAGCAAGATAATGATGTGTGTTTCCACCATGGCTCTCAAAGGTCAAGCCAAGTTCTCTGGCCAATGTGGAAGCCCTTCAATAAAGAGTGGAATAATATGCTTTTTATGCATGAGGTGAGAAAAGTAATACAACATCTAGCTAAGGGTTGTTAATTCTTTTATCTTGATTTATGACCTTGGCTTTAGATGAGGTTATGAGTTATTTAATTTTAGTTTGAATTGATTAGTTTGATAGAAAATTTATTTTCTTAAGAGCCTAATTATCATCCAAGCCATACATCAAAGCAAGGAATAAACTAAGAAAAGATGTCATCTTAATGCACAAGCTAAATAAACATCAATCAATTTATAAAGCTAGCGCAAAAGAATAAAAGGCCATTTATGGTCGAGCAACACCGTACAAATCCAAAAACAAATTGGGTAGTCGAGCTCTATCCTTATACAAATTGGATTACAAATGAATAAATTACAACTAAGTAAGGAATTCATGTTATGGGGGTCTTCATTCTTCATTTCTTCATTTCTCCTTTCTTCTTTGGATGGTTGGAATGTGGTTGCTACAAAGGCTTCACATGGTACATAAGACATGGTCTTATAATAATGTTCATCCTTATACCCCATAACAATCATTCTAAAATCCTAATTGCAAAATTACATGAAAAGAGAAAAGTAAAATCTAACTAAAACCTACAAAATAAAGATTAGCTAAAACAAACCATACAATCCCAAGAATATATATGTATAAATTGGAATTAGCATCCCACAAATGGGTAACCAAGTCCACCTGGCCTATTTTGGATTATGCTTAGGGGTATAAGCACCTGTACAGCAAAAGCAGCTATATTTTTATTACAGCGCCCCTTAAGCACAATCCCCTACAGAAGATAATGATTAGACTAAATTGTTCTACCATTTAGTCTACGCACATACACCCTAACATCCATACAAAAATATTACATCATAAAATAGAAGCAAAACATCAAACCATGCATCGCCCTAACTTAAAGCTAGAATTGGTGACTTAGCCTAATGTGTGTGCCATTTAAGGTTTGTGTGGTGAGCTTAGCTAGGCATTAAGGTTGAAGTTTTCTAAATATAAAAAAGTTCAACATAGATGGGCAGTTTCATTTAAATGTTTTAGTTACTTTGGTTGATTTTATTTTATGTTTTGATTTGGTTTGAATGAATCCTACAATTAATTACTAAGTGTTGTAAAGAGAGGAAAAGAGAAGAGAACTTCTCTTTCTCCCTACCTTAAGTAATTTCTAAGGTAGATTCATATTTGATTTTTATTTAGTGAATCTTTTATCATGTGATTTAATTAATCCTAAGTTTAGATTTTCCCTAAACAAACCTATTCAAAAAGAAAGGCATTTTAAGATTAAGTAAAGTGAAATACTATCGCAAAGTACACATCACTTTATTTCTTTCCCAACATATATAACATGCATATGGATGAATCCTAAGCATATCTATACATGCAAATGAAAATATTTAGCACACATTCATGATGAATGCTAAGTGTTGTTACTTAAGGAAATTTGGAGTGTTTCATATATGCATGATTTTGTTTAGTAGAAGAGGGTTATTCTTTTATCCATTTTCCACATGCGCATATATATGTATGAAAGGCATAAGTGAGTACGATGCCATTGTTAGCACTAGGGGTGTAAGGTACAAGACCTACGTAGCACTACTTAAAGCCTCACAATCTCAGGGTTGTCCAAACTAACATACCACTTTACTTAAATACATATGCATGTACAAAAGAAATGAATGAAAAAAAAAAGATGCAAAAGTTTATGTTTGTTTGTTTAATTAGTTTATGCAATTTACATGTGTAAGTGTGAATATCCTTCTTAATTAATAGCATAGGAATGAATAGGAATGGATTTAAATAAGTGTTATGTTATTTTTAAATGAATTATACACTTTGAAAATCCTATTCAAGACTATGCTAAAGGAGAAGAGAAGGAAAGTCACACAATGCACATCTTTATGTTTATACTCACATGCAAGCTTATAAATAATTATAAGTAGTACACCTTTCAGCTTTGATATTTTATTTATGAGTTTTTAAAATAATTTTAGGTTTAATATTCACAATATCCATTCATATTCTTACTTTAGCCAAAACATGCAAATTGACATAATGGAAACATTTCATTTTTAATTTGATTTTTAAAATACATGAATGTATGATTTTCATATGGCATACACATTTAACATATTAGGAAAGAAATAAAGTGATGAAAGCATGTAAATTCATTCACCCTAATTAATTCCTAAAGACAATCGTATGAAATAAGATTATTTAAATTAAATCAAATTTGGTTTAAGGAAAGTTTGATTTTATTTTTGAGTTTGATTTCAATTTGAAAAATGTGAGAAGGTTTGTTGTTCCTAACCCATTCGCACATGTGTATGATATTTTAGTTTAATTTTTAAGTGATTAGATCAATTTTATGCTCTAGTTAGGTTAAGGTGTGAATTAAGTGTATTAATTACCCCTTACCTACACCACTTTAGCATATTTAATCAAATAATTATGAGCCAATGTATAACATAAAACCACACAAGGAATTTAATTAGCAATGCACCTAAGAAAGAAAGTGCCTAATGTAATTGGCTCACAATTAGTGATTAATTATGCTAAAAGGTTTAATTTAAGTACTTTCATAACCCTTCCTACACATATGAGTTAGATTTTGATTTCCTTAAGTTACTTAGGTTATTGAACACCTAAGCACCTACCCAAGATGAATTTATTAGGTTCATATTGATTTGATTTTAAAATTTTGATTAATTAAGCCATTAATTAAGTGATTAAATTATTTAATTAATTTTTCACCTTAATTAAATTTTAATCCAAATGAAATAAACTTAAGAAAAGAAGATATGGGAAAGAACCCCTAATCTCATTTTCTAAGTCCACTCACTGTTACAATGTAATTATCAAAATTAATTAGTGGATTTATCACCATTAAAAAAGTTAATTAACCATTTCATTGATAAAGAGAGTGATTAGGTGTGAACTAATGAATTACCCTAATTAAACCGTTTAAAAATTCCAAGGAAATCATGGGAGGCAGAGGTCATCCCGTTAATCACCCTAGGAAGTTTGGAATTAATCTATGGAATGATTAGGGAGTAATTAATATAATTACATTCCCAATAAAACCCTAATTCAGAAAATGTAACTTTTCAAAATTAATTAAAATTAATTTTAGATTATTCCTCTTTGAATTATCTTTCCAATGCTTTTTATTCTATATTTTATGATTTTTATATATTTAGTTATGATATTTTGAAGTTTCCATGATTATTAAGTAATTAAATCCTTAATTATATGACTAATCTCATCGGCGCCACGTCGACCGCTGATGCAGCATGTGCTTTCCATATGGTGTGGCGGGATTCATCACTTAAGTGTCACATTGTAGTCATGTGTCGATGCTATCGCTTCTCTCAGTCAATCAAGGATCGGACGGTTGAGATCAAATCAGTACTTTAATAAATAGAGGATCCTATGTGTCTTGATCATGGTCATCCATCCAAAAATGCGTGGATGGACTGCCCATGATCCATCCTTGAGCTCTCCTATGGGATATGGCCACCATCCATCTTCACGGGCAAGATCCAAGCTCGATTGAGCTCGGATTGAGCTCAACTTCAACCCACACCAGCATCATGCAAGGGAGAAGACATCCAATGACCAATTTTTCTTGAAATGAAAATTTCATTCATAAAAGACCATACACTTCAGATTCTAGTCATAGTTTTGATCCATACCTCACTAGAGGCTATAATCGGTGCTCAAATCCATCAAGGTAATTTCGTCTAGTGGAGATGAAGCCCTGTTTAGACATTCTAGTCTTGAGATGGAATAGATCTTCCTATGGACCAAGCTCACCTACAAATCCTTGTAGCCTTGATCGATGTCCCACATCCCTTACCTTGATAACTTAGATTAAACTTTAGTCAAGTTTGATTGAGTCCTCTAATGAAGCTTGTAAGAGGAATTGGCTTGATATTAAGTATTGAGTGAGATGGAAAAGTGGTGGAGCTCCCCTATTTTTAGCTTGAAGAAACCAAGAAGAAGAGAAATGGAAATGGGTTGAGGAAGCTTGGAGGAACCTTGGGGTGCTAGCTATGAGTTCCCTAAGCTCAATCGAGTATGAGAGTGTTGAATTAAAGCATTTTAGGGGGAGTATATCTCCCCCTAGGTAAATCGAATGGCCTAGCTTCCCTTTATCATTTTGATGCAATTCACCCTATTCAATGGGTTTGTTGTTAAGTTGTTGTGGCATGGCATTGATTGGTGGAGTGGGTAGTAGGAAGCTCCCATGTGCTTGAAATGAGTGGAGGAAGGATTCCCATGTGCTCATGTCAAGTGAGGTGGTCAATTTTGAGCTTGGGTTGGGTTTGGCTGATCCAAACCCAGTAGGTCATGTGCACCATCCTCACTAGTGACCATTTGGTCCACTAAGAGGATGTCAAGTGTCCAAGAAAAGAAATTGACCAAATTCCAAGTGGTTTTGATTTTAGGTTACCATATGGCCTAGGAGTAAAATAATCATTTGGCTTCGATTTCAGTTTGAATATGTTTGGTATGATTGAAAAATGGGCTAGGCTAAGTTTCAATTAGTTTGGAGTTAGTTTGATATGATTTGGCTCGTGTTGACCCATCTAGGTAAAAATGAGTCAACTTGGGTCAAGTTGACCAAATGGTCAAATTGGGTCAAACTAAAAGTTGGTTCAAGTTCATATGACCATTTGAAGTGTTTTGGCATCATTGGTTTTGCTAAATTTAATTTATATTTGGATTTGGTTCATTTGATTTCATTTAGGTCAAATGGGTCAAGTTGACCAATTTGACCCATTTGACCTATTTGGGTTAGGTCATGGGTTGGTTTAGGCTTCATTGGTCATATTAAATGTATTGGAATCTTTGTTTCCAATCAATTTTGATTTAATTTGATTTTGGCTCAACATGACCTTTTAGGTCAAGTTGGGTTCATGGTCAGTTGGCCTAGGTTGGGTCTAGTTGGCCAATTGAGGCTTTGGTCAAGTTCAACAATCATTTTAGAATAAATTTGACCCATTGGTTTCAATCAATTTATCTTATATCAAATTTTGACACATTTTAACTTTTTAGGTCAAGTTGGGTCAACTTGGGTCAAGTAGCCAATTGGGCTAGGTTAAGCTCAAATGATGACTTGGTCAAGTTCAAACATTGATTTTGAATTGATTTTGATCAGTGGTTTCAATCAATTTGGTGTATGGTAGATTTCAGCTAGTTTAGGTTTCATTTTGGTTAGGTGTTGACTTGGTCAATCCTTAGGTTTGACTTAGTTTGACCGAATTTGAGTGATTCATTGTCTTATGATGATTGTTGCTCATAATGTGATGCTTAGGCTATCTTAGCTAAATCTAATTTGGTTAGGATTAGAATTTGGCTCATAAGGGTACTTTAGGTCACGTTAGGTCAAGTGAGCCTAAGTGGGTCAAATGACTTGGTCAAAGCTTGATTTGAGTTTGATTGAACTCACATACGGGCTTATGATTGAAATATAAATCCATTTGCAAGTGATTTGAAGTCAAATGAATTTTGATGTATTTGATAATTTCAAGCTCAAAAGGTGAACATGAGTTTGACTTGGTTTTGATTTTTGAATTTAGTTTTGGATTGGTAATTGAAGTTTATGTTTATATTTGGTTTCATGATTGAAGGATATATTGAATCATGAAGAAAAATCAAGGGTTTGGCTTGATTTAAATTTGATTTGGCTAAGTTCAAGAATTTGACTTGAAAGGCTTAGTTTGAATTTTGATTGAATTTGGATTTGAATTTTTTGGATTTAGTTTGGATATTTGAATTTATATTTAATTTATGTTTATGATATAAATGAGAATATAAATGTGTTAAAAGAAAATTCTTTGAATTTGAATCGATTTAGATTTAATTTAGGCTAAGTCCATAAGATAGAATCAAAGTGACTTAGGAAAGATTTTTTTGGATTTGGTTTGTTTGATTTGAATTTATATATGGTTTATATATGTGAATATAAATGAGAATATAAATGGGTTATGAGAAAATTCCTTGAATTTGAATTTATTTAGATTTGATTTAGGCTAAGTGCATAGGAGGGAATCAAAGGACTTAGAAAATATTTTGGAATTTGGAATCCAATCATGGGCTTCAATCATAGGTTTCAATTATTTGGAATTGATTCATGATTTGAGAAATACCATTGAATTGGTTTAAGGTATGAGTTAGAGTTGGAGTTGATATTAGTTTGGAGTTTTGACTTGGAAGAAGAAAGTGAGGATTTGGTTCAAGTTATAGGGTAGGCAAATTTTCTAACACCCTAAGGCATAACCTATTCCTATGGCTAACTCTTCTCAGTCTCTAGGGTTAGATTAAATGTTCATCTAATCACTAGAAGTGTATTAAGACTAAGGAAACTGATAGTGTCTAAGAGAATTCCTATGTCTAATATGGAGGGGTTGAGAGCTCATTCTAAAAATAAAGTGAACAAAGGGCGCTAATAGGTGTGGTGTGACTGACAAGAACACCACACATATTGGTGTTGACCGAAATGATCAACAACATCGAACGATCAAAAACACTAACAGAAACAATCTACTCCTAACCTAAGGTGTAGAAGGAATCCATAGCTTAATGCAATGTGACTCTACTCATGTCAAAGACATAAGAGAGTGAAGGAGGGATCCACTAGGGATAGAGTATAAGAATCTTCCACTAGGGAAACGGGTTCAAGTCATCCACAAGAGGATGAGAGGTTTGATTTGATTTGAGTCTCACTGGGGAGAGAAAATGATTTGATTTGTTTAATTTATTTTGATTGTTTTGATTTGATTGACTCCACTGGGGAGATTGATTGGATTTGTTTTATTGAGTTTATTTTGTTTGTTGTTTGACTCCACTGAGGGAGGAGGGTTGAATTTGTTTCAGATTTTTAGATTTTGGATTTTGAGATCAGCCCTTTTGGTTTATGATAGATCGCACTAAGTAGGAACCATGGAGGCTTAATCCTAACTCAAATTTACCAATCCAAAGAGGTAGTCTACCAAACACATAGTAGGACTAGCCAACCAAAGGGAATATCTTTCGGTGTGCAGCAACTATATCAGGAAGAAAACATAGTAGACTTACATCCTCCAAAGTAGAGACCAATTGCTCAGGTGATCCATTGGCAAGACAATGGATTAAACCCAACCTAGGGCTGTCTATTTGAATGAATGCACTGGGGGCTTAGAGCAGCTCAATGATAGTCAAAGATTATATTTCATTTTTTAGTTATTTTGATGGATCTTATTGGTTTGTGATGGACTGTACTGAGTAGGGTCCTTCAAGGCCTAGTCCTAACTCAGATTTACCAATACAAAGGGGTAGTCTACCAACCACATAGTAGTACTATCCAACCAAAGGGGTGCCTTCCTGTGTGCAATCATTATGTTTAAGAAGAAATCATGGGGGCTCACATCTTCCAAAATAAGGAACCACTAGCTTGATTAGTTGGCAAGGAAATAAATCAAACTGACCTAGGGCTGACTATTTAGTGAAAGCCATTGGGGGACTTAAATCAATTCAAAAATAGTCAAGATTAGTTTCATTTTAGTTTTTTTTTATGGATTATGTTGGTTTACGATGGATCACACTAAGAAAGAACTTATATTAGCCTAGACCTATCTCAAATTTACTAAACCAAATGGAGTAACTTTTTGGCCAAGGGGAGAACTATCTGACCAAAGGAGTGTCTTTCGATTTGCAATGATCAATTCATGGAAAAAAAGCATGAGGACTCACATCCTCCACTACAAAAGAACACTTGGGTGATTGGTTGCTTTGGGCAACAAATTGAACCCGACTTAGGGCTGACTATTGAGTGAATGCTACTTGGGGATTTAAATCAACTCAAAGATAGTCAAAGATTAGTTTCATTTTTTTATGGATTTTGTTGGTTTTCGATGGATCACACTAAGAAGGAGCTCCTATCAGCCTAGACCTATCTCAGATTTACTGAACCAAAGGGAGTAGCTTCCCGATTAAGGGGAGAACTATCTGACCAAATGGCTGCCTTATGGTTTGCAATGATCAATTTAGGGGAAGAAAGCATGGGGACTCCCATCCTCTACTATAAAATTCCACTGGGTTGATCAGTTGCTTTGGGCAATAAATTGAACCTGACCTAGGGCCGCCCATCAATTTGTGACAGTCATGCTAGAAAGAATGCATCGTAGGCTTACATCTACCAAAACTGAATGACTACTGGGGTAACTTGCTTGTGGAAAAATAGATTGAACCCAACCTCCTAAGGGCAAATATGGAGTGAGTATCGACCCGAGAATTTATCTTAACTCAGGTAACCAAGCAATTTCTATAGGGAGTTTTGCTAACACTGCCCTAAAGATAGGATGCATGCTTGGGAAAAGAGGCCCTTTGAGGGCTTGAATTCCTAATCCACAAGCTAATATATTTGTTTATTTATTTTATTTCTTTATCATAGACCCTATTAGTTTGAGAGGGATCATACTGAGAAAGAGTTTATATCAGCCTAGACCTATCTCAGATTTACTATACCAAGGGAGAATCTGTGCATCCGCTGAATAAATTATCCAACCACAAGGGTGGCTACTAGGAAAGGGGGATTGTACGATCTAAAAGTAACCCAGGTATTGTCTAAATAAGGGTCATAAAGGATGTGATCCAAATAGAGTGCCTATAGGGATAGAGGGCCACTAAGGGCTTGATCCTAAATCCTAGAGAAAATGACATGGTTAGTCATATATCAAATAGGTATTCAGTGGCCAACTCAAGAAGAAAGTGCGGGGACTCACATCTGCCAAGAGTGGTGTATCCACCGGGTTAGTTACTATCAGCATAGTGAATACAACCAACCTATGGTGCCCATCAGTTTGCAATAATCAACCTAGGAAGAAAGCTCAGGGACTCACATCCTCCTATAGTAGAACTGATTGATGGGCTAGTATGTCTTTGGCTCGACAGGTGTTATCCGACATAGGGAGACTACTGTGTGAATACAAAGTTGGAGGATGTGAGTCTACCTTTAGAAGCCATTCAAACTATGAGAGAATCATGGACCAATGTGCCAAACATCTGGATAGTGTTGGCCGTGTCATGAGATATTATAGTGGATTGGTTCTGGAAATCAAGTTCACCTTATAAGAAAGCATATAGTGCCATAGCTTCTGAGGTGCGAAGATCAAAGCTAGGAAATGTTTCTCAATAGGTAGATAGTTTGCTTTAGCAGGAATCAGATGATGACTGAAGTAATAGAGTGCACTCTCCTTCCCTTCATCATTAGATTGGGCCAACAGAGCGCCAAGAGATTCATCCAATATAGCATTGTAGAGGTTAAGTGGCCTACCCAGGATAGACACTACTAAAACTAGTAGCTTCACCAAATACTACTTGATATCTTTGAAGGCATGCTGGCACTTGTCATCCCACTTAAACTTCGCATCCTTTTTGACAAGTGCTAAGATTGGCTTGCATCTGCCCGATAGGTTGGAGGTAAAGCATCTTAGATGCGCCACCATCCTTGGAAAGATCTGAGTTGATTTATACTCTTAGGTGGTAGCATTTCTAAGATAGTTTTGATCTTTTTTGGATCTATTTCTATTCCATAGTGTCAAATAATAAACCCAAGGAATTTTTTGAAGCTACATCAAATGCACACTATAGGGGATTCATTTTGAGGTTATAATGTCTTAATAGTTCAAAAACTACTCTCAAGTCAAAGAGATGGTCTTCCTTTTCTCTACTCTTGACTACTATATCATCAACATAGCACTTAACCTAATGATGTATGAGTTCATTGAAGATCTGAGTCATGTCCCATAGGTATGTAGCACCAACATTATTAAGGCCAAAAGACATGACCTTATAACAATAGATTTTGATTGGGGTTCAAAAGATAGTGTTTCTTTTATCCTCAGGGGCCATCTTGATTTAGTTATAGCCAGATGACCCATCCATGAAGGAGAAAACTGCATGATATGAGGCAATGTCCACCATTAATTCTAGTATAGGAAGAGGAAAGTCATCCTTAAGACATCCCTTATTTAAGTCCCTGGAATCGATTTCAAATGCGAATTTGGCCATTCTTCTTCTTAACTTGGATGACACTGGCTAACCAGGTGGGATATTTTCTTCTCTGATGAAACCAACATCGATCAATTTTTTTACTTCAGAAATGACATGTTGTTTAATATCTAATCACATGCGTCTAGGAGCTTGTTTGATAAGGTTAGCGCTAGGATCTATTGCTAGTTTATTGAATGCTACATCAGGAGATAATTTGGGCATTTCTTTATAGCTCCATGAAAAGCAATCCTTAAACTCAGTCAATAGCCTAACTAAGTCAATGGTTTCTTCTTCATTCAGCAATGAACTGATGTATGTTGAGTGTAGATTTTCTTCCTTCACAAGGTTGATTTTTTTAAGCTTGTCAATTATTGAATGGATCTCTTCTTCAAATTTTGGTTGTGCATCCTTAATTTGGAGATCATCTGGATCATCTGAAGTTTCTAAATACACATCCTCATAAGAGTTAAGGTGGTGTGAAAAAAACCTATCAGACTCTAAATGGTTGGGGACAACTAAATAGTAATCATCATCATTGACTGGACCCATTGTATCGAATCCTAGTCCTGATCTTGATTGTGCTTCCCTGCCTGTATTATTCCATAGCTTTTTGGAATACTCTAACCTGTGCTTAGACCATGTATAAGGAATCAAACCCTTCTTCATAAGATTAAGAACACAAGGTGAGTACCAATCAAAAGGCAATTCCATTAATTCTTTATATGAATTCTCCTCAAGTTCTACATCAACTTCAAGACTTTAGGAGGAAGATCCTAAAAAGAATCTCTTTGGCTTCATATCACTGGAAGACTTAGGGGCTTCCTTAACTACTAAACCTTCAGCTTTTTGAGATGAAAGTGAGGTTAGAGCTAAAGTTTCCAATCGTTGCCTGATAGTTTCACATACATTTGATTCGAATACTTTACTTTTTCTGGAGGCCTGATCTTCATCATTGTCTGGCTCGAGTGTCACCTCCAATGAAATTGGCTGAGAGGGGTTGGCTGATATACTAATCACATTAGATTCATCCTCCAAGATGGATTCCAAGTCTATGTGAATAGTAGGGGTACTCCTATGAACTGGAACATAACCCCTGTTGGCTGATGGCCAACCAGGGGATCTTCCACCTCTAAAATTGCCTATGTTTCTGCCTCTGCCTCTACTTAGTGGAGGTTGAGTCATCCTACTCGCATGTTCATATGATGGAATGAACTGTGGGTGGGATGTGATATGCGGTTCCACTTCTTCTTCAATTCCCTTTTCTTGATCACTTGGACTTTCATTTTTCTTTTCTTTTTCTTTTGCTTTTTCTTTTTCTTCTTTTTCTTTTTCTTTTGAATTTGAATTTAGCCCAAGTTTAAGAGAAAAGGTGTTTTGATAAAGATAGTAGATCGCATCCTCATATATCTTAACCTCACTAATTGAAAATGGCTTTTCATCTCCTTTAACACAGTATTCAATACTATCCTTTTTGAACTTGATTCACTAGTGAAGGGAGGATGGGATCATCTTATTCTAATGTATCTAAGGCCTACCAAGAAAAGTGGTGAATGAAGTATTCAAATCAATGATATAAAACTTGGCTTCAATCTTCAAGTCACCTATCTCCAAAGGTAACACTATAGAACCTAAAGCCTGCTCATCTTGTTCATTGAATCCTCTCAACATCATCCAATCTCCTCAGAGTGTGGAAATGTTGATCCTCAAATAGTCAAGGGTCTTTAAGCTCATAATGTTCACCGATGCATCTGCATTGATGAAAACTCTAGCTAGTCTAAATCTTCACAGGTCAACTGTAATGTAGAGGGGACGGTTGTGCTTCATGTCCCCCAGAAGAAGATCTTCATCTATGAAAGTGATCCCCTGGGATTCTTTGGAATAATGTGCCTCCTCTCCAATAACGGTTAGCTGAGCTAAGCATATCTAAGGATCAAGGAGAGCCTTGATTAATGATTCCCTCATCTCTTTAGATAAGATAAGGGTGTCGTATATTCTTAGCTTAGATGGAAACTTTCTTAGGTGAGAGAGGACATTATAATCCACCTTGGGCTAATCCTCCAAAATCATATCTAAGAGTAGAGCATCCTGTGGAGGGGCTTCTCAATCCAAATGACTTGTTTCTATCTTGGTGCTTTAGGAGGTAGAACCTTGCCACTATGGAGGTTGACTTCGGTGATCTCTTATGGCAAGGTAATTGAAGATTCTACCTGCAGGTCAGGCTCACCTATAGCTTCTTCTATGGGACCCTCAAAATCAGATGATTCCAATTCTATCTCAAGAGGTGAACCCGTAGTATTCAGCAATTGGAAAATCCAACTCTGAATAAAAAAAAGGAAGATCATAATTATCATAATTGTTGTTTAGACTTGAAGAGTTATTAATAGGAATAGATTTAGACACCCCATCAACAGTGACATAGATATAATTCAAGCTAGCTTTATTCTTTTATTTCTTAGATTTGATAGAAGGTACATAGTAGGAATCAAGTAAAGTAAGAGGGGTGAGGGATTTGATGCCCTCATCTACCGATACAAGATGTCTACAAGAAGAAGAGCTAGTTGAAGTGGAGGTACCCATTGATGTAGTAGCTGCAACTGTGGACTAGGGGCTGGACTCGATCGGTGGTTATGCTACTTGGCTATCCCTGGCTAGTATAGGCTACTGCTGCTGTTGAGCTCCCCCTTTCCTTGAGTTGGCTCTGATAACTTGCAAACCTTCTTTGATGTTGGAGGTTTGAGCTATCTCAAGCACCTATAAGGAAAGTTTCTTGATCTTTGAGACAATATTCTTAGAAATTTTGGATAAAAAAATATCGCAGCCTTCTTAGATTTTGGAAGTATCACAAGTATCCCCAAGGATTACTCTAATGGAACTGGATGGTTGTTCCACAAGGTATTCCTTCGGGATAACTATAACACCAATCTTGAAGTTATGTTCAAGCTAGTCCTTGAATGTCAAACAATCTTCCAAAACATGACCTATCATATGGTGGTAGGGGCAAAAGTTAGGATCATTAATTTTTCCCACTTTCTCCGATCTCCTAGGTTCGGGTAGCTAAAAATCAGGCTTCTTTGAGAGATTCTTAAAGATCTTCCTGATTACCGCCCTCTTAAATGAATAAGCTATCTTAAGTTTATCCAAAAGAGTAGGTGGACCATAACTACCTAGTGGCAGGTATGTGTACTGCTACTATTGATGATGTGGCTAAGGAGGAGGCAGTGCAGGCCGTGGAGGCTACTATGGCGGCCGGTAGGGCTATCTCGGTGGTGGTAGAGGAGGTGGAAGTGACAGCTGTTGAGCACGAGGTCTCTCAAACTACTCTTTGGCTGGCTATTTCCCCTTATCTACTACTATCACTACCCCAGGCTTTATCTCAAAAGCTTTTTATGGCTTCTGCTTTGTTGATTGGTCCGAAAAATGTGACTGTTTGGCTTATCCTTGTAAGCTAGCTGCCTTGTTGATTAGCTTCTCAAAGGTTTTGATGGTGAAATCTTTGAGCATGAAGGCAACTAGGCCATAAATATTCTTAAGCAAAATCTCAATTGCATGTTGTTAAGATAGTTATGGTTCGCATTTCATACTCAAATTATGCCACCTGAGAATGTAATCAATGAGGGACTCACAAGGGTTTTATTGAGCCACAAAGAGATCGCCTACAGTCACCTTTTGCTGAGCTCCAGCAAACCTCTTGATGAAGAGTTGCTCAAACTTAGCAAAAGTATTCATTGAATTGTTGGTAAGTTCAACGTATTAATTAAAGGTTATGCCTGTTAAGCTACTGACAAAGAGATGAAAGAGTAAAGCATCACTGCCACCGATGTTGCAACAACTGGCTCTGAAGTGCTCAATATGCTGCCTCAGGTTCTAGCTGCCATCAAAGCACTTGAAAGAAGGAGGCACAAAACCCTTAGGATATTAGATAGCATCAAATTCCTTTGGGTAAGGTCTACCCTTTGGAACTGATGATCCTCCTCAAGCTTGAGCCAATGCTTCCCTCACCTGCTGCTCAACCATAGTCTTGATATCTTTTTCCTGTATGGAGGTACTATCCACTACCTTCCTATACATGCTAGTGCTACCCTGCTCTACTGGAGAAAAAGTCTTGGCTAGATCCAAGACGTGCACCAACTCTGGCTGACTGGTCTCAGCTATAGTAGGATGAACTATCGGGGCTTATTTTTGAAGTGCTGAGACTGTTGCTAATAAGTCCTCGAGCTATCTAATCATCCTATCTATTTATTCATCTTTTTGTTTTAATTATTGTCAGATGTGTTGGGCCGATTGGGTTGTTTCTTCCTGCTCAACCTCAACACCTTCCATAATCTGCTAGTTATGCAGAAGAGAGCCCCTGGTGTCTATCATATGGACTCCTGCTGAATCTTCTAATAGATCATCCTCATTAGGATCAAAGTTGATCTTCTCATCCTCTGCATCAGACCAAGCATATCCTAAGATTTCCTTCTTATCCACTAGATACTGAACTACTATGTCATCTAGGGATCGATGTAATTGTACAGGCATGAAAGATCGAGTATGACTGATAGTAGGGTCACTATCATGCATAGACAAGAACTTAACCTTTGACTTTATTGGTGAACTGATCATGTGAGGACTACGCTCACTAGAGTAAAGGTACTCCTGACTGCTACTGGATCTATGCAGAGTAGTACTCCTAGGAGGATTTATGATCATAGGGGTGACTGAGCTGCCTCCTTTTCCCTCAATTACTTCAACAATCTCTATATCCTACTACGGTGGTGATGGTGATGGGATGACTATGATACTTCGAGGTCACCATTCTTTTTACCCTGGTGCGAAGGTCAGGAGCTCGGCCTTGCCACTAGCGGTGTGGATGGGATGGGATCTCGCCTTCATCACCGGGGTTCTCTTCTCCCTCGATGTTGCCTTCATGTTCTTGGCTAGAATAGTAGATGCTAAGACATGTACGGGAGATGGTAGATGGGGAGAAGAGTGGTGTGGTGGAGAAACCACCGACTCTCTCAGGATAGGAGCTACTCTCCTATGATGTGCGGTCCCCATGAGTAAGATAATGTCAGTGTGATCGGAGCGAGTAGCACACTGATCTGGAAAATCCACAAGTGTGGAGGCTGCTAACTATCGGCTATACCTCTAGTGCTCCCAGCTAGTAACATTAACTGATGTACATGCTTCTCTAGCCCTTTCCTGCCTAAGCTGCCTACCCACACTTTGGGGAATGACTGATCTCAAATAAAATTGAGCCCAGAATTCAGATCATCTGTAAGCTCCACCTACTCAACATAAAACTAAATTGAGGTCGACATATGACCTCTTCCTCTCACTAATCGGTGCCTGGAATCGAACTGCTGGTGGAGGTGAAGCAGAAATCCTTCAAACATCCTCTCTATCAAACCTAGAGAGAGGGTGGAACTGGTTCACTATAACCAACGGGGAAACCATCATGGGAAGATCCTCTACAACTGACTGAGTAGCTGCCTTTAATTCCATAGCAATGTGAGAGTAGTACCGCTTTATCATGTGATTCTCGCTTTCTTCTGACCGGGTGAGGCGAGTAATAAGAACTAAGACTCCCAACCTCAAAAGTGGAAGACAATCCTGGATCGTGGAGCCTTCCAATTGGACGGTGCTAGTGAGTGAGTGCTAGCCCTAACTAGGGTAGCATGAGGAACAACTGGGCACACTAAACCTGGAACTAACACTGTTGCTATGGGAACCGCCATTGCCATTGAGGGAGGAATATTCAGTCATATGGCATGTTGATCTGATGATCCTCCTATCCCATCGGTTCTCATAGTCATGAGGGGTTCCTCACATGTAATCCTAGCCCCCCTCAAGCCCGGCCAATCAAGTGGATGAGGGCATAGCGAATCATGGAAGGCCAAGTCCATCCATGAGGAAAGTGAACCAAATCTATTGAATCAATCGAGACTGAAAAATTGACTAAAGTTGACTAAAACTACAATGTAGAAAATAACCTTGAATCAGATTTTCTTACTTTGTTGATTTTAAATTTTAATTTAGAATTTGAACCCATACTCAACATCTTGAAAGTGTTAAGTCAGGCTCAAATGTATTTAGAAGAGATTTTGAGATTGATTGGAAAGAGAATTTTTTGAATTTTGAATCCATTTTCAACAAATTTGGGTATGCTGAAGGTGGGTTCAAATATTTTCTTTGGAGAGATGCTTCCATAGCTTCATGTTTGAATTTTGATTTTTTATTTTGAGGACCTTTTATTTAACAAATGGGGTCATTTTAACTTTGATTTGTGATTTTTTTTGAATCTTAGCAAATTTGGGTATGCTAAGTGAAAAAATTTCTTCATTTTCTTTATTTGCTTTGTTTTGTGAATAATTTATGATTTGGAAAGTGAATCCTCATTTGGCAAAATTTCACTTAGCAACTTTGAGTATGCTAAATGAAATTCCAAAATGTGTTACAAATTTTGTTTTGAAAATGGAGACTTCACTTTAGCAAATGTGGTATGCTAAAATGGAGTTCCAATGTGTTTTGAATTTTATGAAATGGAGATTTCACTTAGCAAATTTGAGTATGCTAAATGAAATTCCAAAAATGTGTTTCAAATTTTGTTTTGAAAATAGAAACTTCACTTTAGCAAATGTAGTATACTAAAATGAAGTTCCAAATGGGTTCTGAATTTTGTGAAATGGATATTTCACTTAGCAAATTTGAGTATGCTAAATAAAATTTCAAAAATGTGTTGTAAATTTTGTTTTGAAAATGGAGACTTCACTTTAGCAAATGTGGTATGCTAAAATGAAGTTTCAAATGTGTTTTGAATTTTTTGAAATGGATATTTCACTTAGCAAATTTGAGTATGCTAAATGAAATTCCAAAAATGTGTTTCAAATTTTGTTTTTGAAGATAGAGACTTAACTTTAGCAAATGTGGTATTCCAAAATGAAGTTCCAAATGTGCTTTGAAAATTTTTGTGTTTTGTTGATTTGGAGAAGGGAGGTTTCGATTTAACAATTTTAGGTATGTGAGATGGAAATCAATTTTTGATAGAGAAAATCCCAATTTAATCATATATGGAATAAGTTAAGTGGAATTTCAAAATAGTGTCATTTTATTTAGAAATAAAATATTCATTCAATAAATTTTGGTATTTTGGATGGAGATGTTCATATGTGTATTTTTTGAAAGTTTATTTTTGATTTTGATTGGAAATGAAATCTCCTTTCAATAATTGTGGGTATATTGAATGGAGAAGTTTCATATGTGCTTTTTGAAAGGTTATTTTTTATTTTGACTGGAAATGAAACCTCCTTTCAATTAGTGTGGGCATATTGAATGGAGAAGTTTCATATGTGCTTCTTCTTCTTTTTTTTTTTGAAAGTTTATTTTTGAAAATGAAGTCTTCATCAAAATGAATTGAGTGAATAAGTTCATTTGTCCTTTTAGAAAATATGATTGTTGGTTTTATTTTTGAAATGTTCCTACATGCAATAATTATGAAAATTGTTAAATGTAGTGCAAATATTTTATTAAGTGCATTTTTAAAAAATGCTTTTGAAAAGCAAGACTTTTATAAAAGATTGATTTTGTATTTATTTTTGGAATGAACCTTTCCTTACCAGAAAATTGATAAGGAGGAAGTCTTTGACCATTTTCTTTTTATTAAATTTTTATTTTCACCCATTGGAGAACCCAAAGGGGGTTTTAAGACAACCACGGGGTGAGGTCCTAAAACCTAAAGATGTAGGCTAGCTTAACTTAAGGATGAAATAAGCTAAGTGCCAATGGAAAAGAAAGATAGTCTTAGATTCATACAAAAGTACAAACCCATTATTAATATTTAGAGACAACGATTATTTACCAATGATGGAGAGAGGAACCATCCCTAGCGGAGTCACTAGAAACATTTGTGATGAAAATTTATTATAGATATTCCTGCCTTCATCTATCCCCCTTCTTTTGGAAAAGAAAGGATAAATAAAAACATATATATATATATATATATATATATATATATATATATATATATATATAACACCTCTTATCGGGACACCACACAGATCCACAGATGTTCTTATTAGGGTGATTGGGTATGACATTGAAGATAGGTGTACTATTTCAAATGATAGAAATCACCACCTTATAATGGACATAATCACCTCAATAAGGACTCCTAAGGACTATGGGTCTTTGGAATATACCAGAGATTCTTCCCCTACTTTATATAGAAAAGTAAAGCAGGGCTTATTTTAAATCGAGTTTATTAAGGGAACTATAGGGGCAAGACCCCATAGTTAATTACATCCTAAGGAATAGGATTCCTTAGGAATACTCTCAATTAAGTTAAATGATTATTATCTCTAAAGATTCTGAAAGGTAGGACTATCAATCAATTAGTTTATTTTTAGAAAGTCACATGGGATCGATCAAGATGAGGGAGTTCTTATCGAAGCCAAATGAAGAGACGTAAGGGATGCATAAGATACTAGAGAGCTTAGTAAGCATCCAAAACTATCCTATGATTGGGCTTTACATTTTTGAAATTGAATTGATTTATTTGAGTTGAATTTTTATTAGAAATCTAGGATTTATAATTCCATGATACAAGGTCATGTAGATGCCTAAGAGGTGAGGATTTATGCTCGTAGCCCTCAAAGGAAAGTAGCGACCTCATAGCCTAAATCTAGGGAGCTTTGGTGAGGGACAGAAGCACAACCTAAATCTAAGGTGAAAATGGGTATTTGGTTCAACTCCAGAAGAGAGGATAAACCACCTGACTGTTTGGATATACAACCGCCTAGGGGTGGCCGCCAACAAACTCCTCCTACAGTTTTAAATAAATATAGAAAAATCATATGTTTTTGCAAGATAGTTAGGCTGTTATTTATTTTGAAAGAGACTAAGTCCTTAAACACACTCTCTAAGAGACTAGATCATGTAGTGCATGATTTAATGACCTAAATCTAATGCAAATTTGTTACATTTTTCTTTTGGACAATCAATTTGACACAGGCTTTAGGATTCATATGCCTAATGCATGAGAAATTAGATTATGGGCCAAAATCAGTAAGATAAGGAGATGTGTTTCCACCATGGCTCTCAAAGGTCAAGCCAAGTTCTCTGGCCAAGGTGAAAGCCCTCCAATCAAGAGTGAAATAATATGCTTTTTATGCATGAGGTGAGAAAAGTAATAAAACATCTAAGGGGTTGCTAATTCTTTTATTTTGATTTATAACCTAGGCTTTAGATGAGGTCATGAGTTATTTAATTTTAGTTTGAATTGATTAGTTGGATAGAAAATTTATTTTCCTAAGAGCCTAATCGTCATCCAGGCCATACATCAAAGAAATGAATAAACTAAGAAAAGATGTCATCTTAATGCACAAGCTAAACAAACATCAATCAATTTATAAAGCTAACATAAAAGAATAAAAGGCCATTTGTGGTCAAGCTCCACTTCACAAACCAGAAACAAATTGGGTAGCCTAGCTTTACCCTTATACAACCTGGATTACAAATGAATAAATTACAACTAAGTAAGGAATTCATGTTATGGGGGTCTTCATTCTTCATTTCTTCATTCTTCTTTCTTTTTTCTTCTTTCTTCTTTCTTATTTTGGATGGTTGGAATGTGGTTTCTCCAAAGGCTTCACATGGTACTTAATACATGGTCTTATAACAAATGTTCATCCTAATACCCCATAACAAATCATTCTAAAATCATAATTGCAAAATTACATGAAAAGAGAAAAATAAAATCTAACGAAAACCTGGAAAATAAAGATTAGTTAAACAATCATAGTATCCCAAGCATATATATGTTTAAATTGGACTTAGCATCTCACACATGGGTAACCAAGCCCACCTAGCCTATTTTGGATTATGCTTAGAGGTATAAGCACCTGCACAGCAAAAGCAACTATATTTTCATTACAGCACCCCTTAAGCATAATCCTCTTTAGAAGATAATGATTAATCGTCCTACCATTCAGTCTACGCACATACACCCTAATATCCAGACTAAAATATTATATCACAAAATAAAATCAAAACATCAAACCATGTACCGCCTAACTTAAAGCTAGAAATGGTGACTTAGCCTAATGTGTGTGCCATTTAAGGTTTGTGTGGTATGCTTAGCTAGGCTTTAAGGTTGAAGTTTTCTAAATATGGAAATGTTCTACTTATATAGGTGGTTTCATTTAAATTTTTTAGTTGCTTCGATTGATTTTATTTGTGTTTTGATTTGATTTGAATGAATCCTACAATTAATTACTAAGTGTTGTAAAAAGAGAAAAAGAGAAGAGAACTTCTCTTTCTTCCCTACCTTAAGTAATTTGGAGTTGGTTTGATATGATTTGGCTCTTGTTGACCCATTTAGGTAAAAATGGGTCAACTTGGGTTAAGTTGACTGAATGGTCAAATTGGGTCAAACTAAGGGTTAGGTCAAGTTCTTATGACCATTTGATGTGTTTTGGAATCAATGGTTTGGCTAAATTTAATTTATATTTGGATTTGGTTCATTTGATTTCATTTAGGTCAAATGGGTCAAGTTGACCAATTTGACCCATTTGACCTATTTGGGTTAGGTCATGAGTTGGTTTAGGCTTCATTGGTCATATGAAATGTATTGGTATCTTTGTTTCTAATCAATTTTGAATTAATTTGATTTTAGCTCAACATGACCTTTTACGTCAAGTTGGGTTCATGGTCAGTTGGCCTAGGTTGGGTCTAGTTGGCCAATTGAGGCTTTGGTCAAGTTCAACAATCATTTTAGAATGAATTTGACCCATTGGTTTCAATCAATTTATCTTATATCAAATTTTGACACATTTTAACTTTTTAGGTCAAGTTGGGTCAACTTGGGTCAAGTGGCCAATTGGGCTAGGTTAGGCTCAAATGATAACTTGGTCAAGTTCAAACAATGATCATGAATTGATTTTGATCAGTGGTTTCAATCAATTTGGTGTATGGTAAATTTTGGCTTGTTTAGGTTTCATTTTGGCTAAGTGTTGACTTGGTCAATCCTTAGGTTTGACTTAATTTGACCGAATTTGAGTGATTGATCGTCTTATGATGATTGTTGCTCACAATGTAATGCTTAGGCGGGCTTAGTTCAATCCAATTTGGTTTGGATTAGAATTTGGCTCATAAGGGTACTTTTGGTCACTTTGGGTCAAGTGAGCTTATGTGGGTCAAATGGCTTGGTCAAAGCTTGATTTGAGTTTGATTGAACTCACATGCGGGCTTATGATTGAAATATAAATCTATTTGTAAGTGATTCAAAGTCAAATGAATTTTGATTTATTTGATAATTTCAAGCTCAAAAGGTGAACATGAGTTTGACTTAGGTTTGAGTTTTGAATTTAGTTTTGGATTGGTAATTGAAGTTTATGTTTATATTTGGTTTCATGATTGAAGGATATATTGAATCATAAGAAAAATCAAGGGTTTGGCTTGATTTGAATTTGATTTGGCTAAATTCAAGAATTTAACTTGAAAGGCTTAGTTTGAATTTTGATTGAATTTGGATTTGAATTTTTTGGATTTAGTTTGGATATTTGAATTTATATTTCATTTATGTTTGTGAATATAAATGAGAATATAAATGGGTTATGACAAAATTCCTTGAATTTGAATCTATTTAGATTTAATTTAGGCTAAGTCCATAAGATAGAATCAAAGTGACTTAGGAAAGATTTTTTTTGGATTTGGTTTGTTTGATTTGAATTTATATATCAGTTATATATGTGAATATAATTGAGAATATAAATAGGTTATGAGAAAATTCCTTGAATTTGAATTGATTTAGATTTCATTTAGGCTAAGTCCATGAGAGGGAATCAAAGAACTTAGGAAATATTTTGGAGTTCAGAATCCAATCATGGGCTTCAATCATAGGTTTCAATTATTTGGAATTGATTCATGATTTGAGAAATACCATATAATTGGTTTAAGGTTTGAGTTAGAGTTGGAGTTGATATGAGTTTGGGGTTTTTACTTGGAAGAAGGAAGTGATTATTTGGTTCAAGCTATATGGTAAGCAAATTTTCTAACACCCCTAAGGCATAGCCTATTCCTATGGCTAACTCTTTTAAGTCTCTAGGGTTAGGTCAAGTGATCACCTAATCACTAGAAGTGTCTAAAGACTAAGAAAACTCATAGTGTCTAAGAGAAGTCATATGCTTAAGATGGAGGGGTTGAGAGCTCATTCTAAAAATAAGGTCAACATTTAGTTCAGAATGCACCTCTAGAATTTGAAGAAGAAATAAAATCCACTATTGATGAATTAAGAAAAGGAATTAAGGAAGACCCAAGACCAACTTTCATTAGTTCATTATTGGGTCCAGAAGATTTCAAGGAGTTGATCAACTTACTCTATGAATATAGATATTGCTTCGCATGGAATTATGAGGAGATGCTAGGTTTATCTCCCCATGTTATAGCTCAAAATTTGGAGATTAAACCTAATGTACTTCTTCTGAAGAAAGCTCCTAAACACATTCATCTGGAAATTGAACAACAAGTCATCACTAAGGTTAAAAAGTTAATTGAAGTTAGCTTTATATAAGAAGAACAGTATCCTTCTTGGCTATTAAGCATTATACCCATGAAGAAAAAGAACGACCAAATATGCATTTGCATTGATTTTCCAGACTTAAATAAGGTATGTCCCAAATATGAGTTCTTATTGCCGATACTAAAATTTGTAGTGGACATAGCTTCATCACATGAGATATTTTCATCTAGGTATAACAAAATAAGGATGGCTCCAAAGGATGAAAAGCATTCGATGTTCAAAACTCCTATTAGGATATTCTATTACACGGTTATGCTATTCGGTCTTTAAAAAGGTAGAGCTACCTATCAAAAGGCCATGACTAAAATATTTGATGACTTAATTCACGATCAAGTCAAATGCTACATCGATGATCTAGTCATTAAAAGGAAGAAAAAAGAAAATCATTTGTATAATTTATGGATTATTTTTTACCAGTTGCACTATTACAACCTAAAAATGAATCACTTAAAATGTGCTTTTGAAGTAGCTTCAGGAAAGTTCTTAGGGTTTATAGTGAGACACTATGGGATATAAAAAATTGATCTTGGAGAAATATAAGTTCTTATATAGTTAAGATCATTCTAGGGTAGGCTCGCATACTTAAGGAGGTTCATATTAAATTATTAGAAAGAATCCAACCATTCATGACATTAACAAAGAAAGAATACAAATATATTTAGGATGAAAAGTGCCAAAACATGTTTGAAAGTTTAAAATAATATTTGATGAACTCTCTTATTTTGGCTACTCTAATTCCAGGAAAGCCATTAATCTTGTATATTGTTGCATTAGATGAATCACTTGGGGATTTACTAACCCAAGTCAATAAAGAAGAGAAAGAAAATGCCCTTTCTTATCTAAGCCACAGGCTCATCCCAACAGAAATAAATTATCCACCTATTGAAAAATATTATTTGGCCTTAGTTTTCATCGCTCAAAAACTAAGGCATTACATACTTTCACACAAAGTAATTCTAATTTCAAGGGTAAATCTATTATAATATCATATGACCCGTCTGAAGTTGTCTACACATCTAACACATTGGTGTGTGATTTTATTGCAATTTGAGATCACATTTATTCCTCTCTATGATGTAAAGGTTCAAGTTGTAGCTAACTTCTTAGCAGCAACCTCTACCTAAGGTTCTTCTTTAAATGATTATCTTCTAGATGAACAGATCATGACTTTAGAAGGTGAACCTAATACCACTTGGGAGTTGTACTTTAATAATGATGCATCATCAAAGAAAAATAAATACTCAAATTATTCTATCTTAGGGAAGACAACGATTGGATTGATTTCCATAACCCTGGAAAAGAAATGATTTAATATTCATATCATTTTTCTAAGCCTTGTACAAATAAAGAAGATGAATATGAGGCTTTTATAACTATGCTAAAGTTAGAAATCCTTATGGATGTTAAAAATATTAAGTTCCTTGGGTATTATGAATTGATTATTAACCAAGTGAGGGGTATCTATAAGGTTTTTCACCCTAAGCTTTTCAGTTATTATCAGTACACAATGAAACTACTTAAAAAGATTTTATCTGTAACTTTATATAGAATATAGTGCAAGGATAATTCTATAACATATGCTTTGGATAAACATGCCAAAGAAATTATATGTCCATAAAAGGAATCTATTTCTATAGAAATCCAAATCAATCAATCTTAACTTTTAGATTTAGATTATATGAATAAAAAATAGTAATTCAAAGGATAGTCACCCTTACTGAAGGTCAAGAAGAGTGTGATTGGAGGTAGCCATTCATTGATTATTTAAGCGAGGGGAGGCTCCCTAAATATAATCCACTAGTAAATCAAATTAAGAAATGTGCCTTATCTTATGCATTAATTAATAATCTATTATATCATAGTCATTTGACCATATGTGGCTATGTTGTTTAGATAAATAAGAAGCCCTAAAGATTGTGACCGAGGTACAATCTGGATTGTGTGGTGACCACCAATCTAGACCAAAAATGAAAGTGAGAATTAAAAGACATGGGTATTATTGGACTCCAATGTTAAATGACTACATGGAAACTGGACATCGTTATCATCAATGCCAAATACATAGTGTAGTCTTACACCTAATGATTGCCTCTTGTCCCTTTGAGAGTTAAGGCACTAACATCATAGGGCCCACTGATCCTTCTTCATCAAAAGAGCATCATTTTATATTATCCACAATGAATTATTTTTCTAAATGTGCTAAAATGATACCACTGAAAGAAGTAAAAGAATATCATGCATTAAAAGTCTTTTAAGAAAATATTACATATCAATTTGGCATTCCTCGTCGAATTATCTCCCATAACGGTCCATCGTTCAAGTCCACTAAATTAAATCAATTTGTGGGCAGACATAAAATTTATTGGAGATATTTGACCATCTATCACCCTAAGGCAAATGGATTTGCCAGGGCACTTAATAAAACCCTTGTGAGGATTTTGAAAAAGACATTGAATGAAAATAAGCGTCAATGGCATGAAAAGCTGATTGAAGCTTTATGGGCTTACCGAACCACATACTTAACACCAACTCAATCCAAGCCATATGCGTTAGTTTATGGAACTGATGTTATTCTTCCTTTGGGAGTACAATTACTTTCATTAAGGTTAGTAATTAGTAACAACATTACAATAGAACAGAATCACAACTTCGATTGGAAGAACTCGAAAGCCTTGAAGGAAAGCATTTGAAAGCTTGACAAGATCTTGAACTATACCAATCGTATATAGTTCAAGCACATGATAAGTTGGTCCATCCTAGAACTTTCTAAGTAGGAGACTTGGTCTTGGTTCTTAAACAACCAATTTTGGCTCACCGTAGGATAGGCAACAAATTTGAACCAACTTGGGAAGGACCATTCGTAGTGAAAAAGTCTATTGAGGAGGTTCTTACCAATTGATTACTTGTAATGGTGAACATCCAATGCCACCTATAAGTGGACATTACTTAAGGAAATATTATATGTAAATTATACTCAGTTTCAAAGTAGTGATCAATAAAATCATGTTCATCTTTTCGACTTTTGTAATTTGCTCTGATTCAAATTTCTATCTCTGTTAAATTTTTGTATAATGACATTTAAAGTCTTACAAATTTTTATGCATTCTTTTAAATGCAGTTTCCATAAGATTGGGAACAAACCCTTTTGGAGCACCCTTCCTATGAATCATCTAAAGTTTGGAGCAAACCTTTTATGGCACCATTCCAATTATTCACAGTTTGGAACAAGCCATTAATGTCACCATACTTGTTCATCATATCAAAATAGACTACATAGGTTAGGATTAAGTCAGTAAGACCTCTTTCCTATTAGTCACAACATGAGGATTAGATTAAGTCATCTAGACCCCTTCCTGTCTTTTAGATATTTAAGTTGGATTAAGTCATTAACAATCTTATCTGAATAGTTTATCAGATAGGAGTAAGTCCCTTAGTAGGCATCCTTCCAAATGGCAAGGATATTTCTCATTATGGCTATTTAAGATGGATTAAGCCATTAAAGGGCTCATCTTAATAGTTAACCAAATAAGAGTAAGTCCCTTCATAGGCATCCTTTTTTCCTAGAAGACAGGGATAGGATAAAGTCATCAAGACCTCTTTCCTATCAAATAGACTACATAGGTTAGGAATAAGTCACCAAGACCCCTTTCCTAATAATCAAAATATAAGGTTTATAATTAAGTCATTAAAGACCCCTCTTTCTCATTACAGCTATTCAAAAAAGAATTAAGCTATTGAAGGCCCCATCTTAATAACTAATAGAAATAAGTTCCTAGTAGGCATCCTTGCAAGAAAATCAGGAATGGAAATAAGTCATTAAAGACCCCATTCCTATAGACTACCTAGGTTAGGATTCAAGTCCAAATGACCCCTGCCTATTAGTCAAAGTCTTGGAGTTCAATAATTAAGTCATTAAAGCTGTTTTTCTTCAAGATCAGCAATTTAGGTTAGAATCATGTCTTTAAAGATTCCTCCTAATTACTAACTTATGAAGAGTAAATCCCCAAGTGGTCTCTTACTTTGGTTAAATTTCATAAATTTGGGTTAGGAGTAGATATTTATAATGATATCCTCTCTAACCATCACACCTAGAAAAGAATGATTATCCCCAGTGGCATCCTTTCTAAGAAAAGAAGACCTTATAGTCCATTTATAAATTCTTCCCTTGGTTAGTCATTTAGACTGCCTCCTAAATAATCTCATTTAGAGAGATATGAGTCCCAATACAATCTTTCTAAGTTCTCCATCAAGAATCTATTATAGTCAAGATGATAGTAAGTCCCTTGGAGGCCTCTTCTCTGACTACCATGACTATGTTAGGATTAGATTTCCATTAAGTCTTTTCCTAATAATGTCCCTACCTTTCTTGAAACTTCATGGATCTAAGTTTTTGAGATTGAATCATTCTAAATTAAAATAAGTTCAAGAATATTTTTGCCTATCTTTCACAATCAAATCCAAAATAAATCTTGAAATCAACCTGAATTGACAGGAGTCTCGCAAATTTCATAGCCATTGAAGGAAAAAAAATCTCCACCATTTGTTCCTTCTGTTAGGAACGAACAGTCATAATTTAGTCACACGATCTGATTTCATCCCTATAGAGAATAGCGAGACAATCTGAGCCTCCGATCTTGGATCAAATTGCCTATGCCACCAAAACAGTATGGGATCCATGTTGATCCTACGTGGTAGAATCAAGTGCCACCACGCGTAAACCGGTGCCACATGGCAACAACCATTTATAATGGGAAAATCCTAATTTTCTTAATTAAATAAATATTAAAAATACTAGAACATTAAATAAATTGTAAAAAATAAAATACACATTAAAAATGCAATTATGGGCTTTATTGATTCCTCTGACTGAGAGGAATTCATTAAACCCAAAATTCTCACTTTTTTTTAGATAATTTTGTATTAATTTGAGTTTGAATGAAAATAATCAAACTCAAATTAATCTTAAACCACTATTCCAATTGATTTGAAAGTTTAGAGAAATAAAATTAGGGATAAGATACACATCAGATAAATTTTTCATAAATTATTAAAAAATAAATATTAAGTTATGAAATTTTCAATCCTAAACTCTAATTTTAATGAAATAAATTAATTATAAATTTGAAACATTATGAAAGCTTAAGGAAATAATTCAAATCATCATAATAGACTATAATGAACTTAAACATTCCATTAAAACTCACCGAAACCATATCAACTCTAAATAAAGCTAATTAAGTAATTAAATGAATTAATTAATTCAATTAATTAACTTGAACTTAAGAAAATCATAATAAATCAACCAAATTTCAAAAAAAAATTAATTAAAACCTCTATAGATGCATCTTTCAGAGAGGAATATAAGAAAATTAAAACCTCTAAGTAATTTCACTTAATTTAAGCTTAATTTAAGTTTTAGTCAAATAATTAAACTCAAATTATATATTTGATCAAGATGAAAGTTTAGAGAAATCAATTTGGCAAAGAACCCCATTTGTCATAAAAATTTTAAGGTTAATTCATCTCTTGAGTGGAAGTTATTGAATTTCTAAGTTTCTAGATCAATTTCAATGAATTAGTAAATAAAAAAATTACAAAAGTTATAAAACTTTATAAAATCAACTTCAAATATTTCAAGTAATATCAAAACAATTAAAGGGAATTTTATAACACTTTCAGATTAAGGAAATCAATTGATTATACATTTAAAACTTAATGAAGTGATTGAGGGAATAAACTTTAATCAAAAATTCAAATAATCAATTTAATCAATTAGGATCAAAATTAGCCTATGAATTTCATATCTAAATATGAAAATCATTAAAAATGTAAATCCTTTAATTAAGTAAAGATTAGTGAATTACATAATCTTAAGGCATAGATAAAGATAATTAAATAAGTTAATTACACTTACATAAGGTGAACATTTGAAATGACTTAAATATTATGATTGTTAAAAAGCCACTTTAAGAAATTAAACCTTTAACATATAATGAATCAACACCCAAATTAGTTAAACCAATAATCAAGTAATAGAATCATAAGTTGAAATTAGTTAAACCAATCCAAATTCATTAATGTAATGCTAATGAAATGATTATGTGAACAATAATAATCGAGTAAACTTAAATGATAAATAAATCAATACATTATGAAATTGAAATATATTAAATTAATGAAATCAAACTAAAATTTGTATTAAAATATTAAACATAGGAAAACTTCTTAAGTTCATTTAAGTTAATGAATAATATAATTTGAAATGCAAATAAAAGTGATTAACCAAATCAACTAAACTTAAAATAATTTATGAACTTGAAATGGCCTTAGTTAGGATCCTAAATCCCTTAAGTTATGAATTGATAAACAAAATTTAATCTAAAGAGTTGAATAAATTAATGAAATCATAACACATGATGAAATCAAATCTTAAACTAAAAATGAATCAAAATATTAACTAAAATGAATTAAGTTAGCTCCATAATAAATTAAATAAACATAAACATTAATAGACATAAACCTTAATGAAATAATTAAGCCAAATAAATCTAATCACTTGAATCAAATCATTTGAAGGAAGTAATGAATGAAATTAATTCAACTAAAATAAAATAAATCAAATAAAACAAACAAAATTAAATGAATAATGAACCAAATCAAAAGGATTGAATATGAAGATTAAGCTTAAAACATAAAAATTAATAAACATAACATCAATAAATTACAACTTGAAATTGATTAAAAAAGTTTATCTAAATCCATCAACATGAATGAAATGAATAAATGATATCAATTTAAATGAAGCAAATTAATTAATTAAAGCACATGAAAATAAATAAACATTTAATCAAAACAAAATCAAAATTGAAATAATGAATAAATCAAGTCATTTAAACATTAATCAATTTGAAAGAAATAAAAAGAAGAATGAATCTTAATTCAAATCCAAATCAAAATTAGAACTTTAATCAAACCAAATTCAACTTAAAAGAATTCAATAAGAAGTTAATCAAGATACCTTGGATCTTAGTTTCACCATTAGAATAAGTCTTTACCTTAGGGTGAAGACTTCTTTCTATTAGGAATTAGGATGTTGAATAGAAATGGTTCCACCCAAAGTGAAAATTATTATATTCTTCATTCTTAAAAACTTAAATTTTATTTTAATATAAAATGAACCCAAAAATTAAAATAAAATAATAAATTATTAAATCATTTAAATTGAAACCACCCATGATAAATTCAACAAATTTTAAGACTAAAAGAAATCAAAATAATAAACATAATTTTTTTTTCATAATTAGCAACATATGGTATATAGTTTGGACACTTAATGTCAGAGGGCTACTGGCCCAAAAAGGTTTTGATACCTCGAATCTCTAGTATAACAATGATACATACCTATGAAGCGAAATTATGAAAATTAAAAATCTCAATATTAAATTAAATTAAATATTAGAAACCCAAATTGAAACTTGAACTTAAAAAGGCTTAGTATAGTCTTACCATAAAAGCTCATTTCCTTCATACACTAGAATATTAAGTCACCAACCCTAGATTTATGTTTGGTCAATATGTGGTGTTCTATGATATAATGTGATTTTTTGTGTGGTGTAATGTTTTAGACTGGATGGATAAGATTGTTTACTCGTTAGACTGGATGGTAAGATGTTCTTTCTAAAACTAATGTTATCTTCTACAAGGGGCTGTACTAAAAGAGACTGTTGTAATAAATTATAAATAAATGTTATTTTCTTGCTGGTATGCTTAAGTCCCTAAGCATAGCCTAATCAGACAGGTGGGCTTAGCAAGCAACTAATGCTAAACCTGTATGTTTGCAAATATAACTATTGGTGTGTTGTTTGTATATCCTAACATTTATTTTGTAGGGCTTAAGAATTTCTTTTTTGAATTTTAAATGTAATTTGAGCCTAAAATTAGGTTATGATCTATGGGGTCTAGGAATAGTAGGAGTTGACTACACCATTCTGGTGGTCTTCTGTAAGCCCAAAATTAGTTCCTAAAGAGGGAAATGATTCTAGAAGAAGACCCGTAGATCTAGACTTATAGTTCTAGGTCAAGCTATATAAGGGCAGAGCTTGGCTGCGCATTTTTCTTTTTCTTCCAGAGTGTACAGTGGTATCGAGTAGCACTAGCCTATTCTTTTAATTTAGATTTGGCTTTATTTACTTTGGGTGTGCAATATAATTAACCTGAGTTTCTAGATTTTTTTGTGCTATATTTTTTGTGATGAATGCATGGATGCCAAGCTCTTAATAAAACTAAATTTTCTACCCAACTTAAACAAAAATAAAGAATTTTAAAACTTCTCACAAAAATTAAATCCCTATGAGTAACTTAAAATCAATTATATACAACTAGCTTTTGTGAATATGCTATCATAATATTCTAAATTCTTGAATTGGACACTTCACCCATTATACATAAGGGGCATCTGACCTTTAAGAACGATCACCTTCTTGGGGAAGTTTTCCTTCTCTTCTTGATTTGGACCATGAGCACTGCTAATTACATCTCATTGTAGCCATAAATTGCATGCCCCAAAGGCCTTAAATGAATTATGAGTCAAAATATTTAAAAATTAAAAATTGTTGCATTAGCTAGGTACATATCATACCCAACATGATCTTAGGGATTAAGGACTGAGTCTATGTTCTTATATTCCTTTCTAAAAATACAACTGCCCAGCCATCTTACATTCATAAGACTTGACATCATGGAATTAAAATTTGCTTAAGTAGTGTTAGTTAGTAGCCTTTCTAGGTGGGTTATAAGTCCAGAAGAATTACAGATAAGTTTCTTTTCTCAAGTATGAGAGAAAGAGCCAATAATTCCCAAAAGTAAAACTAGGTTAGGCCTCTGACTTGTGTTAGAAGAAATTTTAGACTTAGGTTCTAAAGCATCCTGTTGGTGCAAGTCTTCAACCCTAAGCATTTCTACAGTCTTGTGCTACTAGAATATAATCCTTAGATTTCTAATAAAATATCAACTCAAAATTTAATTTAAATTCTAACATTTAAAACCCAATGGTAGGATAGTTGAAATCTGTACAAGGTATCCTAGTATCTATGGACATTTCTTACTTTGTCCCAATTGGCTTCCAAAAGAACTCCTTCCACTTTGTAGTACTCCCTTTTGAAACTTCAGTTTAACCATCCTTTGAGACCAGCTTTAAAATCTATAGAAATAAATGCTTACTTTATCAATCGAGAGCATTCTTAGGAAAAGATCCTCATTCCTAAGATGTAATTAACTATAAAGGCTTTCTCTTATAGGAACCACGATCTTAGTATGAAATAAACCTTATTCTACTTTTTCATGTAGTTCAAGGGATAAATCTCTAATAATAAGATTAATTAGCCTTAGGAGTCTTTTTTTAAGTGATTAAATCCATTATAGGATACATATTTATCTTTCAAGATAATATGATAATTCCTTAATGATGAATTTGATTACCTAAATAAGAAATTCCTAAAATCTATGTGGTGTCACAAATTTTTCTCATATGGTTGAAGTTTGGAATTTGAGTTATTTAATCCTAAGGAGGAGAGAAAATCATTAATATTATCCCTTGACCTTTCTCTATTAATTAAGTGATTTAAAAGTGAATTAAATAATTTTTATGAATTAATTAAGATAAATAATTATTTATATAATTAAGCCCATAAGAGCCCATAAATTCAATTAAAGCTCAAGTTTAAGCCCAAAAATAATGAAAAAAAATATCACAAATGCATAAACATGAAATAAACATGCCTAAAAAATTCTAATGCATTTGGTCTCATAATCAAGGGTTAACTGAATAAATGGGGAAAACCCAAAATCAATAATTACAGTTACAATACCCCAAATTAATTGAGGATCTTGATTTCATTGAGAACCTCTTAGTTAGCTAAGCACAAAGAGAGATTGGTCAAAATATTTAATGATCTACACTAATTACTTTGATTTTTTAGCTTTAGTTTAATTAATGATTTAATTATTTAAGTAAATGCTCTTAAGAGTGAATTTAAGAAATAATTAGAACCAAAGGTTCTAATTAATTTCTCTGGTCAACTTTATTATTCTAATTTTGATTTTATGTAATTATTAAATGTACAAAATGATTAATTATGATTTGAAGATTTAAGTTATCTAAATTACATGGCAAATTATCCTGAGAAAATTACGATAGGCAAAGGTCATCCTAAGAAATAATCACAAAAAATTCCAAGTTAAATTATCAAGTAATTAGGAATTAATTAAGCTAATGAAATAAAACTTCAAACCTTTATTAATCAGTGTTCACTTAATAAAAGTTTGGGCTTTTATTGTTCCTTGATTATCCTCTGCCTATGCTTTATAAAATGGGTTTATTTGAATTATTTTTAGATTTTTCTATATTTAGTTATCATTTTTAGAAGTTTTGGCTAATTAAAACTTTTTTAATCCCTAATTCATCAATTTACACAGTCAACACCACATCAATGCTGACGCGGTAGAGCTTTCCATGTGGCATCATTGGATTTATTATTTAAACTATTTCGCATGATTACTAACTCAGCGGTGGCAGATGGGCTTTCATCTCAGTCATTCAATATAGTTTGAATGGCTCAAATTAATCGTTCAAATTAAATTGAGATTTCCAACATGACTAATCATGGCCATCCATTCTAATCATGTAGCACAAGAAGCAGATGATCCATCATCAACCTCCAATAAAAGATTAATCTTTCACCATTCGATCTGAGTTAGTCAAAGCTAGTTTAATGGTAGAATCGATTCTGAAACATAAAGGAATGATTTCAAAGGGATCCTACTATTAGAACCTTGTCAAACCACAAAATTCTTTACAAAAGACCAATAGTTTGGGGATTTCTATGATTTACTAAAATTTATCTCATCATAGCTAAAGACTGATGACACAATGATTGAGGTAACTTTGCCTTGAAGAGGCAAAGCTTTATTAAGAAGATTATGAGCTACCTCCCCACCATTTGTCCTCTAGACTAAGCTCTACCATGAAGCTCATTAGAATTGGTCTAGGAGTGGGTTTTGGTGCTTGAATGAGTATTTATTAATTCATTTTGGATCACCAGAGTGAGGGGAAGGTGTGGAAAGAATTAATTTGAGTTCAGCTAATGATTGGTGGAGTTGGGTGTGAGAGAGGCTTGAGCTAAAGTGGGCATTGATCTTACTAGAGATGGGATGTTCGAGGGGCTTTGGGGACTTGAAAGACTGCCTTTAGGCTTATGAGGAAGGTGTCTATTTAGTTTGAGCTGATGAGAGAGTGTATATCCTCCTCCCCAAGTGAACCAACCAAAGAGGTTGATTCAAGTTGTTGCAGCCATCCGGCCAATAGGAGAGGCCAAAAATGGCATGTGATTGGTGATGGGGAGGTCCCCTAGTGGCTGGAAAGGTTAGGTGGCTAGTGGTGATGGGGACAAGTTCGTTGGCTAAACTAAGCATCAACCAAAATGAGAGCCTTGGTCAAAGGCTGAACTTAACAGCATTGAGTCAGCTTGGTTCAATGGTCCTATGCCCAAAGAGTGTTAAGGGTGGTTGCTATGGCCTAAGGGGGTTGGTAGACCTTCTAATTATGGATTTTATCATATTTAAAACCCTTAGTTCATTTGGTTTTGGCTAAACTGGGTTCATCTTCGGTTGAGTCCTCTTGAGCATGTCAATAATGACCTAAGGGTAAGTCATGCCAAGTTTGATTGGGCTTAGACTTGGTTTAGTTGAGTTTGGCTCCGTTTGACCCATATAAATCAATTTGGATCTAATTTAATTAGGTTGACCAACTGATCAAATTGGGCCAAGAGGGCTATTGGATTATGTTTGAAAGATCATTTGGAATGTATTGGTGTAATCAATTTGATGTAATTTGAAGGGGGTTTAAATTTGAGTCATATGGATCAAATGGGTTAAGTTGACATATTTGGTCAAATTGGCCAAATTGAGTTGGATGAGGAGTTAAGTTATATTTGATTGATCATTTGAGAGTGAGTAGAGGCTTTGATTTGGATTGATTTGGTTTAAAAGAGATATTAGTTTAATTTTATCATTTAGGACAAATTGGGCTAAATGGGTCAATTCGGTTGGTTTGATAAAATTGAGTTCAATTGGTGGTTAAAGAGTGTTCACTAGTCAATTTATGATTGATTGGATGGGTTGGTTCAATTCAATAATTTGGCTTAGAATAAGTTATGAATAAATTGAGTCAACATTGGCTCAATTGTTAATTGATTGCAATTGAATGATTGATCTTGATCAAGAATAATTTTGAAAGTGATTGAAAGAGTTGATTTAGTCTAATTTAAGTTGAATTAGGATTTGACTCAATTTGGAATTTTAGGCCAAATTGGGTCAAGTGAGTCAATTGGTTTGATTGGGTTTAATTGGGATCAATTGAGTGTTGGGATATGCTCAATAGAGGATTTGTAGTTGATTGATGGCTTTGGTTACAATCAATTTGGTTGGATTAGGTTTTTACTCATTTGAACCTTTTAGGTCAAATGGGTAAAATTGGGTTAATTGAGTCAATTGGTGGAATTCAATGGATTAAAATGAATTGATATGTTTAATTGAATGATTTGAGTGATCATGAAGCTTGGATTTATTCCATTTAGCTTAGGTCAACTTGGATTGAATTTTGGCCCTATAGGATTCAAATGGGTCAACTTGGGTTAAGGGCCAATTTGGCTTGGTTTAATCCAATTAGGTCGTAATCAAGGCTCAATCAAGTTCAATTGAGGTTCAAACGAGTTTGGGTAACTTCAATTTCAATTGGATTGGATTAATTTAGATTTATCCCTCTTTATCCCAAATGGGCCAAGATTGGTCAACTTAGCCATCAAGCTAAATTGGATCTCAATGAGTTAAATTAGGTTGGAAATAAATTGGTCTTAGTTAAGGTTGGTTTGAGAAGTTTTTTTAGTATATGGTTTAATTGGCTAGCTAGGCTCTATCTTAGGTTGAGGTCTAACCTTAAGGCTAAACCCTTTGAGTTTTTAGGCTTAGGATTAGTGTACTTTAACCTCTAGAGGTATCTTAATTCTAGAAAGGCTTTAGTGCCTAGATGAATCCTAGATCTAAGGAGGAGATGGTTAACCTCACTATAAAAGTGATGTTAATAATAATATAATTAGTCCTTGAATATTACTAATGGGGAGATATCTCCAAAACTTATAGTGTGGTCCCCTATCTAATTAGAGATAGGTCTTATTAATGGTAAATGAGTAAATATTTTGTAATGTGTACTAAAGGATGATGATTGCATGAAAGTAATTTGAGAATAAAAAAAGATGCAATACAAGCTAGTGATCACATATAAAGGATCAAATAAGGTATGAGAAATTATATGAATTATTGGAAATGAGATCGAAGGGGTCATCACCAAGATGTATAAAAGGTTTATAAAAGTTATCAACAATCAGTATGTGTTGGATGAGAAATAAACATACCACGAACAAGTAAACAATATCTTTTATTCTTTATATAAAAAGTGGAATTTGAAAGTAATCACTATTTTAAATGTTCAAATTTTAAATTCTTACTTTATTGATCAATTATATGGTTGCTTTATAGCATATGAACAAAAAAATCAAATTAAGAAGATGAGAAAGATTCAATGAAAAAATATAAACAATGGCACTCAAATTATGACTCAAACTCTAGTGATGTATTTTTATCAAAAATCAGAACATTGAAATCAGCTTGCAAACTAAAGAAATTGAAAAATAATGCTAAGAATGAATTACGACTAGTTTAAACATTAAAAAAAGTAACTCCAAGTTTTCAAATAAAAATTTTGATCTTATAATTAAAAATAAATTTCAAATATGTTATCATTATAAGAGAATGTGGTGATTAAATATGTAACGATGTCATGTAGATATTAGGGGCTCTATAGATGATCCAATAACTTAAAAAGAATTTCTAAAGCTGATGAATCTATGTATACTGGGGATCATTTTCTTGCCTCACACACATAAGGTAGAATAATGTTTATTTTAATCTAGGTTTGAAGTTTATTTATAAATGCAAGCCCCCATTTTTAATTATTTCCTAGGATAAAGAATCTCTTAAGACAACTTTCAATTAAATAAGTTTGTTATTATCTCTATAGATTTTAATGTAGACTATTACATATGGTAGTCAAATGAGATAGATCAAGTAAAACAATTCTTTTCTAGTTCTGAGTAAAAAATATATGAAGTGTTTTGATACCAAAAAATCCAGTAAGTATTTCAATCGAATATATAGTTGAGTTGAATATTTTTGAAATTAAGCTATTTTATTTTGAGCTAACATTTTATTAGAATGCAAGGAATATAAAGTTGACTCTTCTATACTTACCACCCAACTTAATGGGTTGATATCTAACACTGTTGACCTCACTTTTGGAGTGAGGATTTAATCTTTCCATCTTAGGCCTAAGTGTCTTCTAAACACTAGGATCTTCTTAGTCATAAGGCACTTCTAGTGACTAAGTAAACACTTTACCCAAACCTAGAGACTTAGGAAGACTTTCCATAGGTTTAGGCTATGTCTTAGGATATAAAGGTAACCTACCCACCCTATGGCCTAAACCAAAACTCATGCTTATCCCCTTAGCCAAATCCAATCTTAAATTAATCCAACCAAAACCCAATTGAATTTCATTTCATATCCAAGATCCAAGCCAAAATGATTTAAACTTAAATCCATCTTAATCCCTTAAGCTAATCCTATGGACTTAACCATAAATTCCTTCAATCAAACCTAATTCAATTAATTTTCACAAAAGCACTCCAACCATTTAAACCTTCATTTCAAACTCTACCAAAAGCTACAATCAAGCCAATTCACTAAAATCAATTCAATTAACCCAAGCTAGCGCATTTGAACTCAAAATGCCAAAATGAGCCAAAATATAATTAAACCCAAATCAATTGTAATTAGAGCTATCAATCAATCTAGAATCAATTATCAAACTCAATTCAACATAATTCAACCCAAACAACTCAATTGACCCTTTAGGTTCACTTGACCCAAAGTGACCTAAAGGACCCATTTGAATCAAACTCCAATCCAACCCAAATTGGATTGAGCCAACCTATTCAAAACCTCTTATATTGATTGTTGATCACTCTTGACTGATCAATTGCAATCAATTGGACCAAACCAAGCTAATTTGATCACTTAACCCAAGTTGGCCCAATTTGCCTACATTAACCAAATTGAACTAAATCCCATTCCAAACTCAATTAATTGAAACCAATGATCCCTACCAACCCAAAATTTATCTTTGAACATGACTTGACCAACAATTAAGCCAAACCAAATCCAATTGGCCAGTTGACCCAATTTGACCTAAATGCCAAATTAGGCCAAATCAAATCCTACTTCAAATTGATTGAAACCAATGACTCAAATCCATTACAAATTGATTAATGAACATGATCAAACCCTTGGTTGAACCCAATTTGACCAAGTCAACTCAATTGCACCATTTAGCTCAAATTGACCTAAAGGGTCAAATTGATTTAAATCATTTCTAAATCCAAATTGATTAAAATAAAAGCCTACAATCATCTTAAAATGATCAAATGAACCTAAAACAACACCTAACCCAAGCCAATTTGGCCAATTTGACCAAATTGGTCAACTTAGCCCATTTGACCTATATGAACCCATATAAGTCAAATTCAAATCCAATCCAAATCAAATCAAACCAATTGAATCAAAACATCCCAAATCATCATTTGAACTTATCTTAACTCATGGTTATACCCAATTTGACCAATTGGTCAACTTAATCCAACCTAACCCAATTTGAGCTACATGGGTCAAATTGAGCCAAACCCAACCAAACTAACTCCAAACCCACTCAAATTTGGCTTGACCCATCTTTGGCTCACCATGGGTCAGCCCAAATCAAACCCAACCCATACCAAACCTGAATAAACCCATTACCCATTGGGTAAAGCACTCCACATGAGATAAAACCCAACCCCCTCCTTTACACTTGGCAACCACCTTTAGCTTAGTTTGGACCCTTGACCCTATGGCTAACCTGACCCAAAGTTGGTTGGGTCAACCACAGGTCAAGGAACGTGAGCTAACCCACCTATTCTCATTAGCTCGCTTATGGTAACAAGGACACTCCACCTCAACCCTTAGCAACCCACCTCAGGTCCTCACCCACTCAAACTGAGCCACATCAGCATCTCTTTGACATCCTTGGCCTCCTGAGCTAGCCAGACATTTTCCCAAGACAGGACCAATTCAAGCCATTAGATTTGAGGGGGAAGAGAGTATACTCCTCCCCATCTCATTCCAAGAGACAACCAAGCATTCTCATAGCATGAGTGAGTCGAGATGAGCTTCCCGAGCACTTCCCCGAGTTCCCTAGAGCTTCCCATTATAGATAACACAAAACCCAAAATAGGATAGAACCTCCACTCCATCTAGCCCCACCTAAACTCTACCAAACTCAAATTAACTTTACCCACACCTTCACCAAGCTCCGATGATCAAGAATGAATCAATTCTCAATCGATTCGAGCATTGGAGACCCATCTAAGACCAACTCTAGTGAGGATTCTAGAGAAATTTGGTCCATCGAGCCACCGATCAGGAGGTAAGGTGAGAGCTTCTCAGTAGGGCTTCATCTCTTTAAGATGAAGCTATCTCGATTGATAGACCACCAGTCCAGAGCTCCAGTGAGGTGAATTTTGACACTGTAGAAAATCTAATTTTTGTTAGGCCTTTGTGAAGAAAATAATATTTTCATGTGAATCTCATAGTAGGATCCCTCTAAATCCCACTATTTAAGATTTTGGAGTAGATCATGATGCCTCATGAGCTTCAGTGAGCTCAGATCGAGTGAAGGAGGGCAAATGATGTCCGTCTTCCATCACTCAGGGGCGAAGAATCATCCATCATCCATTTCGCATGATTGGAATAGATAGTTTTAATTAATTTGATTAAATTTATTGAATTTATTCCTTAGGAACTGTGGGATTAATCCCTACTGTCTTATCTTAGATTGGACAGCGGAGACGAAAGCGCATCCGCTGCCACTGACTCAACTTGGCCAATCCCATGGTTCCACATGGAAAGTGCCACCATGTCAGCCTCTCGCGTGTTGCTGATAGGATTAGGGATTAATTAGGGTTTAAAATATAATTAATTGTACTAAAACTTTCTAAAATCATAACTAATTGTAGAAATATCCAAAAAAAATATAAAAAATAGATTTTGGAAAGGTTAAATAGATGAGAATTTAATAAAAATAATTACATTATACTTTGACTAGTGATTAAGGCTTAATTAGGGTTTAAAAGTTTCCTTAATTAGCTTAATTAAGCCTTTATTGCTTGGGAAATTAATCCCAAACTTGGCATTCTAATTTAATGGGATGACCTCTGCCTCCCATGATTTTATTAAGATTTATTGGCTATGTAATTAGGGGAATTTCAAATTCAAACCTTAATTAACCTCTTAAATAATTTAATGATTATTTAAGGCTCTAAACTATAATAATTAATTGATTTAACTTCATTAATCATTGATTAATAGTGAGAGGATGAGGGAGAGTGATTAAGACCTCTCTCTTAATTACTTTTTCAAATTCATCTCATTAAAAAGAGTTAATTAATAAGAGATTTAATTAAGAAATTAATTAATCAATTAATAATAAATTTAAATTAAATTAAATTAATAATTACTTCAGATTATTAACATGTAAACTAAGGGTTCCTCTTTACGTGTTCAATAACATAAAGGCCCTTAAGGAAATTATGATTGGTCTATAAGTGTGGGAAAATCATAAAAGTACTTAATTAGATTCTTTAATCTAATTAATCTCTAGTCATGATCCCATTTAATTGGGTCCTTTAAGAGCACTGCAATTTTATTTTCCTCATGTGCATATCATTTTTAGCTCATGATTAAATGTTTAATTAAGTTAAAGAAGCATAGGAAAGGGTAATTAAATAGATTATTTAATGGTTCAACTTAATTAAATTATAAAAATCACTTAATTATATTTCCTTGAACAAATTAAAATCACCAACATGGGAACGAGATAAAAAGTAGCAAATGATCTCTCCTCTTTAAGTTCAATCAAAAATCTAAAATTAAATTAATAAGAATCTTTGGTTTCTTTAAATGGTTTTATTTAATGCGATTGTCCTTAGGAATTAGTATAATTGAATAAATTATGTAGAGATGTTTGACTATTTCTCTTCAATCACCATAAATATTGTATGTCATGTGAAATAATGCATTCATATTCTCAAAATTAATTTAAATTTACTTATGCAAAATTACATATAATGACTTAATCTTATTATATGTGTCACTATTATCACTAATAAATTTCAAAATAATTTTCAAAATTATAAATTGATAATAAAATTTGGAATTATATTAGTTATGAATATATATATAGGATTTGCATGTGTTAATCGCTTAAGCATGTGAAGGTAGTGCTTTCTTTCCTATATTCATGTATGGAATTACATATGTTTGAATAATAATAAGTATATAGTTTGGACATCCCAAGAATACGAGGCTTTAAGTAGCCCAAAGAAGGTCATTTGATTATCTCACTTCCCTGGTTAACAAAGGCACATACTTATTTAATTTCATTCTTATGTATATTTATAGTAGAATTTTGATAGAGCTTAACTTTACATGCATAAATAATCCAACCAAAAATATAATCTTTTGCATGATTTTCATTATTATAGTTATGTGTACATCTATATGTATTTAAGATAGCAAGTATATAGTCTAGATATCCCAAGAATATGAGGCTTTAAGTAGCCCCAAGGAGGTCATTTGAGATACACTTCCCTCATTTAAACAATGGGATGTATTTGCTTACATCTTTTATACATGTGTGCGTGTATTTGATTAAAGAAATGAATATCTCCTTTTCTACTAAAAACATGTGCATTCATAATCATCTAAGCATGCTAAATTATATTGCATGTATAGATATACTAAGTGTTAAGTCATTTGTATGTTATGGTTGATGAAAAGGAATGGTGTAACATGTTCTATATGATGGTAATTCAACCACATTAATCTTAAGATGTATTTCAAGTTGAATAAGATCTTTTAAGATTAACCTAAACTTAGAACAAATAACAGATTTAATAAATTATTCACTAAAAGAAACCAAGTCATAATAATATGCTTTAGAAAATAACTTAAGGTAGGGATGAAAGAGGTTAAGTCTCCTTCTTCTCTTTACTACACTTAGATTCTAAGTCTATATCAAATGAAATAAACAAAAGTACAAATTAAAATTTGTAAATCCTTTAAAAAAACTTAAAGTGAAATCACCTATCATGTTAAATTAAATAATTCCAAATTTTAGATAATCATAATTTAAAAGCCTAGCTAAGACATACCACACAAGCCTAAACACACATATTAGAATGCTAAGTCACCACTTCTAGCTCTAGGTTAGGACGATGCATGTAATGATGGTGTATTTTTTTTTATGATGTTATGCTTTAGACTGTATGTTAAGAATGTGAATCGTAGACTGGATGTTAGGTCATTGGTAGCCTAATATTATTTTATGCATGGGATTGTTCTTAAGGGGTAGCTCAAAAAAATATATTTTTTTTTCTTGCAGGTTGCTTAGGCCCCCTAAGCATAATCCACATTAAGGCAAGTGGCTTAGTTACCCATGTGAAGGGTGCTAAGTCCAAATTATGAAATATAATTGCTTGGGAATGTATGTTTGTTTAGATAACATTTATTTTGTAGGTGTAGTTATATTTAATTTTTTATAAAATATAATTTTGTATTAGGAATTAGGATTAGTGTTATGGAGATTAGGATGAGCAGTGGCTAGAGGGCATAGTCCTAGGAGGCCCTGTGAAGCCTTAGAGCACACTCAAATCAAGAATAAAGAAAAGATGAAGAAGGAAAAGCAAGGAATGAAGACCCCCATAGCATCTAATTTAATTTCAATTATAATATTCTTTTGTAGTCCAGGTTGTATAAGGGTGGAGCTCAGTTACCCAATTCTCTCTTTTCTGGGGTGTGCGACGATACCCGACCACACTGACCTCTTATTCTCTCATGGTAGTCTATAAAATGATTGTTATTGTGTTTAGCTTGTGTACTAGAATAGCATAATTTTCATAGTTTCTTGATGATTGATATTTTAATGTGTGGCCTGGATGCAGTAGGCTCTTAGAGAAAAGTTAATTTTTCTACCCATTTAACAACTCATAATTAAATTTTAAAATAACTTTCAACCTCACTTTAAAGCTTAGGTTGTAATTAAGATAACTAAAAGATTTATCAACCCCTTAGTTGTATGTTGTATGTCGAACATCATGCATATCACGTTATACCACTCTTACAAAATGAGAGCCTCCATTTTATCACTTTAGGGACTGCTTGACCTATGAGAGAAACACCTTATGATGGAGATTCACCATCTTTCTCTCTTGATTTGGCCAAGAACCAAATTTCATCATGCATTTGACATAAAATATCCCAAAGCCTATGTCAAAATGATATAAAATTTGAAAAAAATTTGCATTTAGACTAAGTCAAATGCTCATTCCAAACATGATCTAGTCTCTTAGGGAGTGAGTTTAGGACTTTAGTCTCTTTCAAAATAAATAATTGCTTAAGCCATCTTGCAATTATATAAGATCGGCCAACATGGATTTAAAGCATAGGAGGTGTTAGCTGGCTGTTACTCCAGGCGGTTGTAAGTCCAGAAGAGTAAGACGGTTCATTCTCTATTGTGGAGATAAACCATTATGTCCCCTTTCTAATTAGATTTACGTCATGCTCTAGCTTGTGCTAAAGCTCCCTAGATTTATGATCTAAGGTTTCTGATTTCCCATAGTCTATGAGCATAAATCCTTATCTCTTAAGCATTTTCACAATCTTGTGTTGATGGATTATAAGCCCTAACAATCTAATAAAATTTTAACTCAAAGTAAATCCTCTCATTCAAACATATAAAGCCTCACCATTGGATTGGTTGGAATGCTCATTAGGCTTCCTAGTATCATGAGCATTTCCTACTTATTTTCCTTTGGATTCTAAAAATTAGTCTTCCAATTAAACAATCATATTTGATTTTTCAAAAATATTAATTCGTTGATAGTCTTAACCATGAAATCTTTAGAGATAATGATTGACTACTTTAATCGAGAGTATTCTTAGAAAATTTTTGTTTCCTATGATGTAATTAACTATGAAAGCTTGCTTCCATAGGGAACTAAAGAACTCGACATAAAATAAACTTTGCTTTACTTTTTCATATAAAGTAGGGGAAAGATCTCTGGTATATATGATGACCCATCTGTCTTAGGAGTCCTTATTAGGTGATTAGGTCCATTGTAGAATGATGTTTCTATCTTTCGAGATAGTATATCATATCTTAATGTTGTACTCGATCACTTCAATAAGTACCACCTAAGATCTACATGGTGTCCAATGAGCATTTGAAATAAAACACCTCATATATTTTAAAATCATGCGATCAATCTTATAAAATGCAAGATAATTTGAGCTACTATTTATTAAGAAGGAGATCAAAAAGCCAAAACTCACTTCCTAAACTTAAGGTCATGATTAATATGTAATGCTCATAGCTAATGCAATAACTTTTAGTTTTTATGTATTTTAAGAAAACAAATTCATTTTAAAGCCAAGGTATGTAGATATGCATACATACATGTAATACAATAATTATTCAAATAGAGTTTAGAAGGAAAACTTTCTTAAGAAGGGTGGTTATTCTCAATGAATGAATGTCCCCTTATGTGCAATTAATAAAAGGGCCCATACAAGGAAGTAGTCAATATGCTTATGATTCTCCAATTCTAGTGTTTTTTTATGGATTTTAATATTAAAGTACAAAGATTTAAATGTGATTTGTTATTAATTATTTAATTAGGTTATAAGTTTTTAAATTTATTTGGATAGAAAAATTAAATTATTAAGAGCCTAATTGGGAGGTCTAGGCTTACATACAATTAAACATCATCATAGAAAGAAACCTATAAAATACATGTAGTTATATTGCACATCACAATATAAACATTACACCAAGTAATTTAAATTAACATAAGAAAAAGGCTAGTGCAACTAGGTTTCATTGTGCACTCCAAAAGAAAAAGAAAATGGGCAGTCAAGCTCTACCCTTATACAGTTTGGCTCAGAACTAAAGAAAATATAGCCTATGGGGATCTTCATGTCTTCATCTTCATGGTGGAGATGCTTTAGGCTTCAAAAGGACTCTTAGGTCCATGCCTTTTAACTACTATTTATTCAACATAAATTATATGGCTTTAACTTAGTTTTAATAAAAATTACATTTGAAATTCTTAAAATAAAATCCTAATAAAATCTAAAAAATTGATATTAGCAAAAATAAAAATACGTAAATGCAAACAATTATGTTTTACATATTGGATATAGCACTAGTAGATGCCAAGTCCTCCTATCTTAATGGGCAATGCTTAGGGGATTAAGTGGAAAGCACTTATAAGAAAATTATGTTAATTTCAAATCATTGCAATAGCCCCCTTTTAAGCACAACTCCTTACAAAAAATATAGTTATTTCTAACAAAGAATGCCTTATAATCGATTAGCAATGGTTATGTGAAAAATACTTATATGTTTAGTGCCTTAATTATGTTCAATTGGTATAAAAATATATATTATTTCTAGTATATTTTATATTGAAATAGGAAATTTTAGATTCTAAAGAAAATATGAAAAAGGTGCAGCAAAAGTAGCACCACAACACTCTAATAGGCCTGATTTTGGTGGAAGAATGGAAAAGGAAGTGCCTAGGCACTGAATCAGCAACACTGCATTGCCCAAAATAAAGGATCAAGATAGTGAAGGCAACACTTAGGTGCCACATTTCATATGTTGTAAGGCTAAGGAGACCTAGAATTTGAAGAAAAGGTAGAAAATATAGCACCATATTGCAACATTTCAAGCACCACAATGCCACATTTCAAGCATCACAGTGTTATATATAGTACTTAGGTGCCACCTTCACAATGTCATGGTGTGGCAACCTGATAGAGCAGTTTCAAGCAATTTTAGCAAGTAGTTTAGGTAATTTTCATTCTAAATTTGAGGGAGTCCACACTATAGCAAGACCAAGGCTATATAAGTATGGGGTGTTAGACTATGTAAGAGATTTTTTTTCTTTTAAGAAAAGTTTGTACTAAGTGTGAGTAGGAGAGTGTGCAAGAACTTGGAGTGTAATACTTCAAGCTCTATAGTTCAATGTGTGTGAGTTTGTGAGTGTGTTAATTATGTAGAAGACTTAGATAAGGAGATCCAAAATAAGATTTGAATGAGAAACACTATGCAATTCTTTCAGGAAGTAGCAAGAAGGCTATTAAGAGATGATTTAGAAGAATTTACTCAAATCTCTCTTCTCTTTTTCTTTGATTATCTCATGATTTTATTCTTAAATTTATTTTCTTGTAATATGAGTAACTAAATAGTATTGTGCTCTATATTTGTTTATGTTTTGAGTGTTTGCTTGTATTAAACTTGGAATATGATATTATATAAGAAAATTATTCTTGCTTTCATGTGAAATTTGTTTTAATTTTCCCTGTTCTTAATTTATTTACAATGTAGCCTTTGGTGATGATAAAATTTATTGTGATCTAAAGATATTGAAAAGGTCCTAAAGGAATAATAGAGAAGACAAATAGTTATATTAACTACCAACTAGAATGATTTGGCTACTTTTATTATCTGCAGTCAATTTCAGCCAGATATTGGGAAAAGCAACTAATAATATTTTAACTTAAACTAAGCAGATCGCAAATTAAAGAGATTAGTTTGCTTTTTTTGATCTAGACATAAACACTATATCAATTTTCCTCCTGATCGACATGACATGCTTTTAAATTAATTCCAATATAAAGTTTAAAATGGATAGACTTCAAAACTTCACAAATTCATAGTATGTCTTTAAATATATTATAAAAAATAAAATTTGCCTTTTCAAACTTAGGATTTAAAATATTTTTAATAATTTTGATTTATTGGATAAAAATTATAACTTAAAAGTGTTAGTAATCAATTTAATATAAATATTAAGCAATAGTAAAATCTTCGTGGGAATGATACTATACTTATCACTTTATTACTTGATTCAGGACGTGCGCTTACATAGATGAAAAAAGAAATGACCAAGTTTTTGGCATCGTTGCTAGGGATTGAAGTAATTATTATTTACTTTAAGTTGATCTTAATCTAACTAGGTAATTTTTGGCTCAATTACTTCATGTTATTTTTTTTCTCACTTGTTTAATTATTTTTGTACTTGTAAAAATTTTAGTTCTTTATGTTTGTGCATGCGTAGTGATAAAATAATAAAAATATTACTTTTAAACATAAATATAGAAAAATTTTGCAAAACTTTTAGAAATGAAAGGAGAACTCAACTTGGGAATTTATCTATGGAATATCAAGGAGAGATAGAACAACCTAGAATACTTAGGGATTATGCCACACCATTGTTGGTTCGAGCTTAAATCGAGCTATATGAATATCATAGTATGCCACCTTGTGGTGTCATAAATATTAAGTCAATTTTGACCTAAACTATAAGAATTCTTGGTGATTTAACTAGTTTCATTAATGAAGCTCAATCAAAGTAAAGCTCTCATTCAATGTTTTTAATTCCTCCAATTTTTTTGATGTGAGGTTGGCACTAACAAAAGTTGGCCTAGGTTCTTCTTCAGTTCTCAGGTTAATTTCTCAAAGTTCATCGATAGCAGCTTGATTGCCTTCTTCAAATTTCTTCGGGGCCTCTTTGAGGTCAATTATCAATTCATCTTCAGGTATATTCTTATTTTCTTACAAAAAAGGCTTTTGTTCATTTGTAGCTTTAGAAGAACTTTTTCTTTTTTCTGATAAATCATTGCATGACCTCATTGAAGGAGATGTCAAAATAGTATATCCTAATCCCCATGTGGTGAACTTTCCATATCCTATGGAATTTTGGGTATTATCTCCTTGTTGTAGCCTCTTACATAATCGAGCTTGAATGCTGGATTCTATAGGTTGAACATTTTCTTTATCCAGCTTCTTTAGAGATGATGAGTAGTATTGAGGGACCATTATTGAAATATCTTCTTCCTTAAAATCATTCTCTTTAAATAATATTTTTTTAAAATTTGTAGTTTGCTCTTCAATATTATAGAAAATGATCTCACATTCATTGTAACCTCTTCTAGGAGGGACATAAAAAACTTTACAATTTTTCCATTTCTTCTTTTCTTGAAGCTGTTAAAGCTTTTATATGTGCCCTAAGTACTATGATTATTTTCATAGCCTTCTTAGAAATTTGATATTTGGGTACTCGTATTAGAGAAACATGAGTTTTCTTTAAATATTTTATTATATCATTAGTACTAAAGTCCTCTTTCCTTTGGGTTATTGAGGCTTTCTTAGGTTGATAAAGTAGTAATTCTTCTTCTTCATCCTTAGTATCACTCCCAAGGTGGGTAATTATTTTACATTTTTTTTATTTGTTAGCACTTTTGCTTTCTGAATCATCCCCTTTAATCATTTTCTTAATAGGTGGAGCCTCTTATTTTTTAGCATTGACTTCTCTTACTTTCTTAGGGGTTGTTTGGTTGCCTGCATTTGGAACGCAGTGTAAAAGAAATTCAGTGTAAAAGGATTACTTTATAGTTGTTTGGTTGAGAGCTTTACAAATTCATGACTTTGCTTTTTTTTGTTTGGTTGAAAAAATGTAATGTAAATGTGAAAAGATTGAAAAATTCGATTGACCGGCACCGTGAGGGCGATGCGTGCCGGCAACCGATGACCGGTGTGAGTGGCCGAAAACAGCTGAGCCGGCATGTGGTGTGACGCCGCCGTGTATTACCGATATGGAACAACCGATCAACATGATAATGGCGCTGGCGCCTTAGCGAGACGAGCAACCCGCCGACGGTGGCTGAAGCGGCTGGGCGGTAAGTCGGTGACAATCGGCAATGGTGCGGCGACGGCGGCGGCGGCAGCGGCCGGCGGCCGGTGAAGCGGCTGATCGGCGGTGGCAGCGGCGCCGCATCACTTTACATTGGCCAGTGTATTTGGAATTCACCCAAATTGGGTGAATTCCAAATACATGGAAATTGGCCTTTCTGGTGTATTTGAAATACATTACATTACACTGAAATTTTACTTTACTTGTAACTAAATGCTTGAAATGTTTAAAATCGTGCATTTGGAATGCAGTGCATTCAAATGCACCCAACCAAACAGCCCCTTAGGAATAAAGTACTTTGCATTATCATTGATCTTGATTTCATGTATCAAGAATGGATTCATGTCACCATTAATTTGACACTCTTCACCATTTTTAATGTATTTCATACATTGATGGAGAGTTGAAGGCATTATGTCGTATTCATAAATCTACAGCCTACCAAGGAGTGCTTTATATGAAATGTTGGCTTCAATCATGTAAAATTTAGCTTCTATAAATAGTTTCCCAAAGCATATAGGTAGAATAAGAGACCCTAAGGTTTGTTGTCCTTATTCTTGGAATCCTTGTAAGAATATTGTACTTATATCTAGATAATTAGCAACCAAAGCCAATGTTTAAAGTATTTTAGTTGTTAAAAGATTGACTGAAGTGCTTAGATTAATCTATATTCTTTTTATATGGATGGAATTGCTTTCAGGTGTGACTTAAAGGGGATGATTATGTTTGGTCATCCCTAATAATAGGTCATCATCATTAAATATGATAGTTGCTAAGTTTTGAAAGGTTAAGTCCTCTTTCATCTTCTCTTCAACAAAGAAAGCTTCATATAATTCTAGATTTTGCAAGGGTTTAATTAATGTCTCACATATATTTTTGGATAACATAATAACATCATAAGTACTTAATAAACCTGATAGTTTGTGTAAATGAGCCAGAACATCCACTCTTATTTTGGTGGTCTTTTGAGGTTCAGCTAGTGGTGGGGGCAAGGCAGCCTCATTAATTTGAATTTATTTGCCTTTAGCTTTGGCTTTCCTCTACGATGGTGGAGACATTCACTTTTCACTCCTTAATTAGACTTGAGTTACTTCTTCTATGAATTCTTTTTTATTAAAGGTAGATTTTGAACTTTGTACTTCTCTAGAATTTTCAAAGCCTTTAAAACTATCAGAATTGCTACCTTATTTAGGACACAGCTTTTTGAGCTTGATTTAATCTTCCTTTTGTTAGCTTTTCTTTAAGAGAGCATAGCTCTTCCTCATAGTAATTTGATGTTGCAATCAAGTATCATGCTTCTCTTTGAGTTTAAAGTTTAAAATTTTCACGTATTCTTATGACTTGACACATTTCTTTTGAAACCTCTTTCTCCATGATTTTTTATGTGAAGTCGTAAGTGGAGCATGTTTTCCTCCAACTTAATTAATTTTCATGGAGATTGCTTATATTCATCCAAAGACTTTAGTTTTCAAGAATTTCTTCTTTACCTTAATTTATGAGATTTTGATGAAGAAGCTTGGCCAATTTTTATCTGCTTTTTTGTATTATATAAAAATATCCCCTATTGGGTAGAAGTATTTTTGGATCTACTTCTAATTCCACAGAATTCTTCCACCGAATACCGTCTATGGCTGGAAGGATAAAATCATTCAACTAGTATTCTTTGAGATGAAGGTCTCCCAACCATCTTCTTCTTCTGACAGTGGGGCTTTGCCTCTATTATTATTCATATTCTACATTCTGATGGGTTTAGCATCTTATCATTTTTACTATGATTTAGGGTACTGTGATAACATTCATCTTCATCTTTTTAGGATGCATCAATATGCTCTCATATAGGGTGAGTTTCCCATTTTGATAACTCATTTCTACCTAGTCTTTGAAGACAAAACAATCTTCGATTAGGTGACTTATAAGTCTATGGAATGGATGATAGTTGGAATCATTGACTTTGTCTACTTGGTCAAGTCGACTTGGTTCTGGCAAATGCAATCGCAACTTTAGGGCATGCTTGAAAATTTTAGGAGTACATTCTCTTTTGAATGAATACTGCTTACTCATTTTCTCTTAGAGAGTAAGAAACTTTTTTCTTATCTTCCATAAGTTTTGCCATTTTTCTCAAGGTCGTTGCACCTTCATTTCCTTTTTGTCAACTGTGAATGTGAATATTATAGTCATATTAAATATCTTCAAATCGTAGGACTTAGGTTTCTTTCCTTTCTTAGAGAAATTATTGTTATAGCCAATGTTAAGGCCCTTTTGCTTGGGAAGCATCTCAAACTTGGCTACATGTTCCAATAATTTTTGGAGTTTATTAATCATGGCCATCGCTAAGTATGGATCCATTTGATCATCAATGTTTCCTATTAGGAGTTCTATTGCATGTTTTTCTATGAATCATTGATCACATTTCATACTTATATTTCTCTATCTTATAATATGTTTTATGACACTCTCATCATTTCTTCTCTTTTTGAAGCCGAGATCTACAATTATCCCTTTCTTAGTTTCTCTTATAAATCTCTTGACAAAAAGTGTTTCCAACTTGGTAAAATTTTTTAGTCAATCATTGGGCAACGCAACATACCATTCAAAAGCTATCTTGGTAAGACAACTAACGAATTGTCAAAGCAATAAGGTGTCATTTCCTCCTATATACCCATAAGTAGCTTTGAATTGAGCTAAGTGCTTGTGTGAATTTTTTTTCTCCTAAAAAGGTGTTAAATTTCAACACCACATACTTTTTGGGGTATTGTACTTGGTCATATTCAGGAGGATATGGTCAGCCTATTCTAGTTAATTCCTCAACATCCTTTGAGGTATTGACTACTTTGACATTTTGGCTAATAAGATCCTCTACTTGGTATTTTGCAATGATATCAACCTCTTAGTGACCTCTTAGTGTAACTTCTCATGGAGCTACTTGCCTTTACGTCAAAGCTATTGGCAAATTGCGTGAAGTATTTTGCAAGCCCTAATTTTAGTTGTTGGGTTGGCCATCTCCAGAGGATTTCTCAGAGGTGCTTGTTGCTTCGCAATTGCTATTAAATTAAGCTAAACAAATAACCATTTCATTAGCTCATTTATCTCATTAAGATGATTATTGAGTTGGCTAATTTCTTGATCTCTTCTTTGGAGTAGAGAAATCATCTGTCATTGTAACCTTGTTACAACATTAATTAGTTCTTCAATTTATTTAATCTTCATTCGGGTTTCTCCTTCAGGTGCTTGGATACTTGGGCCCTCCTAAAGTTGTTCACGTTCCTATTTTATAAACATGTATCAACCATGTGAACAACCTCAACTTCCATGCGATCGATATTGTCATTATTTTAGAAATTAAGAGCTTGTTGTTCTTCATCAATCAAAAAGTCATCTTCTCCCCAAAAAGGTAGATTATCTGCATCATCAGTTATTAGCTAATTATTTTTGGATCGATGCTTTCAATTGATGATGAGTGATTAAACCTTCTCATCATCCAATTGAGTTTGTATTATTTCATTCTTAATAATATGGTTCTTTAGCTACCTAGATTGATTGAGACCTTCCAATAGTGGATCTTCAAAAACACATCCTAGATATCACACCTTGGTGTTCACTAAATGGATTAGAATGAGATGATCGATATTCTCCTTTTATGAAGGTTGTCAGAACCTTTCAATAACTGGCCACCCAGTACCTATACTAAAGGGCTCATTGTCAATACTCACTCAACATTAAACATTAAACCCTTAGCTCTTGAGTTTTCTTCAAGGTGGGCATAATATAGTTTTATATTCCTACCTCATTCAGAGTACAAATTTATTGGGCTAGTGACCTGGCTTACCAACCTCTTAATTCTTTTTTGAAAGTTTCTATTTTTAACAGTCTTTAAAATATGATAAATTTTGGAGGAGATAGTTTCCTCCTTCTGTGGTTGATCCTGTGAAATGGGATGCATATGTTTATTCTTGAAAGACTTATTTATAGCTCCTTTGGAGCTATTTCTCTTAACCCATTTGAGTAGCTTAAAATTACTATTGCTGGAAATGTTCTCTTCCACCAATGGTTCATTCATACTGTTGTTCAGTTTTTACTAGAATCTAATAGCTCTAAGAGAAGCATTATACCTTCTTTAAACTCTCCTGGACATTTTGGTGCCCGAGGAAGATGCTTTGTGATCATTATTTCCTAGAGCAAAGGTAATACCTTATGGGATGATAGGCTCCTCTGATGGATTGGTGAGTGGATCAACAATAATAAATTTTAGTTTAGGCAGAGTAGTTTTCTTCTCTTCAGCAAGCGCTATCGAAGCTACATTTGATAGTCTATTGAAAATAGAACCCCTCTTAGAAGTTGTGTTCTTTCCTCAATTAAGTATTGTGGTGTTTATTTTTGGAATGTGTATGAGGGGACACCACACAGATCGTAGGGGGTACTTATTAAAATAATCGCATATGACATTGAGGTATGACATACTATCTCGAAAGATAGAGACATCACCCTTCAATAGACCTGATCACTTAATAAATACTCCTAAAGCATGATGGGTCTTCGAATGCACCAAAGATTTTTCCCCTGCTTTACATTAATGAATAAAGTAAGTTTTATATTAAATTAGGTTTGAAAGTTCCCTGTGGGGGCAATAGTTAATTACATCTTAGGAAATGAAATTCCCTAAGAATACTCTTGATTAAAGTAGGCAATTATTGTCTCCAAAGATTTCAAGGGCATGCTATCAATAAATTGGTCATATTGGAAAATCAAATGGGAAAGATCAAGGAGAATACTTATTTTTGGAAGCCAAAGGGAATAAGTAGGAAATGCTTATGATACTAGGAAAACCTAATGAGCATTCCAATCTATCTTATGATTGGGCTTTATAATTTTGAAAGTGAAGAGACTTATTTTGTTATAGTTGAATTTTTATTAGATTATTAAGACTTATAATCCATCAACACAAGGTTATGAAAAAGCTTAAGAGGTAAGGATTTATGCTTGTAGCCTAAAGGAAATAGCAACCTTGGATCCTAAATCTAGAGAGCTTTAGCAGGAGCTAAAGTGCAACCTAAATCTAAGCAAAAATGGGCATAAGGTTTTCTTTCACATTACAGGGTAAACCACCCAACTATTGGACTTACAACTACTTAGAGTGGCTGCCAGCTAACTCTTATGATTTTAAAACCATGTGGTTCAATCATGTGAAATTACAAGATAGTTAAGCGGTTATTTATATAGAAAGAGACTAGAGTCTTTAAACCCACTCCCTAAGAGACTGAAGCATGAGTGAAATGAATAATGACTCAATCTAATGCAAAATATTTTCAAATTTTATTTCAATTTTGACAATTCATTTTGACAAAGGCGATAGTATTTTTATATGCCTAAATGCATGATGAAATAGATTTTGGGCTAAATCAGTCGAAAAGAGGTATTTTCCAACATAAAGGAGCCCTCAAAGGTCAAGCCTTCCCCTATCGTGCAAGGATGGAAACCCCCTATTAGCATAAGTGAAATAACATAATATGCATGTTATGAAATAATCAACCATGCAGCTAACGGATTGCTAAATCTTTTAATTATCTTATTTAATGCCTAGGCTTTATGGTGAGGTTATGAATTATTTAAAACTTTAGTTATGAGTTGTAGTTGGGTAGAAATTTATTTTTATCCTAAGAGCCTAATCGCATCAAGGCCACAAAATAAAGCATCAAACATAAGAAACTATGAAAAGCATGTTGTTTCTAAGGCACAAGCTAAACACAGCATCAAATAATTTTATAGCAACCATAAAATAATAACAGGACGGTGCAGTCAAGTACTGTCATACAACCCGAAAAGATAAGATGGGTATGTTGACCTCATTTTTGGATGAGGTTAATTTGACAGTTAAGAGATCCTAATCGCAAATAGGATTCTCCTAATTCAATGCTTAGGACACTATGCCTAGTGACCTAAAGAACTTACCTTGGGTTGAATCTAACCTATTTGTCTTTGGTAAGATCAACTCAAATATCCAAATTCAAAACCAACTAATTAAATTAACACTCAATAATCATCAATCCAAAATGATTAAAAGTCAAACCTAAAGTTAACCCTAGTCAACCTAGAGTTGACTTAAGTGGGCCCACTTGGTCAAAAAGTCAACCCACTAAAATTTGACTAAATTAAATCACTAAAAATATTCTAAAAATCAAATAAATATTTTTAATCATAATAACAAATAAATTGAAGTTCATTAAAGCTTACATTAAGGAAATTAAATCCCTTAAATCAAAATAACCTAAATAAGCCACATTGAACTCAAATTTAAGAAAAATCAAAATAACTTCAAACTAATTGTCCTAAATCATATAGGACATAACCTAACTCCATATTGGGTGTGGTTAGGTCAAATGGGTCATTTTACCCATGAGAAATTAGGTTTAACTCATCTTAACCCAATTTGGGTTAATTGAGTTAAACAAAATATTATAACATGAAAATTCAAAATTACTTTAACCAATACATGTGGGAAGGAGGTTAATCCTCTTAAACATTATTAATGAGGTAATTAACCCCTTACTTAATAAAACCAAAGAACTAAATGACAAAATCAAAAAAGAAATAAAAAAATTGATAAAGAGAAGGAAAATTCCATTTTTCCTTCCCTATATCTCCACCTCTTTAGCTTTGTGAGGCAGAGGGGAGGATCTTAGCCACCTTCCAAGGATCTCCCATCACCAAAACCAACCAAGTGAGGCTAAGGAAATGCATAAGAAGCTTCGGCCATGTAGGAAACTAAGCACTACCACTTCCCCAAGGAGAATTAAGCTTACACACATCCTCACACATCCAAACTAAAGCAAAACAAAAGCACCCCCTCCCTCTAAGTGTTCTCAACCATTGAGAACCATGAAAATCAAAATTCCAATCCAAAGCTTGGACTAGAGATCAAACTACAAGGAATTGGATCAATTCCTCTGGTGCAAGGCTTTATCTTGAAGAAACAAATCTATTGGAATTGATTTCAACCTCTGAAACTCCCTAAATCAAGGTATGCCATTGATGACCCCTCTTTTTCTTCAAAGCTTTCGGCCTTGATCGTTTTCCCATAAAGCTTGTTATCCAGTGAGATCAAGCCATATGGATTGAAAGAGGACCTTTCAATGATCATGTAGCATTTTAAATCATCCAATTTCATTACCTATATCAAAATATATTAACCAAAAACCATGCATGGTCCTCGGGTCCCGCAGAGTTTGGGGGCGACAAAATCCAGACCATCCGTTTCTTTCAAAAGAAACGGATGGTCTAGATCTAGGAAGTTTAATCTGATTAAATCCCTTTTAAGAATCATGGGAATGATCTGAACCATCTGATCCGCAATCGGACAGCCTAGGATCGTCCCGTGGAATCAACCCACGTGCGACACACATTTTGATCCCACAGAACTACAAGATCAACGGGGACTGTCCAATCTTTGATCAGACGATCCAAAACTAATCCTTCTCATTTTAATGAAAATGCGTGGGACCCGTTACTTAAAAATCATTAAAAACCATTAATTCAAATAAATTAGAAAACTTCAAAAAATCATATAAAATCATATAAAATCAAAGAAAAATACAAAAATACAAATAAAAGCTCAATGGATTCATCTTGATGAGGGGAATCCATAGAAATAAAAATCCCCAATTTTTATAGGGTAATTAATCCTTAATTTGGGTTTAATTGAAAAACATTAAACCATAATTACTCTCAAATTAATAATCCAGTTAATTTGAAACTTTGGGGAGATGAAATTAAGCTTAAAACATGCCTTAGGAAAATTTTGGGAATTTAATTCCTTGAATTCAAATGAAATTGAAATTTTATGTGAATTAACCTTTAGATTAATTAAATTAATTATATTTTAAGAAAATAATTATAAAACTTTAATCTAATAATCTTAAATCAGCATAATGAATATCAGACTATTAATTAAACTTAATTAAACATATATGAACCTAATAGATCACTAATTAAATTAATTTGGTAATTAAAAGAATTAAATAATTCAATTAAATCACCTAAACTTAATTAAATCATAATAAATCAACCAGCTAACAAAAAATTATGAATATGGAAAGGTATTTCAGTGAAGAATAAATGAAAAATATAATCTCTTAATGAATCTTAATAAATTAGGCTTAATTAAGTTTTAATAAAATAATTAAAACCTTAATTACACCCTAATTACATCTCTAATCAAGTTAAAACTTTAGAAACATAAAATTGGCATGTATCCTCACTTGCCTTAATTATTTCGAACTCAATTGGTCTATAAATTTGGAATTCTTGATTTTTCAAATCTCTAGGTCGATATGAACTAAATAATAATTAAGAATAATCATTAATTCATTGAATCAACAAATAAATTGAACTAATCCGAAATAAACATCATAAATACTTAGGGTAATTCATCAAAACTTCCTAAGTCAAAGAATTTAATCAAATAATAAAATTTTAAGAAAATCAATACTTAATGAAATTCAAACATAATCAAACAACTTAAGTTAAGTTTAATGAAACCACTCATACTTAATAAATTTAAATAATGAATCTAAAGCCTAGGTTAATTAAATTAGATTAAGAATAATCTATGAACAAACCTAAGGTATTAATTCCTATTAATAAATTTAAACCTTAAGCTTACAAATCCATGATTTAATATCTTAAGTTAAATTGAATGAAATCAAACTTAAATAAAACTCTTTAAATTAACATAAGACAAATAAAATGAAATCCATATAACTTAATTCAAAATGAAATAAATCAAATAAATTAAATCAAATAAAGCTATTCAAATAAATAAAATAACACAAATCAAATCTAAACATAAATGAAATCAAAAGGATTAAGTAAAATATTTAAGAATTTTAGTTAGACTTTTGGAAACCTCATTATGATTTAGGATGCGAAATAAAATGAGTTTCACCTAAAAATGAAATTCATTCTATTTCTCATTCTTGAAAACTTAAATATTATGTTAGCCAAATAAAATGAACATAAAATGGGAATTAAATCATTAAGTCATTTGATTTGAAACCAACCAATGGTAAAAATTAAACCAATTCAAACTTCAAACTTCAAACTTAAACTTAAAGTCCTAGCAAAGACTTACCACACAAACCTTACTTCTACACACACTAGATTACTTAGGTCATGGACTCTAGATCTAGGTTTGATCGTTCTGTGATTTTTTTTAATCTCTTATGATATGTTGTGTTATGCTTCACATGTATGTGTGGTGCATTGCGTTAGACTGGATTATTAGGCTTGTTTGTTTGTTAGACTGGATGTTAGGGCTTTCTTTGTAGATTTGACACTATTTTTTGCAAGGGACTATGTTAAAGGGATTGATGTAATAAATAAATCATAAAATTATTGTTTGCTTGTAGGTGCTAAAAATCCCTTAACATAGTCCATAGGACAGGTGGGCTTGTCAAACAACTAATGCTAAGCCCACATGTTTGTAAAATATAAACTACTTTGTGTGATGCGTGCATTTCCTAACATCTATTTTGCAGGGCTTAGGATTTCTTTTGATTTTTAAATGTAAACTTGAGCTTAGAATTAGGTTAGGATCTATGGGGTCTAGGATCAACAGGAGCTGACCCAACCAGGAGATGGTGCGGTGGTCCCTTGTGGAGCTCGATGGATGTCCCTGAAGAAGGAGACTTTCCTAGAAAGAAGACCCATAGATCTGAACTTGTAGTTCTAGGCCGGGTTGTATAAGGGTAGAACTTCGCCAATTTTCTTTCTTTTAGGGATACAGTAGCACTACATTAGCCTTTTTCTTATATAATTTAATCTGTCTTGATTTATTTTGGGTGCGTAATAGAAACAACGTGCTTTTCTTAGGTTTCTTTCTATTCTATGTTTGTGCTGTGATGTATGCCTGGGCGTAGGCTCATAGGATAAACTAAATTTTTTACCCAACTAAATCAATTGAAACATAAAATAAATATAACTCATAATCTTCATACAAAAGCCTAGGTATTAAAGCAAGAAAAAATATGTAGCAACCCCTTAGCTGGATGTTTTAATATCATGCATAAATCATATTGTTTCACTCTTGATTAATGAAGGACTTCCATCCTTGCCTAGGCTTGACCTTTGAGAGTCTATGATGGAAGTACCCCTTCTTCTATTCTAATTTGGCCCATAATCTTTTCTAATTGCATGTGAAAAATAACCATTAGTTAGGTACATCTTACCATACCTACTTAGAGTTGGAGGTAAGTCTAATTCGTTCATAGAATTTCTTTCCTAAAATTAAATAGACAACCATCTTGCATTCATATGACTTAGCCTCATGGTTTTAAAATGTGCTTAGGTGGTGGTGGCGACCTTCTCGGAGGAGTTGTAAGTCGGAAAGTGAGATAGGTTAGTTCCTTCAAGTGAAGAGAATATTAATGATTCCAAATAGAACTAGGTAGAGCATCGTGTGAAGCACTAAGGTTTTGAAGCATCCTTTTGAATAAGTCTTCAACCTAGGCATTTCACAGTCTTGTCTTGCTTAGAATCTAAGTCCCTAGATTTCTAAGAAAATGATAACTTGAATCTAAAATTAAATCCAAAATTTGAAGCCCAATCATAGGATAGATGAAATGTCTCTGGGCATTCAATAGACATTTCCTACTCTTTTCCATTTGACTCTTAATAACTCTCTCAATTTGGACCTCTCCCAATTGAATTTCTTAAAATTCAATCCTTTGAGTAGTCTTTAGGAATAACCACTTATTTCTTTAATCAAGGAAGAGTCCCCCTAAGATGTAATTAACTATAGAGGCTTGCCTTTATAGGAACCATGATCCCAAGATAAAATTGACCATGTTTTACTTTTCATGCAGTTGGAAAATACTTTGAAAGACCCATTAGCCTTAGGAGTCTTTTATTTGAATGATTGAATTCATTATAGGAGAGCATGTTTATATTTTGAGATAAAATGTTTATTCCTTAATGCCATATTTAATCATCTAAATAAAATATATCTAAACTCTATGTGGTGTCATTTCTTTTCTCTACTCCAAAGAGAAAAGAGAACCAACATATTTTTCTGGCGACTCCACTGGGGAGTGGTTTCTCTCTCCATCTTTAGAAATAGGTGGTTATTTTTATATATGGGTAGTGTACTAGTGCCACTCACCGGTCAGGAATGCCTTTCTTTCTTTTGGATACCTCTCCATTTCATTCTTGGTTGAGCCTATCCAATATCTTAAATAGAGGTTCTAGAACCCTTCATTTGTCATAGTTAAATGATTGGATTCTAGAACCAAATCCCAAAATAAAATGAGAGGTGAGAGAAATAAATAAAAATCAAGTCATTATGACCTAAATCTTCAAGATTTGAAATGCAAATCTCTAAAAATAAAGTCTCAAAATGAAACTTATCCTTGATCTTACTTTGGCTTTGTACTAAAGCTAAAGAGAATCAAGATAGGGTCCTTGAATGAACACCCTTTGTTCTATTGCATTCAAAAGGTGTCAAAACACCTAAGGATGTAAATTGAAATGAAAGAGTTCCTTCAAACCCTGAGAAAACTTAAAACAAAAGGAGGCATAGTTGTGCCTATTGCTCCTTTTCCCATCATGATTGAAGTTTGAATTGCATTTAGAAAGTAAGAATAGAAAAAATTAAAATTATTCCAAAAAGAGTGCCTTATTGACCTTAGGCAGAGGTTGATTAAGGAACTCAATGAAAATCTCCTATTCATACAGAAGAAAATTATCCATGAATGCAAATTAGCTTTAATCTTAATAAGTCCACTAGAAAATTGGAAAACCAACTACTCAAGTTGATTGGCCAATTCTAAGGAGTGACTTGGAGGTAACCTTCTTTTAGACCTTTCCAAAATCTTAAATTCTTAAGATTGTGGGAGAGAGTCAAAAGAGGAAGATGACATGACAAAAAAAAAAGTGATATTTTTTTTGCTCTAATCAATAGAAGAAAAGAGAGGGTAGCGAAAGAGATTTCTAATTCTCCTAATAAAGTTGAAATGAATAAAATTTAAACTAATAAATTTAAATCAACTTCCTTAATAAGAGTTTCCTCTCATTGAATGAAATGATATTCCATGATTAGCTTTAATTAATTTTAAGGCTAAACTAAGAAAAGAAAATAAATGAATACTTTAATCCTTCTAATGAAATCATGACCTTAGGATTGTGTCCTAAGGATGATGTTTTTATCTGGTAGAGTAAAAGTATGAAATGCCTATCTCTAGTAGATTAGGACTTCATCAATCCAAATGAATGAAGAAAGCCTTAGTTTTCTCTGTTCAAAGACTAAGGCATTATATGCTTTAAATACAAAGTGAATCTAAGGAGAATCCTTTGCAATGTCTTATGACCCATTTGACATTGTCTTAATGTCAAGTATGGTGGTCAAAGACTCCATTGCAAGCTGAGATTACCTTTAATCTTATATGTGTTATAAAAGAATGCAAATCAAAATTTGCCTTTCTAATAGCACATCATCTACCCTAGAGGGTCCTCTTTTAAATCATGATCCCCTAAATGAATAGGTCATGTGGTATATTAATCTATTGAGGATAGAGTTAGAACTACCTTCCCTTCATATCAAAAGGGAAACTCTTGAACTCAAATTCAAAATGGTAGAGTCATACCACCTCAAATGACATTGAAAAGAAATGGCAAATAAATCATCTTCAAAAAGTGATGTTTTGCCCATCTTAGAGAAGTTACCTGCAAAATCAAGCTTCATAATGCTCTGTTATAAAATAAAATGAAATATAAAAAAATGAAATGATGAAGAAAGAAATGAAAGTAAAGCAAGGCATTACATAATCATGTAATTTGCCTTACTTAACTATAAGCAACTTCCTGATGAGGCATTCCACTATAAAGAAGTTCTAGGGTTATCTTCAATGATGGAGATAGACTATTAAGAACTTTTTAACATCTTAGTCGATGTGGAAAATTTAAAAGAAGAAAATCTCCAAAATATATGTTGATCCGAGTGCATCGATCAACATCAAATATAAACATGAGAATAAATTTATATAGGTCCAATTCTAATCAAACTTTGATAAGATGATGCCATATAAATTCAATCAAATAAAGAAAGTAGTTTTCAGCTTCATGAAAATTCAATCTTAAAAACTCAACCCAGAAAAAGAACTTAATTTCAATTGCATTGTTGGTTGAAGCCAAAATTCAAACATGAAAAAGAGCAACTTAGGAATTCATGAAACATCTTTAAATGCTTTTGGATGGTCCTATCCAGTCCCAAATAAATAACTAAATTAGAGAGAATAAAAAGGAATCAAAAAATAAAAAAGAAGAAGAAACATATAAAAGAGAGAGAAAAAATGAATCAAAAAAAAGAAAAAAGAAAAAATATATTGATTATTGAAGGATGTTCATATTCATCCTAAAGTGTTGAGTCTTTAGGAATATCATTCAGCTACTCCTAAATGGCCTCACTAAATATTTGATTCCAATAGAAAATTCTGATTTTAGAAGTGTAAAGTTTTCAATGAAGTCATTATGCTAATCTTAAATGACTCCACTAAATAATTTTGAATTCAGCAAGTGTAACATCATTAGAAAGTCATTCTTATCAATCTTAAATGACTTTACTAGATTTTTTGTCCCATGAAAAGATGAAAAGGAAATAAAAATGTTGGATCATAATATATGATCAATCAAGCACATACTTGAATCATATCAAAAAAAATACATTAAATTTCCTAGCAAATTATTTAGTGTAGTCATTTCATAAAGAGTGAAATGTTATTGAAATAAGTCAAATACATTTATCTTCTTAGTGAATCTTGTAACTAGGAAAATTACCAAATGTAACCTTTCCATCTTTAGAAATAGGCAAATACATCTATCTTCTTAGTGAATCTTGTAACTAGGAAAATTACCAAATGTAACCTTTCATAAAGAAATGGAATCAGAATATTACAAAAAAAAAAGGAATGGAAGGACTATATCCAAGAGCAAAAGGATGAAGTCTAAAATTTCTAAGCATGTAGACATTTTTGACTTTAAACTCTCCACATCAAAATGAAGTAGGTTAGAAGTCAAAATTATCCTTAAGCTAAATAAAAATTAATCAGATATCTCATGCTTTATCATTTTAGCCTTTGCCATGATTGGGTGAGCTCGGTTGGCAGGTTAAATAAAGAGATAGTAGATCTTCTTTTCCAGGAGTCCATATCTTTTGAATGGAAAATATTCTATTGAGTATACTCTGATACTATTTCAATCGAAATAAAAATACACAATAAAACTAACATAGCTTAAATGAAATAAAAATAATCAGATATCTTATGCTTTGTCATTTTAGCCTTTACCATGATTGGGTGAGCTCGCTTGGCAAGTTAAATAAAAAAATAGTGAATCTTCTTTTTCAAGAGACCATATCTTTTGAATGGCAAAAATTCTATTGAGTGTATTCGGATTTTAAATGAAGAAAAAGAAACCTAATGTAAATGGACATTTTAATTCAAACTTCTCCACATCAAAATGAAGTGGTAGGGTTAGAAGTCAAAAATTGACCCTAGCTGAACAAAAATAAGCAGATATCTCATACTTTGTCATTTTAGCCTTTTCCATGATTGGGTGAGCGCATTAGTTAAAAGAAAAGATAGTGGATCTTCTTTTCCGGGGTCCATATCCTTTGTATGGCAAAGGTCCATTGAGTATACTCGATTCCATTGCAAGTGGTCTATAACCATAAATAGGAAAAGTTATGGAATTATAGAGCCATTGCAAGCTAAAAAGCTTAAGTAGTTTGGGTCCTAACTTTCTTTTCAAAAGGCACTCTAGCATATTACATCAATGTTGTTCAGATGTGTCTGGAGATTTATATAGTCATCAAGTTCAGGATGCACCCTTAGAATTTGAAGAAAATCCAATTCCACAATTGACAAGATGATATTAATGATCTAACTCTTTAATGAGTTAGTTATCGATGATTTGATCAAGCTATCTGGAAATAAATTGAAATGATCTCTAGATATAGCGGTCTATAAACTTAAGCTTGATGTCATTTCAATAAACTATGTCCCTTGATGACTATGGTCAAATTTCAAAGGAAAAGAAAATTTTTGCTAAATTAAAAGCTAAAAAATGATGGTTGTACATGAGAAGAAAACATTCTTCTTGGTTAGCTAACATCATTATATGACCCACATCTTGGGACTACGATATAATCTTTACCTTGAAAATGGGTCCATATTACCCATATTTCATTTTAAAATCAAAAATATTTTTATGCATAAGATTATCTTTCTTAAGGATAACTTATCTAAAAATTATCAAATTAAAATAATTCTAGAAAAGAAGAATTGAAAGCATGTGATATGAAATTCAGAATCCTTATAAGAATATTCTGTTATAGAGTCATATCATTCAGTCTCAACATATTGGGGCAATTTAACAAAAAGGGTCATGATCTAGATTTCATATAGTCCCACTTTCAATTAGGTAGAGGGTTATATTAAAAATCTTGCCAAAAAAGAAAATAAAATAAAAGAAACTTCAATATGACTTGAAGGACAGTCCTGATATAGAGTCTTGAAATTTACTTATGAAGTAATTTCAAAGACCTTGTAGTAAAATGTAGAAGGATCAAAAATGCAAAAATAAGAAATTAATTAAAAATAATTATGAGATTTCATTTCCTATAATAATAAATCAACCGAAGAAATTCAATTTCAAACTTATCAGGAGAATCTAAATTTCTCTAATAAGTTAATCCTTTCAATTCCCTTATTGATTAGGGATAAGAATTTTGTGTCTCTATGAGAATCCAAATGATTATCTTGATTCTCATTCACTTTATATAGCTTTAAAGGAATCTCTTGATCTTCATTGAATCCAAGAGAATGCCTTATAAGTTGTTGATTCATGTCAACAAAGTAAAAATAACATTCATATCCAAATAAAAAGAAAATGAAATTTCATTTGAGAAGCACTGGTTGACTTTGGTTCTTAATGCCTAAAGAACTACACAATCACATGCAAGTTCAAAGAGGTAGAATTCTCAGGTTATTACCCTATGATGTCTTGCCTTCAATGAAGTAGACATCTAGCATGGTTCATTGTAACTTTAAGATATAAAAAGGAAAATGATGAATTTCTATGCTCATGGCATAATAAAGCATTAGGTCTAAAATATACCCAAATCTTCCTTCAAAAATAAATTCCAACTCTTTGAAAACTTCTTCACTAAACTTCTTCATGTGTAAGGAGTATTAGTGAAATCAAGAAATGAAAGCAAACCTTCCATTACGCTTTCATCAAGTTAAACTAATCAAGTAAGGATAAAGTCACTTAGACTCTTGCTTATTAGCCAAAACTTTTGAGGAATAGGAATAAGTCACTTTGTCCCCTTTTCCTCATCCATGTCACCTATAGGATAGGATCAAGCCCTTTATAGCACCTTTCCTATACTTGACTTAAGATGGGAGCAAGCCCTCTGTGGCACCTTTCTCATGTCCTTTCTGAGATTGGAGCAAACCTTTTTTGGCATCATTCCTACTTTTGTGTACATGATTGGATCAAGCTATCAAGGCCCCTTTCATGTTACACAGGTGAGTTAGATTGGATTAAGTCTTTATGAGCCCTTTCTAATAGCTAGAAAGATATAAGCCCTTAGTCGGCATTATTTCTAATCATCTAGTAGTAAGTCCCTAGTCAGCATCCTATCTTTGTGTACATGATTGGAACAAGCCATCAAGGCCCCTTTCATGTTACACAGGCGAGTTAGATTGGATTAAGTCTTTATGACCCATTTCTAATAGCAAGAAAGATATAAGTCCCCAGTCGACCTTCTTTCTAATCATATAGGAGTAAGTGGCCAGTCGACATCCTACCTTTGTGTACATGATTGGATCAAGCCATCAAGACCCCTTTCATGTTACACAGGTGAGTTAGATTGGATTAAGTCTTTATGACCCCTTTCTAATAGTCAGAAAGATATAAGTCCCCAATTAGTCTTCTTTCTAATCATGAGGAGTAAATCCCCAATCAGCATCCTACCTTTGTGTACATGATTGGAACAAGCCATGAAGGCCCCTTTCATACTACATAAGTGAGTTAGATTGGATTAAGTCTTTATGACCAATTTCTAATAGCCAGAAAGATATAAGTCCTCAGTCAGCCTTCTTTCTAATCATCAGGAATAAGTCCCTAGTCAGCATCCTACCTTTGTGTGCATGATTGGAACAAGCCATCAAGGCCCCTTTCATGCTACACAGGCGAGTTAGATTGGATTAAGTATTTATGACCCCTTTCTAATAGCTAGAAAGATATAAGTCCCCGGTCGGCCTTCTTTCTAATCATCAAGAGTAAGTCCCCAGTCAGCATCCTACCTTCGTGTACATGATTGAAACAAGCCATCAAGGCCCCTTTCATGCTACACAGGCTTGTTAGATTGGATTAAGTCTTTATGACCCATTTTTTATAGCCAGAAAGATATAAGTCCCCAGTCGGCCTTCTTTCTAAACATTAGGAGTAAGTCCCGCATCCTACCTTCTGTGATTAGAAGAAGCCATCAAAGCCCCTTTCATGCTACAGGAGTTAGATTGGATTAAGTCTTTACGACCCTTTATAATACGAAAGATATAAGTCCCGACCTTCTTTCTAATCATCAGGAGTAAGTCCCCAGTCAGCATCCTACCTTCGTGTATATGATTGGAGTAAGCCATCAAGGCCCCTTTCATGTTACACAGAGATTGGATTAAGTCTTTATGACCCCTTTCTAATATCCAGAAAAATATAAGTCCCTTAGTCGACATTCTTTCTAATCATATAGGAATAAGTCCCCAGTTGGCATCCTATTCAAACTTCTAAGGAATGGAATCAAGCCATTGAAAGCCCCATTTCTTTAAACTATTTAAATAGGAACAAGTCCATGTGACCCCTGTTTAGTTGTCAAAGTGTTGTGGAGTAGGATCAAGCATTTCAAGCCTCTTCTCCCCAGCATAGTTTTTGAGGATGGTATCAAGCCTTTAAAGACTCCTCCCCTCTCTTCAGCTAACTAGGATGGATCACTCCCCTAAACGGCCCCATATTATTAGCTAATCACATGAATCACCACTATTCTCAAGAAAGAGTAAGTCCCCTGAAGGCATTTTCCTTGAGTATGATTGCATTGTTTAGACCATCTTTGGGTCTACTCCTAATAGCATTCTTCTTCATCCTATAACTTAATGAAAATTAAGTTTCTAAGAATGAAACACTCCAAGCAAAGATAAGTATACATATACCTATCTTTCACAATCAAAATCAAAATAAAATTCAAATAAAATAAAATCAATCGAAGTCATGAATTGGAACCCCAAGCTTATACTTGTATGTTGATCAATCTGGTCAACACCAATATGTGTAGTGTATTCTAGTTGATACACTAAACATATTGGGGGTCCATTAGTTAACCTCATTTTTGGATGAGGTTAATTTGGAACTTAAGAGATCCTAATCACAAATAGGATTCTCCTAATTCAATGCTTAGGACACTATGCCTAGTGACCTAGAGAACTTACCTTGGGTTGGATCTAACTAATTTGTCTTAGGTAAGATCAACTCAAATATCCAAATTCAAAACCAACTAATCAAATTAAAACTCAATAATCATCAATCCAAAATAATTAAAAGTCAAACCTAAAGTTAACCCTAGTCAACCTAGAGTTGACTTAAGTGGGCCCACTTGGTCAAAAAGTCAACCCACTAAAATTTGACTAAATTAAATCACCAAAAATATTCTAAAAATCAAATAAATATTTTTAATCATAATAACAAATAAATTTGAGCTCATTAAAGCTTAGATTAAGGAAATTAAATCCCTTAAATCAAAATAACCTAAATAAGCCACATTGAACTCAAATTTAAGAAAAATCAAAATAACTTCAAACTAATTGTCCTAAATCATATAGGGCATAACCTAACTCCCTATTGGGTATGGTTAGGTCAAATGGGTCATTTGACCCATAAGAAATTAGGTTTAACTCATCTTAACCCAATTTGGGTTAAGTGAGTTAAACAAAACATTAGAACATGAAAATTCAAAATTACTTTAACCAATACAGGTGAGAAGGAGATTAATCATCTTAAACATTATTAATGAGGTAATTAACCTCATTAATTAATAAAACTAAAGAACTGAATGATAAAATCAAAAAAGAAATTAAAAAAAATTGATAAAGAGAAGGAAAATTCCATTTTTCCTTCCCTATATCCCCACCTCTTTAGCTTAGACACTTGTGAGGCAGAGGAGAGGATCTTAAACACCTTCCAAGGATCTCCCATCACCAAAACTGACCAAGTGAGGCTAACGAAATGCATAAGAAGCTTCAGCCATGTAGGAAACTAAGCACTAACACTTCCCCAAGGAGAATTAAGCATACACACATCCTCCCACATCCAAACCAAAGAAAAATGAAAGCTCCCCCTCCCTCGAAGTGCTCTTAACCATTGAGAACCATCAAAACCAAAAATCCAATCCAAAGCTTGGACTAGAGATCAAACTACAAGGAATTGGCTCAATTCCTCTGGTGCAAGGCTTTATCTTGAAGAAACGAAGCTATTGAAATTGATTTCAACCTCTGAAACTCCCTAAATTAAGGTACGCCATTGATGACCCATCTTTTTCTTCAAAGCTTTCGACCTTGATCATTTTCCCATAAGCTTGTTATCTAGTGAGATCAAACCGTATGGATTGAAAGAGGACCTTTCAGCGATCATGTAGCATTTTAAATCATCTAATTTCATTACCTATATCAAAAGATATTAACCAAAAACCATGGACGGTCCTCGGTTCCCGCAGAGTTTGGGGGTGACAAAATCCTAACCGTCTATTTCTTTTAAAAGAAACGGATGGTCTAGATCTAGGCAGTTTAATTGGATTAAATTTTAAGAATCGAATGATTCAATGCGACCGAATCGACGCTTAGATTGTCCTGGAATCAACCCATGCGACACGCGGTTTTGATCCTTGAACCATGGGATCAACGGGGACCATCTGATCTTTGATTGGATGGTCCAAAACTAACTTTGCTCATTTTAATGAAAATGCGTGGGACCCATTACTTAAAAACTGTTAAAAATTGTTAATTAAAATAAATTTAGAAAACTTCAAAAAATCATCTAAAATCAAAGAAAAATAAAAAAAATACACAAAAAGCTCTATGGATTTGTCTTGATGAGGGGAATCCATAGAAATTAAAATCCCCAATTTTTATTGGGTAATTAATCCTTAATTTGGGTTTAAGTGAAAACATTAAACCTTAATTACTCTCAAATTAATAATCCAATTAATTTGTAACTTTGGAGAGATGAAATTAAGCTTAGAACATACCTTAGAAAAATTTTGGGAATTTAATTCTTTGAATTCAAATGAAATTGAAATTTTATGTGAATTAACCTTTAGATTAATTAAATTAATTATCATTTAATAAAATAATTAGAAAACTTTAATCTAATAATCTTAAATCAACATAATGAATATAAGAATATTAACTAAACTTAATTAAACCTATATGAACCTAATAGATCACTAATTAACTTAATTTGGTAATTAAAAGAATTAAATAATTTAATTAAATCACTTAAATTTAATTAAACCGTAATAAATCAACCAGCTAACACAAAATTATGAATAAACACTCATTGGAAAGGTATTTCAGTGATGAATAAATGAAAAATATAATCACTTAATGAGTCTTAATAAATTAGGCTTAATTTAGGTTTTATTTAAATAATTAAACCATAATTACACCCTAATTATATCTCTAATCAAGTTGAAACTTTAGAAACATAAAACTAGCATGTATCCCCACTTGCCATAATTATCCCAAACCCAATTGGTCTATAAATTTGGAATTCTTGATTTTCCAAATCTCTAGGTTGATATGAACTAAATAATAATTAAGAATAATCATTAATTCATTGAATCAACAAATAAATTGAACTAATCTGAAATAAACATCATAAATACTTAAGGTAATTCATCAAAACTTTCTAAGTCAAAGAATTTAATCAAATAATAAAATTTTAAGAAAATCAATACTTAATGAAATTCAAACATAATTAAACAACTTAAGTTAAGTTTAATGAAACCACTCATCCTTAATGAATTTAAATAATGAATTTAAAACCTAGGTTAATTAAATCAGATTAAGAATAATCTATGAACAAACCTAAGGTATTAATTTCTATTAATAAATTTAAACCTTAAGCTTACAAATCCATGATTTAATATCTTAAGTTAAATTGAATGAAATCAAACTTAAATCAAGCTCTTTAAATTAACATAAGCCAAATAAAATGAAATCCATATAACTTAATTCAAAATGAACTAAATCAAACAAATTAAATCAAATAAAGCTATTCAAATAAATGAAATAATACAAATCAAATCTAAACATAAATGAAATCAAAAGGATTAATTAAAATACTTAAGGATTTTAGTTAGACTTTTGGAAATCTTATTAGGATTTAGGATTTGGAATAAAGTGAGTTTCACCTAAAAATGAAATTCATTCTATTTCTCATTCTTGAAAACTTAAATATTACTTTAACCAAATAAAATGAACATAAAATAGGAATTAAATCATTAAGTCATTTGAATTAAAACCAACCAATGGTAACAATTAAATCAATTCAAACTTTAAACTTCAAACTTAAACTTACAGGCCTAGCAAAGACTTACCACACAAACCTCACTTCTACACACACTAGATTACTTAGGTCACGAAATCTAGATCTAGGGTAGATCATTCTATAATTTTCTTTTAATCTCCTATGATATGTTGTGTTTTGCTTCACATGTATGTGTGGTTTATTACTTTAGACTGGATGCCTAGGCTTGTTTGTTTATTAGACTGGATGTTAGGGCGTTCTTTCTAGATTTGATATTATTTTTTGCAGGGGACTGTGTTAAATAGTTCGCTGTAATAAAGAAATCATAAAATTATTGTTTGCTTGCATGTGCTAAAAATCCCTTAACATAATCCATAAGACAGGTGGGCTTGGCAAGCAACTAATGCTAAGCCCATACGTTTGTGAAATATAAACTGCTTTGTGTGCTGCGTGCATTTTCTAACATCTATTTTATAGGGCTTAGGATTTCTTTTGAATTTTAAATGTAAACTTGAGCTTAGAATTAAGTTAGGATTCTATGGGGTTTGGGATTAGCAGGAGCTGACCCAACCAGGAGATGGTGCAGTGGTCCCCTGTGGAACCTGATGGATGTCCCTGAAGAAGGAGACTTTCCTGGAAAGAAGACCCATAGATCTGAACTTGTAGTTCTAGGCAGTTGTATAAGGGTAACTGCCTACCCAATTTTCTTTCGAGATGTATAGCAGTACCCGACTACATTGGCCTTTTTCTTATATAATTTAATTTGGATTAATTTATTTTAGGTGCGCAATAGAAACAGCATGCTTTTCTTAGGTTTCTTTCTGTGTTATGTTTGTGCTATGATGTATGCCTGGATGTAGGCTCATAGGATAAACTAAATTTTCTACCCAACTAAATCAATTGAAACATAAAATAAATATAACTCATAATGTTCATACAAAAGCCTAAGTACTAAAGTAAGATAAAATATGTAGCAACCCCTTAGCTGGATGTTTTAATATCATGCATAAATCATATTATTTCACTCTTGATTAATGAAGGACTTATATCCTTGCCTAGGCTTGACCTTTGAGAGTCTATGATGGAAGTACCCCTTCTTCTATTCTGATTTGGCTCATAATCTTTTTCTAGTTGCATGCATTAGGCATAAATTGTATTCCTTTGACCTAAATGAATCCTTAAGTCAAAAAGTATTAAAATTTTAAAAATATGCATTAGTTAGGTACATCTTCATACCCTACATAATCTTAGGGGTTAGGGAGTGAATCTAGGTTCATAGATTTCTTTCCTAAAATTACAACAGACCAGCCATCTTGCATTCATATGACTTAGCCTTATGGTTTTAAAATGTGTTTAGGTGGTGTTAGTTGGCAGCCTTCTCCAGGCAGGTTGTAAGTCTGAAAGAGTCAGGGATAAGTTGGTTCCTTCAAGTGAAGAGAATGACCAATGATTTCCAAGAGTAGAACTAGGTAGAGCATCTGACATTTGTCAGAAGCACCTATAGACTAGGTTCTGAAGCATCCTTTTAAGAATAAGTCTTCAACCCTAGGCATTTCTGTAGTCTTGTGCTACTTGAATCTAAGCCCTAGATTTTTAAGAAAATGATAACTTGAATTCTAAAATTAAATCCCAAATTTGAAGCCCAATCATAGGATAGATGAAATGTCTATTAAGCATCCCAATATCAATAAACATTTCCTACTCTTTTCCATTTGACTCATGAAAATAACTCTCTCCAATTTGGACCTCTCCCAATTGAATTTCTGAAAAAGCAGTCCTTTGAAAGCTACCTTAGTAGTCTTTAGGAATAACCACTTAATTCTTTAATCGAGAGTATTCTTAGGAAGAGACCCTTCTTAAGATGTAATTAACTATAGAGGTTTTTCTTTATAGGGAACCATGATCCCAGGATAAAATTGACCCTATTCTACTTTTTCATATAGTTCGGGGGAAAATACTCTGGTACACGAATGATCTATTAGCCTTAGGAGTCTTTTATTGAAATGATTGTATCCATTATAGGAGAGCATGTTTATCTTTCGAGATAATATGTTTATTCCTTAATGCTGTATTTGATCATCTAAATAAAATATTTCTAAACTCTATGTGGTGTCATTTATTTTCTCTACTCTAGAGAAAAAAGAGAACCAATAGGGTAGTCGAGATCTACCTTTATACAACCCAGAATATGAAAGAATAATTATAATTTATAAATAAATAAGTGCTATGGGGACCTTCAAGTCTTCGTGTCTTCATGTCTTCTATTTCTTCTTTTTCCTTTGATTTGGTGGACTTCAAGGCATCACATGGCACCCTAGGACAAAGCCTTCTAGCCAATGCTCATTCTAATCCCCCATAACACTAATCCTTCCTAATGCAAAATTATATTAAAAGTAAGAAAAGTAAATCTAACTACACCTGCAAAATAAAGGTTAGCTAAATGTACATACAACCAAAGTAATTATATTTGTAATTTGGACTTAGCACCCTGCACATGGGTAACCAAGTCCACTTGTCCTAACTTCGATCATGCTTAAGGGTTTAAGAAACCTGCAAAGAGAGCATTTATATTTATTTTTAAGCATCCCTTAAGCATAATTCCTTGCATAAAACATGATTACGTTAGTATCAGCCTAACATCAGTCTACAAAACATACACCCTAACATCCAGTCTAAAATAGTACATCACAAAATAAAACATACATCATACCATGCACCGTCCTAAGATAAAGCTAAAAGTGGGCACTTAATTCTAATGTTGGTGTTAAAGCTTGTGTAGTATGTCTTTACTAAGCATTTGAGTTATAGTTTTCTAAGTGTAGAAAGATTCAATTTAACATAAAGGGTTGATTTCACTTGAAGTTATTTAATTTATTTGAGAATTTTAATTTTTGTTTTCTTTTGTTTCATATGATTACACATAGCAACTAAATGTTATAAAGAGAAGAAATAGATGATTTCCCTCTTTCATCCCGACCTTAACCCACTTTTAAAGCATGTTAATTTGATTTAGTTCTTTTTAATGAATGGCTTATTAAGTTATTTTAAATTAATCCTAAGTTTAGGTTCACTTTAAATAATCTCATTCAATATGAAAGGCATCTTAAAATTAATTGATTGAATTACTATCACATGACATATGTTAAATCATTTCGTTGTAATTGTTTCTCGTAGATAGTGTCAAATGGAGGGGGGGGGTAACATGCATATGATTAAATCCTAAGTATACTTACACATACAGGATGTTTTAGCACATTTAAATGATGGATGTGAACATGCATATTTAAAGTTTATATTTTCCATTTGATTGAATTATATGATCATATTGCTTTTAAAGCTCTATCCAAATTCTTATAAAAAAATAGATAATGATGAAATTAAATAGGTACATTTCATTGTTAACCAAGGAAGTGAGGTAATCAAATGACCTCCTTGGGGCTAACTAAAGCCTCATATTCCCGGGATATCCAGACTATATACCCACTTGCATTCAAACATATGTAAACTTGCATACAAGAATATAATAAAGAGAGCTCCCAATTGCATGATTAATTATCACATGATTAATTAGTTCAACAACTTAAACAATTATGAATGCTTGTATTTTTGGTAGAAAAGAGGATTGTCATTCTCTAATTAAACATACACGTACATGTATAAAAGACATAAGCAAATACATGCCTTTGTTAACCAGGGAAGTGGTAATCAAATGACCTCCTTGGGACTAACTAAAGCCTCATATTCTCGGGATGTTTAGACTATATACCCACTTTTCTTAAATACATACACATGTATTTATAATTAAAAAAATGAAAATCATGCAAAGATTATATTTCTTTGATGGAGTTATTTAGGTATATGATTTAAAGCTATATCTAAATTCTTATGTTAAAGATACATAAGAATGAAATCAAATAAGTACATGTTATTATTTAAATCAGGGAAGTGAGGTAATCAAATGACCTCCTTGGGGCTAGTTAAAGCCTCATATTCCAGGATGTCCAGGCTATATAGCCATTATATTCATACCTATGTAAATAAACATGTGAATAAAGGAAAGAGACTTTACTTCATACACTTAAACTATAAGCACGTGTATTTCTTATGTACTTGTAATTAGTATCACAACATATGTTATATTTCATTTATAAGCTTTTGGAAAATACATTTGGATTTAATAATGATAATAGCCACACATATAATAAACTAAATCAACACATGCAAGCTTAACATAAAGGAAAATCATTAGATTTAATTAATTTTGAAAAGAGATGGATGTATGAATCAAGTGACACACAACATTTAACATGATTAGAAAGGAATAAATAAACATAAGCATATGGTTTCATTCAATCAAATTAATTTCTAAGGATAATCATATCAAGTAACACCATTTAAAACAAGCCAAAGTTCTTTATGCATTATTTTAATTTCATGTTCAATTTAAATTAAGGAATGTAAGAAGGAGTTTGTTAATCCTAATACCATCCCCATGTTTGTGAGTTAATTTGGTTTAATGAAATGTGATTAAATTAATTGTATGAGTAAATTAAGTTATGATATGAATTAAGTTCATTAATTAACCCTAACCTATGTTACCTTAAAGTAATTAGCTAAATAATTATGAGCCAATATGATATGTAATTGAATTAAAAAGTAAATTAGCAATGGTCCTAGAAAATGAAAGGGCCTAATGCAACTGGCTCACAACTAGTAGTTAATTAGATTAAGGAACTTAATTAAGTACTATTATGGTTAAATATCTTTAGGTTATTGAACACTTAAAGGTCTACCCCTCAATTAATTAATTTGGATCTCATGTATTTTAAATTTTAATTAAACTAATTAAGTAATTAATTAGCCAATTAGTCCATAATTAATTTTTCTTGAAAAGTGAAGGGAGTTTAGGGAAAGGGTTTAGGAAAGAAGTCCCAACCCAATTTTATAAGCCTCCCGACTATTAGACAGTGATTAAAGATCATACTTAATTAATTAATTACTATTCATTAATTGTTAATTAAGTTAAGAAGGTAATTAGGACTTAATTAACAAATTTCCCTAATTACTTAATAAATAAATCTCAAGAAAATTAGGTAATGCAGAGGTCATCCCCTTAAATAATTTAGAAAGTTTGAGGTTAATTAGTTAATTAATTAAGGAGTAATTAAGGTAATTAATTTTTCAATTAAACCCTAATTAAGCTCTAATTACTATTCAAAATTAATTAGGAATACTTTTAATAAATTTTTCTTTAAAATACCTTTTAAATGAATATTTATTTATATTTTTTAGATTTTTCTATGATTTGTTATGATTTTATGAAGTTTCATCCTTAAATTCTAATTAATTAGCCTTAAAAAATCTTAATCCTACCAGTGCCACATGGAGCACTAATACGGTGCGCTTTCTACGTGGCACCACAGGATTGGATATTTAAGTTATCATCATCAAATGCTGAGTCAGTTGGCAGTGGGACATGCTTTCTCGTGCATCGTTCGATCTAAGATCGGATGTCTATGATTAATCTTATAGTTAATAATAGATTAAAGTGGGATGATCTAATGGATCTAATCACGGCTGTCCATTCTAATCACATGGAATGGACGGTGCATGATCTATCTCCCTATAGGCAATGAGAGATGGAAACCATCAGCCACTACCCACATGATCTAAACTCACCCGAGCATGAATCCACTCCAAATGGATCCCACACTTTCACAATAATGATTAGAAGGGATCCAATGATCAAGATCATGTCGCATTCACATTTTCTTTAAAATGCTATAAAATAAATTGACAAGAGCTCAATTTTAATGGCATCACCTCACTAGAGCTAAGACAGGCAGCTCGCACACTTGAGGAAGCTTCGTTTGGTTGAGACGAAGCCCTATTGAGCAGTAATTGGATTGATTCTAAGTGATTTGCCTAAAAAACCAAATTAATTAATTTGGAGCTCGGTGGTGATCGAACTCCTAGCTCTGACGATCGTTAAGCCTCGGGAAGGATTTGTTTGGCTTCGATGAGGTGCAAGGATGGTGTGTGCAAGAGGAATTTGAATTTAATTGAGGATTGGTGGAGTTTGGATGGAAAAATGAGTGCCTTATTTTAGAATAGTAAAATTTGAGTTGTGAGAAGCTTTTAGTGCTCTATGGAGGCTTGGGGAGTTTCATTTCGGGCTCTAGGGTAAATTCGAGGGTGAGTATGTTGAATTCGAGTGAAAAAGAGGGGGTATATCCATCAATTCACTATGACAGATGGATGGATTGAGCTCCCCAGTTATGATTATTTAGCCACTACCAGAGCGCTGGAGAGGTCGGTGTCACCTCCACGTGGCTCGATTGGGTTTGCGGAAGACTTGGGAGGCTCAAGGCAGCAGTCCCCAAGCTTGGATCCAATGGGTTTCAGTTTATGAGGGAGGTGAGTTAACTCACCTCCCTTTGGTCCATGGCAAGCCTAGACCACTTAGGGTGGGCTAGGTGACTAGGTCAGACCCTAAAGTGGTTGCTTAATGGCTGCCAAGGGTGATAGGAAAGTGGACTTTGCCAATTTTGGCAAAAATCTGAAGTGGGGTGCCATATCTAAGGGAGATCTCATTGGTTTTAGCTCTAATTGGGTTTGGGATAATTTTGGGTTGGCCCAAGATGGGTTTGGTTCGGGTTCAGTCAGGTTACAAGTGGCCAAGGCTTAGTTTCAAGGGATTTGGCTTAATTTGACCCTTATAAGTTAAATTGGGGTAGGTTGGGTTAGGTTGACCAATTGATCAAATTGGGTCAAACCAAAGCTTCGGTTAGATTCAAATGATAAATTTAAGTGTTTTGGTTTAAGTGGTTTCAATCAATTTGGCCTAGGTTTGATTTTGGCTCATTTGGATTCATATAGGTCAAATGGGTCAAGTTGACCAATTTGACCAAATTGACTGGGTTAGTGTTGGTTTAAGTTCAATTGGTCAATTGGATAGGATTGTAGGATTTGGTTTGAATTAATTTGTATTTTATTTGGCTAAAAGCCCATTTGACCCTTTAGGTCAATTTGGGCTAAGTTGGTCAATTGGGTCTAATTGGTCAAATTGGACTCAATTATGGCTTCGGCCAAGTTCAATAACCAAATTGGAATGAAATTGATCCATTGGTTGCAATCAATTTGGGTTGGATCATGATTTGACCTATTTTGGCCCTTTAGGTCAATTTAGGTCAACTTGAGTCAAATGCTAATTGGGTTTGATTTGGCTCAATTGATGGTCAAGTCATGTTCAATCATTGATTATGGGTTGATGTGAATCAATGGTTTCAACTGATTTGGTGTAGGGTAGGTTTTGGCTAGTTTGGGTTCATATGGGTTAAAGGCTTGACTTGGTCAAATGACCATGTTGACTTGGTTTGACCTAATTTAAGGCAATTGATCATCCTAGGGTGATCCATGGTCATGATATGAGGTTTCAATGGGCTTGGTTCAATTCAATTTGGGCCAGATTAGAACTTGCTTCAAATAGGTTCTTTAGGTCACTTTGGGTCAAGTGAACCTAAATGGGTCAATTTGCTTGGTTTTGGTTTGATAAGGTTTAGTTGAATTTATATTTGAGTTTAGGATTGAAATATAAATTCAATTACAATCAAATTGGGCTATGATGGGTTTTGGTACATTTAGAATTTTCAAGTAGAAAGGGTTAAGTTGGGGTTGACTTGGGTTGATTTCAATTTGACTTGATGATTGTAGGTTTCATTTTTCTTTGGATAGATGATTGAAGGAATGATTGATTCAATAGAAATCCATGATTTTAGCTTAATTTGGATAGGATTTGGCTAAGTCCAAAGAATTGACTTAAAGGGCTTAGATTGGGATTTGATTTGATTTTGGATTTGGTTTTGGTCATTTGAATGTATATTTAATTTATATTTAGGAAGATGATTTAAGATATAATTGATTTATAAGAAAATCAATTGAATTTGAAGTGGTTTGAAGGAAATTTGGCAAAGCTCCTGAAGGTAGGTCCATATGGCTTAGGAAGGGTTTTGATTTAGTTTGATTTAGTTTTGGTGATTTGAGTATAGATTTGATTTATATTTATAAAAATAATTGAATATATAATTGATTCATGAGAAAATCAATTGACTTTGGGTTGATTTGGGTTAAGATTTGGCTAAACGCATGAGATTGCTTCATATGTCTTAGGAAGGATTTGGAGCTTGAATTTGATCTTGGGTTTCAATCATTTCATATTGAGTTTGGACTTGAATTTTATAAATGATTGAGGGATTGAATTGATCTTGGAGAAAATCAATTGAATTTGAATTTGATTTAATTTGGCTAGGGCTAAGTCCATGGAATTCAATCATAAGGCTTAGGAGGAGTTTTGAGCTTGGATTTGAGGTTGAGATTGATTGTAGATTTTGGACATTTGATTTTGAATTTGAATTTTGGGTTTGGTTTGAGAAGGAGAATGTGGATTGGGTTTAGGCTATATGATAGGCAAGTCTCCCTAAGTCCCTAAGGCATAACCTACCCCTATGACTGACCCTTCTAAGTCTTTAAGCTTAGGTTAGGTGTTCACCTAATTACTAGAAGTGTCTTAAGACTAAGGAGCCCTTAGTGTCTATAAGAGTCCTGGATCTATGACGAGAAGATTGAGAACTCACTCCAAAAGTGAGGTCAACAAGTATCTTAGCATTTAGCTGATTAAGCTCATTAGGAGTGATTACATTCTATCTTTTTCCCTTACACAGTAGCCTCTTCAATGCTTTTGACATTTTGATGCCTTCAGTGATGGTGTTTAAAGGTCCAGATGGTACAAACTGTATGACCTTAGAAATTATCCCAAATTAGAGAGTGGCCTGAGCATAATTAATGTTGATCATGGCTTAAGGGAATCTAATAGTAGATCCCTCTCCCAACTTGACAGTCATTAGATTTGTTAGGTTTGTATCGAAATTTTTACACTTGGTCATAGATTTGAAGTTAGGTTCTACTATATTTCAAGAACCTAAACTCTTGTAAAGAAATTTTCAAATCTACAATGTCACCATATCTTTTAATTTTCCAATAAAATATGGAGAGAGAAGTAAACCCCAGTAGAGTTGCCAGAAATATGATAGCTCAGGAAAAATACCCTTTGCAAACCTCCACATGCCATCTTTTTAGGGATGTTTAGGGAGTTCATTCTTCATGAGATTGATTGATATTATTCAATCGAATTTCCCCTAATATTGTATTAGGGTTTATTTAGATCTGTCTACTTCATATGCATGCAAGCATTCATAGTTAATTGCCCCTCTATCATAGTAAGAGAACATTCTTGATAAATGTTGAAAATAGACATATCTCTTTAATATGAATTGGTGCCTAAAGGTATGATGTGAATGACTATCTAAAGGAAATAGGAGAGTAGTCCCGATCAAGAACTCATGGTTCCTTCATCTCAAGACTACCATTGTTTCAATCTACCAACATCAGAGGGTTATTAGTCATAATGTCCAGGGAGTCTAATTAGCAACCATGGGTTGCCTCGACTCAAATATCCTGAGTAGACTATATGTATTGTTTAAGTGTTTCATTAATTAAGGGTAAACTTAATTTATAAGTTTATCCAATAATTCAATGAAGTCTTCTTTACAGACATATGTAGGCCTTACATCCATTGGAATGCTATTAGTGTGTTCGCATGGAAAACATATGGATTCGACTTACTTTCCTTTGGAATGTCAATAAATTTAAATGTTCGTATGGTGAACATATGGATTGCACTTACACCCCTTTGGAATGTCATTAGGGTGTTCACATGGGAAACATATGGATTGGACTTACATCCCTTTAGATTGCCATTAGGGTGTTCGCATGGCGAACATAGGAATTGGACATACATCTTTTTGGAATGCTTTTAATGGTTTAAAAGTTCACATAACAAACATATAGATTGGGCTTACATCTCGTAAGAATGTCATTATTGTGTAGAGGTTCGCATGATGAACATATAGGTTGGGCTTGCATCCCTTACGAATGCCAATTGGTTTATAATGGTGTTCGCATGGCAAACAGAAAGGTGTTTGATTTGATTTTTAATTTTTTTGTATAAATAATGCCGCAGTGCTAGGGATTTTGCACCAAAGCATCAAGAATTTGGCACTTTGGCACCTAAAGCTCGATGCCTCAGTGTGGGCGAGTCAGTGCCATCAGGTAGAAATATAAGTCTCAAAACTAGAGAAGGTAGTGCTTCGACGCTATAAACCCAAAGTCGCATCACTGAAGCACCATAAAGAATAACATAAAATAGGTTGACTATTTGACCAATGTCAAGGTGCTGCAAAAGTAGCACCATGGCCCTAGTGATGCGTAAGGGCAAAAGATTGGTAGGGACATCTAAGAGAAAAGAACATAACTTTTGACTAATGATGCGTCAAAGCACTGTGGCACTCCATCAATGTCTGATGCATTATTTTAGATTCAATTGATTATGGGATTAATGGTAATAATAAGTGTTTTTAGACCAGCACGGTAATAGCCTTGACTGGCTGACTGGCATTTAGGCACTACATATGGAGTGCCACAGTGCTGGTCCCATATTTTAGAAACTGAGAGGTCGGTGCCTCGGTGTTGCAAAAGTAATGTCGTAGCACTAGGTCTAGCCTGTTAATAGAACCCTTAGGCTGTCAAAATTTTTATTCTAAAGCCTTTGTTCTCTTGAATGTTCTTGCATCTTAGCATTTTCTCAACCCTAAAATAGCAATTATACAGCTCAAGATTGTCCAAAAGTGCATGAAGATGGCATCTTGCAGTGACATTAATAGATTTATCAATGTGGATGCTAAGGAGGGGTACCATCATGCACTCATCAGCAAGCACCTCATTCTAGAGAGGAGCTTCTACAATCTGGGTGGGCATGTTGAAAGGGTTATCAATGGAGAGACTGGGAGCATCTCTCCTACGATAATGCTACTTGTGCTGTCCTCGTGCTGACGAAGTTCTCCGCCAATGTGAAGGATCATTCGGACAACTAGGCTTTTGTATAGGAAAAATGGGTACATTTTGATAGTATTTCCATTAATGCATATTATAATTTGTAAAAATTTTCATATGATCAGTATCTTTTCTACTAAAATAATCACCTCAATTTTAATGAAATCTTTAGTTTTGTTACTATTAGAAATTCAAATGTCCAGTGGAAACAGCGGGTGGAAAAGATTATCAATTTTTTTGTCATCGACCTAATAGTCGAGGCTAAAGCTTGGCACTATTTAATTTTTGTCAAGTTGTTGCTCACTAGTAATATTATTAAGGTAACTAAGGATAGATCCATTTTGAATTATGTGATTTAGAAAGGCTTTACCATAGATGAAGAAAAAATTATTTATAATTCAAATTGTAATATGCTTAAGGGTAGTACTACCCTAGGGTATGATCACCCTTCCCTCATTTATTATTTATGTGTTGCGGCTAGTGTGTTATGGACCCAAATAAAGAAGTCCTTATATAAAGGGCTCCCCTAACTAAAAAAATGATTAAAGGATTTGTATTGAAAATGGAAGTAGGAGAAAGCTTAATTGTGCCTTAGTCTAGATCCAAATCCACTAAAACATTAACTGAGCAACTCCAAGATATTGTAAGAGAAGTCTCAAAATTAAGAAAAAGGATGAGTGAAAGCAACCGGTGGAAGTAGAAACTGGAGAATAAATTTGATTATCATATGGGTCAATAGCAGAAATAATTTTCTTGCATGAACAAGTTCAACTCAGCACTCATTCAAATTCTTAAAAATTGCAACTTTAATGCCGACCCAGGTAGAGTTCATTTTTTTTGCAATGCCTCATTAACACCCCTATGCTAACACCCTACAAGAGCTAGAAGAAGAAGAGAAGGAAGAGAATGATTAGAACTTCTAGAATAGTCCCAACCACATCCCCCACACACCTTTTGTATTTCATTTGTATTTCTCTTCTTTTTTTCATATACCATTGTAAATTTATTTGGCCCATTTCTCTAATAATTTATTTTTAAAAAAAAATATTTCATATACTTTGCATGTTGTTTGGTTATCCCCTAAATTTAATTATAATATAAATATATATTATAAGTTATAAATTTGATCAAATAAAATTTTTTTTAACTTAAAATACTAGATTAAAATTTTGATGCCTTAAAGCTGGAAAGTCAGTGCCTTGGTACTAGAAACCCAATGCCTTAATGCTAGGTGTTTGAGACTTAGGCTTAAATAAGAGAAGGCAGTGCTAACAAAGTAGCACTGTGGCGCTACAGGTGGACACATTGGTCTTATAACCTGAGAAGGTATGATGCAGCTGGTCTTGCTAGTGCCATACAACAAAGACATTCGGTGCTTCAAAGTAGACATTTTGAACTAAAAACTTGAGAATGCAGTGCTGAGAAATAGAGTACCAACATTCAAAGTCCTGGGAGCTTAGCATCTCGACGCTAGGTATTAGCTTTGTGGCACTATAAGATGAAACATCCATTCTAATGTGATTTGATGATTCTAATAAATTTTTGTTGCATACCGACTTAATAATGCTAATTTTCAAAATATTTTAGTGTAAAATGCACTCTTCTCCTTTGCTCCAAATCCAATTTCAATGGAGGGAGATTTTTTTATCTCGTGCCAAAACCAAGTTCAATAGTAGAGGTCTTGAACTATTAAATTTATATTTTAGTGAACTAAAGCTTGATTTAATTTTTATTTTGACAACATTTTATCTTGGCAATGCCTAAAATTTCTTTTTTTTTTAATGTGATTGTGCTTCTCTCCCTTGCTCCAGTTCCAAGATAGATGGAGGGAGGATCTTTATTTCACACTGGATCTAAGATCAATGGTGAAATTCTTCAAGATTTCTTGTATAGTGAGGAATCATATAAAAGAAGAATTTCATTTGGAGTTTTACTTGAAATCTTGCCTAAAAGCATGCAATGAAGAGAAACTTACAATAGAGTCTACAATAGAGAGAGGGAATGGAGTATGGGCAGAAAGAAAATAATAATAAGAAGAAGAAGAAGAGGGAGGGTTAGCCCTTCTTTTTTTACAAGAGTCAGTTCCCAACCGCTCCCACTCTCCCCTTGGGTGGTTATCACTATTTATTATATTACTATTTTTTTTCTTGATTACAAATAATGTTTTGATATTGGAAATAGATACAAATAATTATAAATGGCCTTTTGATTGACTTAACCCAAAAAAAGTAGCTAGTGTGCATAATACTTACATAATAATAATGTTAAATTCCCAATCTATAGTATTGTCAAAAAAAAATAGATAGTTTAGGAGTTAATCAAAACATTAATATTATAAATCATTAAATGATAATAATGAAACATTTAATACAGAAGATCAGAATATTCAAGGAAATGAAATGCTAAATTATGTCACTAATAAACCTAATGATCCATTCTCAAATTCATTTAACCTAAGCTAGAGGAACCACCCAAATTTTTCTTAGAATAAAAATAATGCAAATAATTATAATCAAAATAGAAATATGAAAACTAGATTACTAGAAATTATAACCAACAAAATTCAAATTATATACCTAAAATTCTACATAGATATCCTTCACAAAATCAACCTAAAGATAAAAAAAAAAACCTATTATAAAAGAATTAGTATTACAAATGGGAACTCAGTTATAGAGCCAAGCAGTATTTATTAGAAAATTAGAAGTACAATTAAGGCAATTGGCTAATTAACTTGTAAATAGACCTCAAGGTAGTTTACTTAGTAACATAGAAATATATCTTTAAAAAAAGTAAAAAAATAATGTAAGGAAATAGAATTGAGAAGTGGAAGAAAAGTAGGTGAAATAGGGATTCAAAAATATAATTTAGAAAATGAGAAAAAAATTTGAAAATGTGGAAGATAATTTTGAAAATGTGGAAGATAATGAAACCAAAGGATTATAATAAAGGGAAGCTAAGAGAGGAATAATTAGAAAATAAGAGTAAGACTACCACCTCCATTCCCTCGAAGACTTCAAAAATAGAAATAAGATAATCAATTTACCAAACTCTTAGAAGTCATTAAGAAGATTTCGATTAATATTCCTTTTGGTGAAGCATTAGAACAAATGCATTCTTATACAAAATTCATAAAATACATTTTATTTAATATGAAAAATTTATGAGAGAATGAAACTGTAGCCCTTACTAATGAGTGTAGTGTAATTATTCCAAGAAAATTGTCTGAAAAGCTAAAGGATATAGGTAGTTTTAACATTCCTTGCACTGTAAGAGATAATGTTTTTGGAAAAGAACTATATAATTTAAGAGCTAGCATCAATTTAATTCCATTTATCTAAAAGTACATAAAGACCTTTTGATTTAGTAGAAACCTTTATTGAAGTATTTATGGATGATTTCTCTATTTTTGAAATGGCATTTCAACAATGTTTAGAAAACTTAGAAATCATTTTAAAGAGATGTGAAAAGAAAAACCTAGTACTTAATTGAGAAAAATATCATTATATAGTTAGAGAAGGAATAGTATTAGGACATAAACTATTTAAAATAGGATTAGAAGTGGATAGAGAAAAGTTCAAATTATGCAAAAACTTCCACTACCAACTAATGCTAAAGGCATGAGAAGTTATCTAGGACACACAGGTTTCTATAAGAGGCTTATAAAAGATTTTTAAAAATCTCAAAACCTCTTTTTAGCTTGCTAGAGAAAGACACACCATTTGTTTTTACACATGGGTGTTAAGAAGAATTCGAATTATTAAAACTAAAATTGATTTATGACCTATTATCATTACATTGATTGGAATTTATCATTTGAATTAATGTGTGATGCAAATGATTTTATAGTAGGTGTTGTGTTAGGATAAAGAAAAGATAATTTTTTTCATGTGATGTATTATGCTAGTAAACCTCTCAATGAAAATCAAATAAATTATTCCACAGCTGAAAAAGAGTTACTAGCTATTGTCTTTGCTTTTGATAAGTTTAAATCTTACCTAACTGGTGCAAAAGTTATAATATATGTAGACCATGCAACATTTAAATATCTTGTAGAAAAGAAGGGTGCTAAGCCAAAACTTATTAGATGGGTTCTTTTATTAAAAGAATTTAATTTAGAAATTAAAGATAGGAAAGGTACTGAAAACTAAGTAGCTGACCATTTATCTATATTTTAAGCTAGAGAAGAACTATAGATTAATTGAGAGATTAAAGAAGAATTCCCAGATGAATGATTGCTCACATTTGAACATTAAATCACACCATGGTATAGTAACATAGTTAATTATTTAGTGAGAGAGATAATACCATATGGAATGAACTATCATAAAGAAAATTTCTTCATGATGTTAAATCATATTTTTGAGATGAACCATTCCTTTATAGGAAATGTTCAAATCAAGTTGTAAAATGATGTATCCCCTGATGATGAGATCTTAGAAATTTTATGATCATGTCATGATTTAGAATATAGGGGGCATTTTATAGGAAATAAAAATAGCAATTAAAATTTTACAATGTGAATTTTATTGGCCTACCCTATTTAGATGTGCACATGAATATGTAAAAAATATTATAGATGTCAAAGAGTTGGAAACATCTAGAAACATCATGAAATGCCTTTAAATTATATTTTAGAGATTAAAATGTTTGGTGTATAGGGAATTGATTTTGTAAGACCTTTTATATCATCATTTAGAAATGAATACATTTTAGTAGGTATTGATTATGTTTTAAAATGAATATGAGCTATAGCGACACAAAAAAATTTGATTTCAAAGTAGTTATAAATTTTTTAAAGAAAAAAAATTTTACAATATTGGGAAGACCTATCATCATTGTCAGTGATGAAGGTACCCACTTTATAATAGAATGTAAAATAATATTTATCAAATATATAGTGCAACATAGAATAGTTGCTGCTTATCATACCCACTCTAGTGGATAAGCTAAAATTTTAAATAGATAGATTAAAAGAATTTTTGAAAAGACTATAAGTCCAACTAAAATGGATTGTTCATTAAGATTAGATCATGCATTATGGGCATACATAATGGCATATAAAACTACTATTGCAATGTCACCATATATATTAGTTTTTGAAAAAACTTATCATTTGCTATTAGAACTTGAGAATAAAGCATTTTGGGAAATTAAGAAATTAAATTTTGATATAAATGAAGTAGCAAGGAAAAATCTCTTGGATATAAATGAATTTGAAGAAATAAGATTAGGAGCTCATGATAATTCTAGAATATATAAGAGACAAATTAAGAAATGGCATGATAAAGAACGCATGAAGAAGCAATTTGAATATGGGAAGTATGTATTATTATTTAATTCAAGATTGAAATTATTTACAAGAAAATGAAAATATAGTTGGTCAAGTTCTTTCTTAGTCATTAAAACTTATGAACGTGGTATTGTTGACATTTAATATTTAAATACTAAAAATGTTTTTAAGGAAAATGGTCAAAGACTTAAGCATTATTATGGGATAGATTTGAATCAACTCAAAGATTCGATCAAACTGATCGACAATATTGAAAACTAACCATTAACTTAGTTGGGCTGAGAACATTAAACTAAGTGCATATTAGAAAACAACATAATGTAGTGTGTGTGTTTTATATGGTGAAGAATTATATCTCATATTGCAATAGCACTTCTGTAAGTATATATATACATATATATATATATATATATATATATATATATATATATATATATATATATATAGTACGTGTCTCAAGCATTCATGCCTATTCATTGTAGCAATTAGGCCCATTTTTCATTATATTAGAATGGATGACTAGTTGACCAGTGCCTCAGCATTGAATGCATTACACTGCAGCATTGTTCAAAGGATGCTCCAAGTGTGGAAGGTGGATAAATGTATTTAACAAACATGGATAAAAGTTGACAAGAGGTGCAATGGTACTTTTCTTCTTCTTCTTCTTTTTAATAAAATTGCCACTAATTTAAATTATATTTATGATTTTCATTTACAAAATAAATGATGATAATTACACTTTTGACTAGTATTTGAAAAAAGATGACCACTAACCATCATGTATAGAGCCACAGTGCTACGCTCTAAGCAATTAGATAGTAAAGCTAGTGCTTTGGTGCTGCATGAGCTACGCTACGTCATTGGAAAACCATTATAAATAGAAACCATTAGTTCAAATTATCCCAAAATACCTAACACAAATTGAAGTTTTTAGCATCATTATATTTATCTTTATAAGGTGAGAATAGAGAAAGATTATTTACTATTTTTTAGAGTTTCACATAATTCATTATAGATTTTAAAAGTTCTAGGTAAGTATTTTAATTAATTAATTAGTTACCTAGCCCTAAATTATTTGATTTTATGTTTAAATTAGAAACATAGGAGCTAGACATTTTTGAGGTGCTTCTATATTAATGTAGTGTGTTTCAACATTAATATAAATTTTTGATAATTTTATAATTTTATAATTAATTATTAAGCTAATTTGAACATTAAAAGTTCAAAATTTTATAACTTGAGATCCATAAATTTCATGAAATTTTTATTGGAGGCAAAGAACTTCACTAAAAATATTCTGTAAAATTTCAAGTTAATTGGACATGTATTTTAAGATTAATTTTAAAAATGAATTTTTTTATATTTTGATCTTTTTAAATCATTTTAATCTCTCATTATCTACTTGTCCATGTAGCAGCTGATTTGATGTGTACTTTACACATGGCATAATCTAATTCATCGGATCTACGGATCACATTGATCCCACTTATAAAGGGTGATCCACAGAGTAAATATTAATTGTTTAATCTTTATTGCATGGAAATGATTAAACCCAAAGTCTCTAAGGGGTGGCTAAACTAATCATTTTGTGGCTAAATCATGACTTTCTATCCCTAACAAAGGGAATGGATGGCCATGATTTCATCCCTCACCTCTAGCTCACAACAAAAACCATTCATCTTGAAGCCATTGAACTAAGTAATTTAAGCTTGAATCTCGCAATGTAATGAATTAGGAAGGATCTTAAGAATAATTGAAAATTGTTTCTATGGTTTGACCCTAACAAAGTACACCATGAGAGCTCTACGGATTCGTGAAGATTCACTAAGTTGAGATGAAGATCTAGGTAAAGTTTCACCATGTGCCTCCTAGTGGATTGCTACAAATACTAAGCCTTTGCCACTCACTATAGTTTAATGATTTTGAGCTTCCTAAGATCAAAATCAAAGGAGAATTATTTTGTTATGAAACTTAAAGTGTGGAGAACATTTTGGGTGAGAAAATTTTTTTTCTCCTTCAATTAGTTGGAGTTTAGGTTGTAGAAAGGGGTGGTTGATTTTATTGAGGTTAGTAGTGCTCAAGATGTCGATAAGTTGAGCTCTATAAGTACTTTCAAGGAGTTCTTGTGAAGGTTTTGAGCACTTAAATCACTCCTAATTCAAATTTTGTGATACTCCTATTGACTATACACCTTATGTATCTCACCATTTGATTTGATGATAATAAACATTGTATAATAAAAACTAATTATTTCTTTGCAGGATAAATTATTCACATTAATCATTATGAATGTCATTCTTAATGAATATATATATTGATCATAAATATCTATTTTTGTATGCTACTAATTAGATTAAATTCAAGTGTGCAGGAAAAATTCTTTGCCTCCTGGTTTTTTAGTTATATCAAATTGCTAAAGCTACTGGGCATGGACTGGGTGAAAAGTTTTCTAGGAATTACTATATTTAGGAAAATGATAAGCTCACTAAATTATAATAAGAGATTCATTCATTTTTTTAGATTCATCATTCTAAAATTATTTATATTTTGTTATATCTTATTATGTCAATTATTCATTAAGTTATCCATTTTGGATAGTATGAACTAACTGCATGATACAAGTTCTATAAAATATGTGTTTAGGCAACATAAATTATGTTTAAACTTTATTAAATTATTTTCTTGCCATTCATAATTTTTAGTGCATCAAAATTGAATTATCTTAAAATTATCCTTTTTATCCTCTTCTCTCTCCTATTATTCTTTCTTCTCTCTCTTATTATCATTTTCATCATAACATTATTTTTGCCAAATATTATAATGCATTTTATGTAATACATTGTGTGAAATTCATTCAAAACATTTACATATTATATTCCCTCATTTTTCATTTTTTAAAATTCATTTATTTGAATTTCTAAATTTGAATTATTTTTAATTACTCTTTAATTCAAACTCCTTTAGCATGACATGTACTTGCTAAATCAAATACAAATTTTTATGGAATATATTGAACGTCCCATGCATGATTAATTATGATTATTTAGAGCCTAATTAATCTATTTCAAGTTATTTTAAATTTAAATTCAAACCAGCCCTATTTTTCAAAACAATTCCTTTTCTTTTTCCAATTTGACCTATCTTAAGAAAGTTTAAGGGAGGCCGGCCACTATACTTTAAATTAAATAAATTTATTTTTTAATTAAACATTCAATAATAAGTATATAATATGATTAGATTTGATTTAAATTAATTCATGCATTATTTTAAGAATTTCTTATTTTAGGAAACCCCTTTTGGCTGAAATCCTTAAATGTATTTTCATGGATTTATTTTATTCAAAACTCCCTCCTTCATATCTAAACTTCCTTTGCCGAATTTCCTATGGTAATTCCTCTATTCTTAGCCGTGAATCACATAGCATACATTTCATATTGGGTTTAATACAAATTGATACCAAATCAATTTATCTCTCATTGATCAGTTTATGGCTGACTTTAGACTCTTCTCTTATCAATTTAAGAACTTTGTTTCAACTTGAAAGGTTCTAAAAAGTTTAAACTCTTTCTTGCTCTTTTGTTTATCCTCTCCACCATGGTCGATTCATGCAAAAGCAATTCTTGGAGATTTTTTTTGTAATTCAAGTGCAAGCATTCCTCATCATTCTTATCTTTCCCTTGGAAATTTATTTGGCTTAAATATTGATTGGAAAAAATGAAGGTTAGGTGTGTTTCCTCCCTTGGCCGAAAACATCAATTTCTTGGTGTTGAATCTCTAAGGTGTTAAATTCTTAAACTTCTTTTATTTCTTCTTGGCTTTGGAGTTTACAAGGTTATGTAAATTTTCTTGTGCTTATTCATGAAATAATCTTTACATTTTTTGGCCAAGAATAAACATAAGAAGATTAATTTGTGTGGACTTAACTACTTGATAATATTTTGATTTTTTTTTTTTTTTGGCCTAAAGCTAACATAAGGAAATAAATTTATTTTGTGCTTAATCTTTGAATATTCCTTTCGTTCCTTATTAAGCTAAAGTCTCTTTTAAAGGTTATTAATTTCTTAAGTGCTTAATCATTTTAATATCCATTGTTTATCCCTTTGGCTTAATATTTCATTTAGGTTGGTTAAATTTGATTGTGCTTAACATCTTATTTCATCTCTTTCCCCATTTGGCCAACCACACCACATCTTGCATAATTTATTTTATGCTTATTGATTACTTGGATTCAATTGGTTTATGTATATGTTATGTGATAGCTTTCATGTGATATAATTCAAATCCTTATTAAGTGATTATTTAGTTATTCAAATTGCAAATACATTTATCATTTGAATGAAAGTTAGCTTGTGTGAAAAAGAATTCAAAGTCAAGTTTTTGGTGATTGCATTTTAGTTTGTATTTCAAAGTCATTCAAGAAAATAATTTCAAACATATAAAAATCTTTTAAGCAACATTAAGTTACTTAATTGTATTATATACTTGATTGAAGATCTTATTTTAATTTCATTTAAAGTTAAAGTGAGCTATCTTTTTCATTAATATTCAATTGTCTTAATATTAGTATAGATTGGGTTTTAAGAGAAAAATTATTTTAAAATTGAGAGTTCGATACTTTCATATTCCTCTTTTTTATTTTCTTGTTGGATTGTACTTGCCCGTTAAGGAAAGTATGTGGTTGAGTTGTACTTTCCTGTTAAGGAAAGTATGGTGTTAGGTTGTACTTGCCTGTTAAGGAAAGTATGGTGTTGGGTTGTACTTGCTCATGAAGGAGAGCACAGAAGATTTATTATAATCTCATTTTGACTTAGTGAATTCCTAGCCTGGGTGGCTAGGTGTGGATGTAGGCCAATTTTTGGGGTTTGGCCAAACCATGTAAAAATCTTTGTATTCTCTTTCTTTATTTTTCTGCACTTTTCTTTTCTATACTATTATTGGTTCTTGTTTTATTTCTCTAAACCTTTACCATTAAAATTTTAAGTTTTATACAAAAGTTTAAAATTAATTTTTTTGAAATTAATTTTTGAAACCCCAATCCACATCTTGGGTGTCATAGCCTCTTAACAATTAGTATCAAAGCCTCAGCTCATTTAGTGGCTTAACATTCCTGTGTTGATCACTATGTGACTTCAAATGATTCCTTTTTTTTAATGATAAAATTTATTATGCACCTATTTTTGATAAAAACTAATTTTTGATATATGGAAAGTTAGATTCTTATGGTTTTTATGAAGTATTAATTCCATAATGTGGTATATCTATTTGAATGGTACCTTATCTTTTATTTCAAAAAGTGATTTGATTCTTTTAAATGAAAAGATAATTTCATATTTTTATAAGATATCTCTTCTTGATGAGCTTTCTTATTTATTATCTTTAAATCTGAAAAAGATATACTTGATGCTCTCACTTTGCTATATTGTTGTGATTATAAGACAAGTGAAGAATTCTTTACAGGAAAAGAATATTCTTAATAAGAATTCTATAAATTTAAATTCAAAGCCCAAGTGCATGCCTTTGGTCCCAAAAAGACTACGAAGAGAAATAAGAAAGGAAAAGGAAAGGAGAATAAAGAAGTTTTTAAGAAAAGTCTTATAGTGCTTACAGAAAAAGAAGAAAAGGTGCTTCCAACTACATCCCTCAAGTCAGCTACCCAAAGTTTCAATTCTCAAACTGATTTGAAGGATGACCTTGAGGTAACAATTTATCTTATGAAGAGTTATCCGATGTCTTTGATGAATTAGTGCATATCTATAATAAATTGACAAAGAAATATATTTCCAATAAAAGAAAATCTATAAGTTTGAAAGTAAATCTTGACACTTTGATGAAAGAAAAAGAATCACTTTTAATAGATGTTCAAAAATCTCATGACATGATTTATTTTCTTGAAAATAAAGTATCTTCATTAAGTGCCAAAATTAATGATTTACTAAGTGATTTATCTAGTACTTCTACATTTTTTGTCAAGATAAGCTTATTTCCAAAATAAAATTTTTAGAAGATGAAAACAAAGTATTATGAAAAGATTATTATCTGTAAATAAAGTTGAACATGATTTACATATTGAGATTGAAAATTTAAAAGTTGAGAATACTAATATTACAAATAAATTAAATAACATATCTTTATCTTCTACAAGTTTTAGTTGCTCACATACTTTACATTCAAATCCATCCATGCCTTGCAAGCAATATTCATATTATTCACATGCTTTAAATAATTGAACATCTCATAAGCATTCTAGTTCATTCTCTAAAATTAAACCTAGAAGTTTTAATACATTTTATACATGCTTTGCCCAATGTTACTTGTACTTATTATTGTAGCCAAGGTCATGTATCATATATGTGGTGTTTTAATTTAGAGCCGTAGGGACACCATGCAGATCTTAGGGGGTACTTATTGAAGTGATTGGGTACAACATTAAGGTATGATATACCATCTCAAAAGATGGAAATATCACCCTAAAATGGACTTAATTATAAAATAAGAACTCCTAAGGCAGATGGATCTACGTATATACCAGAGATCTTTCCCCTACTTTACATATAAAAAAAAAGCAAGGTTTCTTTTATGTCGTGTTCTTTAGTTCCCTATGGAACCAAGCTTCCATAGTTAATTACATCTTAGGAAATAGGAATTTCTTAAGAAAACTCTAGATTAAAGTAGTCAACAAGTATCTCCAAAAATTTCAAAGCTAGACTATCAAAGGATTAGGTATTTATGGAAATCAAATGGGAGAGAGTTCAAATAGAAAGACTTATTTATGAATTTCAAAGGAGGATAAGTAGGGAGCACTCATGATACTAGGAAGCCTAGTAAGTGCTCCAGTCTACCTTATAGTGAGGCTTTACATACTTGAAAGAGAACTTACTTTTTATTTAAGTTGGAATCTTATTAGAATGCTAGGGCTTATAGTCCATCAACACAAGATTATGGAAATACCTAAGAGGTAAGGACTTATACTCATAGCTTGAAGGAAATAAGTAGCCTTAGAACCTAAATCTAAGATACTTTAGCACAAGCTAAGAGCATGATCTAAGACTAATCAAAAAAATGGGACATAATGATTTTCCTCCATAAGAGAGGATAGACCATCCTGACTCTTCTAGGATTACAACTGTCTAGAATGGCCATCAGCTAACACCTCCTATGCTTTAAAACCATGTTGGTCAGTCTTATATAGATGCAAGATAGCTAGGCTATTATTTAATTTGGAAGAAAGCTAGAATCCTAAATTAACTCCAAAGAGACTAGATCATGACTGGCATAAAAACATGACTTAGAATAATCCAAAAATTTATAATCTTTTACACTAATTTGACACATTTATTTTGGACTAAAGCTTGGGATAATAATGCTTATATGCATGATGAAATAGAGTTGTGGGCTAAATTAGCTAGAGGAGGTGTTCTCTATTATAAGGGATTGCCCTCAAAGGTCAAGCATATCCCTTATTATACAAGAACTGAGACTCTCTCTATTCAAGAGTGGCACAATATGATATGCATGGTGTGATAACATATAACATTCAGCTAAGGGGTTATTAAATCTTTTATTTATCTTGATTATGAACCTAGGCTTTAAGGTGACGTTCTATGTTATATTAAAATTTAGTTATGAGTTATTTAGTGAGGGTTGAAAATTTAATTTTATCCTAAAGAGCCTACCACATCCAGGCCCCACATCAAATCATCATTCTTTAAGAAACCTATGACAAGCATGTCATTTCTATTACACAAACTTAACACAATAATTGAACATTTAAATTTCATAAAAGAATAAAAGGCCAGTGCATTCGAGTGCCACTGTACACCCCAGAAAAGAAAGAAATTGGGTAGTCGAGCTCTACCCTTATACAACCTGAAATATAATTGAATATTACAATTCCAATGAATGCTATTGGGGTCTTCATTCTTTATTTTTCTTTCCTTCTTTTGGATTCGTTTGCTCTAGGCTTCACAGGGCCTCCCAAGTCTTTGCCTTCTAGCCACTACTCATCCTAAAACCCATAGCACAAATTCTAATTCCTATTGCAAAAATTACATATACATGCAAAATAAAATCTAACTACACCTCTAAAATAAATGTTAGCTCAACAAACATACAAGCCAAGCAATTATATTTCACATATTTGGACTTAGCACCATGCACATGAGTAGCTAAGCCTAGCTATCCAAACTGGATTATTCTTAGGGTCATAAGCAGCCTGTAAGCAAGAACATTTATATTTGCTTATTATTACAACGTCCCATTTAGCATAATCCCCTGTAGACAATATCATTAGGCTATTAACTACTAATCTAGTATAAACAAACCTAACATCTAGTATAAAATATTACATTATAAAATAAAACATAACACCACAACATACACCGGCCTAACCGAAAGGCTAAAATTAGTGACTTAGTATTCTAATGTGTGTGCAAAGGTTTGGTGTGGCATGCCTTAGCTAAGCATTTAAAAGCATAATTATCTAAATTGTAGGTTGTTTAAGTTAAACATTACGGGAGGTTTCACTTCAAATCATTGAAAAGATTAGTTAATTTTAATTTGCATTCTTCTAGTTTCATATGATGCCTACTTAATACTTAATTCTAAAGAGAAGAAAGGGACTTGACCCCTTTCATCCCTATCCTAAGTTGTTCTCTAAAGGTATATTATGATTACTTTGGTTTCTTTAGTGAATGACTTATCAAATATTTTTATTAAACCTAAGTTTGAGTTAATCTTAAGGAATCTTATTCAAAAATGAAAGGCAACCTAGGATTAATAAAATTGTATTACTATCACATGGATAACATTCCATTATTCCTTTTCATCATAAATAGCACATACACATCACTTTAATTTTATTATTCATGATATTTAATTTGACACCCTTATTTATACATGCAATATACTTTTATATTTTTTCACACTTGATGATTTTTAATTCATGTATTTTGGTAGAAAAGAAAGATTTCATTCCTTATTTATATATATATATATATATATATATATATATATATATATATATATATATATATATATATCACACACATGTATTAAAGATTTAAGCAAGTATGTGCCAATATTAGACTAGAGAAGTGAGATTATTTAAGACCTACTTGGGGCTACTTAAAGCCTCGTATTCTTGGGATGTCCAGACTATATACTTGTTAACTTAAATACATGTAAACATATACACAAGCATGGAAATGAAAATCATGCAAAAAAATACGTAGTAGCAAAATTCTTTATTCATTAAAGAAAAGTTATATCCCAAATTCTAGCACATGCACACACATGAATGAAATTAAGCAAGTATGTGCCATTGTTAAACCAGGAAAGTGAGATTATCTAAGACCTCCTTAGGGCTACTTAAATCCATGTGTTCCTGGGATGTCTAGACCATATACTTGCTGACTCCAAACATATGTGAACATACACATGAATCATGAAAATAGAACAATCCTTTACCTTGTTTAAACTATAGGTAAATGTAAATTTTATTGAATATTTATAGCCAACATTAAGTTAGATTTTCATCATTAGCTTATAACTTTGAAAATAATTTGAGATTTATTAGTGATAATAGCCACACCATATAATAATATTTATCCAACACATGCAACTTAGATATAACCATATTCTTTTTATTCTTTTTATAAACATGAATACATGACACAAATGGCATGCAAATTTATGATGATTGAGAATGAATTACTAAACATTACCACATAATACATTCAATTATATTAATTCCTAAGGAAAATCAAGCCAAATCAAATTCGTTAAGATCAACCAAAGTTTATTATGAAATTTTATTTTTGGTGTTTGAATTATTAAAACCTAAAGAGACAATGGACATTTAGTATTTGCTCCAACCCATGTTGGTGACTTAATATATTTAAGGATAGAGATTAAATAAGTTTTATGGATTGATTTGGTTCAAGTCATGAAGCAATCAATTTAATTACCCTTCCCTAAGCTTCTTTAACTTAGTTAACTACTTAATCATGAGCCTCCAATGATATTCTTATGAGAAATTAAAATTTACAATGCAGCTAAAGGGACCTAATGCAATTAGGCTCATGCTTAAGAGTTAATTAGTTTAATGAAGGAAAGAATCTAAGTTAAGAACTCTTATGGTTTTTCCACATCGATGGGTCAACAATAAATTCCTTAATGACTTTATGTTATTAAACACATAAAGGTGAACCCATAAATTATATTTGAATTATATGAACCAATCCCTAGTTTAATTTTATTTCTAATTTATCATTACTTTTCCCTAATTAATCCCTAATTATAACATGTGTTAATTAACCCTCCTAAGGGAATACATTTTGAAAGATAATTAGGAAAGAGGTCTTAATTATTTTCCCTCACTATTCCCACTGTTCATAGTGATTAATCATCATAAATTATTTAAATTTCATGTTTAGATAATTTAACAATTATAAAATTAATTAATGAGGGTAATTAGGATTAATATTTTAAATTCTTTAAATTACATGGCCAATAATCATAAGAAAATTATGAGAGGCATAGGACATCCCATGAAAACATCTAACTAAATCTGGGATCAATTAGCCAAGTAATTAGGCCTTAATTAAGGTAATTAGCCTAAGCTTCAAACCTTAATTAAGCATTATTCATTGCACAAAAAATTTAGATTTTTTTTCTTTGATTATCTTCTATCAAACCTTTCTAAAATGGGTTTATTTGCATTTTTATAATTTTTCTAAAATTAATTATGATTTTTTTTGAAGTTTTGGTCATTTGATTAAATTTTTAGTGCCTAATTAATCACTTAAAATGTCAATGCCACACAGATGCCGCCATAATATTAGTTATTTAAACCATCCAATACGGCAGTTGACTCACTGGCGGTGGACATAGTTTCATCACGACAATCTGATCTCGGATCAGACGGTGATTTCAAAAGGATTAAATCAAAAATTCTAGTGTAATTAATCATGATCATCCATTCTAATCACGCGGAATAGACGGTCGAGGATTTGTCATCCCCCGAGTGCTAGAAGACAGACACCGTCTGCCTTCCACCACTCGATCTGAGCTTGTCATAACTCGTTCAATGGAGAAATCAACTCCAAAATTATCACAGAGAGAATCTAAAGGGATCCTACAGTGGAAATCGCATCAAATAATGCTTCACTTCAAAGAAGACCAACACCTAAGGGGAAAAACTATAGTTGCCTGATTTTTACCTTGCTGAAGCTAGAGATCGGTGGTCCATCGATAGATGTAGGTTCATCTTGAAGAGATGAAGCCCTGTTTAGAAGACCCTGAGTTGCCTACTCACCGATTACTCTGTGGACTAAATGTCACTGCAAAGTTTGTCAAAGTTGGTCTAGGGATGCCTTCTGGTGACCGAATCATTCTGGAAATGATTCGTTTCAACTCATCGAAGTGAGGTGAAGGTGTAAGAAGAGTTAATTTGGGTTTGGTGGAGATTTTTGAAGCTTGGACAGACAAGGCTCTCGGGTTCGCTCGGAGGTTGGTCTCGCCAATGGTGGAATGCATGAGGAGCTCAGGGGAAGGTCTCGGACTGTGCGTAATGCTCCAAGAAAGGTTTCTGTGAAGTTTAAATCCTTCTCCTCCCTAGCTAAACCAAGGACCAGGTATTAGTTCAACCTTTGGCAGCCGTCTGACCAAAGTAGGTGGCCGGAGGTGGCAGAGGATTACTGAGGTGGCTGAGTGTGAGAGGCTAATGGAGTGGAACGAGCTGGTATGGGATGTTCATCCCTCCTTAGCTGGACCAATAGATTGACATGAGTGAACTCACCCTCTCATGGCCAAAGGCTGAACCCAACAGCTTTGGGTTAGGTTGGGTCAGTGGTCCTCTTGTCCAAGGAGAGCTAAAGGTGGCTGCCATGGGGTGGGGAGTTGGAGAACCCACCCAAATGGGGATTTTTTTTCCATTTGGAGGGCTTGCTTTAATGGGTTTGACCCAAACTAGGTTCACCATGGGTTGGGTTGGGCCCATGGTGACCCAAGGATGAGTCATGCCAAGTTTGGTTGAGTTTGGACTTGGTTTGGTTAGGTTTGACTCAATTTGAACCATATGGGTCAATTTGGGTTCAATTGGGTTAAGTTGACTAATTGGTCAAACTGGGTCAAACCAATGGTTTGGGTGAGTTCAGTTGGTCATTTAGAATGCATTGGTGCAATTGGTTTGGTTTAATTTGAAGTGGGTTTGGATTTGGTTCATTTGGGTTCATATAGGCCAAATGAGTTAAGTTGACTAATTTGGTCAAATTGGCCAAATTGGTTTGAATGGAGGGTTGGTTTATGTTTGATTGATTATTTGGGAATGATTGTAGTTGTTGATTTGAATTGATTTAGATTATGGAATGATTTGGTTCAATTTTACCCTTTAGGTCAAATTGGGTCAAGTGGGCTAATTAGGTTGGGTTCACCAAATTGGATTTAATTGATAATGATAGGGTGTTCAATAATCAATTTAGGATTGGTTAAAAGTATTGGTTGCAATCAATTTGGTTTAGGATTTTATTTGATTCATTTTGACCCTTTAGGCTAAATTGGGTCAACTTGGGTTAAGTTGTCAAATTGGCTTGATTTGACCCAATTGATTACAATTGGGTGATCAAATATGATCAATAATCATTATAAAAAGGATTTGATGAGTTGATTCAATCCAATTTGGGATGGATTGAAGTTTGAATCAATTGGGTCATTTAGGTTACATAAAGTCAAGTGAACCAATTGGGTTGATTAGGTTGAATTGGGTTGAGTTAGTGTCAATTAGGTGTTGAGAGGGGATCAATGATGGATTTAGAGTTGATTAGTGGCTTTTATTGCAATTGATTTGGACTTAATTGGGTTTTATCTCATTTAAACTTTTTAGGTCAAATGGGCTAGCTTGGGTTGATCAAATTTGTTTGATTCAATTAGTTTGATTGCAAGTGTTGGAGGAGTTCAAAATGTTCTATTGAATGGTTGGAGTGATTAAGAAAATCCAATTGGATTTACTTAGCTTGAATGGGTTTGGGTGATGATGGTGGAGTTAACTTAGGTTAAGGTTTAAGTCAATTTGGCTTGGAGCATGGATTAGAAAATAAATTCAAATGCGGTTAATTGAATAGGCTTGAGGTTGGTTGTGCTTCATTTGTATGATTTTAGGTTTGGATGAGTGAACAAGCATGGGTCTTAGTTTACGCCATAGGATAGAAAGAACCTATTTGTCCTAAAATCATATCATAGGCTTAGGGCATGCCTCATAAGTCTCTAAGCTTGGGTTTAGTATTCCCTTAGCCACTAGAAGTGTCTTATCACTAAAAAAATCCAAGTGCCTAGAAGGTTATTAAGTCTAAGATGAGAAATTTTAATCCTCACTCCAAAAGTGAGGTCAAAATATGTTGTTCATTTAGGAGATCCATGCAATTAAATGCTTTATCTTCATACATTAGGATTTCTAAGGGAACTAGTTTGCATTGCCCATCATCTACTTATGCAAGTATTTATAATGCTACTAATGTTAAAGGATCCAAGCTTTCTTGGATACCAAAATCTAGAAAATGAGATTATATTGTAGGTTTGTCTTCATGGAGGACCAGTGAAGATAAGTCATCAATTCAGGTATACAAAAGAAAAATTAAATTACAAATGTATATAAGAAAGAATGGTATGAGGTAAAGTATTTTGTATTGTTCATTAATACCTTCCATACATATATTTAGGTCTTTAGAATCATTATGTTTCATTCATGCTTAACTAATCTATATAAGCTTCATGTTCTATTTTTTATGAATGAATAGTTTCAAAACATAACTTGAAAATATTCTTGTAAACTCTATAAATTTCACATATTATTTAGTTTATTTTGGCTTTAACATTTTCATAGATTTTATGAGCTTTATAATGTTTTGCAAATGGATGTTTTTATTTATCATAATTTGTATTCATAATTTAAAATTTCTCTGAATTCATGATAAGTAAATTCAAAATACACTTGTATACATTTTAACAATCATAAACTTGTTTAGTTTTTTGATTTGGAGATCAATTAATTTATATACATAACATTAGCATAACTTTATACTTGATTTGATCTCATTCACCCCATTTAATAATTTGTGATTTTATTAGTGTATTGATTACAATCATGCTTAATCAACATATGTTTTATGATCCATAACTTAATATGCTTAATTTGAAACTCATTATTTCTTTAAATCATTCATGATTATTAATTTTCCTTAGTTGTTATTATATAAAAAAAAAAGATGGTATGATTAATAAATTAGCTTGTATGTGTTAATTTGGAATAAATATGAAATTAGATTTATAAATTATTTTGCATGATTAGAAACTCTCTCATAATATCTATCTTTATTATTCATCGAAGTCTATAATTTTTAGCACTTTTAACATTTGATACAATTACATTTGATTTGATGATAAGATAATTTTGGTTGGTATCTTAAGTTGTCATTTCTTTCAAAGTATTGTTCATTTTGAATGAATAAATGTGGAATATCAAATTGCTTCAAATATTGCTAAAGTTTTATTTTAGAGATATCTTTTCATATGATCAATTGTAGATTTAAATCACATATGATATTTGTGTCAATTTACATGTTTATTCAAGTGAGTTTCATATTAAAAAAATTTATATATTAGATTATATTTAATTAGGGGAGAATATCAAGCATGTTAATTTTTAATTTTTTTTTATTTTTATCATCACATGCTTGATTTAATTTTGTACTTAATTAAGGGGGGGAATTTTATTGATATAACCAACTTCCATTTTATTGTGAACCATTTGATGATGTCAAAAGGGGGAGAAATATTGATGTTGGTTAGATTTTTAATCTCTCAAATATGCTTTTAGTTAAGGTGAGAAAATCTTTAAAATAATATTTTTTACCCTACACACCAACATCGATTTGTCATCATCAAATAGGGGGACATTGTTGACTATACACTTTGTGTATCTCACCATTTGATTTGATGATAATAAATCTTGTATAATAAAAACTAATTATTTCTTTGTAGAATAAATTATTCACATTAATCATTATGAATGTCATTCTTAATGAAGATTTATACTGATGATATATATATATATATATATATATATATATATATATATATATATATATATATATATATATATATATATATATATATATATATATATATATATATATATATATATTATCTACTAATCAGGTTAAATTCAAGTGTGCAGGAAAAATTCTTCAGCTCCTAGTTTTTCAGTTATATTAAATTGCTAAAGCTACTAAGCATGGATTGGGTGAGAATTTTTCTATGAATTACTATATTAAGGAAAATAAAATTCTCACTAAATTAAAATAAATGATTCATTCATTTTTAGATTCAACATTCTAAAATTATTTATATTTTTTTTAATATCTTAATATGGCAATTATTCATTAGCTTATCCATTTTGGATAGTATGAATTAAATGCATGACATAAGTTATATTAAATCAGTGTTCAAGCAAGATGAATTATGTTTAAACTTTATTAAATCATTTTCATGCCATTCATAATTTTTATTCATAATTTTTAGTGCATGAAAATTGAATTATCCCAAAATTATCATTTTTCCTCCTATTCTCTCTCCTATTATTCTTTCTTCTCTCTCTTATTATCATTTTCATCTTAACATTATTTTGGCCGAATTTTTTAATAAATTTTGTGTAATAAATTGTGTGAAATTCATTCAAAATATGTCCATATTATATTCCCTCATTTTCATATTTTAAATTTTATTTATTTAAATTTTTTGAATTTGAATTATTTTCGAATTATTCTTTAATTCATACTCCTTTATGCATGACATGTACTTGTTAAATCAAAGTTTTTATGGAATATATTGAACGTCCCAAGCATGATTAATTATGATTATTTAGAGTCTAATTAATCTATTTCAAGTTATTTTAAATTTAAATTTAAATTTGCCCTCTTTTTCAAAATAATTCCTTTTATTTTATTTTTTTTTCAATTTGACCTATTTTAGGAAAGTTTAAGGGAGGCCGGCCACTATGCTTCAAATTTAATAAATTTATATGTTAATTAAACATTCAATAAGTATAGAATACAATCAGCTTTGACTTAATTAATTCATGCATTATTTTGAGAATTGCCTCTTTTAGGAAACCCCTTTTGGCCGAAATTATTAAATGGATTTTCATGGATTTATTTTATTCAAAACTCCCTCCTTCATATCTAAACTTCATTGGCCGAATTTTCTATGGGAATTCCTCTATTCTTAGCCTTGAATCACATAGCATACATTTCATATTGGGTTTAAACAAATTTATAAAGGAGCCTATAGAAGATCTCTTTGGTTGATCCCCTCTCCTTTGAATTTGAAATTCAAATTGATACCAAATCAATTTCCCTCTCAATGGATCAGTTTTTGGCCAACCTCGGACTCTTCTCTTATCTATTTAAGAGCCTTGTTTCAACTTGAAAAAGGTTCCAAATAGTTAAAACTCTTTCTTGCTCCTTTGTTAATCCTCTCCACCTTGGCCAATTCTTGCAAAAGCAATTCTTGGATATTTTTGTTGATTCAAGTGAAAGCATTCCTCATTGTTCTTCTCTTTCCCTTGAAAATTTATTTGGCATAAAGATTGATTGGGAAAAGTGAAGATTTGGTGTGTTTCCTCCCTTGGCGAAAACATCAATTCTTTGGTGTTGAATTTCTAAAGTGCTAAGTTCTTAAACTACTTTTATTTCTTCTTGGATTTGGAGTTTACAAGGTTATGTAAATTTTCTTTTGTTCATTCATGACATAATCTTTAAATTTTGTTTGGCCAAGAACAAACATAAGAAGATCAATTTGTGTGGACTTAACTACTTGATACTCTTCTGATTTCTTGTTTGATAATTTGTGCTTAATCTTTGAATATTATTTTTGTTTCTTGTTTGGTTGAAGTCTCTTTTAAAGATTATTAATTCCATAAGTGCTTAATCAATTGAATATCCATTGTTTATTCCTTTGGCTTAAAATTTCATTTAGGTTGGTTAAATTTGTGCTTAACATCTTATTTCATCTCTTCTCCATTTGGCCGACCACACCACATCTTGCATAAATTATTTTGTGCTTATTGATTACTAGTATTCAATTGGTTTATGGATATGTTATGTGATAGCTTTCATGTTATATAATTCAAATCCTTATTCAAGTGGTTGTTTAATTATTCAACTTGCAAATGCATTTATCATTAGAATGAAAGTTAGCTTGTGTGAAAAAGAATTCAAAATAAAATTTTTGGTGATTGCATTTTGGTTGCATTTCAAAGTCCTTAAAGAAAATCATTTCAAAATTTTAAAGATCTTTTAAGCAACATTAAGTTACTTGATTGCATTATATACTTGATTGAAGATCTTATTTTAACTTCATTTAAAGTTAAAGTGAGCTCTCTTTTTCATTAATATTCAATTTCCTTAATGTTAGTATAGATTGGGTTTTGAGAGCAAAATTATTTTAAAATTGAGAGTTAGATACTTCCAAATTTCTCTTTTTTGTTTTTTTGTTGGGTTGTACTTGCCCATTAAGAAAAGTACAATGTTGGGTGGGTTATACTTGCCCATGAAGGAGAGTACGAGAGATTTGTTGTAATCTCTTTTTGACTTAGTGAATTCCTAGCCTAGGTGGTTAGGCATGAATGTAGGCCAATTTTTGGGGTTTGGCCGAACCACACAAAAATCTATGTGTTCTCTTTTATTATTTTTTTGCACTTTACTTTTCTATACTGCTATTGATTGTTGCTTTATTTCTCTAAAACTTTATCATTAAAGATTTAAGTTTTATACAAAAGTTTAAAGTTAAGTTTTCTAAAATTAATTTTTAAAAAACCCAATTTACCCCCCTCTTGGATGCCATAGCCTCTTATCAGCTCCCCCATATGAACTATTAATTTGAGTTGGTTTTAGTCAAGGGGAGGGGGTTTCTCAGCTCCTTGAGCTCAAAATTGCTAGGACTAGCCATTTTGAGTTCCCATAGAGGCTAGCAAAATGTGAGGTGGTGGGTGAAAGAGAAAAACCATGACGAGTGAACCAAGATTTTTTTCCCTTTATGATCTTAATTTTTTTGGTCAAAGGGAAAGGTTAACCAACTTTGAGCAGGTTGACTAGGCTTAAGGAATTATTTGGTGCGTGCCCAAGACAAAGGAATAGAGTGGACTTGCTAATTTATAATTATGTCTTATGGGATGACCTTGGTTTACTTAGGTTCAACCCAAATCTAGTCCACCATGGTCCCAAACCTATTAGATAGATCCTTCGGGACCTAGGTAAGAGTCCAACCAAATTTGGTTGTATTTGGGTTTGGGCTCATAGTAACCTATTTAGTTCACTTTGGGTTAACTAGGATCAATTAATCAAATTGGGCCCAAGTGACCATTAGAATGTTCAATTATTAATCTAAAAAGTTTTGAAATAATAGGTTTAGTCTAATATGGGATTAATTTGGATTTTGCTTAATGGGATTCAATTAGGTCAATTTGCGTTAATTGACCCAACTGGCCAAATTATACCTCAATTGAACATGGATTGGATTAATTAAGTTTATATGAGGTTTCTAAAGCTTTGAGGAAGCTCAATTTATTTTGGTTTAAAATTAATTTGATTTTTATCATATAGGATTTAATTGGGTCAACTTGGGTTAGGTAGACTCATTGACCAAGTTAAACCCTAATTGGCTTCAATTAAGTATGGTTAGTGTTCATATGACTTTAGGAACGATTAACTTTAATTAATTTCAATTTGATTTGAATGTGGACCTTAAGACCCAATTGGGTCAAGTTAGGTCAAATGACTCAACTTGACCAAATTGGACTTCAATCAGGCTCTATTGGGTTTATTGATGTCTTGGAAACCCAGGGTTTGATTTGTTTAAGTATGTTGATTTATATTGAATTGGGTTCATGATGGCCTAAGTGGGCCAAACAGGTTAAGTGGGCCCATGATCCCAATTAGCATAATTAAGAGCCAATTGGATTAATTCTTAGTTGGGTTAAGATGGGTTTAATCTTGAGGATTGTGGGTTTGATTTTTTCTATTTTTGATTAAACCTATTAGGGATGTGATAGGCTTGGTAGGCCTACCAACTCAATAGGATAGGACTTGGGTCTATGTGTTTTTTGGCTTAGCCTACTCACTAGGAGTGTCTTATATTTCTAAGTGAGGATATCTTATAGCTAAGGTAAGATCATTAGAGCTACGGATAGGAATGTGTAAACCTCACTAAATTTGGGTCCAATAGAGATTGGGACATTTTCAATATAAGTGTCCTCTTAATAATACTATGACACTGTGGCATATTAATAAGAAAGGAAAGAATGAATTAAAGCTACTTGAGTAGATCAAGATAGTAAGTAAACAAGCTTGACTATGTCAAATCAGAAAGAGACAATCTTGACTACATTAAATCGAAAAGAGGCTAATATATGTTTAATGGAAATCAATGCTCCATCAAAAAGTTTGAAAATAAGGTTATTGACATCAAAAATGTCAATAGAGTTAAGCTCAAAATCCTTTCTTAGCAACCAACACAGCAACCTAATCTTCCCATTAGGTTAACCCTAGTAAGCCTTAAGGATGATCCATGTAGAAGAATCTTTTGCTAAATCTTTCCTGCAACTTAGGGTTGACTCTAATTCTAGGGTAAACTTCTTTCCTTCCATGGGTTTAACCTTTCTTTAGTGGATATAAGGGTTGAATCTAAACAATCAAATCCATCTTTATGATCCAATTTCTATTGCAATTTATCATGAAATTCTAAAATTTGACTTGTCTAACCTCAAAATATCTTGGGGGATTTGAGTGAAGGTTAAGTTAAAATAAATCTATTAACCCTCACCCTACACCAGTTTGTAAGTAGGTACCTTCTTCCATCAACCTTATGAACTCTAATGATCAATTTCAATTTAAGAATATTTTTCTTGGATGATTGTAATCTTAGACTCACTATAAATCATGAGATCAAACCTAAATATTATATAGGTCAAACTTTCATTTAATGTGAATTGACTTTAATATCTTCATAAATTCATCCAAGAATCATATTTATATATGAAAGTGGGCACTTCATAGGTCAGTTGGTTGGTTTAATCTATTGAATCGACCCCATTAAACTTTTTGACTCAATTTGACCCTTTCTGCTAATGACGCCTAAATAGAACAAAACATTAAGTTGATTAGCCCAGATTAAATCAAACAATTTTCTTTAGTGCCTCATATAACTTTTAGAACTTAAATGGCCAAATTTCCCATTGATTCAAACTCAAAGAATCTTAAGAAAGGCTTTAACCCATTAATGCTCATATTTCACTTGGAGCTTCAATGAGACCAACCTATATTTCATAACAAATCCAATCTTAATGTCCATAATAATTATCTAGTAAACCCAAGTTTGAACACTCCATGTAGGTCAAATAAATCATGTAAGTCAAAGTGTCAAATTTGCAACCAAATAAGCATATCTCCACTCCAAATTAAAATTGACTAACCAAATAGCCAAATATCATTATGAAATTTAACATGGAATTAGAAGAGAGTGTCCTCTACACTTTTCAAGTTCACACTGATTTTATTTTAACAACTTATGTGAGTCAAATCATTGGGTCAAAGAGATGGGTCTTAGTTAGTCAAAATAAACAATTATGTCAAAATCTCCAAAACTCTTCCTCAACTTCATCAATTAGTCAAATTAAATAAAAGAAAAATACATAATAAATACAAAAGTAAATGTCAAGCCAAAGAAAAGAAGAGAAAGAGCACTTACAAAATATTTTAAGCACATAGATATGAAACTTGATCTGGAGTTGAGGATAAATTCATATTGGATTTGAAGTTATTTTTATGTGAACAATTCATATTTAATATCAAATGAAGTAAAGATCTCAATTGAATATTAAATAACAAATGATTGGTGGTAAGTCTAAATATCCAATTACAAATTGAGAATAAAGTATGCAAGAAATTTGGTAGCTTTCTTTTAAGTACAAATTCAATTAGGCAACTCATGATCACTCATAAATGTAGCCTTTAAAAGGACCATTTGGATCTTGCATTTAAAATTAAATTTGAAACACAATGAGATTTGTGATATATCTAAGTCTTTATCTTCAAAACTAATATGATCCAGATGAAATTCATAAGAGGTTTTCACTATAACTGAATTGTCTATTAGCAAGTATAGGCAAGACTTCTTTAATGAATAATTGGCTTGTATTCAAAAGAAGCTTAAATTCAAATAAGTTTGCTTAAAGTATGCATAATAAACTATCTATACAAAAGCAAAAGTTGTATGATGAGTTGATAAATATTTAAAAGATTGTTAATGATCACAAGTTAAATAATCATTGATACTTGAAGAATGCAATGAATAAATTAAATACAAGCAAAGTTGCAATATTTTGAATTGAAAATGTGAAATGCCTTCAACACCACCGGATCTGCAATTCTTCATATAAGCAGACAGAAGGCGATGATAAATTAAATTCTCCATGAATTATGGAGCTTCTTTCAATCCAAAAAATTAAGGAATTTCTTTCTAATTATGATTTTTAAAATCAATGACTTCATTAATTATATGAAATTATCTAAACTATAAATACCTGCATATGCTTGGACATAGAGAATTAAAATACAAATTTTAATGTCTGAAAAGGCTGTGCAGGCTAAGTCAGAATTAAATAAAAATATAAAATCAATCTCATAATTCAGAAATAAATTACCTGAATTACTAAATACCGCATAGGCCTCGACACTACGTCGAATGCTTAAACTTAGTGTCTGAGGATGTTGCATGAGTTGTTTCCCGATTTGGTCCTAGGACCGAGTCCGGGTTAACAAAACCTAAAAATTCAATTATTATAAAAAGAATTCAACTTATTAAAATATCTGAGAAACTAATTCTGTGATATGACAGTATATCTGATCCTCTATTATTAAATTAATAGAGTTGATAGAATATGAAATAATAAGTTAAATGATCAAGCAAGCTCATAAACCCCAATGTTGGCTGTGTTGAATGAAGATTTCAACCAGATGGGATACTTATCATCAAAATATGCTTGCAAGCTCAAATTAAATTAATTAAAATTAAGTATCAATACAAATATAAAATTAGATAAATCACTAAGCTATTAATGGTTAAATGAAATTTAATCCTTAAATACTTAAAGCAAACTCCATTCAACCCACCTTCCGCAATTGTTTGTCGGATGTGACAAATTAAGAAAACTCTAGCTCACAAAAGAGCCAAAGTCAAATCAAGTATTCTACTATATTGACTCTTAATCAATCTCATGTCAGTAAGGACGTGGCCCCGTGTCCTATGATTGTATGTCTTGGCCAGTAGACTCCACATATGATGTAGTTATGACCAGAGTCCTCTGATTGGGTGGTTGTCGCCAAATAGCACTATTATATTATGATCATGAATGTAGCCCGTCTGCTCCCCAATGGCTCTTCCCTTTGAGTTTTGAATCATAGGGTAAACTTGATAGGGCAAAAAGCTCTCTGTCAGCTAAGGTAAACTTAAGCATATCTCCTTAGACAAACACCACCCTAGGTTTACAATAATTTCTTAGACAACATAACTCATATGTTGCTGATAAAGATCCTTCGGTCAGGTTGAGTCGACTACCTCCTCTGACTAAGTAAACTAGAGATCACGATAGCCCGGGATGACGAAACTATAGGATCTAGATCAGGCACATCATCATTCCCCCAACCATCACTTTAAGTTAAAATAGTGAATTTCATAAATTCTAAAATTTAAACTTCACATGCTGCTATTATACACTATGCATTTAGCAATCTAACGACTAATCTTAATCGAAAGTTTTTTCTCAATATTGAGAGGGGTAATTAACTATAGGTGCTTGCGTATATAGGAAACCTAGAACCAGATCTAAAGTCCTCACAAAATGAGGGCAAAATCTTTGGATAGTGTCTTATCTACTATTTCATCTGTCTTCTGAAAATTACATCGACACGCTTAAATCATACTCTCTTCAATGTGAGAGGTCGGTGATAAATTTTTTGAGCCCACAACGAGCCATAACACAATTATAGGATAACAACAATAGATCACTAACCGCAAGAGCAATAGGGAGAAAGAAGATGGACACAAAGGAGCACTCCAAATATTAGTTGCTACAAACTTCAAACAACACCAACAAAGGTGGAATTTATAGGCCAACATCACAACCGAGCAATAAGAACAACCACCAGGAAATTCAATTACAGAGGAAGCACAAGAAAAAGGATAATTGTATTGACAGCTCGAATCCAAAACCAAGTTACACAAGCTCGGCCATTACACAACACCAAATCGTTAACCACAAGAACAAAAATCACCCTATACCAATATTCGCAAGCACAACGATGTCTGAACTAAACATATTTGCTAATCACACTCTACTCAAAGAATGAGAAAAATATACTGAGAAGTAATGTCAAGGATGTTACCTGATCTACAAAGAGGTCGAAAGAATATTTTTCCAAGTGCTTTCAACTATCAAAATGCCGATTCAATTGCCCTAAATGGCACAAAGATGCGAGAGTGCAAAAAGAGAAGGCGAGAAGTAAAAAGGAAAAGAGGTCACGAGATACTTTAGAAAAGGCGGAATGCAGCAAACGTCAAGGCATTATTGAGGTGCTCCACTGCAAGTTCGCGCAGTTGAAATTTCCTTCACCTCGAACCGTCTCCCAAACAGCACAACTTCGCATCTTAAGATGCAACACGATTAGAACGCATGCCAAAACAGACCCTATGACTTTCTAAAAACCGTTAACATGCTCAATTTCATTCTAAAGTCATTTGGGCTGCACTTTTGATGCTTAACCTTCTTATATTTTCACGTGGACACCTTTAAATGCTTATTTGAATATGAAGAGCTGTTTAAAGATATGAAGGTAAAAACTGTAAAATAAATACATGAATTTTAATACATTTAAATATTTATACTGATGTAAAATAAAATTACAAAATATTTATGATATATTTGAAATTCTTTGAAATAATTATTTGAGATTATTTAAATTTCACTCAATTTAAGTAAATTCTAACTACACTAATAAATGTACAATGAGGACCGTCACTAAACAAAGAAACACTATTTATAAAATTTTAAATCAAATAATTTAAAATAATCAAAATACAATACAATCTTCGTACATTACATTTTTTTCTGACAACAAAACAGCCCTATATTAAAGTTGAGCTTGTTGGTTTAACATGTTTAACATCAGTAACTTTTATATTGATTTTGATATGAATACCACAACTAGGGCTGATTGGAATACTTTTTATTTTATTTTATTTTTATTTTAATTTAAACTATTTAGAACATCTAAAAAATATTTTAAATATTTTTAAAAATAATATAATTTATTTTCAAAAATAAAAAATAAAAACACTTAACAACATATTTTTAAAATAACATATAAATAAAAACAAAAAAAAAACATAATAAAATTAATCTCAAACAAGCCCATACAAAGATTTTAAATATGGCCAAACAATTTTTGCGAACCCCTTCTAGAATCCTAATTAGAAATTATTTCAGTTTGTCATTGAGAAAATTTTTAAAATAATTATTATATTAAGTATTTATAAAAAAAAATTTGAGTTTAGGTACAATGTGCCCATAAATTAGGAGCCACCCTCATCGCCGGGGTGGCTTAGAGTCGATTCTTGCTTATGAGATATTTATGCCAGCCACGTCCAGATAATCGGTCGATTAGCGTTAAGTAAAAGCCGGATTATCGGAATGCTCTAAACAACTCACATGCGGCCCTAGTAGACCCCACGCGGCTTTTGCTTTCAACATCCCGACCCCGCAGTGACCCCTCCCAACGACGACGAGTGATTTCGGTTCAATCGCTCCATGGTTTCGATTTCGTGACAGAATCCGGTCCCCCCACACTCCCAACTCTCGGCTCCACCGCAAATGTCAACTCCACCAGAAGATTTCGGCCCAGCTTCACCGCAAGTCCAAAGGTATACGCAAGATATTTTTTTGGGATATAATTATGTTAGCTCATGTCACAAAAGTTCAATGCTATTATCATCATCTACATTTTCATGTCGTAATCGTTATCATTACATCCATTGGTAGATGTAATGCTCATTATCTTAAATGCTTCATCAATGGAATGAAGGCAGACCTCAAATGTTAATGTATGCTTAGATTTTCCAATTAAAATAGTCATGTATGGAGGAGATAGTGGATAATCCATGAAATATTTAGATTCATGAGATGTAATTTTTTATTTAAAAAAAAAGATGAATATAGTAGGATGTTCTTTTAGGTTGCGTTAAATTTAGATCCATTGCTAGATATTTTTTATATTTTGGCTGACCTATATTAATGCTACTTACAAGGCTTCATCATCACATTTATGTTACATCATAACCACTACTTATTTTGATGAGTGATGAGTTACTTTTTAGGTTGCGTTAGAAATTTGGTTGATGAGCATATACTAGGATGAGTCAGGAGCTCGTTTCCTTAATTCTCTTCTATGACGGTCAACTAATCGTTGATGATCAGTTCATTCCAAGTTATGTTGGTGGCAAAAATCATCCAATGCGAGTCTCGCGTCATGCAAGCTTAGAAGATTTAAAATAGAAAGTTCTTACATCTCTATGTTATGACGTTGATAACTTCATAGTGGAGATTACGTGTCATTTTCCTGTCAGCGCGGGATACATAACTTATACGGTTTCTGATGATGAAGTCTGCAGTACTGTACTGGATGAAACTTCCCGTCAGACATTAGTTCTTTATGTGAAAGTCAAGCCACAATGTACTGCTGCAACTAAAATTGATACTGATCTCATGCAAACATAATATTCCGTCTGATTACGCTCATGAGTTCACTTTGTCAATAATTGTTGTACCACAACAGTACTATGACGACCCAGAAATAAGATACGCATTTACCTCAACAGCAGTGTTAGTGTCTTCATTTTCTAATTTATACTATCTTTAGTTTTTTAAAGGATTATGATTTTTTTTAAAACAGAACTCAGCTGTCTGTTCAAGCACGACTGCATGAGCAACCTAGTTCATCTAGAGTATTGTCTGATGACGAGTATGAAAAGATGAATAGCGAATCAAGCAATGCATCTAATGATAGCGATACTGAGGAGGATTCTTTACTAAATGTCATTTTATGTGACACCAATGTTGATCACGAGCATATTCGAAGTCATTCAATCCGGAATTCTTCAAATGACGATGCTATGATTTACAATGCGACTATATATATATGTCGAACCACAAGATTGGGATGCAGATATTGTGTTTGATGGACCATCTGATAGTTCAAGTTTTTCAAATGACATTGAAGTTCCAGTTGAGCTATATGAAAGTATGTGTTTCTCAAATAAGAAAGAGCTTCAGTTTGCAATAACTAGTTGATCAATTCTTAGTAATGTTCAGTTTCTTACCGTCACTTCGAATCAGAAGAATTTTACTGTTATATGTGCACAACATAGTAATCCTAGCAGATCTTGTCAATGGCGCATGCACTGTAGCAGAAGCAAAAGGTTGAGAGGTGCTTAGAGGATATCAACTTTAGGTGCACCGCATATATGCGTTAGCACTATCAGTGGTTCTGGACATCGTCAGTGCACTTCTAAGTTCATTAGTTATTTCATAATGCCAATTACGCAATTTCAAATAGACTTGAAACCAAGGGAGATCATTGGAAGAATGGAATTGAAATTTAATATTAAAATATCTTACATGAAGGCTTGGGATGTGCGGTGTAAGAGTATTAGAGCAATATTTGGCAGTTGGGAGTCGTACCACTCTCTTGGCCTATTTATGGATTCATTATGCTCTGTGCTATAAGAAACTGTTTACAAAATTTTATCATCAAATACATGCAGATTTCAGAGATTATTTTGGGCTTTTGGACAATCAGTTTCAGGTTGAGAATTTTGTCGCCCTATTCTCAGCATAAACGAAACATTCCTACTAGGAATTTATCGAGGTATGTTACTCACAGCTATTGGTATTGATGCCAACAACGTATTATTTCTGCTTACTTTTGCTGTGGTTGAATATGAGAATAATGAGTCCTGGCTCTAGGTCATTATATGCATACAGCAGTTGTTGCCTATTGTTTCAGCAAGGAGTGATTTATGTATTATCTCAGATAAGCATGCGGGGTTGGTACGCAGATGCCGTGATGTATTCCCATGGGCCGCACATCATCATTGCTTAAGACATCTGCAGGAAAACTTCAAAAAAGCAGTGCGAAGAATGGTTATTGCGGATGTCAAGTTTATGTGTAAGAAAATGTACTTGTCTGGCAGCACGGATGACATCAACATATTCAACCGTCATATGGCAGACATAAAGAAAACTAAACCTGAAGTATACCAATGGTTAGTAGATCGTGATGTGTGCAAGTGATCATTAGTTCACGATGGCGCCAAGCGTTACGGTACTATGACGATAAATGCGTCAGATTGTTTTAATGTGGTACTCAAACGGGCACGGGGCTACCAATTCAAGCACTGTTATTTACTATAACATTGTGAGTTTATTTTATAAGAGGGTCAGTATCATGGATTCGGGAGAACCGACTGATGAATTAACATTCTCTCCTAGAACACAGACAGTACTCAACATATTCGAGCGTGAGGCCAAGCACTATCCACAACCAGCCAATATTAATGTCAATGAAGTGCAAGTGTTCGACATGAGTTGTCGATCCTTCAGAGTTGACTTCACAGCGGAGCAGTTCACTTCATGTAGTTGTTCCCGAATATTGATTTATCCCATGCACTGTGGTCATTCCATAGCAGCGTTAGTCCATCAGAGATTGGATCATTTGGCTTATGTGTCGAAGTAATATACCATGGCAATGTATGGGCGTACATACTCTTCGAACTTTCATGTTCTGCATGATCAAAATACCTGGCTAGACTTCGATGCGGAGCGGGGTCTTTATCCTTTACTGCCACCAACTATTAAAGTTAGATCAGGAAGGCCACGATCAAGTAGATACAAGAACACAATGAATGAGAGCACAATACAGAGCACTCATATGTGCAATTTTTGCAAATCAATTGATCATTATCGGACATCGTGTCCATACAACCCTACTAGTAGGAGGTTAGTATGGATAGTGTAGCAAAATAATATGTACATAAACTGCATGGATTTTCTTGTTTCTTCTAATACCATCTTCTAACAGTATTTCATTTTATTTTTCTTTTCACAGGTACGATGGTCGAGGAGCCTTCCAGGCCGACTAGACGTTGGCAGAGGTGTGATGAGATGGCCGATGACGTGCCAGATCCTGCACCTTCAGAGATCCATCCCAGCATAACCTTACTGTGTGGCAGACATAGGGCCACGCATCCAGATTCAGTATGAATTTACTTTCAAGTTTTTTTATGCTATAATATTTTAATTGCTCAACCTGTCCTGACAACAATTTCTTTAAATTGCAAGGTACTATTTTGTAGGCAACTTTACATCTTCTGATGCTTAGGGAGTGGCTGCGTCTATTCGTAGTCCCCAGCACTATGACTTCATATGTTAGCCAGATGAGATACATCAGACTTGACTATCACTTGTTGACATCCCATTACAGACACTGTATATCATGACCCGGTCGACCCAGCAGTTCATTCTACATTCCGGATGGGTCAGACACATGCTCAGACCTGCATGCCACTTAGGTGATTATGCTGGACATTTTTCAAGGAGTCCTATACAGACCTCGCTTGGACTTCAGCAAACATGTACGAGCCTATGTGTTGTTCCTTCTAGGGAGTTTCTTACTTCCAAATACTTCAAGGTCAGAGGTGCACTTGCAATATCTACCTTTGTTAGAAGATCTAAACACATTCAGTACATTCTCGGTAGGCGGCGCAGTGTTAGCACACTTACATAGGGGAGCTGAGTTTGGGAGGAGGGGCCATGGTTGTCTTGATTCTCATCGGTCTTGGGAGCGACTTCATGTAGGGAGACCAACATTGCATGTCCCCTACCCTAAGGATCTTGATGGGCTGAGCATCGATTTCAGGTTAGAAAACTAAACTTTATTTCAATTGTTTTAATATATTGAGTTGCAAGTAATTGATTTGCATATGAAAACTGATTTACTCAAGTGGAACAAGAGGTATGTGTGGCAGATGTCATTTGAAAATATCAAAATTTTTCAAGATGAGCTAGATGGACTGCTACTGAGCTAGGTACAACTCTTAAATGTTATAACATATTTTAACTAAATTTTATCTTACTACTGTCTAATAACCACTAAAAAATGCAGGTGACTTGGGAGCCATATGATATTATGATTAGAACTCGTCTCTCTGATATTTTCCTTCGGTAAGGTAGTACGTAGTTCCATTGATCGGTAGAAGGGGTGGAGTGGCATTTTCACGTGAGTTCTTCGCTTTGGTCACTTACCACGATTGATGTCGCTCAGGGATCCCAATTTCAAAAGAGTTGATGGCGAGAAACGATGGGTTCAACCATCAAGACATCACTATCTGGGAGGCTCGCAAAGATCACATTGTTGTGGCAGATGATACTTATGCTGACGTACAGCAAACCTTGCAACAGTACATGTTATGGTTCAGGTCATGGGCGTCGTTGTACTTGCTTAAGGCGCATATTGATCCACCAACGACTTACTACCCGAGAGCATCTACCGAGTGAACATATGTCAAGATAACACTACAATCTACAAATTTACTTAGCTATTGCGTCTACAAATTTTCATAATAATATTTTAAATTGGTTTAATGTAGGCAAAGCATATCTTAGCAATGAAGGACATGTTTCAACCTTTCTTTGGGCGTCAGTAACTTCCATTGGGTTATAAATAAGTGCGGCGGATGGCGATCTAAGATTGAAAACTCACACATCGGCGACTACGCTTGACGCGTCTGATAGAGCATATGTCATATGGCTACAATTCAACTCTGACTACACAGGCGGCAGACATGGGTGCGGGCCCATCCACTTATGCTGATCCAAGGTTATCTACTTTTCCAGAGAGCTCTTTGTCTCAATACTATATGAACATTGCATCATCACAAGATTAGATATCTCTAGGAGACTCGCAGCCAGAGATGGGGTCAGAAGTTGCAGGCCAGGATCAGGGACCATATGATATCTCCCATCAACTGTCCATTGCGACCACCATGCACTACACTCAGGGTAGTCAATAATCTGACGTCGTGGTAAGCAATAGTGTACAGATGTATTTATTTTGTGTATTTGTCAGTTGATATTTCTATAATTTTCTATTATCTGCATTTATAACTGAGTTTACTTTACATATGAATAAATTTTTTTGGTATAATTAGATTAGTAGTACATCTGTTTAATGCTAGAAGTTTAAATTTGATGCTAGCAACTAGTTCAATTAATATACAAATTACAAAAAAACTCTGGTAAAAAAGACATCTCTTTGGTTTAAAAAAAAATCATAGCAAGAAAATCACCAACTTATGAGGCGACACTCCGGTAGAGTGTCGTCCAGATGTCGATCGATCGGCCAAAAAGTCAATCAACCGATTATTAAGCGTGACTGATAATACCCCTTATGAAAGTGGGCGGCTAAACCACCTATGATGAGGTGGATGATCGTCATTCATATGGGCTATACCTAAACTCATATTTTTTTTTATACGTACTTAAACTAATAATTATTTTTTATTTAATATTTATTTTAAAAATTTCTTCTTTGTCATTACGGTGATTTACACTTTGCAATCCCTCGATTTCGATCAGCTAGATTTTTTTTTTAATTTGCTGCAAATAATAGTCCGATAGAAAAACCTTTATTTATGTTTTAAACCTTTATTCATTACAACTTACCTCCCGAGAAGGATTCTGCTGCAAAAAAGAAAATCAGAGAGAATTTGAACTGAAGGATAAAATAAGATTTATCTGCGAATAATATTTCTGCTCAAGCGGAAGACCAGAGAGGATGTATCGTTCGCAGTAAATGTGCCCTCACTCCATGATCCATCCTGGAATGAGACTGAAATGGTGCAATCAGATGTCCAACTGTTCACTTGGGCAGCGATCACCAGTGGCAGAAGCTCACAAATCAGAACCAGCTGTCAAGATCAGGAGATTAATTCCATCAAAGATTTCATTGGTGAACTGTATCCATAAGCAACTGAATCCTTCCAGAGAGTCATTCCTGATTAAATTGGAATAACAAAATTCTGAAAAATTTTGGCAGGTTATTTAAAGTTAAAAAAAAAAAAAAAGACATCCGATAAATATTTGAAACGCAAGTCAGATTTTAGAGAAAAACTAATGAAGCCTAGGCGGTATTGATCAATAAAACTAATCTCAAAACTTCTAAAAGGTGACATCTGATAGGTACAGGAACGGTGGATGTAGATAATGAATTGAGCACAAATTTAAACATAAATATCAACAATATTTCAATTATTGACAAATAAATTGTACACAACAATAACAAATTTTTATCCCACTAAATAAGGTCAGTTACATGAATCCTTCTCCATTGTGTCCTATTAAGTATCAAATTCTCATTTAATTCTAATAAAATAAGATCACTGTTTATATTACCTAATCAAGGCTTCTTAGGTCTACCTAAATATTTCTTAGCAGGTCAAACCTAATATATTTACTCTTCTAACTAGATCATCAAATGATCGTTGTTTTATGTGACCAAACCATCTAAGGTGACTCTTTTGAATCTTATCTACCACTAGAGCTTACTCCAACCTTTTTACGTATATATTCATTTCGCATTTTGTCTCTATGTGTAAAGCCACTCATTCACTTGAGCATCCTCATATTTGCAACTCTTAACTTAATTTTATGCTTCTCTTTTACTGGCTAACATTCTGCTTCATAAATCATTGCAACTCTAACCACCATATTATAAAATTTTCTCTTAAGTCTAAGCAATACTTTTCTATCACACAACAGGCGTGATGTATTCCTCCACTTCAACCATCCAACTTGAATTCTATTAATAACATCTCCATCTATTTCACCATCATATTGAACAATCGAAATGGATATCTAAAGCGTTCACTCTTTTAATAACTTGATTATTCAATGTCATAACTCCATCACTAAATCTTTTACAACTAAAATTATAATCCATATTTTTTATTTTAGATGTACTTAAATGAAAGCCTTTAGATTCTAAGATTGATCTCCATAACTCAAGTTTCCCTTGAACTCCCTCTCTAATCTTATCAACAAGAAGAATATCATCAGCAAAAAACATACGCCAAGGTACATCCTCCTGTAAATGTCTAGTAAGAACATCCATAACTAAAGTAAAAAGATATGGGCTTAAAGTCTATTGTTGACATAATCCAACTGAAATAGGAAAATACTTAGTCAATCCTCCATGTATTTGAACACAAATATGTTTTCTCTAAATCAACAAATATCATATGCAGATCTTCCTTCCTCTCTCTATACTTCTCCGTCAAAACTCTCAACAAATGCATAGCATCCATAGTAGACATACCCATCATGAAATCAAATTGAATTTAAGAAACTTTTGTATCACATCATAACATATGTTCAATTACTATCTCCCATAATTTTAACGTATGGCACATCAACTTAATTCCTCTATAATTTGTACTCTTGTGCATCACCTTTATTCTTAAAAATAGGAATCAACAAACTTTCTCCACTCATTAATCATCTTTTTAGTCTTTAAAATAATATTAAAAAGATTAATAAGCTAAAAAATTCCTTAATCTCCTAAGCATTTTCACATTTCTATTGAAATATCATCAGGTACTATTGCTTTTTCACACTACATTTTTTTTTTAAGATCTCTTCAACTTCAATTTTACTAATAAGATGATCAAAAAAAATTTTATTTTCATTTAGGATACTAAAATTATTTTAAGTCAATCGTACTCTCACAATCTTCATTGAAAAGATTATCAAAATATTTCATCCACCTATGTTCAATATTTTCTTCTAAGAAAAGTATTTTCAATTTTTATCTTAAATGCTCTTTACTTAAACTAAATCTTTATTTCTATCTCTTTGTTTAACTAATTTATACATACATCTTTTATACTATTTAGTATCCAATCTATTATATAAATCACTATAAGATAAATTTTTTGCATCACATATTGCAAATAAATTATATACATTGCAGCAAAACAATCAAAGAGCCAAAAAGAATTTCATACTGAATAGAAACTTTAAAAATGTTCCAGTAAAATAACTAGTTTATAGGAATGATGAAAAAAGACAGAAGAGAAGAAAAAAAAATCTGAAGACCATTTAAAATATCAAGGGGTAGAGAAGAAAACCTAGCCATGAAAAGTAACCAAGCGTTGCAGCTATAAAATTTGTCCTGCCAATGCTGTTAAATCTGGGTTGTGGAGTGGAGGGAAGCAAAAATAGAATCAGAATCAGAAGTCCAATGGAAAAATCCTCTAAAACGCGAATGAATGAAGATTAGAAAACCTTACATGAACATGCAGAGCAGATTTCCCCACCCATGCAGAAAGGATCCCCAGGATGAACCAGTGAACCTGCAAATTATATTTATATGTCCACAAGACAGAACCATCCATGGTCAGATCAAAATCATTGTATGCTGAAGCATAAGAATCAAGTAAACAAGTTGAAAAAAATGCCAAAATAAGATGCCGTGGGAATATAATAACTACAATAACTATATAACTATATAATATATATATATATATATATATATATATATATATATATATATATATATATAGATATATATATATATATATATATATATATATATATATATAGATGATAGATAGATAGATAATAGATAAGAGAGACCAAAATAGTCCTAAACTATCTGAAATTATTTTTTTTAGTACTTGATTGTTTTAGGTAAAATATTAATTGATTTAGGTAATATACTAAATGAAGTAAAAATTTAGGAAGAGCTATCATTTTTAGTTCTATTGCAATCATTCATTTAAAAAAATATATAATATAAATTTCTAATGTTAAATTATTTGCATTAATAATTTAAAAGGTTAGAATACAAAAATAAAATATCTCCTATTTTACAATTAATATGGACATAAAAATGCTCTCTTAAATACTCATATGAACTACAACACAAATATGCACACAAGGTATTTAAGTTAAATCTCACCTTCTATAGCTACATGCTTTGGATCCTACATCTACAATATATTGTGCTCCATGCATAGTGGTTATTTAATAGATATTGTCATCAAATTTGACACAAATATATATTCCTATTTTATGAATATTTTTCCCAAGAACTTCCCTGATCAATGGCATAATTTTCTAACCTTCTTTTTATTCTTTAATATTTTTATCATCACCATTTATCTAATATTCTCAAGCATTAAAATAATTAGGAGCTCTCTTAGCATTAATGATAAAGGCTTTGAAAAACTCACACATATTATTTAATAAGGTGACAAATTTTAAGGCAAAACTAAAATGTGATCTTGTCCACTCGAGGGCAACTTTTCATTCAATCAATGGAATGTTGCAGCATATGATTTCTCCAACTCACGCATTATACTTATAAATTGATTAATTGCAGCCACCCTTATAGAGCTACCCATAATGCATTCTTCAATGTTGTTCCAGTAAATCCAACAAACTTAAAATTTTGATGTAAACTTGATCATGTCCACTCGTCAGGCAACTTCTCATTCCATCATTGGAATGCTACAGCATCTAGTTTCTCCAACTAATACATTATACTTATAAACTGATTAACTATAGTCACCTTTGCAACTACACATAATGCATTCTTTAATGTTGCTCCAGTAAATCCAGCAAACATAAAATTTTGATGTAAATGTCTAACACAATTTTAATGTGTTATTAAGCAATGCATGTCCAGATGCAAGAATCAACACTTTTTGTTTATCTAAAATGAAGGTGAAGTTGTCTTAATTTCAAATATATGTAAATCCCTTGCAGGTAAATCCAAAAATCATTCCTAACTACTCTCATTCTCTACTTCTACTACTGCTCATGCAATTGAAAATATGTTATTATTCTCTTCAAGTGTAACTGCAATTAAATATTAACCCCCTTAAAAGCCCCTCAAAAAACATTCATCAACACAAATTATAGATATGTAACCAACTATTAATCTCTTTTTGCAAGCAATAAAACAACCATAATGTCGTGAAAATATTTTCTTACCCTGGAAATATAAATATTCACTTGTATGCACAGAAATAACAGAGCCTGGATTGGTGTTTGCAATTTCAAGATAGTAGTCCCAATCTTTGTTAAATTGACCTTTTTCTTTCATATAAACTAGTTTGTGAGTCCTCTTCGAAGCCTTCTTAACTCGTACTTTAACACATGCAACCTCAAATCATCAATCACTTCTCTTCTGAAAATATTACATTTATACTTATAAACTGATTAACTATAGTCAGCTTTGCAGCTGCCCATAATGCATTTTTTAATGTTGTTCCAGTAAATCCAGCAAACATAAAATTTTGATGCAAATATCTAACACAATTTTTATTTTTGTTATTAAGCAATGCATGTCCAGATGCAAGAATGAACACTTTTTGTTTATCTAAAATGAAGGGTGTTAATTTCAAATACATGTAAATCCCTCGCAAGTAAATCCAAAAATCATTCCTAACTCCCATCCTCTACTTCTACCACTACTCATGCAATTGAAAATATATTCTTACTGATGGAGATGGGCGTTCTTTCTTTTGATGAGATTGAGAGAACGTGGAAATTGGAGGTGAAGGAAGAGGATATGTTGGATAACTCATGAGGATTCAAGGTTTGGCCATAGCTCTCAAACCATAAGAATAACTCAAAATTTTGTAATTCTAAAAGATCTCCTTCATTCTAAAGAGGCTATTTATAGCATTCAAGCATCAAAAGAATTCAAACTGGAGGAAGGTGGGTCATTAATGTGAGCGTTAAATTGCATTATTTTATGTGTCATTTCACGCTATTATTTTATGTAGATTACTCATCGCTTTGAATTTTAAATGCAAAATTTCGTGGAGTTTAGAAGAAAATTAAAATTACATAAATAAAAAAGATGAAATCATAAAATGATATGCTAATGGGTTAAGTCTTTTTCTTTGAATTTTCTTCCTTGAGATGTAAATGGCACTAATTTGTTGATCCTCATGATGTTCTACATCAACTCCCGCTCAATTGAACTCACCCTAGAGTTGAAATCTAAGTCTTACTAATTGTGGGGCTAAAGTCTCCAAATCACTCAAAACCATTCTGTATTTGGTGGCTTATTCTTCCAATGAACTAAGAAGCGATGTTAAAATGGGTGCTTATCGGTGATAATATATCAACTTCAAAGGAAGGGCTTCGCAAGTCTGATCTATATCTTAAGTTTGAAGACAAATCCAACACTGAGTTGCTCCCTTTAGCTTTTGACCAAATTTGCTCCTTCCGGGTTTTCGATACCAAATTTGATGGAGGTGGCGTTCTTTCTTTGATGAGATTAGAACGTGAAAATTGGAGGTGAAGGAAGAGGATATGTTGGATAACTCATGCGAGGATTTACAGGTTTGGCCACCAAAACCATGAATAACTCAAAATTTTGTAATTGTCAAAGATCTCTTCATTAATAAGAGGCTATTTATAGCCATTCTGTCTTTTAAAAAGAAAGAATTAACTGGAGGAAATGTGGTAAATTAATGTAAGCATTAAATTATCATTATTTTATGTCATCCAATTTACATCTTTATTTTATGTGAATTACTCACATAAATGCTTTGAATTTTAAATACAAAATTTCAAACTGGAGTTTAGAAGAAAATTAAAATTACATAAATAAAAAAAGATGAAATCATAAAATGGGTAAATTTAATAATTTTAAGTCTTCTCTTCTTTGAATTTTCTTGAGAACTTTAGCTTGAGATCTTTAAATAAATGACTAATTTGTTGATCCTCATGATGTTCTTTACTCTCAAGTGTTCTTGCAATTAAATATTAACTACTCAAAACATTCATCAACACAAATTATAGATATGTAACCAACTAAAAATCTCTTCTCTGCAAGCAACAAAACAAACATAAAGTTGTGAAACTATTTTCTTACCCTTGAAATATAAATATGTGAGACACTATAACACTTAGAATAGAATTGGGTGTATTAAAATTTTCAAAACTTAAATTTTAATTTTAAATAGAAAATTAGATTTTGATTTTATAATGATAAGATATAATTCTAAATGCGCAAAAATAAAATACAATAAAGTAAATAGAGAAGAGGCACATTTTTTTTCGTGGTTACTACACGTCACTACACCCACGAAATCCACTAAATGAAAAATGGTTTCAAAAGTACTCTATAATAGGTAATATAACCCTACAATATATATACTCTCCTACAAAGGGCGTCTACAACCCCAAAATAAATTTTACAACACAAAAAAATATAAAATAATAAATTTTGATAAAGTAAATCTCTCATATACCAACATCAAATTCAAAAGTAATCTCTGATTTATAAATGATCACTTTACAAAAAAATTTTAGCAAATGCTCACTTAATAAAAATAAATATCTTAAAGTGATCTTACTTAGGATGTTTATGTTATTATAATTTGTAGAATAATATAAAATGATTTCAAAATAAATTCACAATATTCTTTTCATAATAAAATAAATTTCAAAGAGTAATTTATTTTAACCAAAAAAAATTCTTTCAATTAATGCTTGATGATGTAAAATAAAAAAAAATAAGTATATGATAGATCTAAGTTGGTTAGTAAAAAAATTAAAAGAGATCTAGCAAATATGAAAATAATTTCAAGATAATTTATTTTAAAATGCTTAAAATATACTTCTAAAATAGATCTAAGAATAAATGATCTTTCAAAATAAGAGAAGAAATATTTCAAGAAAGAAATTTGTAGGAAAATTTCAAGTTGAAATAGATCCTACAAATTATCACAAGAGTTTTTCACCAAAAAAATGATTGAGAAACATTGATGTGAAAACCAATGTTCGACAAAAGTATAAATTAGAAAGAAGAAATAGATGGTGAAAATAGCATGAACAACTAAGAAGTATTAAGATCAAGAAAACAAACTCAAGTAATTTAAAAAAAGGCTTGTTTGGTTGAAGATGTTGAAGCTTCCAAGGATTTGATCTTGCAATATTGGAGAACACTTGGAAGGAACATTTAAGAGATTTTCTCTTAGATTTCTTTGAGAGATTTTGAATTTTGAATGAGGATGCTTTCATGAAGAGAATGAGGCTATTTATAGGTAAAAAAGGTCATTTAAAAAATTATTTCAAAGAAATATATTATACAAACCTCATCTTATATCAATAATTTAATATTCAATAAAAATATAATTTATATTAAAGAAACATTAAATTTAGCAGAAAAATTTGGCTATTCACATGGGACGTCAAAAGTAATCAAATGTAGCTCTTAATATATTCAAAGCGTAGCATACATCCATTATTAAAATCGTAATGTTTAAAAAATCATAATAAATTCAATTTTAATGCAAAGTGGGTCATGTAACCACTTATTTTAAAGGAAAAATCCAAGGAATGGATGGAGATAAAATCATATATGAATTCTTTGATTAAACAATGACTTTGGCTAAAATACAAAATTTTATATATTTTTTGTTAATTTTGACATGTGACATTTAAAATTATGATATAATTTATATATAATCATAAATATGTTAGTTATCATATAACCAAAGAATTAAATTAAAATACCTAATTACATTAAGTAAATAAAATAATTATACTTAATAGTTATGATCATTTATTACTTTGACAATTTTATTGCTATGTAGAAAAAACATATAATTGAATGTTAATTAAATAAAGATTTATATAAATTAACCTCATTAAAATAGTATGTTAGGTTGTGAGCAAATTGATTCATGCCAAGAACTCATATGAATAGTCATATAACCAAAATCATGAGCTTCATATTATCCCTTTCATTCTTTTTTTTATTTTTCTTCTAACAATTTGTGAGATGTATTGGATATGTAATTAGATTGATATATAAACACATAAAATATTCATTACATCAAGCATTTGTTTGTTATCATCAAAATTAATCAAACAAATTAATTAAGCCAACAATCTCCTTTTGATGATGACAAACTAATGTTGGTATTGATTTTGATGAAGGTGCAAATTGACCTTTCATCATAGTTTTTTAAAGAAATTCTATTAAAAAAATTTATGCATATGAGATGAATAATGTTGCTCCCCTAAATGTATGCATTAAATAGACTTAATATTAACCAACATTTTACTCTTCTTTTTGACAACATCAAAAGTGAGAACAAACTACATACAATTTTAAATATTAGGATCTAACATTCCAAAGCATGCGTCTTAAAGTACAAAAAACGATCTTCCGTAAGAGTTTTGTAAAGATATCTGCAATTTGCTAATAAAATTAATATTAACATCACCTTTCAAAACATGATCCCTAATAAAATGATGTCTAATTTCTATATGCTTGGTTCATGAGTCTTTGGATAGGATTTTAGTCAAACTAATAGCTTGTATTGTCACACTAGAATGTGATCTTGCTTAATACCAAAATCTTCTAATTGTTGCTTTAACCAAAGACACGAAACATAACTAATGTTTTCGACTCAAGTGGATAAAAGCTGAATTTTGTTTCCTAGATGACCAAGACACAAGTGATGATCCTAAAAAATGACATGTGCCGGATACTTTTTTATCTACTTTGCATCCGCAAAGTTAGCATCGAATAAACAACCAAATCACATGATAAAGAATTTTAGGATACCATAAACCTAACCTGTAGTATCAAATCGAAAGATAAACTATTAAATGAGATTCTTTCGGTTGGCAAAACGAACACAAACAAACATAGAAACATAATATCGCCTACTAGCAAGAAGGTATAAAAGTGAACCTATCATACTCCTATAAAATTTTTTGATCAGATTTTCCTAATTCATCTAAATCCAATTTTATAGATGGGCTCATAGGAGTTTTACTAGATTTAAATCTTTTCATGTCAAACCTCTCAAGCAATTCATTTATACTTAGTTTGACAGATGAATGTGCCATTTTCTTGTTGCTTCACTTGAAGACCTAAGAAAAAATTAAGTTCTCCCATCATACTCATTTCAAACTCTTTTGACATCAAAGATGAGAACTCATGGCATAAAGATTCATTTGTACTTCCAAATAATATATCATCTACATACACTTGTACCACAATCAAATCATCATCTATGCTCTTAAGGAATAAGGTGGTATCTACTCGCCCTTTCTAAATCCATGATCTATCAAAAGTTACTTAACCTATCATACGAGCCTTTTAAACCATATAAGGCTTTCTTTAATTTATACACATGATTTGGAAAATAATCTAGTGGTTTTACATACATTTTGATCAATAAGTCCATTCAAAAATGCACTTTTGACATCCATTTGAAAAAGTTTAAAATTTCTAAAACAAGCATAAGCAAGGAGTAACCGATAGCTTCTAGTCTTTGTACAAAAGATTCTTCAAAATCTATACCTTCAACTTCAGTGTACCCTTGTGCAACTAACCTAGCTTTATTTCTAACAATACAACTGAATCATCTATTTTATTCCTAAACATCATTTCTTACAAATTGATTCAACTCCTCTTCTCTTGATAATCCAAAAATTATCATTTAATGCTAAATTTTATGCTTCTCGATAAAATGGAATGATCTACAACTTCTTACTATGTCTTCTACATAACTCCTTTTGAAAGATCTCCTATAATTAGTTCCTTTGGATGATTTTTATTATATTTTCATTCTTTAGGCAATGAATCATCCATATTATCTTCTAAAGATATTTTCTTAAAGTTATCAATCTCTTCATCAATCACTTCATTTCTAATAGGATCAATCAAATTTTCATCAAAAATAACATGTATTGATTCAATCATTTTTCTTTTATAAACTCTATAAGCTCTACTAAAGAGAGTATCTTAAAATACCATCATCGATTTGCAATCAAACTTACCTAAATGATCTTTTCCATTATTCAAAATAAAGCATTTACATCCAAATACATGAAAGTGTTCAATCTTGCTTCTTTCCAAAAATAATTCATAGGGTGTCTTATTCAAAATTGGTCTAAAATAGATCCTATTCATTACATAACATCGGATTCTTTATCGCCCAAAAATATTTTGGCAATTTATACTCATCAAGTATAGATCTACTTAATTCAATTATTATTCTATTTTTTCTCTCTACTACTCCATTTTTTTGGAGAGTTCTAGGTGCAGAAAAATTATGTCTAATCATGTTCATCACAAAATCCTCAAATAATTTATTTTCAAATTGCCACCATGATCGGTTTGAACCCTATTAATCAAAAGGCCTTTCTCTTTGAATATATTTAGAAAACTTTCTAAACTCACCAAAAACATCATCCTTGTAAGTTACAAATAAAACCCAAGTATATCTAGAAATCATCAACAATCACAAAACCATAATTTTTTCACCTAAGCTAGTGTAAGACCAAATAAATCCATGTGCAATAATTCTAAGGTCTAGAAGTAGAAACAATATTTTACTTTTAAATGAGCTAGAATGTTTACCATGAATATGCATCACAAACATAGTTTGAATGAAAATTTAATTTTAGGCAAACCAACTACTATCAAGTTTAGCAATTTTATTAAGTGTGTGCATGTTAATATGACATAGTCTTCTATGCCATAACCATATATCATCATGAGTGCTTTTAAAACAAAGTTTAAATTTACATCATGAAAGCTATCTAAATCAATGACATAAATATTTTTGTATCTTTTCCCTACTAGCAAAACATTTTCATTATTTTTTATAATGCAATATGATGCATGGAATACTACATTCAAACCTTTATCACATAATTGACTAATAGAAATTAAATTATGTTTTAATCCTTACTAGAAAAACTTTATCTAAAGTGATAGAATTCTTACAAATAGAACCAATGCCAATGATTTTTCCCTTCGCATTATCTCCATATGTAACAAATCCTCCATTGATTCTAAAGTTGTGAATTTATCTTTATCTCCATATGTCTTGAACATCCAGCCCAAGTACCACATGCCTTCTTTGATTTTGCTTTGAAGGCATTCCTACAAAATAAACTCACATGTTAACTTTTGGAACCCAAACATGTTTGGGTCCACATTCTAAATTTGAAGTAAGATATTTAGCATGCATGGTTGTGTAGTGCTTTACCCATCCCATACATAAGATGATTGCTTAGTATTTTGTATTTTACGTGCATAACAATCAAATGAAATATGCCCTTTTTTTTAATAGTTACACTAAACATTAGTGTTTGCATATGATTTAGAATGATAATTATAAGGTATATAAATTGGGATGTGTATGATGCAAATAATTTTATTAAATATTTTTTGATGAAGTATTATAATGAACTTGTGATTTTAAACATAATTTTAATCTTGCTTTTAATAAGATATTCTCTTTCAAGTTTACCTACAACTAAGGAACAATTTAATAAAGAAGTTTTTAAATTATCACATTCATTTTTTAAATCACAAAAATGCATATCTAAATTTTATTATCTTTTTTAAGGTTTTGTATTTTCTTTTAATTTTTTTAAATTTAATAATCATTAAAAGCATCATCTAATTCATCATAAGATATATCATTACATACCTCTTGAGAATCTAAGTCGATTCTCCATTTGTCATAAGACATGTTGACCTCTTCATCCAGATGAGTGATTCATTTGAATCTGGATTGGCATAAAGCTGTCTTCTTCTTCTTATGGTGCTTTTTCTCCTTCATATTTTTTCTTTTGTTTACATTTCTTTTTCTTTGATTCAACAAGTTCGGACAATCACCTCTTATGTGTGCTTTTTTTCAATGATAGCAAATGATCCCTTCACAGGAAATTTCTTAGTTTGAAATTTATAATTTTAGATTTTTTATACCTTTGATTCTTCTTCCTTAGCAAGTTCCCAAGCCTTTTGGAAAGCATGACCACCTCATCACAATCATCATCCGAGCTTGAGGTGTTATGCTCTATCATCAACTTGTAGTGCAATGGCTTTTCCTTTCTCCTTCTCCTTTTTTTCTTTGAGTTATCCATCTTATCCCTTTGAGCAATAACCGTTCATGTGCTATCAAAGAACCCAAAAGATCAAGTGGATAAGTAGATAAATCTTTAGCTTCACTCGTTACTTTAGCTTCCCATTCTTTTGGAAGACATCTAAGAATCTTATAAACTAAGTCTTGATTCCTATATATTTTCCAAGAGAATGTAATGTGTTAATTATTTTCATAAATCTAGTATACATATCGAAATAGATTCGTAAGGAGTATGAAATAACTCATAATCATGAACAAGTCTATTTATGTGAGCATCTAACTTCACTAATTCCTTCATAAGTTATAATAAATTTATCCCATATTTCTTTTCTTACTTAACATAGAAATTTTCATGTAATCATCGTAATAAAGCGTAAAGTATTACAAGCAAGAGCATTTAATTCATCAAGTTCTCTTTCGGTATAGATCATCAAAAGGTTTTACTACTTTAATACCATTTACTTCTACCGTGGGTGTATGATATTGATGTGTCAACATATACCACATCATCTTGACCTCTTAAGAATGTACTAATTCTATTTTTCCAATAATCAAATGGTACACTATCTAAAAGTGGAGGTCTATGAGTGGATTGTCCCTAGAATGAACCCTTTGTGAAACCGTGCCATAGTGAAAAGATTTACTCTTGGATGTTAAGATAAAAGAGCCTGGCTCGATACCAATTAAGACACTTAGACCCAAGATGAATTGGGTAATATTAAAATTTTCAAAACTTAAATTTTAATTTTTAAATAGAAAATTAGATTTTGATTTTATAATGATAAGATATAATTCTAAATGCAAAGAAAATAAAAATACAATAAAGTAAATAGAGACAAGAGACGATTTTTACTGGTTCAAACCCCAAACCTACGTCCACACCACAGGTAGAATCCACTAAATGAAAATGGTTTACAAAAGTACTCTCTATACGGAGTACAACCCCTACAATATGCTCTCTACAGTGTACAATAAATTTTACAACACAAAAAAAATACAAAATAATAAATTTTGATAAAGTAAATCTCTCACAAATATACCAAAGAATCAAATTCAAAAAGTAATCTCACAACTTATAAATGATCACTTTACAACTTAAAAAAATTTATGAGAAAATGCTCACTTAATAAAATAAATATCTTAAAGTGATCTTACTTGGATGTTTATGTTATTATAATTTGTAGAATAATACAAAATGATTTCAAAATAAATTCACAATATTCTTTTTTCATAATAAAATAAATTTCAAGGGAGTAATTTATTTTAACCATATTCTTTCAATTCTAATGATCATAAAATAAAATAAAAAATAAGTATATATGATGATCTAAGTTGGTTAGTAAAAATTAAAAGAGATCTAATATGAAAATAATTTCAAACAATAATTTATTTTAAAATGCTTAAAATATAAAATAGATCTAAGAATAAATGATCTTTCAAAATAAGACCAAAGAAGAAATATTTCAAGAAGAAAAGAAATTTATGAAGCTAAAATTTCAAGAAATGAAATAGATCCTACAAATTATCACAAGAGTTTTCACCAAAAAAATGATTGAGAAACTTTGATGTGAAAACCAATGTTCAAAGACTAATCCACCAAAAGTATAAATTAGAAAGAAGAAATAGATGGTGAAAATAGCATGAACAACTAGAAGTATTAAGATCAAGAAAACAAACTCAAGTAATTTAAAAGGCTTCGTTGAAGATGTTGAAGCTTCCAAACCAAGGATTTGATCTTTGGAGAACACTTGGAAGGAACATTTAAGATATTTTCTCTTAGATTTGCTGGAGAGATTTTGAATTTTGAATGAGGGATGCTTTCATGAAGAGAATGAAATTTATAGGCAAGAAGGTTATTTAAAAATTATTTCAAAGAAATATATTATACAAACCTCATGCTATCATGTGATAATTTAATATTCAATAAAAATATAATTTATATTAAACAAACATTAAATTTAGCAGCAAAAAATTTATTCACATGGGAAAGTCAAAAGTAATCAAATGTAGCTCTTAATATATTCAAAGCATATAGCATGCATCCATTATTAAAATCAGGTAATGTTTAAAAAATCATAATAAATTCAATTTTAATGCAAAGTGGGTCATGTAACCACTTATTTTAAAGGAAAAAATCCAAGGAATCCGATGGAGATAAAATTATATATGAATTCTTTGATTAAACAATGACTTTGGCTAAAATACAAAATTTTATATATTTTTGTTAATTTTGATATGTGACATTTAAAAATTATGATATAATTTATATATAATCATAAATATGTTAGTTATCATATAACAGAAACTAAATTAAAATACTAACATTAAGTAAATAAAATAATTATACTTAATAGTTATGATCATTTATTACTTTGACAATTTTATTGCTATGTAAAAAACATATAATTGAATATTAATTAAATAAAGATTTATATAAATTAACCTCATTAAAATAGTATGTTAGGTTGTGAGCAAATTGATTCATGCCAGAACTCATATGAATAGTCATATAACCTAAAATCATGAGCTTCACATTATCCCTTTCATTCTTTTATTCTTGCAATTTCTTCTAACAATTTGTGAGATGTATTGGATATGTAATTAGCAATTGATATATCAAACACATAAAAATATTCATTAGAACATCCAAGCATTTGTTTGTTATCATCAAAATTAATCAAATTGAACATGAGGCTAATTAAGCCAACAAAATATTTACTTGTATGCACAAAAATAGTAGAACCTGGATGGTGTTTGCAATTTCAAGATAGTAGTCTTGATCTTTATTAAATTGACCTTCTTCTTTCATATAAACTAGTTTGTGAGCCATCTTCAAAGCCTTCTTAGCTTGTATTTAACACATGCAACCTCAAATCATTAATTACTTCTCTTCTAAAAATATTACATTTTATATGTGATTTTATCCAAATCTTATTGATATATCTTCTAACAATTATTGTTGAGTTCAAGATTTTGTAGTGGTAATTTCATGTATAAGTGTGTTCCTGAAATAATCTTATTGCCATGAATTGCTTCCCCCATGCATGGAAATATATATAATGAATAAACAATTTGGTCTTCTACAAATGGCTCACACCCTCTTTTATCATTCTTCACATGTTTAATTGCAATTCATGTCCTCATTAATACTTTTTATACACCTTTAAACTCCTTACTACTAAATAGCATGTCAATTTTGAGGTTAACACTCTCAAGATCTATCCTAAAATTGAAGATTGGCCACATAGCATTATTATCTTCCTCACTAGCATGAATGCTTTAGTCATTTTCAAAAATCATGCAATCAAAATTCGCCCCCATAATAATTTTACATTAATAATCATCACTATGATTAATGGTTTACATTTTCTTTATCATGAGTTCTTACAAATTCAACAAAATGACCTACATTTTCTTCAAATTTCACACCTTCCTCTTGCATCTCATCATCAATATCATAAAATTCTTCACAATTATCTGATTTATTGCATGAATAATCACCATCTTCATCGTTGTCATCACCAAAACTACTATTTACATCTACATCTCTATTGTCACCTCTTTCAGTTAACACATCAATAATCTCATTCAAATTAATAAATATTTGTGAGAAAATTGAATCAAGTCACTCAAAAACATCATACAATTTATCTATAAAATTTGCAGTAGTTTGCACTTCATTTTAAATGTTTTGTGACAATTAATGCATAATAACTTCTTTATAAAATATACCAAATTTTTTTCTAAAAAATAATGATTGGAAAACATACCTAAACTTGGATGATAAAACTCTATCATCAACTCCTCATGCATTATCTAAATCTACTTGATTTATTCCTATTAAAATCTTCACAATATATTCAAGAATTTCAATAAAAATTATATGCAAAAAATAAAAATACTTTCACCATCATGATCTTAACCATTTTTACTCATCTCAGGCACGTGCCTTTGCGAATTGTGAGCACTAGTTGTTACCCAGGTTTGCCCAAGCCCATCAGTGCAAAGCATAAAATGTGCTGCCTCTCACAACCCTAGCTCCTATTGTTGAGTCATAGCTCGCATGTCTTACAGCCGCTCACAACTACTCGCTCTCTTGCACTTCATGCATCTCACTTCACCAATTGAGTAATCTTTATGCATTGCGTTCATTATCACAATAATGGCACACGCCTTGAATTTATCATTATCTTTATGCTCGAAAGCCACATGCCTGCTCCTCATTGTTATCACTATGCGAACTCATAGACTAGCTTTGTCTCTATGTTTGAACTCTCTTCGTTGATGCATCTGTGCAAAAACTAGAGTCTCTGTGCTCGAACACCTTAATTATAACATTAGCTCATGCCTCCCTTAAAATATAAAATTAAATTCAAAAAAAATCCCAAAACTTTCCATTACATATTCGTAATTTATCACTCAAATTCAAATAGTAGGACAAAATTTGTCCCTTTTTTAAAAGTCAAAGCACTAAATTGGTCTTTATTGGTAATTTGGGATTTTTTTTAACCAATAAATAGTTGGGCTAGATCCAAAGTTCATAAAAATTTTTGGGTGTTAGAAAAATGGATGTTCATGTCTTAGGTCCACACAAATACTTGTGTTGGCTTGAAGCAATTTAAGTAACAGTAACCACAGTGTGGAAAATTTTGAAATGCTACAATGCATTGTGTTAAATTCATACATAAGAAAGAACATAGATTGACAACCTAAAATAGCTATCATGGAAAACCATAGTCATGTGGAAAACAACATGCTAGGTTTCAGATGACCCATGAAATTTAAAAATACAATGTAAATAATGATTGATGTTTATTTAAGCAAATTAGAATTTAGAACCTTTTGAAGAGTTCAAAATTATAGGCCAGGTAAGCCTTAACCATTAATGATTGCCTATTCAAAATAGGACTTCAAAATAAGGATATGAGACTAGCTCCCCTACCATTGCATAAATTAATTGCAAATTCATACACACAATACAGATATAAAACTCGGCACTACATTGAAAGATAGAAGAAATAGCTCAAAAAGTAAAAAGTATGAATGCCTATTTTAGGAGTGGGAAGAGAATGTCAAGTTCACTGAAATTATAGATTGGAAATTAAAAAAAAAATGAGTAAGATTAAGTACCACATCAAATCACGGATAAATAGGGCACGTGGAACCAATAGGCCATTTCCAAGCATTGCAAGCAACATTGAGAAAGCTGATAAGCCTTTGATGTTTTCTGGATTCAGATAGTTGGTCCACTGAGTATGACAAAACTAGTTAAGAGTTCAATATCCCAAGTATACTCCTGCGTAGACATGAACAATATGAATGAAGTAGACTAACCATTTGTGCAACGGGCATCCACATGAAGAGTAGAGTAGCAGTCCAGCCAGATGTTGACCTCACAAGTTTTGTTCCTTTCTCAGATAGTTTTCCAGCACGTGCCTGCAGGTCTTAGTGACAAACAAAATCAGGAAATTAAAAAAAAAAAAATCAGATGATAAAAAATTAAGAGTTCCATATGAACTGATTAAAAGCATATTCAAACTAATAGAAACTGTGCTTATGAATGAAAATTCTAACACCATAAGGGATCGCCATTGGACAGAATCAATCCTTGATGCATTTGAGAAAAAAAAAAAGAAAGAAAGAAAGAAAAAGCATGGTACAACAAAATGGCTTGCCTCCAGGTACAAGCATGGAAGTAGACAAAGACCAGCTACTACAGCATAAAGGATAATATGAACTGTAAGTTTATATCACTGTCACTTTAGTTGAATTTGCGTTCCTAGGAACAATAAAACTGTGCAATTAAAAAAAAATGAGAATCACTACTTAACCCTGGCGGTAACAACTATATGATCAATGGGCGTTGCTTTAATTAGAAAAAATTCTTTCCTTGTTGGCAGGATTGAATAATTTACTTTTTTGCGAATTTTCACCAACTGAAAACTGTGACTACTACATATGCTGCACATTTTAAGTAAAATGGGAGACATTGATACTCAGCTCTTTTCCAATCCCTCAAGCGAATAGAAGACATGTCTATTGCATGTGCCAGCGATCATGTATGGTAACCCAATACCTGAGTGGTGTGCAAACGAAAAGGAGGATAAATAGATGGATGATTCTCCAAGATAGTGTGGCATCTAAAAAGCTCAAGAGTGTTAATGTAGAAAACTTAATGTTTTCATGATGCCTACTGAATTTGATTTCCTAGGGTGTGTAACCTATGACCCAAGGTTTTTTCTAATGTCCAGATTTCCCATGGACAACGCTGAGATTATTACTACTTAAAGGAGATCACCCTCAATTATAGAGTCAAGACTTTTCATGCAAATCTGAAACTTGTTGGATTGCTACAATTCCAAACTTTTATTCCCCTTCATTGGGGTTATTATTCTGCAATTTCTATTGCCTGTAACTTTTTTAGGCTTCTCTTATTATTCCTACAATCATTTTGCTTATGAATTCGTACTTATGCCACTTTTATTGCTCGTGTCAGATGGTCCTACAATGTTATAATTAGCTACAACCCCAACAATCTGCTATAAATTGCAATAGTTACAAACAGCCTACTGGGCAAAGTTCTTCTATCGCTTATTATTCTTTTAGGGATAAATTCACATGAAAACATAAATTAAAGTTGAGCTCTAATGTTTATTTACTGGTAGAATTGAAACTTATTTATGATTTGATTTAGGAGGATTCTCAGGAATTTTTTGAGTCGTTTATAGGACTCCTAACGCATGCAAAAATAACAAAAAATAGAGTACTGAAATAAATTTTAATTTGTATACCTCTAATGTTTAGATAGATATGCATTCTTCAAGCACTTCACAGGCATTAACGGCCAATTGTTGCAACAGTGTGATGCATGGTTCTTCCTTTTGAGTAATTTGTACTCTTGTTCTTGCATTTAAATTATTTAGTCTCTATTGCAAGTGCAAAAATGAGATTTTTTTTAGGCATGATACATGTTAGCTTTCCTTTTCATAGCGTGAACTAGCTCATTATTGAGATTTTATGTTCATTCATTATTATCCTTACAGTCTTGTAGATTGTGTTGACTATTAAATTATTATTTGGAATGAAAGTATAATTGTTATTTTTATTTTAAAAGTAACTGACTTTTGGTAAAATTAAAAGTTGGTAACCTATAAATTGTGATCTCTTGTGTATTTTTACTGTGTATATCTCACCCTTAAGTTGCGCTAATAACCCCTAGGCCTTTAACCATGCTACATCAAACTTTACTCTGCATATTACACGCTTTAGGCAAACAATATTTATGAGCATTATTGCAACATGCCTAAATAATAAATGTGTGAATGGTTTCAACATACATGATTTACCAAGTATATATAATCTAAAATAGTTATAGAAACTTGGTGATGTAGATTAGATCCAATAGCACCAACAATATTTGATGACCTTGCAAACATGACTCCATGATGGATTGCATATGCATTTCACAAGGCATGAATTATTCAATTTTCCCATAATGCTTATAACCTTTTAGTCTATGTAGCCAAGCCCTTAGGTTAACAAATAGCAACATCCATTTACATGTGAGATATAATTTACTCTTTTCTCTCATCCTTCTCACTCATCACATTGTCCCATCTCCCTCTCATTATTAAACACTACCAACTTCTCCCTCTACCTAACATCCTCAGTTCCAAATTTGATTAAGCTTGAAGGATGATCGGATTAAACTCTCCATCCGTACTCTATAACATCAACATATAGTAATATTAAAGGTGTTACACCAAGCAAAGTTCATCTTCTTGATCCATCATTTCTCCCTTGTGTTGCAATTGTGTGTTGTTTGAATGATGCTTAATATTTCTTCTTTTTGTTGTTTTCATTTGGTGTTACATGATTTATAGTGAACCCAAAATTGGGTATCATTACCTTGCCAAATTTTTGGGCTCAACCATGCGCACCATTCGCAAACTTATGTACCTATTTTTAGTCACTATCCTATTTCTCTGATTAATTATAACTATATCATGCTTCTATTATCATTGTATTGTTTCTACTCAGCAACCTACTTGAAATTGTTTTGATGTTACCTTTGTTAAGTTCTATTCTAATTTTTTCACTTAAATCTCACTTTTGCTTATAAATCTTCTATTCTACTTTCTGAACTACAACCTATTTGTTTGGTAGAACCCATGGAATTCTTCATTGAGTTATAGTTTCTTTATGAAATGTTGAATCAAGAAACTACTATTCATTATGTAATGTTGAAACTAAATTCATAAATCTTTAATGTCCTCATCATTATCATTGAACTCTAATACCCCAAGCTCTATTTGCATCCTTTTCATATATACTCATTGTTTGCATCTAAAAAATAATAATAAAATAAAATAAAATTTTGACCTAGAGTGTCAGTTGCGCTATAATCCTAACGCCTAAGCGCTGTTGTGACTTTCAAGAAAGATAACCACTCCTATCAGTTGTCTATTAAAGCAATACAGAGTCGCGGCATTGTAGTCCCAGCACCTAGGCTTTGTCTTGACAGCCTTCAATTTTAAAAGCAAGAAAACTAACCCTTCCCGCCAACTACTTCCTCAGCAGCAACAACTACCTAGAGGGGAAGAGGGGGAACGATTAGAGGTCAAAAAATCTTCCAAGAAAGAGTGGGAATAGTTATCCGAAACCTCTATAAAAAAGAGGGGGGACTGGCCGCTCTGTCTTTTCCTCTCTTCCACTGCTCCCTTTCTTGCTCCGTGTCTCAACTTCAAGTATTCTCCAGCACTCTCTTCTCTCCACAACGCGTTTCTTGCTAGTGTACAAGAGTGTCTTCCTCTCACACGAGATAAGATTGAAGCTGGTTGTCGTTAACTCCAAATAAAGAGTCTTAAAAATGCTCTTTTATACAATTACACCCCCTCCCCCTCCCCAAAATTTTCACCATCGATCTTGGATCTGGCAAGAAATGAAAAATCTCCCTCTGTTGATCTTGGATCTGAAGTAAAGAGAGAAGAATTCAGTTTTGTTAAAAAATATTTTAGGCTTAAAAATTTCAAGAATTTTAAGTTTGAAGACCTCCGCCGTTGAACTTGATTCCGACGCAAGATAAAAATCCTCTCTTCGTTTATCTTGGATCTGAAACAAGAAAGAAGAGTGATTCTTGCACTAGAACATTGTATAATCTAGCATTACTAAAGTGTTATAACGCAAAAATTTTCATATAAAAATGTTAAATTCTCCAAGAAACCAGCTCAGGAATAGGGTTTCCGCTCCGCGGCGCCGAGGCTCCAAGTTGTAGCACCAAGGCGTTGAGCCCCCAGGAATGATGTCTTTGGTGCTCCGCCTCGTAGCGCCGAGGTGCCAATACCTAGGGCCATGGCGCTAAGTTCTAGGGTTAGTATCTTACTTTTAAAGCCGCAACATTACCCTCTCGAGTTACAAAATCAAGAAACCTATTTAGAACAATGCATTAGCGCTATTTTTCCAGCACCGAGGCGTTAAATCTTGAAATCCATTCCACCATCAAACTTGGTTCCGGTGCAAGCAAAATCCTCCCTTTGTTGAATTTTTAAATCCGGAACAACGGAGAAAGGTGTTTTGCACTAAAGATCGTAAAATCTAACATTGCTAAGGCGTTATGCTACCAAAAATTTCAAATTTTCCCAAAAGTATTGAACCTTAAGCACTGATGAAACAATACCAAGGAGTTGAGATTCTAGTGTCGAGGTGTTGAGTCCTTGAGAATCTTGAACCTTAGGCACACATCCAACAGCGCCAAGGTGTTGATGTTTAAGTGCCGAGGCACTGAATCCTCAGAAAAATTAAACTAAACTTTAAACACTCATTTGACAACGTTGAGGCGCTGCACTCTTGAGAAATTAAATCTTAGGCACTCAATTGATATCGCCAGGCACTGATCTCTCAAATATCAAGCCCAAGTTACATCTACAGCGTCGCATCACTAAGTTCTCGAGTTTTGAACTCATGACTTTCAATTAAAGGCACCAAGGCGCTGATTTTGCAACGCTAAGGAGCTGATTTTGCAACGCCGAGGCGCCGAACCCTCAATCTTGTTCATTTTGAACTTAAAATTTTATTATTAAGCTTTTAAATCCTTGAGTATTTCGCTAGAGACAAACACAAAGCATTGAAATGAAGACATTTTTATTAACACCAAAATTAATTACAAAGAAAATCACAATAAAAAAGAGAGAAGAAAGAGAAAAATACAAATAATAATAAAAAGAGAAAACTAATAATCAAAGTGATCGTCATCTGCCTCCTCCTCTTCTTCTTCTAGCTCCGACGGAGTGCTCACATAAGGGTGATATTGAGGCATCACAGGAAAAGAAGCTTGACCCGAGCCCGCATGAAAGCCACAGTTTTCAAACATATGAATAAGTGTTGAGTTAAACTCAGTCATATATGAAAACTGTTATTGCTGCTCACCCATATAATGATCAAATTTCCTCCCCAATTTCTGCTGCTACCGATTAGTTTCATCAAATATTTTTCTTAAATCCGAGACTTGTCCTCCAATTTCTTGGAATTTCTCATTTAAGGTCTTAGAGAATTTAAGTCGGGACTGAGGAGCGAGTGAACTTTCTCCAACCTCAATCCTCGAGCCAAATCCTTAAATTACTCTCTTAGTAAGGGGAGCCTTCTGAACCAAAACTTATTCATTAGAATCCCCTTGCGCACCTGCTGCAACACACAAAAAATAAATAAATAAAGAATGACCATAACCTGCAGTAGTACTACCCTTAAGCATATTACAAATAAAATTATAAACGATCCTCCCTACATCCATAGCAAAGCCTTTTTGAATCGCATAATTCAAAATGACTCTATCCCTAGTCACTCACTAATATTGTCATTAGGCATTACCTTGGCAGAAATAAAATAGTGTCATACTTTGGCCTCAACAGTAAGGGTAGTAATAAGAAAATTGATAATCTTTTACTCTCACCTTTTCCATTAGACATTTGAATTTCTAACATTGAGAAAACTATAAATTTCATCAAAATCAAGATGATCATTATAATAAAAGAGATATTGATAATATACATCTTGTAAATTGTAATATACATTAATAGTACTACTGTCGAAACTTACTAATTTTTTAGTAAGAAAATCTTGTTATTCTAGTGCTCCTTCGCGTTGGCAAAGAACTCTCACACCACAGGAATGGAACAGGAGTTGTTGTCATAGGTCAGCTTCTCCAAGCCCCACTCATTAATAATCCTCTCCACGCTCCCACCCGAGTTGAAGAAACTCCTCTCCGGGATAAGATGTTTGTGGATGAGAGCATGATAGTATCGCTGTTCTATTTTCACACTAACAAACCTATTAGAGTCGTTGATGGCTGCCCTCTTCCTGCCCTTGTTGAAGTATTTGATCAGCATGTTAACTTTCTTAATAGTAGAATAAAAGCTAAGAAGAGAAAGGGCAAAAAAACTCTAGAAAGGAACCAAAGCATTAGAATAAAAAACTCACAAACTAAGGGTCCTATTTATAAACTGAACCCAACACCGCAGCGCTGAGGCCTCTCGATTTCTATGATTTAGGGTATTGCTGCGGTGCAGAGCACTAGTCACCCAGTCAAAACGATTATTGTGCCGGTAAAAAAAAAACACTTATTATTATTTATTACCATAAATTCCGCAATAGACAAGAACTAAAAAGCGAGCGTTGTGACGCTGGTCAAAAGTTATCTTTTTTTACGTTAAATCGTGCCTATCGATCTTTGAAGCGGTTTTTTTGGCATGCATGGTGCTACTACAACTCTGCAGATCAATTTGTATTATTATTATGGCGTCTTAGCGTTGCAGCGTTAGGCTTGCAATGTCGAAATGCTACCCTCTCTAGTTTTGAAACTCATGTTCTTGCCTGATGGCGCAAAGGTGTTGTCTCACTTGCATCGAGGCGCCTTTACGACCATGCAGACAACTCTATAAAATCTATTGATATTCCAAGGGATGTAAGTCCAATCTACTTGTACATCATGCGAACACCCTACTAGCATTCCAAAGAGATGTAAGTTCAATATATACGTTCATCATGCGAACAATTTATATCCATATGACATTCCAAAGGAATGTAAGTCAAATCCATACGTTCGTCATGCGAAACAATCTAGATCTATATAACATTCCAAAGGGATGTAAGCCCAATCTATTCGTTCGTCATGCGAACATTCCTACTTGGCATTTCCCATGGAATATAAGCCCAATCTACTTGTTCGTCAGGCAAACACCCCTATATTCTCACTTTCCTATAAATGTAAACCCAATCTATTTACCCGTTCACTATGCAAACATCCCTACACTAAAACTCTAGTCTACTCGCGATATCTTAAACATTACAACTAATAGCCTTCTGATGTTGGTAGATTGGAATAACGTCTGTCCCGGAATGATGGAACCATGGGATCTTGATTGGGACTACCCTTCTATTTCATTTAGATAATCATCTGTGCCATGTCACACACACCACTAGACATCGATTGATATCAAAGATATGTTTGTTTTCAACCTTAACCGAGAGTGCTCTCTTACTACAGTAAGAGGGGTAATTAACTATAAATGCTTGTGTTCAGAAAAAGTAGAACCCAGATTTAAATAAACCAAAAATAATGTTAGGAGAAATCTAGTTAAATATATATCAATCTGCCTCATGAAGAACATACTCCTACCCATCCCAATAAAGATGGTGGAAAGTTTCCAAAATGATATTTTCTCTTGAGCGAACACTCGTATTGTTCAACATTCTCAAACACAATCTGGCACAAATTTTGTTGAAGTGGCACTTGGGTACTAATGATTTGACCTCTTTTGAAATCAAGTGCCCTTGCACCATCGAACTAAGAATTATCAAGACCCTTTGAAGGCAAAGAAGTGATAGCGATTTTAGAAAGTAACTCAATTCATTGAGGGCCTTATTGTTTAATGTTGTACTATTATTGGATAATTACCCATGTTAATTGAACTTTAGCATGTTAATACTTTAAATGTAACTAGAAAAAAATTTCTTTGGTTGCAAAGAAGACTATCATCACATTCACTTGTGGTTCACATACAATTTATACTTTAAATCTATAGATTTCTCCTTTCATGTGTTCCATATTAACAATACTATCCCTAATTGCTAGTTGTGGTAGTCATTTAAATTTAACTTTTTTTTCACTTATTTTCATCATTTGATGAGCAAAATACATGTTATATTTAAAAATTTCATACATTATTTATATTAATAATAGTATCTATCTATTGTATTACTTACTTTTGAATAAATGTATTAACTTTAACTCATCATTGCAAAGCTAAAGTAATTACAATAGGACTAATTGCATTCCATCTACTTATGACATGCATCTCACATCATTTATGTATTTTCCTACTATAATTACCTGAAATCTTTCATCAATTTTACAAAATGGCACACACCAAAATGAGCTAATGTAAACAATTGAAATTTTCAAAAACAAAGTTGAGCAAAATCTCTTAGGTTTGGTATTCATAGTTCTTTCTACACTTATACATCTCTAACACATGCATTACACATTTAGAATAAAAAATATTTTAAAAAAATTTCAATCCCTCTGTCACAAACTCGACACCCATCTCACATGACCGCACGCACAAAAAGGCATGAGCTAAAGCAAATCACATGACACCAAATTCATCAATTTCATCCTACCATGCCATTGGTTAAACCATGGCATACCTTATCAAACTCCAATATGATCAGCTAATTGTGTTTCTTTTAACGAGCACTATAGTATGTGCATGTATGTATGCGTGTGTGCATATGGATATCTATGTATGTCTATGTCCATGCGAGTACTCAAAGACAATGAGAATTTACATAATCCCATCCCGAACATTGCACATGAACCTTCTTATTATAGCCTCACAACTACGGCCCACATCCCCTTCACAAGCCCTTGTGTAAATTCTCTCACTTCAAGAATTGGACAAAAATACTTCCAAAGGTACCTATCATTCTTCTTTCTTCCTAGAAAGCGCCCTACACCTTTAATGCAGCTGATTCATGTTTTTTGGTCTCCAATTTGTCAAGGACTTATTTGATCTCAACTCATAAATATTTTGGCTCCTAAACATAGGAGAACAATCTAAGAATTGAGTTCCCAACCTACTACTTTATCACATGAACTCAAAATAACATATTGAAATCAATCACCAAATCTAAGGGGTTCCAAATAAGGGATTCATTCATGAAAGGATTTTGATAGGCAAATGTGTGTGAAAAATGAACTACTAATAGGATCAGTGTCAAATATGGATTTTTATTCCTTGCTACATGGCATGCTAAATCATATTGCATCTCTCTACCTCTCCAAAATAAAACTATATAATGACCTTTTAAGAATCACAGCAGCCTTTAAGAGTGATTGGTCATGTAATTTGGCCTTTAATGCCATCAATGCTTTGTACATGTCATGAATCAAACTATTAAGGACCTTCATTGGAAAATAATTTGTTTAATTCAACGGCATCTTTATTTATACTTCTACTAAGATCAACAACTTTGACTACCACCACTTCTCTTATACAAATTTTATACCATCAAACTCTACTTCATTATTATAAAGTGCTCTATTCTTCTGCCCAGGTCACATTTTTAAAGCATTATTGTTTCTTTTGATAGTATTTTAATAAACCCTCTTAAGGTCAAGGACATTATCGATTGATCAACAACTAAGACTTCTTTTTGGCTCAATTGTGGATGTTGGGCGAATTAGCTTAAGAGTTACTAAAGACAGAACAAAGTTTAAAAGCTATAACTAAAGCTAATAATCTTATTTGAATAGCCGACTGTATGTGTGTTGTTTAAATCTCAAAATTAGTTTACTATTTATTTGGCTAAATGGTTAGTTATTATTGTTTGAGCATAAAATACTAAAATACCAATATATTTTAAAAATTAATAAGCATGATTTCTATTTTTATTTTTTACAAATAACTTTAAATATTCAAAAATTATCATTTAGACTGTTCTTTTGATATATATTTTTTAATAATATGATATTCAACTGTCATTATTTGAACTATTTTAATATTTTATTTTTTATTATCAGCTATCAACATTGATTGTCTATATTAATTGAAAGATATTGAGAGCCTATGTTGTGTTTATCCATCGTTTCATGATATCTCATAATCTCATTTGCTCAACTATAATTTTTAATTGTCAAATGTTGAGTTCACAAATTAAAATGTTAGTAAAATCATGAGTGCTCAAAATTTAGTATAGAATAGAACTGGACATACCAATAGGAGAAGTGAACAGGAGGTGTGAGTATTTAGACTTTTTCTTTGAACACAACATGGACAACAGTGGAAAAGGGGATCGATTATAGCTTTTGCAAGTGATGTTAGAACGAAATTTTTTAAAGGCATTTTAAACAGTTGTACTGCCAAAAAAATTATAAGTACATCTCATCCAAATACAACTTACACGGCCTAGCCACATTCATTAAGCAATTCATTAAAGGATTCAACATAATCTAAGAAATAATAACTTGTAATTGCCATCTCCTACCAAGCTTTGACTTCCTAACTCTGATCAAATTTTAGAAGTCACTTACGATACATTTGACATCAATATTGGCAACGTCCTCACTCAAGCCAAAAACTTGACCACTACTAAATGAGATAATAGAATTAACTCCAGCTTTGCACTTATGCAATCACTTAATCACTCCTACCAGAATTTGTCCTCAACTACATATGAACCAATTAAGTGCTGCTTTCTCCAATAAACTCCAAAACACCTACATCACCTTTTCTATATAATTTTGTATAAGTGTTTGGTTTAGACTGACTAAAACAAGATTATCTCATTTGTCCAGGCTTCAATGGTATCTTCCGTAAATTAATAGCTTCTCAATGGTAATCTCATTAAAGGCTAACTATGATGCATTCTTGACGTGATTTTCATCGTTTGGAAACAACATGCAAGCTAGCTTATTATACACCATGGATGTGATAAGACCAATACACTTGTCAAAGTACAATTCTCTTGGTTATTACTGAAGAAAAGTGTTAATGATTCTCAGCCAATGTAACACTTTACAAGTAGGAAAAGCAATAAAAAAATACTCATAGCCTTGCACCCCTTTGACCATTTCATACTACCATTAGCAACGCTGAAGCATGGATTTTATTCTTAGCCACCATAGAAAAAAAAATTAACAAAATTTCATCCCTATCATGGACAATTAGGTTTGTCGAAAGAGTTCATTTTCTTGTTACGAAAAATAGCTAAAGCTTTGCACACGGCATGCCTCTTCTTATGTAAATTCATTTGTTAGCACAGTAGACCTGCTATTTTTCGATTGATAAGCAACATTTATAAGGTACTTCTGTAAAACACTCAACATTATTTCATAAGACCCTAAAATTCTTCTTTGCTTGCCACCCCAAATTAATGACCAAATTGAGGTCATAAATCAATGCATTGCAAACAACTTCGATACCTTGTTAGTGACCACTTAGTTACTTCAGATTTGGTAACTTATACTGTAGAGCTTGCCTATAACAACCGAATGTATTGTACAACTAGTCACTCCCTTTTGAAGTTGTTTAGGGCATGTACCTCATGCATCCTTTAGATCATACCATTAAAAACCAGCTTACATCATATGTATAAAGTTTATGCATAAAATGTCATATTATCTTATAAAATATAACGTGTAAATTAGTAACAAACCATCATAAGAGTATAGAACTCATTGAAAGGATATTATATTCTCATCCCAATATATCATAAACATTCCTACCCATACACATGCATGCACCTTTAACACATTCCACATATCTCAAAAACTAGGATTTAATGTACATTTAATTGTATTTTCTCAAATGACTAGTATTAGCCCAATTTTCCACATAAAAGACTTTTTTACCTATTAAAGTCATTTTTGAGATACTTGTATTGTCAAGCCATCTCTTATATTATTATTATTTCAATTTATATCTTAGTTGCCATATCCCCATCGATTAGCATGTAAGATATATATATATATATATATATATATATATATATATATATATATATATATATATATATATATTTATTGATGAACCATTAGTGTGTCTAATTTTTTTCATGTAATCAACCACTTAAAAGATTAATGTTGAATCTTCATTGACAAACTTTGTTGTGACAATCACACTGTCTTGGATGGCTTTCTCCATTCTCACTCTCTAATGAAGAGTTTTTTCGCTCAAGGGCGAGGGTGCAAATCATATAAGAACCAACATCTGACACAACTCTAGACATGACTTAAAGATAGGCTGGATTCACACTTCACAAAATAAAATTTACTTAGAACTCTAAGAAAAGCTTGTCGCCTTTGAAGGCCATCCAATCATCTTTATAACAAGCAACATTCATGTATATGTGAGGACTAATGATTTTACTCCTTTATATTTGCTCTCTATATTTCACTCTTTTTAACCTAGTCAAATCGAAATCCCCTCTTCCCCTCCCCCTTAACTAAAATTGTTTTCATCTTATTCCTCTCCTTCCAATGGGTTTGGGTCAGCCCAACCTGACCTAATGGCCAAACTGAGCACATGCTTTGAAATGGCCACATGGGAATCTTCCTTACACTCAATTTGAGCACATGGCAAGCTTCTCCACTTCTTCTCTAACCAGAACCGAACCATGTGCAATTAAAAACAACCTAATAAACCATCTAAATCAGGGCAATTGGATCAAAACGGCAAGCCCATGCTCGGTCGTCCGATTGTCAAAGGGGGAGATATACTCCTCCTAATTCACTCTCATTCCAACATTCCTCAAGTCGATTTGAGTGTTAGGAAGCCAGAGGAATCCTTTTTCAGTGATCCCAAGCTCTCTCAAGTATTTGCCAATTCCCATTTCTCAGTTTTCACAAGGTGAAAACAGGGGAGTCCATTTTACTCCACACCTAAAATCAAGCCAATTCCCTTTGAACACTCCCTCAGGGACCCCAATCGAGCTTGCCCAAGCTCTCTTTCAAGTTCTTGAAGCAAACGAGGAGTCACCTTGACCAAAGCCAAGCTCACTTGGAGGAGGAATTGGTCCATAGGAGAAGTTACTCAACCTCAACCCCTCAAACTTTCAGCAAAGCTTCATCTCAACCAAACGAAGCTTCTCCAAGGGAATCGAGCGTCGATAATCACCTCCGGCAAGGTTAGCCATTTTTCGAGCTTAAACGTAATGTGGTGTGGAGCTTTGTGAAATAAATTTTCATGGCATAGGATTTTGACCATTAGATGTGATCTAGGATGCATGATGAAGGTGTGGGCCAAATTCTAGCCCAATCTGAGCTCAATCGAGCTCGGATCATGGCCTAGAAGATGGATGGATCCCCTTTCCCGCAGGGAATTACAAGGACGGATCTCTAGCCGTCCTTCCGCACATTTTGAATGGACGGCCGAGATTAAAACGCGCAATATATTTATATTTAATCCGCGGATTTTCCAATCCTTGATCGAACAGCTGAGGAGAAAGCGCGTAGCGCCTTAGCCACGCGGCGCTACGATGTGACATGTTAAATTGTCAATCAGGCGGCAACGCATGTAAAGCGGATGTTGTGTCAGCCGCATGCTTGGCACCAGTAGGATTAATGATATAATTAGGGATTTATTTAGTTCTAATTAATCAACTAAACTTCTAAAATTCATATCTCAACATAGAAAAATCAGAAAAATATAAAATAAATTACATTAGAAAGACAATTGAACATAGAATATTCTAAAATTGATTTTGACTGTTTTTGAATAATTCTTTTCTCTGAATTTGGGTTTTATTGGGAATGTTAATTTGCTAATTACTCTCTAATTAATCCACTGATTAATCTCAAACTTTTTTTTGGGTGCAATTAAAGGGATGACTTCTGCCTCCTCTAATTTTCTTGGGATTTGTTGGTGACTTAATTAGGGGAATTGCTAATTCATTCCTTAATCACTCCCTTAATGTAATTAGACTTAATTAAGGGTATAATTAGTGATTTAACCCTCTGATTGAGCCAATTAAGTTTTGATTTTAAGTGAATGTGAGGTTTAGGAATAATTTTAGGATACTCTCCTTAAGATATTCCTTAATCTTATCTTAATTAAAGATTAATTCACTAATTATTCCCTTAATTAATTTTCCTAAGACTCTAAAACTCTCTAGAACTCAATTAATTCTTCTTGGGTAGATGCTTAAGTGTTCAATGCCAACTAAGGAAATCAAAATTCAACTCATATGTGTGAGGGCTGTTTTGAAATTACTTAAGTTAAACCTCTTAGCTTAATTAATCATTAACCATGAGCCAAATTGCATTAGGCCCTTTTATTTCTCCTAGGTGCATTACAAATTTAAATTCCTTGTGAGATTTTATATCATCTCATTGGCTCATAATTATTTAATTAACTATGTTAATGTGTTGTAGGAAAGAGGTAATTAACATACTTAATTCATACATTAACCTAATCAAAATATAAAAATGAATCTAATCACCTAAAAATTGAACAAAAATATCAAACACATGTGTGAATGAGTTAGGAACAGCAAACTCAACTCACATTTTTCAAATTAAATCAAACTTAAAATCAAACAAAAATCACATTAAACAAACTTTGATTTGCTTTAAACTTTCTTATTTCATAAGATTGTATTTAGGAATTAATTAAGGTGAATGTGCTTACATGCTTTCATTACTTTAGTTCTTCCCTAATATGCTAAATGTGTGTCATATGATTGTATATATTTATGTTTTTCAAAAATCAAATTTAAAATAAAAATATTTCCTTTATGTCAAATTACACATTGTGACTAAAGTAAGAATATAATTTATTATCATTAAATCCAAATTATTTTTAAAATACATGAATCAAAGCGAAAGTGTGTTACTTATATCTTATTTATAAGCTTGCATATGAGTGAAATATAAGGATATGCTTAGTGTAGTTTTCCTTCTCTTCTCTTTTGATATAATTTTGAATAGGATTTGGCAGAGTTTATAGTTCATTTGAAAAGAACACACTTCATTTCATCTCTATTCATTATCTTGCTATTACTTAAGAAGGATGCATACACTTGTACATATAAATTGCATAAACAAAAATAAATCAACCAACACAAACTTTTGCATTCTTTCTTTTCATTTATTTCTTTTTTGTATTTAAGGAAAGTGGTGGTATATTAATCCTGGACAAACATGGTTTGCGGCTTTAAATAGCACAAGTATGTCTCTCACCTTACCCTGCAATTATGACGTTGTATTCACTTATATCTTTCATACATTCATATATGCATGTGAAAATTGGATAAAAAAATCCCTTTGCTACTTAATGAAAATCATGCATCATAAACATTCAAATTTTCTTACGTAACTTATTTAGCATGCATCATAAAGTATGCTAAACATTCCCATTTTGTATGTATAGATATGTAGAATTCATTCATATCGTATATATATGTTGGGAAAGAAATGAAGATGTGTGTTTTTTTCTTCTTTTATTTTTCTTAAAATGTCTTTTTTTTTAATAGATTTGTTTAGAGTTTATCTAAACTTAGGATTAATTAAAACACATAATAAAATATTTACTAAATAAAACTAAAATATGAATCCACTTTAAAATTACTTTGTTAGTGAAGAAAAGAAGTTCTCTTCTTTCTCTTTCTTTTTAGTAATTAATTGTGATTCACTTAAATCCAATCTAAAATAAAATCAACCCAAATACTTAAATGAAACCCTCTAAGTTGAACATTACACTTAGAAAATTACTTAAAGTTATAGTTAAGCATACCACACAAAAACATATATTAAATTTCACCACTTAGAGGCGGTCGTGGTTTGATGTTTCTTTTGTTTTGTGATATATATTTTAGTTGAATGTTAGGATGTATGCGTAGAATGAATGAATGATGATATTAATTAATTATCTTCGATTGGATTGTACTTGGGGTGTGTCATAAATAAAAATATCGCGGTCAGGGTATTATACCCAAGCATAATCTAAAATGGAATTAATCACCCATATGTGGGATGATAAGTCCAATATCTCTTAGAATTTTGTAGTTTGTTTATTGTCTGTTTTGCAAGTGTTAGCTAGATTTACTCTTCCTTTTCATGTAATTTTTGCAATTACGATTTTGGAATGATTATTACGGGAATTAGGATGAACATTGATCATAATATATTACATCTTACTATGTAAGCTGGAGCACCTTCCAATATCCAAAGAGAACCAAAGAAGAAGAAAAAAAGAATGAAAAATGAACCTTAAAGACAACAATGAGTTCCTTATTTAATTGTCTTAATTCGGTTGTAATCGAGTTGTATAAGGGGTAGGCCTTCAATTTATTTTCAAGTTTGTAGTGGTGATACAATGGCCTTTATTCTGCGTTAATATAAATTGATTGATTTATTTATATCGTAAGATGGCTTTTTTTCTTCCTTACTTGATATATGGTCTAAATGTGGATTAGGCTCTTAGAAAAAAATAAATCTTCTACCAAATTTAACAATTCAAAATTAAAAATAAAAAACTCATAATCTCACCTAAAGTTTGGGCTAAAATCAAGATAAAAGAATTAACAAATTTGAATGACTTGTTTTATAACATGCACAATCATATTATTTTCACTCTTAATTAGAGCTTCCACCCTGGGAGAAACTTGACGTTTGAGAACCAATGTGGAAATACACCTTCTCCGATTTTGGTCGATAATCTTACTTCCATGCATTAGGCGTGAATCCTGCTGAGTCAAATGATTGTCCAAAAATAAAAATAAAATATAATTACATTAGATTTGGTTAGATTTAGCATACTTTGATAGTCTCTTTGGGAGTGAGTTTAAGGATTTAATCTCTTTCTAAATAAATAATGATTATTTATTTTGCATAAAACATAGCTACATGAATTTAAAATCGTAGGAGTTAGTTGGTGGCCACCCTGTGGTTGTAGTCGGTGGTGGTTTGTATTCCTTGAGGTAAACCAAATACCCATTTTTCGTCTTAGATTTAGGTTGTGCTTTTGACCTTCGCCAAAACTCTCTAGATATAGGTTCTGAAGTTGTTTCTTCCTTTTGTGGGTCATAAGCATAAATCTCTCTTGGCATTTAATCTTATGTTGTGAAATCAGTCAAATTTCTAATGAAAAATTCTCAAACAAATTAAATCAATTTCAAAATGTAAAGCGTAGTAGAATAGTTTGAGATGCCAGGGTTTCCACGTGAGCATCTCTTCTTCTTAATAACTCCTTCTCTTTGATCATTTTGATCAAATAATCGATTGATAGTCTATTGAAATCTTTGGAGACAATTAATCGAGAATATTCCAAGGATCTCATTCTTTGATGTAATTAACTGAGGCTTCATGTAGGGAACTTAAAGAAATCATGTTAAAATAAATCATTTTACTTTTCAGTAGGGGAAGAATCTTTGCAATTTACGTTTATTGTGCAGAAGTCTTTGTTTTGGGTGATTAGGTCAGATTTGTAGAATGGTGATTTTCTTTCGAGATCGAAATCACCTCGATCATGTCGATCAGAACTGCGGATCTACGTGGTGTCAAAATTGCATAAGAAGAGAAGATGTATATTTCTATCTTCATTTCATCTCGCATAGAGTGAAAATGGAAGTATATATTTTTGTTTCTTCAGAAATTTCATTCATATTAAAAATTTCACCACATTGTTCAACCAAGGCATAATGAAATCTTCTTCCAAGATTATAGATTGAAAATAACTTCATTTCTAATGTCTAATAATAAATTTATTATTTAATTGTCAATCATTATCACAATCGTTCTAAACTGACCAGTATTCAAGTATTGATTCTGACGATTACCTTATCTCAAAATTAATAATTAATTACATAACTCTTGCTTCAGACGGTATTTTGATCTTAACATTTTTTTTCATTTCAAAGTGAGGATTATTCTTAATCTTTGTTAGGTAAAGTATTTGTCTAATAAATTTTAGCATGTCTTATCAATTTCATTTTAACAAAAGTAACCCTTTGATAATCATCCATTTTATATCAATCAAATAAGTCATCCATTTAAACTAACCAATCAAGAAATTTATTTGGGTCATGTATATCATCATAAGTTGGGGCTTCTATTTTAACTCTTCGAGATAGATCATTAGAGTCTTCTGTAGTCTTAAAATAATTTTCTCCCCTTCCACTATTTCTAGCAATTGGTGGTCTTCTAAATGGTTGATTTTCTCTATAATTTGGATATGAATTTTCTTCATCTATCTCTATAGGCACAGTCTGAGTAGGTATTAGAAGAGGAGTTGATACTCTATTACTTTGTAGATGAGTTATAAGAGTTTGCATTTATTCTTTAAGTTCTTGTATTTGATTCTTACTTTCTTTTAATATTTGTTGAGTTTTTAATTCATTGTCATGGAACCTAAGATCTAAGGCAACAACTAATCTAGTCAAATTTTTCACTTAATCCTGAGAGATAAATTTTAGTGTCATGAGCTTTTTTTTAAAAGAAAAAAAAAAGATATACAAAAAGGGAAAGTCAAAAATGAAATAAAATAAACAAGTATAATATAATCGTGCAATTAAAGTGAAATTTTAAGAGAACTTTCGGTGAGGGAGGAAGACCAAAATCTTATATACTTAGGCGGTTTAGGTCTTTTTGACAAAGTTCTATTTAACTTCCAAAATCACTAAGTTTAACACATTTATATTATTAAGCATGCAAATTATTTTTTTAAATGAAATAAAAAAAATGCTCAAATTTATCAAGCCTTTTTTTTTTTTAAGAAAGCAAGTTATCATAAGTTAATCAGAAAATTTTCTAAAATTAACCATAAACAACAATAAAGATTATAAAGCAAGCAATTAGATTTTGATTTGCACTAATGGCTAGGTTGTTTTAGGATGAAGCACTACCTCACTAAAGTGTTCTCTTATTTATTATTTTTTTTTTAGTTGGGGGGGCAAGTTCACACAATCAGTAAATGATTAAATTATATAATGGAGCTTACTAATTAGAATTATATCTTTACTAGTAATATATATTTTTCCAATTCTTATGTATTTAAACTATCATATAAAAGAAAATTAATTAACCTCACAAGTCCAAAGCAAAGTTTGAAGACAAAACTATCTTAAGATACTTTGTTGAAATAAACTTTTGACTGATTTTAGTCCTTCCAAGCTTCACTCTGATACCAAATTTAATGGAGGTGGGCATTCTTTCTTTTGGTGAGATTGAGAGAACTTCGATATTGGAGGTGAGGAAAGAAGATATGTTGGACAAGGATTGCCAAGATTTGATCACGAAACTCTCAAATCATAAGAACTTGAATAATTTGTAATTGTCAAAAGATATCCTTTCATTCTAGTATGAGGGCTATTTATAGCCATTACAAACATCTTTCAAAAGGAAAGAATTCAAAACATGAAGGGAAAGGTAGATGACCATATTAATATAAAACATTAAGTTGTCTTATTATTTTATGTCATCCACCCATTTCACAAATTATTATTTTATGTGAATTCAACCATCTCACATATCATACTTCGAATTTTTAATTCAAAATTTCAAACATATAATTTCTATAAGAAAATTAAAAATAACATAAATAAAAAAAGATAAAATCATAAAATGGCCTTAATTCTAAAGCCTTTCTCTTCATATTCTTGGACTTTGGCTTTAGATCTTGTAGAATGCTCTAATTTCTAGATCATGATCAATATGTCTAGTTGTATATTTCATTAGTCCTAATTGGAAGCTACAAAGTAGGATTATTAGTTTTAGTGACTTAGACCCACCTTATAGTGGTTTTGTTATTTCTGAGGCAATTTATAAAATATTATTGCAATGGGATCTTCAAAATAGAGTTTGCATAATCATATTGAATAATGCTTCATCTAATAATGTTGTTGTCAGAAACTTGAAAGCTTTGTTTAGTAGAAAATTAGGTTTTCTTTTAATGGGGGAATTTTTTTCATGTTAGATGTGTTGTTCATATCTTGAATTTAATGGATCAAAATAATTTAAAAGAAATTGGTCAAGTGATTGAGACAATAAGAAAATCTATTTTTGTTTATAAAGATGTCTCCAAGTAGGTTGCATAAATTTGATGAGACAGTAAGGGAATTAGTTTATGTTTTTAAGATAACATTTTTATTTTTATTTTTATGTTTATATTAATTATCAAATAAAAGATATATTTATATTTGTATTCTAACTTAAAAATCATTAATGCAAATAATTAAGCATTAGAAAAATATACTTTACTTCTTAAAATCAATGATTTCAATAAAACTAAAAATGAAAGTTTCTTAATTTTTTGACTTCATTTAGTACATTACCTAAAACAATTAAATAACTAAAAATAATATTTTATTATATTTAAAAAATATTTCAAACAAAATCAATGTAATAATTTTACAATTTCAACACTAAAATAAAAAAGCACTTTTAGTATAATGAAATCTGAATAATAAAAAAATTTATATTAAATTTTTTCAAAAAAAAAATTAGTACATAATCTACGTGATCTTAATCTAAGTCCTTTGAATATAATTGTAGTTGTTGTACACAATAAAATAAAATTAATAGAAAATTTGAGTAGCTTCATAAATCAAAAAAATTGAAATTTCAAAAATACTCCTATTTTTTAACACCTTAAACCCTTACTTGGTATGGTGGGATTAAATTGGTTATTTTTAAATAATCTAGCAACTAAATTAGTCCTTCTTGAACTATTTTAGTTGTTCATAAATAGTTGGGATCATTTTGGTCCTTTCCTCTTTTCTTAAAATGCACAGATCAGAACCCCACTAACACAATATAAATTGATTCAGGGAACAATTGAAAGCCATCTTAATAAAATAACTGCTAAACACCTCGAAAAAATCACATATGAACAAATTAGGGATGAAGAATCCTAAGGGAAAATGCAACACAACTTGTATGACTTAGATCTTCATTGGCACTCATCAAATGGCACTCCTAATACGTCATGAAAGAATATACAAATAAGAAATCGTGGAAACATACCAAAACGACAGCCACAAGTGCTACAGAACACGAGATGATACCAGGCAAAGTGCTATTTGGCACGAAAGGAACAAATGTGGACCACATCACCTGAAAACCAATAAGATAAAAAGAGTTCTGAGATTATTAGCACGTCATATCAAAAAAACTACACAGATCCAACCAAACCAGAACTGAAAATAAATTAACCTGAGGGAGAACAGAGAGGCCACCAACTGTAATGAAATCTTCCCAGAGCGTCCAAACCCCTTGATGAAGCCAACCAAAGTAATTCAAGCAGTTAATGACAATGCCAGAAGCAACCACGCCAGAGGTCACCGCGAACTGCGGTAGGGGCATGGCCTCGGCCACAGCCAGCTGCACAATGACGACGTACGTTGACAAAACTCCAAGGGTTTGGACGATGACCGCCTCCGTCTCCCTTTTCTTAGCAAAATACGACAACAATGAGAGGTTTCCTAATAAGCCTGTAAGCATCCCCTGCCGCATTTCATAATTCCTTAAAAAATTCCATCAAAGGAATCCAGGAAAGGAAGAAAGATCTGATCAAGGTGACCAAATACTCACGAGCCAAGGGACGGCGAAAAGCGCAATCTTGTTTCCTGATAGGAGATTGCGGGAGTTAAGGACGATTTGGGGGAGCTGGAGGAGGAGGAACGGGACATTGGCGGCTCCAGCAAACTTGGTAGTAAGAGAATCCCATTCCTGGAACTTTAACCCCTGGAATGCATCGAGACGAGTGAAGTGCGGAAGAAGGGGGCATGAGAAGCGCGGGTATCGTTACCTTGGCCGGAGAAGCTGTCGAGCTCGACCCGGTGGCGGATGCCAAGAGCACTGATAGCTTGCCGTACACGTAGAGAGATCGGGAGGGGAGAAAAGGATATAGGGTTCTAGAAGATGCAGAAATGAATATCGGACGGAGAAGGAAACTTGGATGGGGAGAGACTGGTAAGCGACGTCGAAGAGCAGGGACCCTGAATGAGCACGGAAGCAGCTGCCGTGGGCGGAATCTGGATACCGGCGGCAGCGGCGCCAACGCGCTAGAAGCCATCAGTGCCCGTATAGACCCTGAGAAGCGATAGCAGAAGTGGATGGGTCGCCGTCATCGGGGACTATGGAAGTACGAGATTTGACGACCTCCACACGCCAGGTGGCAATATATCTGTGATCAAAAACACACGTGGACGATTGCTGAATTGGGCTGCATTGAGTAATCTTCAGACCATTGGATGCATGCGACTTTTAATTGATTTAAAAGATTATCAAAGAAAATTTTAATTTTATCGCTTACTATATCAAGAAATATATTCAATATTTTTTTTATTAATAATATATTCAAATTTTTTATAAAAATTGAATTTAAAATAATGGTAGAGTAAATATTCAAGTAAATTTTCAAGCAAAAAGTTGATTGACTCTTTCATCATCTTTCAATGATTATTTTTTGTGTGAATTATTTATAATAAAATTTAAATATAAAGTCAATTTTGATCAAATGGGTCAAGTTGATCAATTTGACCCATTTGACATATTGGGTTAGGTCATGAGTTGATTTAGGATTTGTTGATCATTTAAAATATATTTTAAGCTTTAGTTTCAGTCAATTTTGGTTTAATTTGATTTCAAGTTGATTTGACATTTTAGGTCAAGCAGGGTTCAAGATCAATTGGGGTAGGTTGGGTCTAATTCGTCAATTGAAGCTTTGATCAAGTTCAACAAGTGATTTTGAATGAATTTGTTTGTTTAAAGCATTTTTTATGTGATTTTATTTTTTATTTTCAAAAAAAAATATATTATTTTTAAAAATATTCAACCCCTCTTATCACAGTAAGAGAGCACTCTCGATTAAGATTAGAAATAGACATATCTATTTGATATGCATCAGTGTCTTACAGGTGGGGTGCCGTGTGGTTCACATGGGCATATAAAACATATGATGAATAGATTATAAGGTGTTCGCAAAGCGAACGGGTAGATGTTCACATGGTGGGTGAATATAAAGCTGGGCTTACATCCCTTTGGAATGCCAAAATTAGGATTGTCGACACGATGGATGAATATAAATTTGTTCACATGGCAAATAGATTATGGGGGTGTTCACATGGCAAACGGACAGATGTATTTTAAAAACAAGTACAATCAAACAAATTTATTTTTAAGCAAAACATAAACAAAACAAAACAAATATATAAAATAAAAAAGAAAAAAGAAAAGTGATCCTAAACGGGCCCATAGTTATTAAAGTTTTAAAAAATATTTTTTGCACGCACTATAAATCATAGATTGAGATCGAGTTTTTATATCGTAATACCCACATCAAACATTGATCTAATTTGCTCAATATTTGATCAATTCTTATTTAGATATGTCTTTTTTATCAAATGTTTGAGTGTTCAAAAAATATTTGATTAGCTTAAACTCTCTTCAAGGTCCAATCATGATTTGAACATAACTCAATCAAGATTGAAATAAAATTTAAATATGATTTGAATAAAATTTGATTATAAGTGGAATAAAATTCATTATTCACAAAGTTTGAACATTATTTGACTTTTATTCGAACATGGTTTAAATTATATTATTTTTCTCTATCTTTGAGAATTGACTTTATTTAATTATCATAATGTGTATGCAAATGTCTATTTTTATCATATCAGTGAAGAGGCTTTGTGTTGCTCAAGTATCATATAGTGTTGAAGATGTAATGCAAAATTATTAGCCAATTTGAGGTCAATAACCTATTTTATTTAATATTAATGTCAATGACTAAATAGTTAGTATTATTAAATTTGCACTGATTATATCATATCTTGCTTGATGTGAATAGATGTAATCTAATTTAAAAACTCCACATATTCTAAATAGTATTTCATAGCTCTTTGGATGTTTATACAAACTTAAGTGCTTTTATTTTTAAGTATTTGTCATCTCTCTATTCATAATATTATAATTTTATTCTATATCTATTGCTTTTTGATTTAATTCCATTTAGTGCACTTATGCAACACCCTCCTTGTCATGACCCACTAACAAATGTAAATTAGTATTCATAAATTTGAAATTCTTAAAATCCTTACATAATTTTTTGGGTTGTGTTGGCATTTAAACAATAAACATTAGATGACATGTTGTTGCAATAAATACAAATTATAAATTCACATAATTAAAAAAATAGTATAATAATATATTAAGTAATCAATTTTGGGACTAACATAATTAACCATTCATAATAAAGGATAATGAAGATAAACTTATAATGTTCTCTTACTTTTCTTTAATCATATCCTAAGGGGAAATCTAAAAACTTCCAAAAAAAGATTGTGGATGAGTTTTAAAACTCGTTATGATTTATATGTTATTAAGATGACACTACATGAAAAAAAAATATTTGTTACGACTAATCCGTGAAAAATTACATGTGAAATTATTGATGGAATTTCAATCAAAAATTTTTCCAACGAAAATTCCCACTAAAAAACACCGATGCTGGAATCACTTAAAATTGGTGGATTTTCTGGTGAAAATTCTGGCAGAAAAATATATGGCAGAATTTTCACCAAAAAATTGATTTAATAAAGGGTGACGAGCCAATGCCCACCCTTATTCCTCCATTTCCCTCTTCAACTATAGTCTCTCTCTCTCTCTCTCTCTCTCTCTCTCTCTCTCTCTCTCTCTCGTGGCTAATGATAGAAATTATGACATGGCACACCAAGAAATTATGACATGGCACACCAAATCTCCCTCAAAATATGTGTTGTTCGTCCAATCTCTCCATAAAATCAAAGATTAATCGCTCTCTTACTTGTATAGATGTTTATTCGTGATTTCATTCATTCATGCTTGATAAATGTGGATTTGAAGTTTTTGAAATATCCTATAATTTATAGCTTAGATCTTGTTTGAACTTATTTGAAACTCATGTATCTCATACTAAGTTGCCTATTTAGAGTTAGATCTACGATTTAATATATTAGGGTTTACAGTTTTATTGAAATTTTAATTTGGGACTTTATTAGTTGTGCATTTCATAATTAATTTAAGGTGCTTAATTGCTCGTAATATGTTTCACAATTTTTTGATATGTATTATAAAATTTTTAACTAGGTGATTATAGGTTAATACAGTGAATGTTTTAGAATACATGAAAATATCAGAATATAAGTTTTAAAAAATTATAGCTATACTTATCATTGGAATGTTTTGAATATATATCTTTTATTTAGTGTTAAAATCATGTAAATTTTGATTGACTTTCAATGCAATCCTAAATTAGTTGATAAATTACACTTGCAAAGTTGTCTTCTTCTCAAGGTGCATGTACACAATTTACTCGCTCTGTCTGAGTTCTCCCCTCTAATCTCTCTCAATCTCGTTGACTGGTCTTAGGTTGGGCAAATCGGTGAAGACTAATTAAGAATTTCAAGTACTTTAAGTGCTAAGGGACAATTAATTATGGCATTACCATAGAAGGTTTGATCATTGAATGGTAGCTAGTTATATTTTTAATACAGTATATCAAATATTTAAAAGCTATAAAATTAAATACTTAGACACTTATGTCATAATTGGCCTTGATTATATAATCATTATTAATTATATAATTTATATAGAATATGTCATCACACTTCTTAAATTTTAATTTGGGACTTTTTTAGTTGTGCATTTCATAATTAATTTAAGGTGCTTAATTGCTCGTAATATGTTTCACAATTTTTTGATATGTATTATAAAAATTTTAACTAGGTGATTATAGGTTAATACGTTGAAGTAAAATATAAATTTTAGAAAATTATAGCTACACTTATCATTGCAATGTTTTGAATATATGTCTTTTATTTAGTGTTAAAATCATGTAACTTTTGATTGACTTTCAATGCAATCCTAAATTAGTTGCTAAATTACACTTGCAAATTTGTCTTATTCTCAAGGTGCATGTACACCATTCACTCGCTCTATCTGAGTTCTCCCCTCTCATCTCTCTCGATCTCGTTGACTGGCTTAGATTGGGCAAATCGTTGAAGACTAATTAAGAATTTCAAGTACTTTAAGAGCTAAGGGACAATTAATTACGGCATTACCATAGAAGGTTTGATCATTGAATGGTAGCTAGTTATATTTTTAATACAGTATATCGAATATTTAAAAGCTATAAAATTAAATACTTATACACTTATGTCATAATTGGCCTTGATTATATAATCATTATTAATTATATAATTTGTATAGAATATGAATCAAGTCATCACACTACTTAAATTATATAGCATATGGATATCTATATCGAATCATCATGGATGTATAATGGGTTGTATCCGAGCAAAAAAGGATTAAATCATGAATTCTTGAATAATGTTAAGCACTTTTGTATACCTGATATCTCAACTTTTAATTATCTTTTAGAAGAAAAGTTTTGATGCACATGTGTGTGGCACAAGAATCAAGGCTTCTTAACATCATATGAAGGTAAATTAAACTTGTACCAAAGAGATTTCAAATCAAATTATTAATTCTAGACTTCACATGATAAATATGAGCCACATATTGATATTGATATTGGTGCATCAACCAGTTATACAGAACCTTTAGCTAAATATGATTCTAGATGAAATTATGAAGAAATGATCTTTGATGCTACAAGAGTTGTGTTTGCATGAGTAATAGAAGAGGAACCACTTAACAAAAAAACTTAAAAATTTTATGACCTACAAAATATAGCACAATGACCACTATGGGAAAGTTGCACTAACAACACTAAACTATTTATGGTTGTAAGAATATTAAGCATCAAAATTGAATATAATATGTCACATTAATATTTTAACCAATTTACATTGTTGCGTAAAGCGATTAACTCGTAAGAAAACTTAGTTTTGAAAGATCAATATAAAATAAAAAAATTAGTTTCAAAACTATGTTTGAGCTTTAAGAAGGTTGATTGCTATGTTAATGATTGGCTGTTGTACTACAGGGATAATGCAATGAATGTTGAATGCAAATTTTGTAGAACACCAAGATTTAAGCCATAAAGTAGAAAATAATGCAAACAGAAGAATGTTCCCTATAAGTGATTGTTCTACTTATCGCTTACATTATGTCTTCATAGATTTTATGTATATATACATTTAACTAAACATATGTGATGGCACCATGAGAGAGCAGCTGAATCAAATTTTTTGAGCCATCCATTGAATGGAGAATTGTTGAAGCATTTTAATCACACTTATCATGATTTTACATCTAAGCTACACAACATTAGCCTTGGCCTATGTGTTGATGATTTTACACTGTATAGTTAATGTGTTGTCTTATTTATATTGGCTATTGATAGTTACACCCTATAATCTACCTCCAAGGATATGCATGACCAGAGTTTTATGTTCCTCACTTTAATTATACTTTAGCCACATAACTCTAAAAATAATTGTTGTCTTCTTGCAGCTATTAATTGATGAGTTGCAAATCTTATAAGAGAGTGGTATACTCACATATGATATTATTGCAAAGTAGAAGTTTCAAATAAAAGCAGTGCTTCTATGAACTATCAATGACTTTCCTATATATAGAATGTTGTCAAGGTAGAGCAATACTAAAAAGTTGGCTTATCCATTATGCATGGATTTATCAAAGACATTTACTCTTAAAATGATCAAAAAATTCTTGGATTAATTGTCACCATATATTCCTACCAACTGACTACCATTTTAGAAGAAATAATGATGTATTCATCAAAAATTGAGTTGATAAGTCTAAGCCTCCACTAAGATTAAGTGAAGATGACTAATGATAAATTATTAATGCAATTCCAACTATAATTGATACTACAAGAAAATTGTTGATTTTTTAAGAAAATATTCAACAGAAATCAAGACAAATGCATCAAAAATATATGTTTCAATATAAGCTTCTAAAGGAATTTTGACGGATTTGCTACCATTGATAAAACCTCGGATGGAAATACATTCTAGTGGTGAACTTATCTATCAGTAGAGCATTTTTAGTGGATTTTTAATGGAAATGCCTTGTAAGTATTTTTCTGAAGAACCAATGGACATCCCTACGAAAAAATATGTCAATAATGAATTTTCAGTGAAAATTCTATTAGAAATTTTTTATGATGTTAGTCGACTCGAAATCTAATGGAAATCATGTCATCAAAATTTTACGCCTGGCATAAGGCCTTTGTGATAGTTTATATCGATCCTATTGACAAAAAATTTGTCAGAAATCCATCAAAAACTTGTACATATTCTAAAAAAAATTGAAAGAGATTCACATATATTTCAATTTTTACACCTACAAAAAATTACACAATAACTCTATAATTGATTTGCAATTACCTCTAACACACTCATAATAAATCCCTAAAAACCCATACCAATAAAAAATATAAGTTCAATCTATATTTTTATTACAACATTTCTAAAACATTTAACATTTCACCAAATCATATAGTTACTAAAATTAAACATTAAAAATAACATCTTACAAATATAATACTCAAACAATAAAAAAGTACAAGTATAAATAAAGACCTACTCATCATTGATCTCTTCATTGTTGTTGTCATCCTCCACCACTAACACTTTTCCCTTCCATCTATTTTTGTGCATCTTCTTCATTTTTGCCTCCATGATAGCAATCGAAGCATTCATTTGAGTCTACATGTCCTCTGTCATTACGACAACACACCTTCTAACTATCTTATTGACCATATCATTATTTGATCTAAAGAATGAATGATGTACATCATAGGTCAATCCCTACGAACCTAGGCCATATATCTCACCCTTCTTCCTATCTCCAACAGCCTTTTTTCATATGTCATACTCTGACAGCTTATATTATCCACTGGAGCTACTTGTACTAATAGAGCTCTGATTAACAACCTCCTTTAGCCTCTCATAATCATCCTGCAAAAAAATATAATGTTATTCAAATAGAATATATTTTTAACAAAATTGTAATTTAAAAATTACAAGTTCACTTATGTAAGCTCTCCATGAAATAGAAACCTGTTGTTGGTCCACCTGATGCTGATGTGTTCAGTTATATAAGTCTGCAACGTTGGGCTCCCTTCCAAAAACTTTTTCTTGTAATTATACAAATAAAATTAATTAAGTGTGATATAAATTTAATTACTAAAACTAATGAATGAATCACTATCCTTCTATGATACTTAGTGTGTGGAACTAAGACTCCAATATGTAAAGAACTGTCCATGCCCCCACAATCAGATACTTGATTTTCTTTAATTAGTCCTCTTATGAACATAATTTAGAGAGGCCCAAGCTCTATAGAGTTCTACCCACACATCCTCTCTAATCTAAAGCAGTCTTTGCTTAGATTTGCATATGTCTATGAACATATAGGTAAACAAGCTATACTTCTAGACTCAAAACTTCTTTTAATATTCTAGGTGTGCTCTTGTAGCCACCTATAATCTTTCTGTTATAAAAAATATATTAATGAAAATCAATAGACCTTTAGCATAATCTATTATATTAAATATATGTAAAGACCTATCTTGACCTCACTTTTTGGAGTGAGCTCTCAACTTCCTCATCATAGATCTAAGACTCTTATAGACATTAAGAATTTCTTAGTCTTAAGACACTTCTAGTGATTAGGTGAACACTTAAGTCTAGAGACGTATAAGAGCTAGTCATAGGAATAGATTATGCCTTTGGGATGTAAGAAGGCTTGCCTACCCTATAGCCTTAAACCCAATCCTTGCTTCCTTCTTTCAAACAAAATCTCAAGTTCAAATCGAAGATCATAAATCCAATCCCAAACCAAACGATTAAAACCCATGATTAAATTCAAATTTCAAATCCCTAAGCCCTTTGATTTTATCTTATGGACTTAACCTTAACCAAATTCAAATCAACCACAATTCAATTGATTTTCTCAAATATCAAATTCAATCTCAAATCAAATCAAATCCAACCCAAATCATAAATCAAATCCAACTCCAAATGATTGAAAACCATGATTTAATTCAAACTTTAAAACCCCTTTCTAAGCTATATGAACCATCTTCATATGCTTAGCCAAAACCTCCTTCAAACCAAATCAAATTTGGTTGATTTCTTTGTAAATAAATCATTCATTCATTTATATTCACAAATATAAATAAAATATAAATTCAAACCATTCAAATTAATTCAAACTAAACCAAATCAAATCAAATTCCCAACTTTAGCCCTTTTAGCCAATTTCTTGAACTTGGCTAAATGATATCCAAATAAACTCAAAACCCATGGATTTATTCATGATTCAATCACTCCTTCAATCATTATTCCAAATATAAACACAAACTACAATTATCAAGCCAAACTCAAGTCAACCCAAGTCAAGCCCATGTTGACCCCTTTTGACTTGAAATTATCATATGAACCAAAATTCATTTGACTTTAAACTAGTTGCAATTAGATTTATATTTCATCCTAAGTCCATATGTGATTTTAATTAAACTTGAATGAGGCCATGATCAAGCCAATTGACCCATTTAGGTCCATTTGACCCAAAGTGACCTAAAAGACCTTTTTGAGCCAAGTTCTAATTCAATCCAAATTAGATTGAACTATGCCCATCCAAATCCCATATCATGATCAACAATCATCCTAGGTTAAGTTAATCAATTATCTTGAATTGGACCAAATTAATTCAACCTAGCATATTGACCAAGTCAACCTTTAGCCCAAATGAAATCCAAACTAGCTAAAATCCACCATATGCCAAATTGATTGAAACCATTGACTCAAACTCACTCATAATCAACGATTGAACATGACCAAACTCTCAATTGAGCCAAACCAAGTCCAATTAGCCTTTTGACCAACTCATAATCAATGATTAAATGGGATTGGCTATTTAAGTTGTCAATTTCATTCCAAGTCACTTATTGAACTTGACCAAAGCCATGATTGAGCCTAATTTGACCAATTGGTCAACTTGACCTAAAGGGTTAAATTGGCCAAAATTCAAATTAAACCAAAATTAAACCAAACTAAAGCCTACAATTACTTTCAATCAACCAATTGAACTTGATTCAACACCTAACCCAATCCAATATGGTCAAATTGGTCAAATTGGTCAAATTGGTCAACTTGACCCATTTGACTCTTTTGAATCTAAATGAGTCAAATTCAAACCTAATCCAAATTAATCAAAACTAATTGAAGCAAAATATCCCAAATCATCATATGAACCTAACCCAAGTCATAATTTGACCTAATTTGACCAATTGGTCAACCCAATCTAACCCAAATAAGCCTATTTTGACCATATTAAGCCAAATCACCCAAAGCCACATTATGGAACCATGGTGGCTGACCTAACTTGACCCAAATGGACCCTAGGTCAGCTCCAAACCAGCCCAAGCCCATATGGGACTCAACCCAATGGGATTAACCAATGGACACCCTCTCTTTACATTGGATTCTTGCCTTAGGAGGCAAAGTCCACTCTCCCATCTTCATGACAGCCATCAAAATTCTTAATGAGGAACTCCTAGGCCACCTTAGCCCATCCTAAGCCATCTTAGCTCTTGCCATGGACCAAGGGAAGCAAGCCAAGCAGCCACCTCTCATGGCTGAACCCCATGGGCAAAGGCAAAGAAATAACACACACAATCCTCTCATATTAAGCCTTGAGATTCCTGCCACCACTTCCTCCAACTAGGACGTGCCAAGTGGAGTTGATGGAGACCCCTCCAATGACTCGATGGTGGCCAATTGATGGATTTTTAGGGATAAATCTTGTACATTCATCAAATGCAATTGAAGAATATACCCCCTCAATTTGAGAAAAAAATGACAATGATTGCTTTGTGTGAGTTTCCTAAGTGATTTTGAAACCCCTTAGAGCTTCCTAAAGCATCCTAAGCTTCTCTCGATCGACATTCCTCCTCCCTGAGAAAAGTGAAAACAGGACACCATCTTTCCGATCAATACTCTTCCTCTACTTGATCAAAAACAAATTCCTTGCACCCACACCATCCTCTTACTCCATTGAAGCCAACTAAATCATCTCCAAGCCTTCCCAAGCACCAGAGGTTGGAGTTCAATCAGAGCCGAAGCCTTTACGCATGTGGATTGGTCGACCAAGAGTTCTACATCAAATTAAGACCCAAGCTTCTCAATAAGGCCTCGCCTCAATTAGGCGAAGCTACCTCTGTCGATCCACTGCCGAACATTAGCTCAAGTGAGGTAATTTTGCAAAATTGAGCCTTGTATGAAAAATTGTTTGGTCTTTTGTGAAGTAAATTCAAAACTCATACATTTTTTACCATTGGATGTGTGCATCTCCCCTCCCCGAAGGTGTGGGATTGATTTGAAGGCAATCTGAGCTCGGGTGAGCTTGGATCGAATGGGGAAAGATGGATAGCATCTGTCTTTCGTCGCTTGCGAAAAAAATAGATCATGAGTCATCCATTCTGCATGATTGGAATGAACTGCTTTGATTAGATCCAGCATTAGATTCCTTGATTTCTTTTCTAAACTTCAAATTTGATCGTGGCCATCCAATCTTATATCTGATGGTCCACTGAGTTAGCACGTCTACCGCAATCCGAGTCAGCGACGGATGTGATAACTTAAATAGCCAATCCCATCATGTCATATGAAAAGTGCATTATGTCAACCGCCACGTGTCTCGATGGGATTAAGGCTTTAATTAGGCTTAAATAATATATTTTTTTAAGGCAGAAACTTCTAAAAATCATAACTAATCCTAGAAAAATTCAAAAAAATACAAATGAGGGCTCATTTTGGAAGATATTGCAGAGTAGAATCCATTACAATTATTATTAATTAATTTTGAATAGTGATTTTGACTTAATTAATATTTAATTAAAAATTTAATTAGCTTAATTACTTCTTAATTAATCACCCAATTGATCTCAAATTATTTGTGGATGTTTAGGGGGATGACCACTGCCTCTCCTATTTTCTGAGATTTTATTGGTTACTTAATTAGGAAAATTAATTGATTAAGTCTTAAACACTCTCTTAATTTAATTAATGATAATTAGTGAATGAATAGTAACTTAATCCATAAATTAATTTCTTGGCCCTGTATTAACAGTGAACAGTCTTAGAGAAATGGTTTAGGTTTATTCCTTATAACCATTTCAATTAATTAAAGACTAAGTGATTAATTGACCTTTTGATTAATTAACTTAATTATAATGTGAGCTATTTCAGAGCTTTGTTAATTGGAATGACATAGTGATTAGGATTGAGACCCATCTCTTGATCCCTTTCTATAAGTTAATTTCATCATCCTAATTAAGAGATATAATCAAAAGATTTAATTAATCAATTAATGACTTGATTAAAAATAAAACTTAATTTAAAATCCATTCATTCACATCTAATCACCTTTAATCAATCTTGGGTAGCCTTTGGGTGTTCAATAGCCTAAAGAGAGAGCTAATAAAATTATGATTAGCTCACATGTGTGAGAAAACCATAAAAGTAGCTAAGTGAGATCCCTTAAGCCTAATTAACTATTAATCATGAGCCAATTACATTAGGCCCCTTTCATTTCTTAGGAGCATTGCTAATTTACTTTTCATGTGGTTGCATCTTATTTTGGCTCATTATCAATTAGTTAATTAACTTAAGGTGATGTAGGTAAGGGTTAATTAATTGACTTAATTCATACCCTAACCTAATTAAGATAAAATCAACCTAATTATTCTTCATTAAACTAAATTAACTCACACATGGGAAATGGGATTAGGATTAACAAACCTCTTTCACATTTCCTTAAATCAAATCAAACATGAAAATGAAATGACATTAAAGAATTTTGGTTAGATTTAAATAATCTTATTTAGTTTAATTATCCTTGGGAGTTAATTGATTTGAATGAAATCACATGCTTGTGTTATTTTATTTCCTTCCAATCATGCTAAATATTGTATGTCACTTGTACTCTTGCATTCATGTCTTCCAAATTAGTTAAATAAAATGATCTCTTTTATGTCAAATTGCATGTGTTGATTTAAATTTAAATTTTGTGGCTAATATCACTATTAAATCTCAAATATATTTTCAAAAGTTTATTAACAAATGAATATACATATATGTTGTAAATCTAGCTATATGTACATTGGAAATGCAAGTGAATATAAACTTAGTGTATAAAATAAAATTTCTTCCTTACATTCATGTGTTGATTTGCATAAGTAAGATGTTGTCAGTATATTAGTCTGGACATTTCAAGGATGCACGGCTTTAAGTTGCCCTAAGGAGGTTACTACCTCATTTTCTTAGTGTAGAATAATGGTGATGTACCTGCTTGATTTTATTCTTATGCATTTAGACATTATAATCTAGATGGAGCATTAATTCATGTGCACAAAATAAATAAATCAAATAAAAATATAATTTTTACATGGCTTTCTATAATTGTAGTTGTTTATACATCCACATGTATCTAAGGATAGGGGTATATTAGTCTGGACAATCCAGGGATGCACAGCTTTAAGTAGCCCCAAGGAGGTTCCTACCTCTTTCCCTTAGTGTAGAATAATGGTGACGTACTTGCTTAAAACTTTTATTCATGTGGATGTGTACTTAGTTAATGAATAAAAATCCATTTTTTTATTAAAAAGATATGCATTCATACTTTGTTTATTTGATTGAGTTGATTAGTCATGTGATTTAGGGTTTTTTCTTTATGCTTTTGCATAGGAATTTAGATAGATCTTTAAATTAATATAACAAAATCATTCAACCAAATGAAATATTAATTTCAAATACATTTTCTCACATTTATCATTTAAGTGTGCTAAGATATAAATTGCATGTATAGCTATGTTTAAGCTTTAATCATATGCATGTTATATATGATAGAAGGAAATGAATAAACATGTGTTATATGATAGTAGTTCATTCCAACTATGCTTAATATGCCTTTCTTATTAAATGAGTTTATTTAAAGTGAACCTAAACTTGGGACTAATTAAAACATGTAATAAGTCATTTACTAAAGGGAATTGATCAATTAATTTGCTTTAGATGTGACTTAAAGTAGCGATAAAAGGGAGTGATCATCTCTTTCTTTCTTTTCATAACACTTAGTTGTCTTGTGTAGGTCAAATGAAACAAAAGAAAACATTAAATAAAATTTTTACATTAATTAGATCATTTAAAGTGAAACCATCCTTTATAATTAAATGTCCTTCATACTTAGAAAATCTTAACTCTAAAGCCTAGTTAGGACATACCACACAAGACTTAACACACATATTAGATAAAGTCACCACTTTTAGCTTTATGTTAGGGTGGTGTATGGTTTGATGTATGTTTTATTCTGTCATGTAATTTTATCGATTGGATATTAAGGTGTATGTGTATTTGGATGTTGCTTAGCTAATCATATTTTGATTATGCTTAGGGTATATAATGTATATTGTTATAATTCTATATTAGGATAGGATAGGTGGAGTTCATGTGTAAAATTATTAATAAAATTATCAATGTTTTGTGCGTTAGACACTTTTAATGTAATTGTGCATTAGGAATATTTTTAAGTGTTATGGGAGTTAAGGATGAACATTGGACAGAAGGTTTAATCTTGGGGTGCTATGTGATGCCTAGAAGCCTACCAAACCAAATGGAACAAATCAAATGAAAAATTGGAGGGAGTTTTGAAGAATTGAAGATCCCCCATAACACTTATCATTTTGTAAATTTATAATTATTTTTTTATTATATCGGGATGTATAAGGGTAGAGCTCGGCTATCATTTCTTTTTCGGGTTGTATGGCGGTACCCGATTGTACCGGCCTCTTATTCTTTTGCATTAGCTTGATAAAATTATTCGATGTTTTGTTTAGCTTGTGTATTAGAAAAATCATGTCTCTTTATAGTTTGTTTATGATTGATGATTTGTTGTATGACCTGGATGCGATTAGACTCTTAGGATGAAAATAAATTTTCTACCCCAATAACAACTCATAACTAAATTTTTTAAAAGAACTCATTACCTCACATAAAGCCTAAGCATTAAATCAAGATAATAAAATAGCTAGCAACCTCTTAGCTGAATGTTGAATGCTTAATATCATGCATATCATTTTGTTTCACTCTTGCTAAGAGAGGGTTTCCATCTTTGCTAGATAAAAAAAAAAGCTTAACCTTTGAGAGCCCATGATGGAAAAATATCTCTTTCTCTTTTGATTTGGCTCATAATCCATTTCATCATACATTTAGGCATATAAAATCCTATAGCTTGTGTCAAAAAGAAAGAGTTAAAAATCAAGTAAAATTTGATAAAATTTGTATTAGACTAAGTCATTATTATGCCACTCATGCTCTAGTCTCTTAGAGTGTGGGTTTAAGAACTTTATTTTCTTCTCTAAATAATAACATCCTAACCATCTTGCAAAATATATGACTTGACCACATGGTTTTAAAACATAACAGGAGCTAGCTGGCTGGCACTCCAGGCAGTTATTAGTCTAGTAGTCGAGTGATTTACTCTCTCTTGTGGAGGTAAACAATATACCCACTTTCACCTTAGATTTAAGTCGTGCTTTGGCCCTCACCAAAGCTCTCTAGATTTAGGATCTGAGGTTGCTATTTGCCTTTGGGGCTACAAGCATAAATCCTCACCTCTTAGGCATTTTCATAATCTTGTATTATGAAATTATAAGTCCTAGATTTCTGATAAAATTTCAACTTAAACATATAATTCTCCTCGATTTCAAGCATATAAAGCCTAACCATAGGATAGTTTGGTATGCTCACTAAGTTTCTTAGTATTATGAGCATTTTCTACTCATCTCCCCTTTGCTTCGATAATAAGTCTTTCCTTTCGATCTATCCCATTTGATCTTCTAAATATAACTAATTTATTGATAGTCTTATCTTTGAATTCTTTGGAGACAATAATTGCTTACTTTAATCGAAAATATTCTTATGGAATTCACCTTCCTTAGGATGTAATTAACTATAGGGGTTTACCCTCATAGGAAACATTAAAATTTGATTTAAATAAATCCTACTTTATTCATCCTTGTAAAGTAGGAAAAATCTCTGGTACATTTGAAAACCCATCATGCCTTAGGAGTCCTTATTAAGTGATCAGGTCCATCGTTGGGTAGTGATTTTTATCTTTCGAGATAGTGCACTATTCCTTGATGTCATACTCGATTACCTCAATAAGTACATCCTCAAATCTATGTGGTGTCCCCAATATACACACACATATACATGCAAACGAAAATAAATACCATAGATTTTTCTGGCAACTCCACTGGGGATGGTTCCTCTCTCCTTCTCTAGTAGATAATTGTTGTCTCCAAGCATTGATAGTGGACTTGTATTTTATATGAGTCTAAGACTATCTTTCCTTCCATTAGCACTTAGCTTATTTCATTCTTAAACAAAGCTAGCCAACATCTTTTAGGTTTTAGGACCTCACTCCTTGTAGGTCGTGGAACCCCTATTGGGTTTCCCAATATGAGAAAAATAAAATTAACTCATGAAAGGAAATGACAAAAATTTTGAACCTCCTTACCATTAGTTTGGTGAGGCAAGGTTCGATTTAATGATTAAAAAATAAATTCTTTTGCAAAGTGTCACTTTCCAAAGCACTTTTTTTCAAAATGCACATAACCAAACCCCATTTAACGATCCCTATGATTGTTACATGGAGGTTCTTTTCAAAATCAAGATCAAAATCATCTTTTCAAAAGCACATTTTTGAAAATGACCATATTCATTCAACACAATCAAAATTATTGAATGAGGAGTCTATCTTCAAATAAAATCATAGCATAAAATCGAAACTCCACTGTACATATTTCATATATGCTAAAGTTGGAGTTTCCATATTTTTAAAAGCACATTTTTGAAAATGACCATATTCATTCAACATAATCAAAATTGTTGAATGAGGAGTCTATTTTAAAATAAGATCATAGCATAAGTTTGAAACTTCACTTAGCATATTTTACATATGTTAGAATTGAAGTAAATCACACATGAAAGCAGGACATGTCATCGAACTCTATTTAACACACCTAAAATTATTAAATAGATTTCCCTTTTTCAAAAATGACATATAAATTTGGCTTTCACTTAACATATCAAATTTGTTAAGTGAGAGTCTCATTTTCAAGATATGAATTTGACTTTCATTTAACATATCCAATTTGTTAAGTGAGGGTCTCATTTTTAAGACATGAATCTAACCTTCACTTAACATATCAAATTTGTTAAGTGACGGTCTCATTTTTAAAACATGCATCTGGCTTTCACTTAACATACCCAATTTGTTAAGTAAGAGTCTCATCTTCAAAATATAAATTTGATCTCCACTTAACATACCAAATTTGTTACGTGAGGGTCCCATTTTCAAAACACACATTTAAGCTTTCACTTAACATACCCAATTTTTTAAGTGAGAGTCTCATTTTTAAAACATAAATTTGACCTCCACTTAACATACCAAATTTATTAAGTGAGGGTCTCATTTTCAAACATGCATTTGGCTTTCACTTAACATATACAATTTGTTAAGTGAGAATCTCATCTTCAAAATATAAATTTGACCTCCACTTAACATACCAAATTTGTTAAGTGGGGGTCTCATTTTTAAAACATACATTTGGCTTTCACTTAACATAACCAATTTGTTAAGTGAGAGTCCCATCTTCAAAACATACATTTGGTTCCACTTAACATACCAAATTTGTTAAGTGAGAATCACATAACCATGCCATATTTGATTCCCACTTAACATACCAAATTTATTAAGTGAGAATCACTTAATCATGTCATATTTGGTTCCCACTTAACATACCAAATTTGTTAAGTAAGAATCCCATTCTCAAATCATGCCATATCTGATTCCCACCTAACATACCAAAATTTGTTAAGTGATAATCACATAATCATGTCATATTTGATTCTCACTTAGCATACCAAATTTGTTAAGAGAGAATCCCATTCTCAGATCATATTATATTTTGTTTTACACAACATACCAAATTTGTTAAGTGAGAATCACATAATCATGCCACATTTGATTCCTACTTAACATACCAAATTGCTAAGTGAGAATCTCATTCTCAAATCATATTACATTTTGTTCCACTTAACATACCAAATTTGTTAAGTGGGGATCATATTTTTAAATCATATCACATTTGGTTCCACTTAACGTACGAAATTTGTTAAGTGAAAATCATGTTTTAAAATCATATCACATTTGGTTCTTACTTAATATACCAAATTTGTTAAGTAAAGAACCACATTTTCAAATCAAACAAACACAATAATCAATCATCATAAGCAAAGATTAATTTTCAAAATGTACACTCATAACCTTTGCTTAGCATGCTTAAATTTGCTAAGTAAAGTCTTTCAAAATCAAAATATTTTCAAGCAAGATAACAAAACAAACATCTTTAGATATTCGAACCACTCCCAACCTACTTAAATTAGTTGAGTATGGGTTCTAAATCAGAGGTAAATGATAAAGACTCTCCTCACACATCAAAATCTCTCCACTAAACCACACTTAACATATTTGAATTATTGAGTGTGGGTTCAGGAGTCCAAATATTTATTACTCTCTTGGGACAATTATTAAAGTAGAGATCTGACTCAAGCTATATTTCAACACATGCAGAGATACAGTGCAGACCAATCAATATAGTTTGTTTCTACAATTAGTACATATGGCCTCCCAGAAGTTCATCTTCACCTTTCCATTTGATATGGATTTGGCCTTGGATCGGGCCAAGCTCCCTTAGACTGACTCCACCCACTTGGTTTTCTTTGGTCAAGGATTTGAGGGAGCCCGCATTACCTGTGAGGGGGCGGCCCTCACCACTGTTAGTCTGGATGAGGTGGCTATGCAGAAGCCACTCATCTGCATTGACTTGCCTTCTGATACTGAGTATCCTTTCTTGAAGAGGAAGGTGGTCTAGGTTCCACCAGTCAGTTGCTCCTACAGCTGCACAAGTGCATACTAGCACCTCCTCATTGGTCCCCTCCTCGTTGGTCCCCTTAGATAGCCTTCCTCTCTAAGGGGAAGGCTATCTTGACTCAGAGATAGTCTCCCTAACTTCAAGGTAGGATCTAGTTCTCACATTTCTACTCAAAGACATGTCAACAACTCAAGATCATCAAGTGGCACCACGAGCATGCAGCCCGAGAGATAGATGCAACATCCTATGTTGTAGAGGAGGGATCTCCCCACTAGACCTCTCCACTTCTTAGTGGCAATAGGTTTTACCCCCTCTCGGCATTAGATGGAGAAGAAGACTATAGGATGATAGCTGCATCGCCTCCACTACCTGCATACCACTATATTTCAGTTAGGGATAAGAGGAAGTCCTATGCGATCTATGGATGGTAATAAGCCAGGTTGGCAGAGCACATGGATGCTTAGAGTTTGACACACTATTTGATTTAAGAACGATCATCCCCAGGAGTGTTACCAAGTAGATTCATAGAGATTGAGCATCAGAAGCCAGGGTAGCAGCTTAGTCAGGGAGAATGGAGCGACGGAGGTTTTCCAAGCAGTTAGTGGCCTCCGCTCTAGTTGATTTTTTTTCCATACTAAAGCGATGGACCGACAACATAGTATTGACGGTGCCAGCCAGGGAGGAAAGACGAGGGTGGAACCGGTGTCATCTCCACCACACTAATCCACTCCTGCCCCGCTGTCACCAGTTTAGGTCCCACCATCCACCATTCCAACAAAGGCACAGAAGATAGCATCTGAGGAGAAGAAAGCCCTTTAGTGATCTTGCTATAGCCAAAGGATCCCACTCCATCTATTCCATCGACTGAGGTGAGGGCGAGTTCCCCTACTTGACCTCCTACTTCAGTCTTGGTGAAGAAGGAGTGGTGACCCCATAGCATCATGGTCGCACCACCACCACCACCACCATCAAAGCTAGTGATAGTGGCAGTAGTAGAGGGGGAGGGGGATAGTTCTGTAGTCCCTATGGTAGTAGATCCCCTCAGAGGCAGCACTCCACTGATAGTGGGCAGTCATGAGCATATATCTTCTAACGAGCACATTCCTCCCAGAGATGGCACTCCAATGGTAGACAACATTAAATATATTTTTGTTAGTGATCATAGTCTTATTATTGGTCGTCAGCAAGTCTTTATTCCAATGCAGCCCGGTAAGGTAGGAGATCAATCCTTGGATGAGATTATAACAGCCTACTTTGTCAAGAAGATGAAACTCTTAGGCTGTGATCCCATAGATTTAGAGGATGAGAGGGTAGCATTTGATCCTGATGAAGATGACGTTCTTGAATATTTGGCTGAAGCCCACATGGTCAATACTAGGAGCTCCCTCCATAGAAACCAGTAGAGCCAGGAAGGTATTGTAGTTGAAGAGGATGACACCGTCCATTCAACTCAGTACCTCCTTCACTAGCTTAGGTAGAGAGATGATCATATTGATAAAATGAGAAAGAAGATTGTGGAGTTGATGGAAGTGGTTTCAGCATTGCAGAATTCAGCCTTAGTGTCACAACCTTCTCCCATAGTAGTCGCCAGAGTAGGGTTGACATGTACCTCAGATCATCTTAGGTGCATTCCCGTAGAGGAAGATAGTGGTAGCTTGCATAGGAAGGTGGTGGATAGCACCTGAATGCATGAGAAGGATATCAAGTAGTTGGTGGAGCAGCAGGTAGATGCATTGGCATAAGAGAGAGGTGGCTCAAATGTTCTAAAGGGTAGACCATACCCGAAGAAATCTGATGTTGTTTAGTATTCTAAGGGCTTTGTACCTCCTTCCTTGAAGATTTTTGATGACAGTGGGAACCCTCGCAAACACATTACACATTCCAGGGCTGGCTACTGCAATGCTGGTGGTAGGGACACCCTTCTTTTCAGATTATTTGTTACCAGTCTAGTGGGTGTTGCATTTAACTGATTTGCTAAATTGCCCAATGGTTCGGTAAAGACATTTGTTGAGTTGGAGCACCTCTTCATCAAGATGTTTGCTGGAGCTCATCAAAGGGCTATTGTATGTGATCTTATTGTAGTGACGCAAGTCCCCAATGAGTCCCTAATTGATTACATTCTTAGGTGACTAAAGTTGAGTATGAAATATGAACCACAGCTATCTAAACAACATGCCATAGAGATTCTCTTAAAGAACATCCATGGCCCAGTTGTTTTCATGCTCAACAGTTTTACAATCAAAACCTTCGAGAAATTAATCAACAAGGCAGCTAGTCTACAAGAAGAGGCCAAATAGTTTCCTTTCCAGGACCAGTTAGGCAAGCCTAGACCTCAAAAGGCATTTTAGAAGAAAGCAAGGGTAGTCACAATAGTTGACAATGGGAAGCAGCCAGCCAGGGTTCTGTCAGATAGGCCTCGAGCATAGCTGACTCCTCTGCCACCTCCTCTACAACCTCCTCGACCATCATATCGGCCACCTCAGTTGCCACAATGGCTGCCACTACCACCTCCTCATCAGCATCATTAGCAATAATATTTCTACCCGCTACTAGGTAGCTATTACTTACCTACTCTTGTCAATAAATTGAATAAACCTTATTCATTCAAGAGAGAAGTAGTCAGGAAGATCTTTAAAGAAGTTTGATTTCTAGTTACCAAAGCTTAAGAGGTCGGAGGAAGTGGGGCTTGAAAGTTACCAATCAGCTATACCACTTGCATGTTAGGCCACATGCAGAAGATTACATTACCTTTAGGGTGGCTGGTAACTTCAAGTGCAGTGCCATTGTCATCCCCAAGTGCCATTAGAACATAACCTTCTAGTTACATTGGGTAATCTCGGGGATACATGTGATCTCTTAAGTCACAGGTTGGGATATTGCCTATCCAGAACCTCCAGAAAATTATTTCTAAAATAAAGAAAATTACCCTTACGGGTGCACGAAGAAGCGAACCTCAACTCTAGGAAGGTTTGCAGGTTATAGGACAACTTGAGGGAGGTAGAACCCGGCCAGTGGCGACAACCTCACTTTCGAGGATAGCATAGTAGCACAACCCGACCTATTTCACCTTTGCTTCCACAATTCTAGTTCCTCTGTAGCTGTTCTTATTATAATGTATTAGTAGAGGGGTGTGACAAATCCCTCAATCCACTTACTTTACTTGATTTTTACTTTGTACCTCTGTGATAGAATAATTAAATTTCTTTTCTTCTAAGATGTATACTTCCATCTTCAATCTATGCAGAATAAAATGAAGATATAAATATACTCTTTTGTATTTGGACACCACTTAGATCTGTAGATGTTCTTATTAGGGTGATCGGGTATGACATTGAGGAGAGGTGTACTATCTCAAAAGATAGAAGTTACCACCCTACAATGGACCTAATCATATTAATAAGGACTCCTAAGGACAATGGGTCTGCATATGTACTAAATTTTCTTCTCCTACTTTACATGAAAAAGTAAAGTAAGGTTAATTTTAAACTGGGTTCGTTAAGTTCCCTATGGAAGTAAGCCCCCATAGTTAATTATATCTTTAGAAATGAGATTTCTTAAAAATACTCTCGATTAAGGTAAATGATCGTTGTCTCCAATGATTTCAATATGTAAAACTATCAATCAAATGGTTTATTTTTAGAAAGTTAAGTGGGATCGATCAAGAGGAGGAGTTCTTATCGAAGCCAAATGAAAATAAGTAGGGGATGCTTAAGATACTAGGAAGCCTAGTAAGCATCCTAAACTACCCTATGGTTGGGCTTTACATTTTTTAAATTGAATTAATTTATTTAAGTTGAATTTTTATTAGAAATGTAAGGCTTACAATTCCATGATACAAGATCATGAAAATTCCTAAGAGGTGAGAATTTATAGTTATAGCCCGCAAAGAGGAGAAGCAACCTTAGAACCTAAATCTAGAGAGCTTTGGTGAATGCCAAAAGCATGACCTAAATCTAAGGTAAAAAATGGGTATTTGGTTTACCTCCATAAGAGAAGATAAATCACCCAACTATTGGACTTACAACTGCTTAGGGGTGGTCGCCAACTAACTCCTCCTACAATTTTAAATTCATGTAGGTAAGTCATATGCTTTATGCAAGATAACTAGGCTGTTATTTATTTTAGAAAAAGACTACATTCTTAAACTCACTCTCTAAGAGACTTGATCATGAAAGAGCATGAAAAATGACCTAGATCTAATGCAAAATATATTACATTTTACTTTCATTTTTGAATAATCATTTGACTCAGGCTTATAGGATTCATATGCCTAATGCATAAAAAATTAGATTATGGGCCAAAATCAGTGAGAAGGGGAGCGTATTTTCAGTATGGATCTCAAAGGTCAAGCTAAGTTCTCTAGAAAAGGTGGAAGCCCTCCAATCAAGAGTGAAATAATATGCTTTTATGCATGATGTTAGAAAATAAATACTCATCCAATTAAGGGGTTGCTAATTTTTTTATCTTGATTTTTAGCCTAAGCTTTGGGTGAAATTATGAGTTATTTATTTTTAATTTTGAGTTGTTTAATTTGGTAGAAGATTTATTTTTTTTGTAAGAGCCTAATCGTCATCCAAGCCATGCATCAAGCAAGGAAGAAACTAGAAAAACATGTCATCTTAATGCATAGGCTAAACAAAACATCAAATATTTTATAAAGCTAATGCAAAAGAATAAAAGGCCATTGGTGATCGGGCACCACCGCATAAACCTGAAAATAAATTAGGTAGCTGAGCTTTACCCTTATAAAAACTAGATTACAAATGAATTAATTTACAATCAAGCAAGGAAATTCATGTTATGGGGGTCTTTATTTCTTCTTTTCTTCTTTCTTCTTTCTTGTTTCTTCTTTCTTCTTTTGGTTGGTTTGGAAGGTGGTTGCTCTTGGCTTGACATGGTACATAAGATGAGATCTTATGACCAATATTCATCCTAATCCCCCATAACATTCATTCCAAAATCTTAATTACAAAAATTACATGAAAAGAAAAAGTAAATCTAACTAATACCTGCGAAACAGAGATTAGTTGAACAAACCATACAAATCCTAAGCATGTATATTGGACTTAGCACCCCACACATGGGTAACCAAGTCCACCTAGCCTATTGGATTATGCGGTATAAGCACCGCGCATTTATATTTTTATTACAGAGCCCCTTAAGCATAATCCCTTGCAGAAGATAATGATTAGACTAAATCGTCTGACCATTCATTCTATGCACATACACCCTATCATCTAGACTAGAAATAATATATCACAAAATAAAAGTAAATATCAAGCCATGCACCACCCTAACCTAAAGCTAAAAGTGGTGCCTTAACCTAATGTCTGTGCTATTTAAGGTTCGTGTGTCATGCTTAGCTAGGCATCAAGGTTTAGATTTCCTATGTATGAAAATGTTCAACTTAGAGGGTGGTTTCATTTAAGTTGTTTAGTTAATTTGGGTCAATTTTATTTGATGATTTTTTTTTGGTTTGAATGAACCTACTTAATTACTAAAGGTTGTAAAGAGAGGGAAAAGAGAAGAGAACTTCTCTTTCTTCTCCCACCCTAAGTAATTTCTAAAGCATATTCATGTTTGGTTTTGTTTAGTGAATATTTTATTATGTATTTTAATTAATCCTAAGTTTAGATTTTCCCTAAACAAACCTATTCAAAAGAAAGGCATTTTAAGATTAAGTAAAGTGAACTAATATCACAAAACACACATCACTTCATTTCTTTCCCAACATGTATAATATGCATATGAATGAATTCTTAGCATATTTATACATACAAATGGAAATATTAAGCACACTTTACGATGAATGCTAAGGAATGTTACTTAAGAAAATTAAAATACTTTATGATGCATGATTTTCATAAAGTCAAAAATAGGGGTTTCTTTTATCCATTATTCATATGCACAAGTGTATGTATGAAAGGCATAAGTGAGTACCACGCCATTGTTAACACAAGGGGTGTAAGGTATAAGACCTACTTAGGGCTACTTAAAGCCTCACAACTCAGGGTTTTCCAGACTAATATACCACTTTCCTTAAATACAAACACATGTATAAAAGAAATGAATGGAAAAAGAAAGATGCAAAAAGTTTGTATTTGTTTGTTTATTTTGTTTATGAAATTTATATGTACAAGTGTGGATGTCCTTCTTAGGTAATAGCATAGGAATGGGGTTAGGCAAGTGTTGTGTTCTTTTCAAATGAACTATACACTTTGCCAAATCCTATTCAAAACTATGTTAAAAGAAAAGAGAAGGAAAGCCACACTATGCACATTTTCATATTTATATCCATATGCAAGCTTATAAATAATTGTAAGTAGCTCACTTTTAGTTTTAAGCATTTGATTTATAGATTTTTAAAAAAATAGTTTTGGATTTAGTAGTGATAATAGCCACTCATATTTTTACTTTAGTAAAAACATGCAATTTGACATAAAGAAACATTTTCATTTTAATTTTGATTTTCAAAAGGTATGAATGCATGAATTCATATGACATACACATTTAGCAAGTGATGAAAGCAATGTAAATTCATTCACCCTAATGAATTCTTAAAGATAATCCTATGGAATAAGAAAGTTTAAAGTGAATCAAAATTTGTTTAATGTGATTTTTGTTTTGAATTTGTTATATATTTGATTTAGGAAATGTGAAAGAATATTTGCTGGTCCTAACCCATTTTCCCCATTTGTATGGAATTTTAGTTTATTTAGATGATTAGATGATTTTTATATTTTGATTTGGTTAAGGTATGAATTAAGTGTGTTAATTACCCCTTACCTAGACCACCTTAGCATATTTAACCAAATAATTATGAGCCAATGATATGACATAAAATCACACAAGGAATTTAAATTAGCAATGCACCTAAGAAGAAAAGGGATTAATGCATTTGGCTCTTGATTAATGATTGATTAGGCTAAGAGCTTAAATTTAGTACTTTCATAACCCCTCTCACACATGCGAGTTAGATTTTGATTTTCTTAATGTACTTAAGTTATTAAACACCTAAGCATCTACCCAAGATGGATTAATTAAGTTCTAGATGGTTCTAAAATTTCATCAAATTAATTAGATAGGTAATTAGTGGATTAACCCTTAATTAAATTGGATTAAGGAAGAAAGAGAGGGTTTAAGGAATAGCTTAAGGAAAATATCCCAAAATTATTCCCTAAACCTCTTATTCATTTAAACAAACCTTAATTAGCTTAATTAAAGGATTAAACCACTGATTACACACTGAATTAGGCTTAATTACATTAATAGGGTAATTAAAAATTAATCTGACAATTCCTCTAATTAAACCACCAATAAATCCCAAGAAAATTAGGGAGGCAGAAGCCATCCCACTAACCATACACAAGAAGTTTGGAATTAATCAGTGAGGGTAATTAAAGAGTAATTAGCAAAATAAAATTTTCAATAAAACCCAAATCCAGAAAATAACACAGTTCAAACTTCATTAAAATAAAATTTATAATATTTTATATTCAAATACCTTTCATATGCAATTTATTTTAATTTTTTTTATTTTTTTACATTTATATATGAATTTTTGAAGTTTCCAAGCTTGATTAGGTAATTTAAATCCCTAATTATATAGTAAATCCCATCGGCATCACATGTAGGTTGACGACGCACGCTTTCCATGTGGCATGATGGTATTTGCTATTTAAGTTGTCACATCATATAGTGTCTGCGGTGGCTTTTTTTTTCTCATCGTCATTGATGAGGATTAGATCAGGTTAAATTAAACCACAGATCCTTCATGTTTTAATCATGACCGCCCATCCAAAATGTGCGAATAGATGACCCGTGATTCACCCTGATCTTCCCTGCGGGAGATAGACACCGTCCATCTTGTAAGGGAAAATCCAAGCTCGATTAAGCTCAGATTGAATCCAAATTTAACCCACACGATCACAATGCAAGGGAGATCACATCCAACGGCTAGATTTTTATGAGATAAAACTTTACTTCATAAAGGGCCATACCACATCTAATTTAAGCTTGGTTTCATAGCTTACCTTACCAGAGGCTATCACCGGCATTCAATTCCCTTGGTGAAGCTTCGTCTAGTGAAGATGAAGCTTTGCTAAAGTTTTGAGGTAATGAAATTGGGTAGATCCTTCTAGAGGCCAACTTCACCTTCACTTGAGCTCGATCTTGGTTGAAGTAGCACATCCCTTGCCTTTATAGCTAGGGAAAGAGCTTGGGTGAATTCGATTTGATTCTCTAATGAAGCTCATAGGAGGAATTGGCTTGGTATTGAGTGTGAAGTAAGTTGGATTTTCACTTGAGCTCCCCTGTTTTAAGTTTAGGAAAATCGAGAAGATGGAAATTCTAACTCACTCTAGGAAGCTTGGGAACACTAGCAATTGCTTGCCCTGAGTTCCTATGCTTCAATTGAATATGATAGAATGGGGTTGAAGTGAAATTAGGGGGAATATATCTCCCACTAGAGCAATTAGATGGTCTAGCCTTTTCTTGCCATTTTGATCCAATTGAGCTCCTTGAATGGGTTTGTTAGGCTATTAAAGGTGTCCTTGCATTCAGTTTGTCCTAAGGAGTGGAGTAGTGGAGCTCCCATGTGCTTAAATCAAGTGAAGGATGGATTCCATGTGGCCATGTTCAAGCAAATGGTTGATTTTGACCTTTAGCTCGGTTGGGCTGACCCAAACCCATTGGGTTAGGTGCGCCACACTAGTGTCCACTTGGTCGACTAGGAGGGTGACAAGTTATCATGAAGAGATTTGACCAAGTTCCATGTGAATTTGGCCAAAATTTACCCTATGACATAGGGGTAAAATAGTAATTTGGCTTGGGTTTCAATTTGAATATGTTTGGCATATTTGAAAAATAGGTTAGGCCAAGTTTCATTGAATTTGGAATTAGTTTGATGTGAATTGGTTCATGTTGATCCATTTAGGTCAAAATTCATCAACATGGGTCAAGTTGACCAATTGGTCAAATTGGGTCAAGTTCCTATGACCATTTGAAATATTTTGGTAGCTTTGGTTTGATTCAATTTGGTTTATATTTTAATTTGGTTCATTTGATTTCATTTAGGTCAAATGGGTCAAGTTGACCAAGTTGACCAATTTGACCTATTTGGATTAGGTCATGGGTTAGTTTAGGCTTCATTGGTCATATGAAATAGATTGTTATCTTTGTTTCTAATCAATTTGATTTATATTTGGATTTTACTCAATTTGACCCTTTAGGTCAAGTTGGGTTCAAGGTTAATTGGGCTTGGTTAGGTCTAGTTGGCCAATTGGAGCTTTGGTTAAATTCAATAATTATTTTGGAATGAACTTGGCCCATTGGTTTCAATCAATTTGGCTTAGATCAAGTTTTGACACATTTTGACTTTTTAGGTCAAGTTGGGTCAACTTAGGTCAAGTGGCCAATTGGGCTAGGTTAGGCTCAAATGTTGGCTTGGTCAAGTTCAAACATTGATCATGAATGTATTTTGGCCTATTGGTTTCAATCAATTTGGCCTATGGTAAATTTTGGCTATGTTGGGTTTCATTTGGCTAAGTGTTGACTTGGTCAACCCTTTGGTTTGACTTGGTCAATGCAATTTGAGTGATTGATCATCTCATGATGAGAGGCTTAGGTGAGTTTGATTCAATCCAAAGAATTTGGCTCATAAGGGTACTTTAGGTCACTTTGGGTCAAGTGAGGCTAACTAGGTCAAATGGCTTGGTCAAAGCTTGATTTGAGTTTGATTGAACTCACATATGGACTTATGATTGAAATATAAATTCATTTACAAGTAGTTTGAAGTCAAATGAGTTTTGATTCATTTGAAAATTTCAAGTTCAAAAGGGTGAACATGAGTTTGACTTGGGTTTGATTTTTGAATTGAGTTTTGGTTTGATGATTGAAGTTTATATTTATATTTGGATTCATGATTGAAGGATTGATTGAGTCATGATGAAAAATCAAGAGTTTGGCTTGATTTGAAATTGATTTGGCTAAGTTCAAGATTTTGACTTGAAGAGCTTAGGTTGGATTTTGATTGAATTTGAGTTTGATTTTTTGGAGTTGGTTTGGTTGTTTGAATTTATATTTTGTTCATTTATATATATATATATATATATATATATATATATATATATATATATATATATATATATATATATATATATATATATATATATATATATATATATGCATATATATATATATATATATATATAAATATATGCATGGGTTATGAAAATTTCATGAACTTGAAGTGATTTGAACTTGATGTGGGATAAGTCCATTAGAGGGAATTAAAGTGACTTAGGAAAGATTTTTTTTTTATTTGGATTAGAATTTGGAATTTGATTTGATTGATTTAAATTTATATTTCATTTATATATGTGAATATAAATGAGAATATAAATGGGTTATGAGAAAATTTTATGAATTTGAGTTGATTTAGATTTGATGTGGGCTAAGTCCTTAAGAGAGAATCAAAGGACCTAAGAAATATTTTGAACTTGGAATTTGAATCATGAGCTTCAATCATAAATTTCAATCATGGGTTTCAATCATTTGTCATTGATTTGGGTTTGTAGAAAATCAATTAAGCTGGAATTGATTTAGGTTTGGTGCTAATTTGATTTGGAGTTTGACTTGAAGGAAGGAAATAAGGAAATTGGTTCAAGCTATAGGGTAGGCAAATTTTGCTAACACCCCCTAAGACATGACTATTCCTATGGCTAACTCTTCTAAGTCTCTAGAGCTAGGTTTAGTGTTCACCTAATCAATAGATATATCTAAAGACTAAGGATCTCTTAAAGTCTAAGAGGAGTTATATGTCTAAGATGAAGGGGTTGAGAGCTCATCCTAAAAAAATGAGGTCAACAAAGGGCACCCAATAGGTGTGGTGTGAATGATAAGGAACACCACATATTGGTGTTGATAGAAATGATCAACAATATCGAACCATCACAAGCACTAACAAAGACAATCTACTCCTAACTCGAGGTATAGAAGAAACCAGAGCTTTGTGCAATATGGCTCTACTTATGTCAAACAGATAAGAGATGAAAAGGGAATCCACTAGGGATAGAGTATGTGAACCTTCCACTAGGGAAGCATGTTCAAGTCATTTTTAAAGGGATGAGAGATTTGATTTGATTTGAGTCTTGCTGGGGAGAAATTTAATTTGTTTAGTTAATTTTTGTTGGGGAAGAGGGTTAAATTTGGAATTTGGTTGTTTGTTTGATTTTGTTTATTTTGACTCCATCGGGGATAGAAAAGTGAACTCTCCACTGGGGAGGCAAGTTCAAGTCATCCACAAGGGAGGAAAGGTTGTGAAATTTGCTGAGGAATTAGAATTTTGAGTTCGCTGCGGAACCAGAAAGATTTGCATCTCATTGAGGAGAAGTAAAAGATCTGATTTGGATTGATTGATTGTTTAGATTTTGGATCTTTAAAGGGACCCTATTAGTTTGCAATGGACTGTACTGAGTAGGAGCCATGGAGGCCTAGAACTAACTCAAATTTATCAATCCAAAGGAGTAGTCTACTAAACACATAGTAGGACTAGCCAACCAAAGGGATGCCTTTCTGTGTGTATCAGCTATAGTATGAAGAAAGTATAGTAGACTTACATCCTCCAAAGTAGGGACCAGTTGCTGGGGTGACCCATTGGCAAGGTAACAGATCGAACTCAACCTTGGGTTGACTATTAAGTGAATGCCACCAGGGGACATAGATCAACTCAAAATATAGTCAATATTAATTTCATTTTTAGATTTATTTTGATGGGTCTCATCAATTTGTGATGGACTACACTGAGTAAGGGTCATAGAAGCCTAGGCCTAACTCAGACTTACCAATCCAAAGGGAGTAGTCTACCAACCATAAGGTAGGACTATCCAACCAAAGGGATGCCTTTTAGTTTGCAATAGTCAAGTATTAAGAAGAAAGCATGGGGACTCACATCATTTAGAAAATAAGAAACTATTGGGGTGATCGGTTGCTTTGGGCAACAAATTGAACCTGTCATAGGGCTGACTATTGAGTGAATGCCATTGGGGGACTTAAATCAGCTCAAAGATAGTCAAAGATTAATTTTATTTTTAATTTATTTTGATGGATTCCGTTGGTTTGTGATGGATCACACTAATAAGGAGCTTATATTAGCTAGACTTCAATTTCTTGAACCAAAAGTAGCCTCTCGGCGATGGAACTATCGACCAAGGAGATCCCGGTTTGCAATGATCAACTTAAGGGAAGAAAGCTCGGGGATTCATATCTTCCACTACAAAATACCACTAGGGTGATTGGTTATTTTGGGCAACAAATTGAAAGCCGACCTAGGGTTGCCCGTCGGTTTGCGATAGTCATGCTAGAAAGAATGCATCATAGTCTTACGTCTTCCAAAGTGGAATGATCATCGGGGTAACCTGCTTGTGGAAAAATAAATTGAACCTTATCTAAGAGTGACTACGGAGGGAGTACCGATCCAAGGATTTATCTTAGCTCAGGTAGTCAGGAAATTCTTATAGGGAGTTCTGCTGACACTGCCTTAAAGATAGGATGCCAGCTTGGGAAAAGGCACCCTTTGGGGGCTTGAATTCCAAATCCACAAGCAAATATATTTGTTTATTTATTTAGTTGTTTATTGTGGACCCTGTTAGTTTGCAAGAGATTAAACTGAGAAGGAGCTTATATCAGCCTAAACCTATCTCATATTTATTGAACTAAGGGAGAATCTGCGCATCCGTTGAGCAAATTCTTCCACCACAGGGGTAACTACCAGGAAAGGGAGACTGTCCAATCCATGAGTAACCTAGTAGTGTTTAAATAGGGTCGCAAAGGACATGATCCAAATAGAATGCCCGTAAGGAGAGGGGTCACTAAGGGATTAATCCAAAACCTTGGAGAAGATGACATGGCTAGTCATATATCAAATAAGTATTCGGTGGCCAACTCAAGGAGAAAGCTCAGAGACTTATATCAGCCAAGAATGGTGTATCCACGGGGTGAGTCGCTATCACCATAATGATCATCGACCAACCTAAGGTACCCCATCAATTTATAATAATCAGCCTAGGAAGAAAGCTCGGTGACTCACATTCTTCTATAGCGAAATGGATTACTGGGATAGTCTATCTTCGACTCGATAGGTGCCATCCAACTTAGGGTGACTACTGAGTGAATGCAATTGGGGAACTTACATCGACTCAGGTGTAGTCAAGAGGAAAAGAGCCTTTAGGGGGCTTACCCTAAATCTCAGATATACTCGACCTAGTTAGATCATGATGATTTATTCAAGAAGAAAGCATGAGGACTCACATCTTCTTTAATGAAATCAACATGAGCTAGCTTACTGGCTGGGTCGTGAAGTCTACCAAACTAATAAGACACTCATTGGTTTGCAATGATCAAGTTAGGAAGAAAGCATAGGGACTCACATCTTCCTGATCACTTGGGGTGATATACTTAGGAAGACATAGACTGAAGCATGAGTGAGTGTCATAGGAGCTTGCTCCCACATCAAAGTAGCCTGAGACAAAAGATATGTGTTTATTTGTGTGCTTGTGTTAAAGGGAATAAGATGCCTCTTGGGTTCTCTTACACTTACCTTAAACACGCTTGGGGAATTTAATGAAATGGTTCCATGGATGGCAATTCAGAATTCCCACTAAGAAAGAATTCCGCTCGGGTTCTCTCACACCTAACTTAGTTGTGCTAATCGAAATAGGATGCCTCTTGGATTCTTTCCCACATATTCTAATAGCATTAGGAAAAGTGTTTGATTGTGTTTGTGTTGTGAAAGAGGGATAGGATGCCACTGGGGGACTCTTACATCTACCCTAAACATGTCATGACGGATTCATGAGATAAGCAAACAATGCTTGGAAAGAAGAGAAGATTTTGATGAAATGGAATCAAATTTTTGTTGATTGATAGAATTATTTTCAAACATAATTTTTATGGGTAATATTTTTTCAAATAGAATCCATTAATTGAAAGCATTGGGTGTTCCTCTTTACAATCAATAAGATGTTAAGATCCTCACTGGTAGGCCTTCTATATGACATAGGGGCCTTCCCAAGTGGTTTCAAACTTTCCTTCCATCTTTCGACGAGCAATAATTGGTCTCTTTAGGACTAACACAAGTTCTCCTACTCGGAAAGACCTAGGGCGGACCAGCTTATTGTGAGCTTGAATCATTTTGTCCTTGTACAACTCGAGGTTCTGGTTTGCCCATAGGCGACTCTCCTCTAAACCTTCAAGCTCTTCTAAATGCACCATTGCATTCTGCTTTGTTATGATTTTGTTACCCAATGCTATCCTTAGTGACAAGAGTTGAACTTCTTAAGGTAGAACTACTTCAGACCCATACACTAAGAAAAATGAGGTAGATTGAGTTGGAGTTTGGTATGTGGTGTGATAGGCCCACTAGGCTTCAACTAAATGCTCATTCTACTATCGCTTGTTATCATCAAAGTCATCTTTAGTATTTGGATGAGAGTTTTGTTGAATGCTTCTGCTAATTCATTTGTTGGGGTAGTAGATGGTGGAGTATCTCCAATCTATATCGTGTCTTCTAGTGAAGCTTTTGATCTTGGTGCTTTTGAATGTAGTACCATTATCAGATATAATTCATCGAGGCACCGTGAACCTATATACGATATGGTTCCTAAAAAACTAAAGCACAAGCTGAGCTGTGACCTCTCTAAGTGGGATTGCCTCCACCCACTTGAAAAAGTAGTCGGTGGTAGCTAGGATGAATCGATGACCCTTGGAAGAAGGAGGATTGATCATACCCACAATGTTGGTACCCCAACACTCGAATGGCCATGAGGCTAGCGTAGGGTGTAGAATGTTGGGTGGTTGATGTAGGACCACATCATGTACCTGACACTGATGACATCTTCTAGCTACATCCATGCAGTCTGTAATCATCGAAGGCCAGTAGTATCTCAATCTCTTGATCTTCATCTCCATATTTGGATCGGATTGATGTGTTCTGCATCGACTTGAATCTACCTCAGTTACAATGCCATGGGCTTCATGTTCATCTAAATAATGTAATCACCTCTGGTCAAAGGACTATCGGTACAGGGTGTCATCAACGAGAGCATAAGAGAGAGTTCTTTATTTCACTTGATGAGCTTATGAATTTTCTTGAGATAGTTTATCGGTGTTCAAATAGTCTATGAATGGTTGCCTCCAATCCAACTCCTTGTTCTTATAAGCAATGGCAACCTCCCTTTCAAGAGAAAGTCTCTTGATGAGTTCAACATCAATAAGGAATAGGACTTGTCTATTTTGAACTCTTATTGGAATGGACTCATCTTCCAAACATGCCAATTCTTTGGCCAGTTTGGCCAATGTATCTGCTACTGCATTCTCTTCTCAAGGAACCTTGTAGATGGTGAGTTCAGGTATTTGGGCCAACAACTTCATGGTATACTCATGGTAATGACAAAGCTTGGGTTTGAGAACCTTGTAGGACCCTACAATCTGATTGATAATCAACTAAGAATCCCTAAAGATGTTGATGCTCTTGACACTAATTATGATGGCTAACTCCATATTGATAATCAAAGCCCCATACTCGACCTCGTTATTGGTGCAGGGGTTGGAAAGATAGTATGAGAATCTCATCACATCATGGTCTAGAGTTAGTAGAACTATTCCTACCCCCGCCTTTCCTGGAAGAGTAGATCGTGGTGCTTCCCCTTTATGAAAAGAAGCTGCACCATCAAAATATATCTCCCATCTACTGTTGTCGACCTCCCCTAAGTTCATGATTTGTTCATTAGGGAGATCTTTACTAAGCGAAGAATTAGCAGGAAGTGGGTATGTTGCTAAGAAATCCGCTAGTGCTTATCCTTTTACTGTACGGAGGGGTATAAATGTGATATCAAACTGCAAGAGAATCATGGACCATCATGCCAAACATCCAGATAGTGTTGGCCGTGTCATGAGATACTGTAGTGGATTGGTTTGGAAATCAAGTTCACCTTATGAGAAAGCATATAGCGTCATAGCTTTTGGGATGCAAAGATCAAAGCTAGGAAATGTTTCTCAATAGGTGGATAGTTTGCTTTAGCAGGAATCAGATGATAGCTAAGGTAGTAGAGAGTGCTCTCCTTCCCTTCATCATTGGCTTGGGCCAACAGAGCCCCAAGAGATTCATCCAATGCAGTAGTGTAGAGGATGAGTGGCTTGCCCGGGATAGGGGCTATTAAAACTGGTGGCTTCACCAAATACTGCTTGATATCTTCAAAGGCATGTTGGCACTTATCATCCCACTTGATCTTGGCATCCTTTTTGACAAGTGCTAAAAATGGCTTGCATCTCCTTGATAGGTTGGAAAGAAAGTGTCTTAGATATGCCAACCGTCCTTAGAAAGATCTGAATTTAGTTAAACTCTTAGGAGGTGAAATTTCTAAGATAGCTTTGATCTTTTCTGGATTTATTTCTATTCCCAGGGCAAACAAAACCACGAATTGTCCCGAATGCACTTGATTCATTTTGAGGTTATATTGTCTTAACCATTCGAAAACTACTCTCAAGTCAAAGAGATGATTTTCCTTTTCTTTTCTCTTGACTATTAGATCATCAACATAGCACTCAACCTGATGACAGATGAGTTCATTGAAGATCTGTGTCATGGCCCATTGGTATGTAGCACCAGCATTTTTAAGGCCAAAAGGTTTGACCCTATAACCCTGTGAGGGCTATACTCGCTGGAAGAAATACACTCCTGACTGTCATTGATGCTGTATGGGGTGAAACTCCTAGGAGAATTTATCATCATAGGTACAATTGGGTTATCACCTTCTCCCTCTGCAACTATTGTAACCATTTCTATGTCCTGCTATGGTGGTGGTGGTGAAGGGACGACCACTATGCTTCACGATCGCCATTCCTTCCGCACCACAACTTGGGTAGAAGGTCGAGCAGGAGAGCTTAGCCTTGTTACAGTAGGTAGTGTACATTGAGTAGGATCCCTTGGCTGTAGATAAATCACCAACGGGGTCCTCTTCTCCCTAGATGTGGCCTTCATGGCCTTTGGCAGAATTGAAGATGCTGAAACATTGATAGGCGACGGTGGACGGGCGGTAGAGCGGTGTGGTGGAGGCACCACCGACTCTCTTAGAACATGAGCTCTATTCTTGTGATGGGTAGTCCCCATAAGCAGGATACTATCTTTATGATCAATGTGGATAGCACACCGATCATGAAAATCAATGAGTGTAGAGGCCGCTGACTGTCGACTAAATATCTGCCTCTCCTGGCTAGTGATATGAACTAAGGTATGGGCCTCCCTGGCTCTCTTCTGCTGAATATGCTTCCCCACATTGTGGGGGATAATAGATCTCAAATCAAATTGAGCCCCAAACTCAGATTGCCCGTAGGCTCTACTAGCCTGGCATAAAACTGAACGGTGGCCAGCATATGGCCTCCTACTCTGACTAACTGGTGGCTAAAATTGAACTGCTGGTAGAAGTGAAGTAGAGATCCTCCTGGCATCCTCTCTATCAGACCCAGCTGTAACCAATGGGAAAATCAAAGTGGGCAACTCCTCAATAACGGACCGTATAGCTGCCTCCATCTCCCTAGCAAAATGAGTGTGGTACCACTTCATCATGTGGTTCTTGTTCCTCCTCTAGGTCTTGGTGGAGCAAGCAAAATAAGACCCGACCTCAAAAGTAGGGGAGACAATCCCTGGGATCAGGGGAGCCTTCCCCTTGGAATGTGCTAATGAGTGGGTGCTAGCCCTCACTAGGGCAGCATGGGAAACAACAGTGCAGCTGCATCCTGAGCATCTTGATCTTGTAGGAACCACCACTGCCTTCCTCTTCAGTGAGGGAATATTAGAATATGATGGCATGTCAATCTGAATGACCGGCTTCTGCCTGATTAGTGTGCTTCTACTAATAGTGGTGAGGGGAGTGCACTCATAGGTAATCCTCACCCCCTCAAAGCCTCATCTAAAGTGGATGAGATGGGCGTAGTCAGAGTGGGGAAGGCTGGCTTGATCTAGGTCTAGATCCATCCCGTGGGGAAAGGTAAATGCATATTTAGGCGCATTCATTTCTATCAACTGAAATTTGAACTAAGACTAAAATTGAAACTGTCACTGAACGAGAGTCTACAATGTTAAAAGTAAACTTGAATCAGATCTCTGTTGATTTTGAGTTTTGAATTTAGAATTTAAACCCATACTCAACATCTTGAAAGTGTTAAGTCGGGTTCAAATGATTTACAATATATTTTGAGATTTGATTAGAAAGAGGGATTTTTTGGATGTAGAATTTACTTTCAATAAATATGGATATGTTGAAAATGTGTTCAAATATTTTTGAAGAGATGCTTTCATAGGTTCATATTTGAATTTTAATTTTGATTTTGAGGACCCTTTATTTAACAAATTTGGGTATGTTAATGTAAAGGGTCAATTTACTTTTGTTTTGGATTTGTGATTTTTTGAATTTACTCACTTAGCAAATTTGGGTATGCTAAGTGAGATGTTTGAAAATAATTTCTTCTTTTTATTTCTTTGTTTGCTTTATTTTATGAATCATTTTTTATTTGAAAATGGAATTCTCACTTAGCAAATTTGGGTATGCTAAATGAGGAAATCCAAGTGTGTTTTATTTTTGGAAATTTTTGAAAATATAACTCTTAGCAAATTTGAGTATGCTAAGAAAATCCTAATGTGTTTCTTTTGATTTTAATTTGATTTTGAAAAGTAGGATCCTTAGAAAATTTAAGTATGCTAAGGGAGTCCTAATGTGTCCTTTTGTTTTGATTTGATTTTGATTGAAAATGGAGACTTCACTTTAGCAAATATGGTATGCTAAAATGAAGTTTCAATGTGCTTTAGATTGTGTGAAATGGAAATTTCACTTAGCAAATTTGAGTATGCTAAATGAAGTTCCAAAAATGTGTTTAAAATTCTTGTGTTTTGATTTTATTTTGAAAATGGAGACTTCACTTTAACAAATATGGCAAGTGGAGGCATTTCTTTGTTATAAATTTCAATATTTGAATATCAATTTAAAATTTTGATATTAAAAGGTGGTTAATTTATAAATATATAAAAATAAGTATGCTAAGGGAGTCCTAATGTGTGTCTTTTTTGTTTTGATTTGATTTTGATTGAAAATGGAGAGTTCACTTTAGCAAATGTGGTATGCTAAAATAAAGTTTCAAAAATGTTTAGAAATATTTTGTTTTTGAAAATGGAGACTTCATTTTAGCAAATGTCGTATGCTAGAATGAAGTCCCAAAATATTTTGAAAAATTTTATTTTTTGAAAATGGAGACTTCATTTTAGCAAATGTGGTATGCTAGAATGAAGTCCCAAATGTATTTTGAAAAATTTTGTTTTTGAAAAGGGAGACTTCACTTTAGCAAATGGGATATGTTAGAATGAAGTTCCAAATGTATTTTGAAAATTTTTGTTTTTGTTGATTTTGAAAAGATAAATTTCCTTTTTACAATTTTGGGTATGTAAGATGGAAATCAATTATGTTTCATTTTTCAAAGATGTATTTTCGAGTGTGATCATTGCTTTTTGAAAGTGGAAATTCCAACCTAATCATATATGGAATATGTTAAATGGTATTTTAAAAAAATAGTGTCATTTTATTTGGAAATGAAATTTCCATTTAATAAAATTGGGCATATTGAATGGAGATATTCATATGTGCTTCTTGAAAATTTATTTTTGATTTTGATTGGAAATAAAACTTCTATTCAATAAATGTGGATGTATTGAATGGAGAGGTTTCATATATGCTTTTTTAAAAGTTTATTTTTGATGTTGTTTGCAAATGAAACCTCCACTCAATAAATATGGGTATATTGAATGGAGAGGTTTCATATGTGCTTTTTTTTTTTTTTGAAAATATGAAAAATTCCAACCTAACACATGTGGAATGTGTTGAGTGAAATTTCAAAAGTGTGATTTTGCTTGAAAATGTAACATCCATCCAACATATTTGGATGTATTGGATGGAAAGGCCCATATTAAAATTTTTATGCTTTTAAAAACATGATTATTGGAATTTTATTTTGAAAATGAAGTCTTCATCAAACATGAAGAAGTTCATTTGTACTTTTAGAAAGTGTGATTGTTGAAACCTACTTTTGTAAAGATGATCCTACATATAATAATCATGAAGATTGTTAGATGAAGGTGATTTAGGAGAACTTTTTGTGCAAAATATTTTATTATGTGCATTTTGAAAGAGTGCTTTTTTAAAAGCAAGATTTTTTATCAAGGAATTATTTTGTCTTTATTATTTTAGAATGAACCTTTCCTTACCATAAAAATGGTAAGGAGGAAGTCTTTAATTAATTCTTTTTTATTAAACTTTTGCTTTTGCCCATTGGGTAACCCAACGGGGGTTTTAAGACCAACATGGGGTGAGGTCCTAAAACCTAAAGATGTTGGCTTGCTTAACTTATGGATGAAATAAGTTAGGTGCCAACCGAAAGAAAGATAGTCATGTATTCATACAAAAGTACAAGCCCACTATCGATACTTAGAGATAACGATCATTTACCAAAGATGGAGAGAGGAACCATCCCTAGTGGAGTCGCCAGAAAAATTTATGGTGAAATATTTAAATTTTTTTTCTTCTAATATGTATACTTCCATCTTCAATCTATGCGGAATAAAATGAAGATAGAAATATACTCTTTTGTATTTGGACGCCACGTAGATCCACAGCTGATCTTATTAGGGTGATCGGGTAGGTCATTGAGGTGAGGTATACTATCTCGAAAGATAGAAGTCACCACCCTACAGTGGACCTAATTACCTCAATGATGACTCCTAAGGAGAATAGGTCAGCATATGTACCAAAGATTCTTCCCCTACTTTACATGGAAATGTAAAGTAAGGTTTATTTTAAACAGGGTTCATTAAGTTCCCTATGGAGGAAAGCCCCCATAGTTAATTACATCGTAAGGAATGAGATTCCTTAAGAATACTCTCGATTAAGGTAAATGATCATTGTCTCCAAAGATTTCAAAAGATAGGACTATCAATCGATTGGTTTATTTTTAGAAAGTCAAGTGGGATCGATCAAGAGGAGGGAGTTCTTATTGTTGACCTCATTTTTAGAATGAGCTCTCAACACCTCCATCTTTGACTTAGGATTCCTCTTATACTTTAAGAGTTCCTTAGTCTTAAGACACATCTAGCAATTAGGTGGACACTCTCACCTAGCCCTAGAAAAATTAGAAGAGTTAGCCATAGGAATAGGTCATGCCTTAGGGGTGTAAGGAAAATCTCCTACCCTTAGCCTAATTTATTCCTCACTTTCCTTCTTTCAAGTCAAACTCTAAATCAACTCTATTTGATTTTCTCAAACTCAAATCAATTCCATGATTGAAGCTATGATTGAAACCCATGATCAAATTCCATCAAAAATTCCAAAATTCTAAAATTTCCTAAGTCCTTAAATCTTTCTTAAAGACTTAGCCAAAATCAAGATCTAAACCTATTCAAATCTTTAAGATTTTCTCATAATTCATTTATATTCTCATTTATATTCACATATATAAATTAAAAATAAATTCAAACCCATTAAATCAAATTCAAAAATCCAAAAACAATTCATTAAATTTTCTTAAGTCCCTTAGATTTTCCATTAAAGGACTTAGCCAAAATCAACTCCAAAACTTGATCAAACCAATTCAAACCCTTGGGATTTTCTCAAAATCAATTTATATACTCATTTATATTCTCATATATAAATTAAATAGAAATATAAATCAATCCAATCAAAAGCAAAAATTAAATTCCAAATTAAAAATGCTTGAAATTCCCTTAAATCACTTAATTTTTCATTAATGGATTTAACCTAAACTTTGATCAAACCACTTCAAACTCATGGGATTTTCTTAAAATTAATTTATATTCTCATTTATGTTCTCATATATAAATGAAATATAAATATACTCAATCAAATCCAATCCAAAAATTAAATTTCTAATTAAACATTCCATTAAATCCTTTAAATTCCCTTTAATGGATTTAACCCAAATCATGATTAAACTCTTTCAAATCCTTAGAATTTTCTCATGATTAATTTATATTTCCATTTATATTTACATATATAAATGAAATATAAATTCAAACAATCAAAGCCAACTCCAAATATCAAACTCAACTCCATTCAAAATCAAATCTAAGCCTTTCAAGCTAAAATCTTGAACTTAGCCAAAATAATTCAAATCAATCCTAACTCTAGATTTTTTCTCATGGTTCAATCAATCCTACAATCATGAGCTCATATATAAATCCAAACCTTAATCAAACAATCAAAACCCAAATCAAAAATCAAACCCAAAACTCCTTCATATTCTTCCTTTGAATATGGGATTTTCAAATGTATCGAAATCCATTTGACTTGAAACCTCTTGTAAATGGATTTATATTTCAATCATAAGTCTACAAACAAGATAAATCAACTTCAAATCAAGCTTTGACCAAGCCATTTGACCCCATTAGGCTCACTTGACCCAAAGTGACCTAAAGTACCCTTATGAGCCAACTTTTGATCCTAATCAAATTGGTTGAACCAAACACATATTTGCCTCTCATCATGATCAATAATCATCATGAGATGATCAATCAATCAAATTAGGTCAAACCAAGTCAAACCTAAGGGTTGACCAGTCAACACTTAACCTAAAATGAAACCTTATATGACCAAAATCTACTATAGGCCAAATTGATTGAAAACTTTGATCTAAGTTCACTCATGACCTATGTTTCAACTTGACCAAGTCAACCTTTGAGCCTAACCTAGCCCATTTGTCCCACTTGAACCAAGTTGACCTATTTTGACCTAAAGGGCTAAAATGTGTGAAAACTTGATCTAAGACAAATTGATTGAAACCAATGAGTCAAGTCCATTCCAAATCACTTGTGAAATTTGACCAAAACCTCAATTGGCCAACTAGACCCAACCTAGCCCAATTGACCTTAGACCCAACATGACCCAAAGGGGTCATGTTGATCCCAAATTGAACCTAACTCAAATTGATTTGAAATAAAGATATAAATCCACTCAATATGACTAACCAAACCTAAACCTACCCTTGACCTAACCCAAATAGGTCAAATGGGTCAAATGGGTGAAATGGGTTAACTTGACCCATTTGACCTAAATGAGTCATATGAGTGAAAACCTAACCTATACCAAATTGAACCAAACCAAAGGCACCAAAACATTTCAAGTGGTCATATGAACTTGACCCAACCCTTGGTTTGACCCAATTTGACCTATTGGTCAACTTGACACATGTTGACCCATTTTGACCTAAATGGGTCAACATGAGCCAAACCCTGTCAAATTTATTCCAAATCCATTGAAACTTGGCCCAACCTATTTTCTCAACATACCAAACATACCCAAATTAAAAAATAATAATAAAATGACCATTATACCCCTAGGACATAGAACAAATTTTGGCCTAGCCCATGGGTATTTCGATCATGCACTCATCACAATCACTTGAGGCTCTCCTAAATCCTTAAGGGGGACCTAGTGGTGAGTGGTGCATCAAATTCAATGGGTTTGGGTCAACCCATTTGGCCCGTGGACCAAACCCGACCCATAGGCATGAAATTAAAAATTCAAACTCCCCAAAACCTCAATTAGATGCACATGGGAGGGTTTGCAATCCACTCCTTGGCTCAAACTGACCATGTGCACACTCCTAACTAATCAAATAGCCCTCAGCCTATGATCAATTAGATCAAAATAGCAAGCTTAGGCTCGACCGTCCGATTGCCATAGGGGGAGATATACTCCCCCTAATTCACTAAAATTTTCATTCACTCATACATGATTAAGGTCTAAGGAGAGTTAGCAACCTTCATAGAGCTCCCCAAAGGTTTTTAGAGAAGATTTACATCTCCCATTCTTCAATTTTGCACACTACAAAATAGGGGAGGTATAATGAATTCTCAAGTTCCTTTACACTTGATCTTAGCCTAATTCCTTTTGCAAGCACACTTAGGTGACCAAGTCGAGCTCACCTAAGTTGATTCCCAAGTTCTAAAGACAAGGGAGGATTGAATTAGATCAAAGCCAAACTCAAGCTAAGGAGGAGGTGACACATAGGAAGATCCACTCCATCTCAAGTGCTCTAAATTTCAACAAGGCTTCGCCTCAATCAGACGAAACTTCTCAAAGGGAATCAAGCATCGGTGATCACCTCTAGCGAGGTTAGTGAATTTTTGACCACTTAAGATATGAGGTGTTGGTCTTTTGTGAACTGGATTTTAATTTCATAGGATCTTAGCTGTTAGATTGGTCACTTTGGTCCTTTAGATGGTGTGGGTTGAGTCTTGATTGAATCTATGAAGGATCAGGCTCGGATCTCCCCTTGGAATGTGAACGGCTCACATTCCTCCTCAGGGAAGAACTCAGCCCATCTCAGTCATCCATCCGTGCATTTTTAGATGAACGGCTGAGATTTTTTCCCACGTCCTAGAATTTAATCCCAATTTTAAAACCACGGGTGTATCCTTAGCCATCCGATCTTTGATTGGACGGCTAAGGATAAAAGCATGTGCATCATCACCGCCTCTCCTGATTTGATAACTTAAGTAATGGCTCAAAGCATGAGGTGTGTAAAGTGCGCTTACCGCCGCCACCACGCATTGCACCGCGAGCCAAGGATTAGTTAGAGATTAGGAAAATGCTTTATTAATTCTTAATTAATTCATAAACCTTCTAAAAATCAAAACTAAACCTAGAAAAATTAGAAAAATAAAAGAAAAAATGCCTTGGATAGATATTTCCAACTAGACTATTCTAAAATTGTTTTCAATGTATTTTAATTTCCCCTTTTCTCTAAATTTGAGTTTCTTTGAAAATATTAATTAGCTAATTACTTTCTATTTAAGCCACCAATTAATCTCAAATTTATAGGGATCATTTTAGGGGATGACCTCTACCTCCGCTAATTTTCTTGAGATTTATTGAGGTATTTATTAATAAAATTGCTATCTCATTCCCTAATTACCTTTTCATGTAATTAAGGGTAATTAAGATGTAATTAATGGAGTTTTCCTATGTTTATGTTGGATTAAGATTAGATCTAATGAGTAAAGGTTTTAGGAAATAATTTTGAGGTATTTCCCCTAAGCTATTCCCTAAACCCCCTTTTCTTTCCTTACTCCCCTTTTTAATTAATGATTAATTCATTAATTACCCCTTTAAATAGTTTTCAAAAAATTCTAAAAATCTCTAAATCTTAATTAATCTACCTTGGGTAGTTTCTTAGGTGTTCAATAGCCTAAGTCTAATTAAGGAAATTAAAGCCCCTTTCATAAATTTGAAAGGGTGTTTTAAAAGTAGTCAAGCTAAAGCCCCTTAGCTTAATTGACTTTTAATTGTGAGCCAAATTGCATTAGTCCTTTTCATTACTAGGTGCATTGCAAATTTACATACCTTGTGGATTTTATGTGATCTCATTGGCTCATAATTAGTTAGTTAATTTTCCTAAGGTGTTATAGGTAAGGGTTAATTAAGCCACTTAATACATACCATAACCTAATCAATATTTAAAAATGGATTTAATTATCTAAAAATTAAACTAAAATACAAAAAACATGTGGGAATGGATTAGAAATAGTAAACAAATCTTACCCTTTTAAAATTAAATTAAACTTCAAACAAACAAAAATTATTTTGAAATTCACTTTGATTTATTCTAAGTTTTCTTAATCTTTAAGAATGTCTTTAGGAATTAAGTAAAGTGAGTTTGTTCATGTGATTACATTGTTTTAGATTTTTCTCAACATGTTAAACTGTATTCTATGTGACTTATGCATCCATGATTTCATGTTTTTCAAAGTTTTAAAATGAAATTATTTACTTTATGTCAAATGTGCATGGGTTGGCTAAAGTAAAATATGAGTGGCTATTATCACTACTAAATCTAAAGTATTTTCAAAACCCGTAAATAAAACATCAAATCTGAAGGTGTGCTATTCTTATAATTTAATTATAATCTTGCATGTGATGAATTATAAAGCATGTTTAGTGTAGCCTTTCCTTTCTTTCTTATATTAGTATAGTTTAGAATATTGGTTAGTAAGATGTGGGTTAATTTGAAAAGAACTCAACACTTTCTTAATCCAAAATCCTATTCTTATCTATGCTCTCACTTAAGAAGGATTGTTTACACTTGCATGAATAAATTGCATAAACAAAAATTAAATCATTAAGAAAACTTTTGCATATTCTTTCCCACTTTATTTCTTTTATATGTATGTTAGTACTTAAGGAAAGTGGTATATTAGTCTGGACAACCTCGAGGTTATGAGGCTTTAAGTAGCCCTAAGTAGGTCTTGTACCTTACACCTCTAGTTGACAATGACGCTGTACTTACTTATGCCTTTCCTACTTTCATGCATGCATGTGAAATTTTGGATAAGAAAAACCTTTTCTACTTAAGAAAAATCATGCATCTAAATCTTCTAAATTTGCTTAGATGAATTACTTAGCATGCATCATAAAGTGTTTTGATTATCTTCATTTGCATGTATAGATATGCTTATGGTCCATCCATATGCATGTTATATATGTTGGGAAAGATTGAAGTAATGTATGTTATGTGAATTTTGATTCATTATTCTTAATCTTAAAATACATTTCTTTTTGGATAGGTTTGTTCAGAGTTAATCTAAACTTAGGATTAATTATAATATTTAATTAATACATTCATCTAAATGAAATTAAAATGTGAACTTACCTTAGAAATTCCACCCTACATTGTACCTAAAATTACATAAAACAATGGGTTTTGATTTAATTTATATATGGACCTAAATCAAAACCAAATCTAAATTAATTGTAGGGTGGTGACTTACCAATAGCTACAATGGACATAATCATCTAATCACCCTACAATGTGGACCTAAATCAATGTAAAGTAGGGAAAGAATCTTTGGTACACATGCAAACCCATTGTTCTTAAGAGTCCTTGTTGAGGTGATTAGGTCCATTGTAGGGTGGTGACTTACCAAGACAAATTTCCACATATATAATTTTGCCTCTTCTTTCATCATAGATTTGAAGGTGAGTCTATTATGTGTGCAGGAATTTTTCTCAACAGATCTTTCTAGCGACTCCACTGGGGATGGTTTCTCTCTCCATTTTTGGTAAATGATCATTGTCTTTGAGTATCGATAGTGGGTTTATATTTTGGTATAAACCCAAGAGTATCCATTGGCACTTATCTCATTTTATTCTTGAGTTGAGTTAGCCAACATCGTTAGGTTTTAGGACCATATTCCTTGTTAGTCTTAAAACCCCCATTGGGTTCCTTCAATGGGTAAAATGAAAAGGTCTAAAATGAAAAGAAACATTTAAAGACTTTCTCCTTATCATCTTCATGATAAGGAAAGGTTCAACCTAAAAAAATAATAATAAATCTTCCATAAAAGAACTTTGCTTTTTCAAAATCACCTTTTACAAAAATGCACTTAATAAAATATTTTCCACAAAAAATTTCTTCACCCTCATTTAACAATTCACATAATTGTTACATGTAGGGATTTTGAAAAATAAAACTAAAATAACATTTTCCAAAAGCATAAATGTACATCTTCTTTCAAATTCACTTTGATGAAGATTTCATTCTCAAAATAAAATGAACAATCATGTTTTCCAAAATGACAATGATAATCATAAAACTTTTCCAAAAGCACACATGAATTCTTCTATTCAACACATTCACACTTATTGAATGGAAAGTTCATTTATAAACTAAATTAAAATTTTCTAAAAGCACACATGAACATTTTTATTTAATATACTTTGGTTTATTAAATGAAGATTTCATTCTCAACTAAAATAAAAATATCATTTAGGAAAGCCTACTTAAGCATATCCCACATATGTTTTTAAGTTGAAATTCTTCTCTTTCAAAAAAGCAACAATCACACACAAAATAAAAATATCATATTTCAAAAATAAAATGGAACTCTATTCTATATACTTAAATTTGTTGAATGGTTGTCCTCTTTTCAAAACATCAAAATCAAACAATCATATTTCCAAAATTTCTCAAAATCTATTTGGAACTTCATTTAACATACCCAAATTTGTTAAGTAAAGTTTCCAAATTCAAAAAATAAAAAAATAAAAAAATAATTCAAAACACATTTGGAATTTTATTTATCATAATCAAATTTGTTAAATGAAGTTTCCAAATCAAAACATCAAAATCAACAATCACATTTGGAACCTCTCTTAACATACCCAAATGTGTTAAGTGAAGTTTCCAAATTCAAATCCAACAAAAATTTTCAAACATACATTTGGAAGTTCATTTAACATATAACAAATTTGTTAAGTAAAGTTTCCAAAATAAAAATCAAAAAATTTTCAAAATTCTAAACACATTTTGGAATTTCACTTAGCATACCCAAATTTGTTAAGTAAAGTTTCCAAATCTAAGATTAAAATTTCAAAAAATTTTCAAACATATTTGGGAACCTCACTTAACATACCCAATTTTCTTAAGTAAAGTTTATGGAATCCAAAATCAAAATCCAAAAAATTTTCAAATTCTAAAAACATTTGGGAACCTCACTTAACACACCTAAATTTGTTAAGTAAAGTTTCTGAATCCAAATTAAAAATCGATAATCAAATTTCAAAAAATTTTCATACACATTTGGAACTTCATTTAACATACCCAAATTTGTTAAGTAAAGTTTTCAAATCCAAAATAAAAATTTCAAAAACTTTGCAAAAATATTTGGGGACCTCACTTAACATAACCAAATTTGTTAAGTAAAGTTTCCAAATCCAAATCCAAAATCAACAATCAAATCCAAATTTTTTTTAAAACACATTTGAAACTTCACTTTACATACTTAAATTTGTTAATTAAAGTTTCTAAATCCAAAAAAAAAAAAAATCAAAATTTCAAAAATTTTTAAACACGTTTGGAACTTCACTTAACATACCTAAATTTGTTTAGTAAAGTTTCCAAATCCAAATCCAAAAATTCCAAAATTTTCAAACACATTTTGGAACTTCATTTAACATACCTAAATTTGTTAAGTAAAGTTTCCAAGTCAAAAATTCAAAACTTTTCAAAACATGTTTTGGAACTTCACCTAGCATACTCAAATTTGCAAAGTAAAGTTTCCAAACTCAAAACATAATTTCTCACACACCTTTGGAACTTCTTCCCATAGCATACCAAATTTGCTAAGGAGAAGTTTCCATTTTCCAAAATCAAAAATAAAATCAAAATTTTAAAACACACCATTTGGAATTTCATTTAGCATACTCAAATTTGCTAAGTGAAATTTCCATTTCACAAAACCATGTGGGATTTCATCTTTAGAATACCAAATTTGCTAAAGTTGAATCTCCACTTTCAATCATTTCAAAAACAAAATGAAGCACCTTAGGATCCCCTTAGCATACCAAATTTGCTAAAGGATTTTGCCCTTTTCAAAAATCAAAATTTTCAAACAAATAAAACACTTAGGATTTTCTTAGCATACCTGAATTTGCTAAAGAATCCAATTTTTCAAAATCAAACAAGATACACTTGGGTTCTTTACTTTGCATACCTAAATTTGCTAAGTAAGAATTCCAAAATTTTCTAAAATCAAAACAAAATTTTCAAAAAGAAATAATCACTTTCACTTTACTTACCATACCTAAGTAAGTGAAAATTCCAAAACATTCAAACAACATAAAATCAATTTGACGCTTACTTTAACATGCCCAAATTTGTTAAAGGGAAGGGTCCTCCAAATCCAAATCAAAAATTCAAAAGTAAAACAAAATGAACCTATGGAACATCTTACCAAAATCTTGAATCCATGTTTCAACATACTCAAATTTGTTGAAGTTTGGATTCATACTCAAATTCCTCTTTCAATCAATCTCTTCAAATTCACTTGAACCCCACTTAACACTTCCAAGTTGTTGGATGTGGGTTCAAATTCTCAAAATTCAAAAATTCAAAATCTATGGAGACATAAAATTGATGCAAGTTCGTTTCTCATTGCAGATTTCATTCATTCAGTGCAATTTTCAGTTATCAATTTCAGTTAGTATAATGGCAGGATCACAGAAATTTTTCTTTACCTTCCTTCACGGCATGGACCTAGCCTTGGACTAGGCTGACTTTCCTCATTTGGATCATACCCATTTGATCCACTTTGGCCATGGCTTTGAGGGAGCCAATATCACTTTTGAGGGCATTCACCTCACGCGTTAGCGAAGAAGGTGGTGGGTAGAAGCGGTCATCGGTAGACTTACCCAGTTGATTTCCTCATTATGAAGCTATGGCAATACACAACCTTGATGGTTGATCACGATTCTGATTCAACGATAGTCCATCTCGAGTTGCCCACATTTTCTCGATGCGAGCTAGCACCTTATCATCTGTACCCTTTAAGGGTAAGGCTCCCCTGGTTTCAGGGATTGCCTCCCCTACATTTGAGTACGGGTCTAGCTCATACTCCTCTTATCCTACTCGCACTCAGTGCTGAAATAAGAATTGTATGGCCAAACGGTTCCATACCAGGATAACTAAAGAGTTAGAGGCAGATGCTTGGTCCGCCATAGATGAGTATACTAAGATCACATCACCACTAGTTACGGAGAGCCACTTTCATTCTCTCTCAGGATTAGATAGAGAGGATTCCACGAGGATTCGTTCATCGCCTCCTCTAGTGGTGCATCTACAGCATACAGCTTCTCAGAGTAGGAGGTCGTACATCAGCCTTCGCTCTATTTTTTGCCAAGTAGGCAGATCATACGGACGCTCAAAGTCTAGTGCTCAGTTTAATTTATGATCTGTTATCCCCCACAATGTAGGGAGGTAGATCTAATAGGAGAGGGCTCGTAAGGCCCATACATCATACATTACCAGCAGGGAGTGACGGAGGTTCAGTCGTAAGTCAGCTACTTCTACTTTGGTCAACTTTCCAGCTTGGCGCGCTACCCGCATCGATCATAATGATAGTATTCTCCTCACGGGGGCTAGCCATCATAGGAGAGAAGCTCCTGTACATAGAGAGTTGGTGGTGTCTCCACCCCATGACTCTACTCCATATCCGCCATCATTGATGTAGGTTCCAACATCACCCATTCCATCCAAGGCCATGAAGGCCACATCTAGGGAGAAACGTACCCTATTGGTTATCTGGTTATGACCAAGGGATCCTACTCCTCCTACACCACCTATTGTGGTAGGGCTGAGCTCTCTGACCTTACGTCCCTAGTAGTGCGAGAAGGTGCAGCTTGTCGTGGTCGTTCCTTCACCAACTCCACCCATTTAGCTGGATGTGGAGATGGTGACTACTATCAGGGATATTCCAGAGGACAGTACATTGGTAGCAGTGATAGAGGACAATTCCAAGATTGTTACCCCTATTATAGCTAGCATCAGTCAGGATTATCATTCTTCTAGCGAGTACAGTCCACATAGGATTAACTCCCCAGCTTCAGGTGAGGTTGGTGCCTCTTAGTTCATGATAGTGATCACACCAGTTAGCCCAAGCTTTTTGTACCTACAGAGTTAGATCAATCCTTAGGTGAGATAGTTGCACACTATTTTATGGAGAAAAAAGAGATCTTAGGGTATGCGTGGTATGATTAATAAAGAGTCAGCTTCGATCCGAATGAAGATGATTTGATGGGGGATTTAGCTAGCATACACATGGTCGAGATGAGAGGTTCTCTTCTTAGGGACCAGTAGGCTATGAAAAGTGATGAGGTTGATCAAGGAGACACCGCAAAATCAACCCATCACATCTAAATTTAGTTAAGGCAAAAAGATGAACAGATTGATAGGATGGCACAACAGTTGCAGGATTTGTTGGCTACAGTGTCAGTGCTTCAGAAGCAAGCCCTTCTTGTTTATCCTAGCACAGTCAATGTCGGTTAGCCTAAACTAGTTCATGTCTTAGATCCAGTTAAGACTCTACCTCCCATCATGCAAGGTAGCACTAGTCTACATTAGAAGGTAGTGGGCAGTTCCTCCATATAGGAAAAAGATCTGAAAATCATGGTTGAGCAGCAGGTGAAGGAAGTTTTGGCTCAAGCCCGGGGAGGATCATCAGTTCCAAAGGGTAGACACTACCTAGAGGAATTCGATGCCATCTAGTATCCCAAGGGTTTCGTGTCTCCTTCATTCAAGAGCTTCGATGGTAGTGAGAATCCAAGGCAACATATAGCTCACTTCAGGGCCAGTTATTGCAACGCAGTTGGCAATGATGCTTTACTCTTTAGACTCTTTGTCAGTAGCCTAGTGGGTATTTCCTTTGATTAGGATGCTGAAATACCCAATAGTTTAGCTAAGGAATTTGCTAAGTTAGAGCAACTCTTCATCAAGAGATTTGCTAGAGTTTAACAAAGGGTTACTGTTGGTGATCTTGTTGTCGACCAACAACATTCTGCTGAGTCACTTGTTGATTATATTCTCTGGTGATGTAATTTGAGTATGAAGTGTGAACCGCAGCTATCTAAATAGCATGTCATTAAGATTCCCTTGAAGAATATCCATGGTCCGATCGCCTTCATGCTTAAGTGCTTAACCATAAAGATATTTGAGAAGCTAATCAACAAGGTGGTTAGTTTACAAAGACAGGCCAAACAGTTACCATTTTTAGATCAGTTGTCAAAGAAAAAAAATCCTAGAAGGCTTATGAGGAAAAACCTGGAGCAATAGCAGCAGTTGACAAAGGGAAGCAGCCAGCTAGAGATCAGTCAAAGCTACCAAGACCTCAGCAGCCTCCACCTCCTTTGCCACCAACCGAGGCAGCCATAGCGGCCTCCACCTCTGTCTCCATGGCTAGCATAGCCACCACCTTAGCCATGCCACCACCACCAGCAACATGCATATCTGCCACCAGGTAGCTATGGTCCACCTACTTTATTAGATAAGTTAAACAAACCTTATTCTTTTAAGAGGGAGGTAATCAAGAAGATCTTTAAGAATCTCTTAAAGAAACTTGATTTTTAGCTACCTGAGCCTAGGAGACCGGAGGAAGTAGGCAAAAGTCATGATCCAAATATTAGCCCTTACCACCATATGCTAGGCCACATTTTGGAGGATTACTTTACATTTGAGGACTCGCTTGAACACAACTTCAAGATCGGTGTTGTCATTCTCCCAAAAGAATACCTTGTGGAACAACCTTCCAGTTCCATTAGGGTAATCCTTGGGGATACTAGAGATCCTACCAAAATATAAGAAGGTTGAGACATCTCTTTGTCTAAAACCTCTAAGAAAATAATCTGGAAGATCAAGAAGCTTTTCTTGCAGGTGCCTGAGTTAGCTCAAATCTCTAACCAAGGAAGGCTTGCAAGTTTCCAGTGCCAACTCTCGAAAAGAGCTCGAGCGGCGCATGTGACATCAGCATGTGGACAGGATAGCCCCTAAGCATAGCCGCATATCGACCTTGGTTCCTTCCATGACTTCTTCCATTTCAGCTAGTTCTTCTATTTCTTCTACTAGTAGAACTCTTGTATCAGTGAATAAGGGCATCAAATCCCTTACTCCACTCACTCTACTTGATTTTTACTCTATACCTCCAAATACTTTCAGGAAATTGAAGAATAAAGTTCATTTGAATTACATCTATGTCTCTTCCGATGAGTTTTCTTCTTCTATTCCTAGCGATTACTCTTCAAGTCTAATAAACTATAATAATTTCGATCTTCCTCTTTTAGATTTAGAGTTGGATCTTCCAACTCTGAATACTATGGGTTCATCTCTTGAGATAGACTTGGAATCATCCGATTCTGAGAGTCCCATAGGAGAAGGCGTGGGTGAGCAGAGTGCGTGGGAACTTGCCACCACCTTACCTCAGAGAGATTGCAGTCAACCTCAGTGGTAGGTTCTACCTCCTAGGGCATCACCTCAAGATGGGGAAATAAGTCATTGATGCTTCCATGGATGCTTCACCCTTGGATATGCTTATGGAAGGCTAGCCAAAGGTGGACTATAATGTCCTTTCTCACCATAGAAAGTTGCCATCTAAGCTAAGCATATATGATGCCCTTGTATTATTTAAAGAGATGAGGGAGTCAATAATTAAGGTCCTCCTTGATCCTGAAATATGGTTAGCTTAGCTGACCGCTATAGGTGAGGAAGCACACTATGCAAAAGAAGCCCAAGTGATCACCTTCACCGATGAAGACCTTTTACTAGGGGACTTGGAGCACAACCGTCCCTTATATATTACTGTCGACAGGGATAGGTTCAGACTTGCCAGGGTTCTCATGGATTTAGTTGCATCAGTAAACATTATGAGTCTAAAGGCCCTTGCTTATTTGAAGATCAACATCTCTACTCTCTGAGGAGATAGGATGATGTTGAGAGGATTCAATGATCAAGGTGAGCGAGTTTTAGGTTCTATAATGTTACCATTGGAGATCGGTGACTGGAAGACTTAAGCTAAGTTCTACATCATTGATTCGAATACTTCATTCACTGCTTTACTTGGTAAGCCTTGGATACATCAAAATAAGATTGTTCCATCCACCCTTCATCCAGTGTATCAAGTTGAGAAAAGATGGAATTGAGTACCGTGTCAACGGGGATAAAAAGCCATTCTCAGATAGAGAGGTTGAGATCTATGAGGATGCAACCTATTATCTTCCTCAAATCGTGAACTTGGACAAAATTCAAATGCAAATGCAAAAGAAAAATAAAATAAAACAAAAGAAAGATAAAAGAAATTGAAAAGTAAAAGAGAAGTCCAAGTGAGCAAGAAAGGGGAATTGAAGAAGAAGTGGATCCGCATATCACATTCCACCCACAGTTCATTCCATCATATGGACATATGGGTAGAATGGCTCAACTTCCACCAGGTAGAGGTAGAGGTAGAAATAGAGGCAGTTCTAGAGTTGAGAGACCCCCTAGTTGGCCTTCAGCCAATTGAGGCCGTGTTCTAGTTCATAAGAGTACCCCTACTATTCACATAGACTTGGAATCTAGCTCAAAGATGAGTCTAATATGATTAGTATACTAGCGACCCCTCTTAGTGGGTTCCATTAGAGGTGACTTTTGATCCAGTCAGAGATGAAGACTAGGCTTCAAAGCAAAGAAAAGTATTCAAATCTGGTTTATGTGAAATTATTAGACATCAGTTGGGAACCTTAGCTCTTACCTCACTTACACCTCAGAAAGTTGAAGGTTTGATAGTTAAGGAAGTCCCTAAGTCTTCCAGTGACATAAAGTAGATGAGGTTCTTTTTAGGTTCATCATCCTAAAGTCTAGAGCTTGATGTATGACTTGAGGAAGATACTTTTAAAGAATTAATGAAATTTCCTTTTGACTTTTACTCGCCTTATGCTCAAAATCTTGTGTAGAAAGGTTTAGTTCCTCACACTTGGTCCAAGTATCGGTCAGAATACTTTAAAAAATTATGGAACAATACAGGCAGGGAAGCACAATCAAGAGCAGGACTAGGATTCAGCATAGTGGATCTAGTCAATGATGAAGATTTTGGCCTAGTTGTTACCAACCATTTGGAATCTGATAGGTTCATCTCACACATCCCCAACTCTCATGAGAATGTATGTTTAGAAACCTCAAATGATCTAGATGATCTCCAAGTCAAAGAGGCATTGCCAGAATTTGAAGAAGAAATCCATTCAATAATCGACAAGCTAAAAGAAATCATCCTCGGGACAGAAGAAAATCCTCGTCCGACATTTATTAGTTCATTACTGAATGAAGAAGAAACCAATGACTTAGTTAGGCTATTGACTGAGTTTAAAGACTATTTTGCATGGAGTTATGAAGAAATGCCTAGAATATCTCCTAATATTGCAGTCCACAAGCTAGCAATAGATCCAAACATTACCCTTATTAAGCAAGCTCCTAGACGCATGCGATTAAAAATTGAACAACAGGTCATTTCTAAAGTATAGAAACTGATCGATTTCATCACGAAAGAAAAATATCCTACATGGTTAACTAGTGTCATCCTAGTTAAAAAGAAGAATGGCCAAATTTGCATTTACGTTGATTTTAAGGACTTAAACAAAGCATGCCCTAAGGATGAGTTTCCTCTTCCTATACTAGAATTGATGGTGAACATTGCCTCATCTCATGATGTGTTCTCTTTCATGAATGGGTCATTTAGCTATAACCAAATCAAGATGTCAGAAGATGAAAAGAAACACTACTTTTTGAACCCCCGAGAATCTTCTATTATAGGGTCATGCCTTTTTTGACTTAAAATGGTGCTACATACCAATGGGCCATTTAGATCTTCAATGAACTCATCCATCATCAGGTTGAGTGCTACATTGATGATCTAGTAGTCAAAAATAGAGAAAAGAAAGACCATCTCTTTGATTAAGAGTAGTTTTCAAATGATTAAGATAATATAACCTCAAAATGAATCCCCTGAAGTGTGCATTCGGAGTCACTTTAAGGAAATTCCTTGGGTTTGTTGTTTACAGAATAGATAGATCACGAAAAGATCAAAGCTATCTTAGAAATGCCACCTCCTAAGAGTTTAACTCAACTCAGATCCTTTCAAGGATGGTAAGTGTATCTAAGATGCTTTATCTCAAACTTATCAGGGATATGCAAGCCCTTCTTTGCACTTGTCAAAAAAGGATGCTAAGTTCAAGTGGGATGAGAAGTGCCAATACGCATTCGAAGGCATCAAAGAATACTTGGTGAAGTCTCCAGTTCTTACAGCCCCTATCCCGAGCAGGCCGTTGATCCTTTACATTACTATGTTGGATGACTCTCTCGGTGCTCTATTGGCCTAAGCCAATGATGAGAAAAGTGCTCTCTACTACCTCAGCCATTGTCTAATCCCTGTTGAAGCAAACTATCCACCTATTGAGAAACATTACCTAGATTTGCTCTTTGTATCTCAGAAGCTATGACACTACATGCTTTCTCATAAGGTGAACTTGATCTCAAGAACCAATCCGATGTAGTAACTCATGACACGACCAACGCTTTCCCATCATTTGGCTTGTTGGTCCATGATACTCATAATTTGATATCTCATTTGTACCCCTCTATGTGATAAAAGGTCAGGCACTAGCGGATTTCTTAGTAGCACACCCACTTCCTACTGATTCTCCGGTTAGTGATGATCTCCCCGATGAATAAGTCATGAACTTAGTGGAAGTTGGCAATCGCCTATGGGAGATGTATTTTATTGGTGATGCTTCTTTTCTTAAAGGTGAAGCACTATGATCTAGTCTCCCAGGAAAGGCAGGGGTAGGAATAGTTCTTCTAACTCCAAACTGTGATGTGATGATATTATCAAACTATATTTCAAACCCTTGCACCAACAACAAAGCTAAGTATGAGGCTTTGATTGCCGGTTTGGAGTTAGCCATCGCTATCAGTGTTAAGAGCATTAACATTTTTGGGTATTCTCAGTTGGTGATCAATCAGATTATCAGGTCTTACTAGGTCCTCAAACCAAAGCTTCATCATTACTATGAATATACCATGAAGCTGTTGGCCCAGATTCTCGAAGTCACTATCTATAATGTTCCCCGAGCAGAGAACATAGTAGAAAATTCCTTAGCAAAACTTGCCAAAGAGTTGGCATGTCCGAAAGATGAGTCCATTTTAATAAGGGTCCAAAATAGACAAGTCTTGTCCCTTATTGATTCAAAACTCATCGAGAGACTTTCTCTTGAAGGGGAGCTTATCATTGCCAAAATGGATAAGGAGCTGGATTGGAGGAAACCATTCATAGATTACTTGAACACCGACAAACTACTTCAAAAGAAATCTCAAGCCCATCAAGTGAAACAGAGAGCTCTTTCTTATGCTCTTGTTGATGGCACCCTGTACCACCAGTCTTTTGACTAGATGTGGTTATGTTGTTTAGACAAATATGAAGCCTGTGGAATTGTAACTGAGGTACACTCAGGTCTATGTGGAGCGCATCAATCTGGTCTGAAGATGAAGTCAAAGATCAAAAGACTTGGATACTACTAACCTTCTATGATCACAGATTGCATGAACATAGAAAGGAGATGCCATCAGTTTCCAGTGCATGGTGTGATCCTCCATCAACCACCCAACATTCTACATCCTACTTTGGCTTCATGGCCATTTGAGTGTTGGGGTACCGACATTGTAGGTCCGATCAATCCTCCTTCTTCTAAGGGGCATCGGTTCATCTTAGCTGCTATCGACTACTTTTCCAAGTTGGCGGAAGCCATCCCACTCAGAGAGGTCACAACTCACCATGTGCTTTAGTTTTTTAGGAACCATATCGTATATAAGTTTGGAGTGCCTTGATGAATTATATTTGATAATGGTACTGCATTTAAAAGCATAAAGATCAATAGCTTTGCCAAAAGACACGGTATAGACTGGAGATACTGCACCATCTACTACCCAGGGCTAATGGTTTAGCAGAATCATTCAACAAAACTCTCATCCATATACTAAAGAAGACTCTTGATGATAATAAATGATAGTGGAACAAGAAGTTGGTTGAAGCCTACCGTACCACATACCGAACTCCAACTCAGTCTACCTTATTTTTCTTAGTGTATGTGTCCGAAGCCGTTTCTCCTTTAGAAGTTCAACTCCTATCACTAAGGATAGCATCAGGTAACAAGATGACTACATAGTAGAATGCAAAATTGCAGTTAGAAGAGCTTGAAGATTTGGAGGAAAGTCACCTACGGGTGTGCCAAAACCTCAAGTTGTACAAGGCCAAAATGATTTAAGCTCATAACAAGCTAGTCCACCCTAGGTCTTTTTGAGTAGGAGAACTTGTGTTAGTCCTAAGGAGACCAATTTTTGCCCATCGAAAGATGGGAGGAAAGTTTGAACCCACTTAGGAAGGCCCCTATGCATAAGGAAGGCCTACTAAGGAGGATCTTATCAGCTTATTGATTGTAAAAGGGAACACCCGATGCTTTCAATTAATGGGCTCTATCTAAAGAAATATTACCCATGAAATAAAACTTGTTTGAAAACAATTCATTAATAAAAGAATAAAATCTGATTCCATTCATCAAATCTTCTCTTCTTTTGAAGTGTTGTTTGCTTGTCTTGCAAATCCATCGTGACGTGTTTAGGGTAGGTGTAAGAGCCCCCCCTGTGGCATCCTATCCCTCTTTCATAACACAAACATAATTTCCATATGCTATTTGAATAGGTGTAAAAGAACCCGAGAGGCATCCTATTTTGATTAGCATAACTAAGTTAGGAGTGAGAGAACCCAAGCAGCATCTTTTCTTAGTGGGAATTCTTGTTGCCATCGGTGGCATCATTTTATAATTCCCTTATGTGCTTTAAGGTAGGTGTAAGAGTCCCCCAGAGGCATCCTATTCCTTTTAGCACTTGCACAAACATAAACACAAATCTTTTGTCTCAAGCTACTTGATTTGAGAGCAAGCCCCCTGCGACACTCATTCATTAGTTGCTCTATGTCAGGTCTACATACTACCTCACTAGTATGTCACCCAGTGATCATTTGTTGGACGATGTGAGTCCCTATGCTTTCTTCCTAACTTGATCATTACAAACCAATGCCTTATTAGTAATGCTTTGCTACCCATACAGTAAGTTACCTCATGTTGACTTTTCTTAAGAAGATGTGAGTCCCCGTGCTTTCTCCTTGAACTAGCCATCATATTCTAACTAGGTTGAGCATATTTTTGAGGCTTAGGATAAGTCCCCAAGAGGTGCCTTTCCTCTTGGCTACTTTTGAGTTGATCTAAGTCCCCCAGTGACATTCACTTAGTAGGCGCCTTAGATCAGATGACACCTGTCGAGCTAAAGACAGACTATTCTAGCAATCAGTTCTGCTATAGGAGGATGTGAGTCCTCAAGCTTTCTTCATACGCTGATTGTTACAAACTGATGGATAGCTTAGGTTGGTTGATGTTCACTATACTGATAGTGACTCACTGGGTGAGTACACCACTCTTGATAGATATGAGTCCCCATGCTTTCTCCTTGAGTTGGACACTGAATACCTATTGAACTTATCACTAGCCATGTAATTTTCTCCAGGGTGTTGGATTAAGCCCTTACTGACCCCATCCCCTATGGGCACTCTATTTGGATCAAGTCCTTTACGACCCCATTTAGACACTACCCGAGTTACTTTTGGATTGGATAGTTTTCCTTTCCTAGTAACCACCCCTATGGTTGAAGAATTTGTTCAGCGGATGCATAGATTCTTCCTAGGTTTAGTAAATTTGAGATAGGTCTAGGATAATATAAGCTCCTTCTCAGTTTGTTCCCTCACAAACTAATAGGGTCCATGATAAAATAAATAAACTAAAGCCAACAAAAAAAATTAATTCCCTTGTGGATTAGAAATTGTAGCCTCCAAAAGGCTCTATCTCACAAGCAGGCATCCTATCTTTAGGGCAATATCAGCAAAACTCCCTACAAGAATTGCCTGAATACCTGAGTTGAGATAAATCCCTGGGTCAGTACTCACTCCATAGTCACCCTTAGGTTGGGTTCAATCTGTTTTGCCACAAGCAGGTTACCGTGGCAGTCATTTCGCTTTGAGAGATGTAAGACAGTGACACATTCTTTCTAGCATGATTGTCACAAATTGATGGGCAACCCTAGGTCGGGTTCGATTTGTTGCCCAAAGAAACTGATCACCTCAGTGATCTTTTCTAGTGGAAGATGTGAGTCATCGAGCTTTCTTTCCTTCAATTGATCATTGCAAATTGAAAGGTACTCCTTTGGTTGGATAGTTCTCCCATCGGCCGGGAAGCTACTCCCTTTGGTTCAATAAATTTGAGATAGGTCTAAGCTTCTATAAGTTCATCCTCAGTGTGATCCATTTCAAACCAATGGAATTCATAAAAATAAACAAAAATTAAAAAAATAAAATTAATCCTTGACTATTCTTGAGCTAATCTAAGTCCCCTAGTGGCATTCACTCAATAGTTAGCCCTAGGTCAGGTCTGATTTGTTGTCCAAAGTAACTGATCACCCTAGTGGTTTCTTATTTCTAGAATATGTGAGTCCCCATGCTTTCTTCTTAAGACTTTACCATTGTATACCAAAAGGTATTTCTCTTTGGTTGGATAGTTCTACCTTGTGGTTGGTAGACTACTCCCTTTGAATTAGTAAATCTGAGTTAGGTCCAAGCTTCCTTGACCCCTACTCAGTGCAGTTCATCGCAAACCTATGGGATCTATCATAATCAAAATAAACAAACTAAAAAAATGAAATCAATCTTGACTATCTTTGAGTTGATCTAAGTCCCCTAGTAGCATTCACTCAATAGTCAGCTCTAGGTTGGGTTCAATCTGTTGCCTTTCCAATAGATTACCCCAACAATTGGTCTCTACTTAGAGGATGTAAGTCTACTATGCTTTTTTCCTAGTACATTTGCTGCATATCAAAAGGCATCCCTTTGGTTGGTTGGTCCTACTATGTGCTTAGTAGACTCCCCTTTTGGATTGGTAAATCCAAATTAGGTCTTAGCCTCCATGACTCCTATTTAGTATAACCCATTGCAAACCAATAGGGTTTCTAAAAATTCAAACCTAACAAAAAAATTGAAACAAATTCAAATCCCTCCTCTAATGGACATCTCTCCTTAGTGAGATTCAAATCAAATCAAACCTTTCATCTCTTTGTAGATGACTTGAACCTCCTTCCCTAGTGGAAGGTTCACACTCTATCCCTTAGTGGATTTCTCCCCTCTCTCTTATGTCCTGGACATAAGTAGAGCCACATTACACTATGCTCTAGATTCTCTCTTTTCCTTGGGTCAGGGATATATAGTTTCTGTTAGTGCTTGTGATATTTTGGTGTAATTGATTATTTTGGTCAACACCAATACGTGCGGTGTTCCTGGTCAGTCACACCACACCTATTGGGCGCCCTTTGTTGACCTCATTTTTAGAATGAGTCAACACCTCATCTTAGACTTAGGATTCCTCTTAGACTTTAAGAGTTCCTTAGTCTTAAGACACATCTAGTGATCAGGTGGACACTCTCACCTAGCCCTAGAAGTATTAGAAGAGTTAGCTATAGGAATAGGTCATGCCTTAGGGGTGTTAGGAAAATCTCCTACCCTTAGCCTAAACCATTCCGCACTTCCTTGCTTTCAAGTAAAACTCCAAATCAACTCTATTTGATTTTCTCAAACTCAAATCAATTCCATGATTGAAATCCATGATTGAAAACTATGATTGAAACCCATGATCAAATTCCATAAAAAATTCCAAAATTCCAAAATTTCCTAAGTCCTTATACCTTTCTTAAAGACTTAGCCAAAATCATGATCTTAACCTATTCAAATCTTTGAGATTTTCTCATAATTCATTTATTTTCTCATTTATATTCATATATATAAATGAAATAAAAATTCAAACCCATCAAATCAAATTCAAAATTCCAAAAATAATTCATGAAATTTTCTTAAGTCCCTTTGATTTTCCATTAAAAGACTTAGCTAAAATTAACTCCAAAACTTGATCAAACCTATTCAAACCCTTGGGATTTTCTCAAAATCAATTTATATCCTCATTTATATTCTCATATATAAATGAAATATAAATATAAATCAATCCAATCAGAAGCAAAAATTAAATTCCAAATTAAAAATGCTTGAAATTCCCTTAAATCCCTTAATTTTTTATTAATGGATTTAACCTAAACTTTGATCAAACCACTTCAAACTCATGGGATTTTCTTAAAATCAATTTATATTCTCATTTATGTTCTCCTATATAAATGAAATATAAATATACATCAATCAAATCCAATCCAAAAACTAAATTTCTAATTAAAAATTCCATTAAATCCTTTAAATTCTTTTTAATGGATTTAACCCAAATCATGATTAAACTCTTTCAAATCCTTTGAATTTTCTATGATTAATTTATATTCCCATTTATATTCATATATATAAATGAAATATAAATTCAAACAATCAAAACTGACTCCAAATATCAAACTCAACTCCATTCAAAATCAAATCTAAGCCTTTCAAGCTAAAATCTTGAACTTAGCCAAAATCAATTCAAATCAAGCCAAACTCTTGATTTTCTCTCATGGTTCAATCAATCATACAATCATGAGCTCATATATAAATCCAAACCTCAATCAAACAATCAAAACCCAAATCTAAAATCAAACCCAAAACTCCATCTTATTCTTCCTTTGAATATGAGATTTTCAAATGGATCAAAGTCCATTTGACTTGAAGCTTCTTGTAAATGGATTTATATTTCAATCATAAGTCCATATATAAGATCAATCAACTTCAAATCAAGATTTGAACAAGCCATTTGACCCACTTAGCTCACTTGACCCAAAGTGACCTAAGGTACCCTTATGAGCCAACTTTTGATCTTAACCAAATTGGATTGAACCAAACTCATATTTGCCTCTCATCATGATCAACAATCATCATGGGATGATTAATCAATCAAATTTGGTCAAACAAAGTCAAACTTAAGGGTTGACCAAGTCAACACTTAACCTAAAATGAAACCTTATATGACGAAAATCTACTTTAGGCCAAATTGATTGAAACCTTTAATCTAACTTCACCCATGACCTATGTTTGAACTTGACCAAGTCAACCTTTGAGCCTAACCTAGCCCATTTGGCCCACTTGACACATTTTGACCTAAAGGGCTAAAATGTGTCAAAACTTGATCCAAGCCAAATTGATTGAAATGAATGGGTCCATTCCAAATCACTTGTGGAACTTGACCAAAGCCTTAATTGGCCAACTAGACTCAACCTAGCCCAATTGACCTTAGACCCAACATGACCCAAAGGTGTCATGTTGAGCCAAAATTGAACCTAACTCAAATTGATTACAAACAAAGGTACCAATCCACTCCATATGACTAACCAAACCTAAACTACCTTGACAAATAGGTCAAATGGGTCAACTTGACCCATTTGACCTAAATGAATCATATGAGCCAAAACCTAATCTATACCAAATTGAACCAAATCAAAGGCACCAAAATATTTCACATGGTCATATGAACTTGACCCAACCCTTGGTTTGACCCAATTTGACCTATTGGTCAACTTGACCCATGTTGACCCATTTTGACCTAAAGGGGTCAACATGAGCCAAACCATATCAAATGGATTCCAAATCCATTGAAACTAGGCCCAACCTATTTTTTGAACATACTAAACATACTCAAATTGAAAAAAAAGCAAAATGACCATCATACCCCTAGGCCATATAATAAATTTTGGCTTAGCCCATGGGTATTTTGGTCATGCACTCATCATAATCACTTGAGGCTCTCCTAAAACCTCAAGGGGACCTAGTGGTGAGTGGTGCACCCAGCCCAATGGATTTGGGTCAACCCATTTGGCCCATGGACCAAACTTGACCCATTGGCATGAAATTGAAAATTCAAACTACCACCAAACCTCAATTGAATGCACATGGAAGGTTGGCAATCCACTCCTTGGCTCAAACCGACCATGTGCACACTCCTAACCGATCAAAAAACCCTCAGCCTATGATTAATTGGATCAAAATGACAAGCTTAGGCTCGACCGTCTGATTTCCATAGAGGGAGATGACTCATACTTGATTGAGGTCTAAGGAGAGTTAGCAACCTTCATAGAGCTCCCCCAAGGTTCCTTTAGAAGATATAGATCTCCCATTCTTCGATTTTGCATAGTGCAAAATAGGGGAGGTCTACTGAATTCTCAAGATCCTCCACACTTGATCTTAGCTCAATTCCTTTTGCAAGCACACTTAGGTGTCCATGTTGAGCTCACCTAAGTTGATTCCCAAGTTCTAAAGGTAAGGGAGGATTGGATTTGATCAAAGCCAAACTCAAGCTAAGGAGGAAGTGATCCATAGGAAGATCCACTCCATCTCAAGTGCTCTAAACTTTAGTATGGATTCATCTCAACCAGACGAAGCTTCTCTAAGAGAATCGAGCATCGGTGATCACCTCTGGCGAGGTTAGTGAATTTATGACCACTTAGGCTAAGAGGTGTTGGTCTTTTTTGAAGTGGATTTTAATTTCATAGGATCTTAGTAGTTGGATTGGCCGCTTTGGTCCTTTAGATGGTGTGGGTTTAGTCTTGATTGAATCCAGGAAGGATCATACTCGGATCTCCCCTTAGATTGTGAATGGCTCACATTCCTCCTCAGGGAAAAACTCAGCCCATCTCAGCTGTCCATCCGTGCATTTTTAGATGGACGGTTGAGATTTTTTCCAACGTTTTAGAATTTAATCCCCCTTTTAAAACCATGAGTGTATCCTTAGCCGTTCGATCTTTGATCGAACAGCTAAGGATAAAAGTGCGTGCGCCGCTACCACCTCTTATGATTTGATAAATTAAGTAATGGCTCACAGTGCGACGCATGTAAAGCGCGCTGACCACTATCATCTCGCATCGCTCCACGAGCTAGGGATTAGGAAAATGCTTTATTAATTCTTATTTAATTCAAAAACTTTCTAAAAATCATAACTCAACTTAGAAAAATCAAAAAAATAAAAAGAAAAATGCCTTGGGTAGATAATTTTTTTTAGAATATTCTAAAATTATTTTCAATGTATTTTAATTTCCTTTTTTTCTCTAAAGTTAGATTTATTTGGGAATGTTAATTAGCTAATTACTTTCTAATTAAGCCATCAATTAATTTAAAAATTCTAGAGATCATTTTAGGGGATGACCTCTGTCTCCTCTAATTTTTTTTCAGATTTATTGAGGCCTTGATTAGGGAAATTGCTAGCTCATTCCTTAATTACCCCCTTCATGTAATTAAGTATAATTAAGATGTAATTAGAAGATTTTTCTATGTTTAAGTTGGATTAAGGTTAGATCCAGTGAGTAGGGGTTTTAGGGAATAATTTTAGGGTATTTCCCGTAAGCTATTCCCTAAACCTCCTTTTTCTTTCCTTAATCCCCTTTTTAATTAAAGCTTAATTCATTAATTACCCCTTTAAATAATTTTCAAAAAATTTTAAAATTCTTCAAAACTTAATTAATCTACTTTGGGTAGATTCTTAGGTGTTCAATAGCCTAAGTTTAATTAAGAAAATTAAAACCCCTTTCATAAGTTTGAAAGGGTGTTTAAAAAGTACTTAAGCTAAAACCCTTTAGCTTAATTAACTTTAATTGTGAGTCAAATTGCATTAAGCCTTTTCATTAGTAGGTGCATTGCAAATTTACATACCTTATGGATTTTATGTCATCTCGTTGGCTCATAATTACTTAGTTAATTTTTCTAAGGTGTTCTAGGTAAGGGTTAATTAAGCCACTTAATACATACAGTAACTTAATCAGTAGTTAAAACTAGATTTAATTATTTGAAAATTAAAATAAAATACAAAACACATGTGGGAATGTGTTAGGGACAACAAACTAATCTCACCCTTTTAAAATTAAACCAAACTTCAAACAAACAAAAATTATTTTGAAATTCACTTAGATTTCTAAGTTTTCTTAATCTTTAAGAATGTATTTAGGAATTAAGTAAAGTGAGTTTGTTCATGTGATTACATTGTTTTAGATTTTTCTCAACATGTTAAATTGTATGCTATGTGACTTATGCATCCATGATTTTATATTTTTCAAAGTTTAAAAATGAAATTGTTTACTTTATGTCAAATGTGCATGGGTTGGCTAAAGTAAAATATGAGTGGCTATTATCACTACTAAATCCAAAGTATTTTCAAAACCTATAAATAAAACATCAAATCTAAAGGTGCACTATTCTTATAATTTAATTATGAGCTTGCATGTGATGAATTATAAATCATGTTTAGTGTAGCATTTCCTTTCTTTTTTATATTAGCATAGTTTTGAATATGGGCTAGTAAGATGTAGGGTTAATTTGAAAAGAACCCAACACTTTCTTAATCGCAAATCCTATTCTTCACTATGTTCTCACTTAATAAGGATTGTTTACACTTGCCTGAATAAATTGCATAAATAAAAATGAAATCATTAAGCAAACTTTTGCATATTCTTTCCCACTTCATTTCTTTTATATGTATGTTAGTACTTAAGGAAAGTGGTATATTAGTCTGGACAACTCCGAGATTGCGAGGCTTTAAGTAGCCCTAAGTAGGTCTTGTACCTTACACCTTTGGTTAACAATGATGCTGAACTCACTTATGCCTTTCCTACTTTCATGCATGTATGTGAAATTTTGGATAAAGAAAATATTTTCTACTTAAGAAAAATCATGCATCGAAATCTTCTAAATTTTCTTAAATGAATTACTTAGCATGCATCATAGAGTGCGTTAATTATCTTCATTTGCATGTATAGATATGCTTAGGGTCCATCCATTTGCATGTTATATATGTTGGAAAAGATTGAAGTAGTGTATGTTATGTGAATTTTGATTCATTTTTCTTATTATTAAAATGCCTTTTTTTGGGTAGGTTTTTTTAGAGTTAATCTAGACTCAGGATTAATTAAAAGATTTAATTAAAACATTCACCTAAATAAAATTAAAATGTGAACTTACCTTATAAATTACTTAAGAATTAGGGAAGGAAGGAGAAGTTCTCTTCTCTTTCCCTCTCTTTATAACTTAGAAATTAATTGTAGGTTTCACTCAAACCAAATCAAAACATGAAATAAAAATAACCTAAAATCATTAAACAACTTAAATGAAACCCTCCTCTAAGTTGAACATGTCTTTCACACTTAGAAAATTCAAACCTAAAGTCCTAAGCTAAGCATACCACACAAACCTTCAAAGCACACACATTAGCCTAAAACACTACTTCTAGCTTTAGGTTAGGTCGGTGCATGGATTAATGTTATGTTTTGTTTCTGATGTACTTCGTTCAGTTACGTATTGCTATTATGCTTTCATAGAATGGATGGTAGGATGTGCTTAGTCTAACTATTTTTTTTTATTGGGGATTGTGCTAAAGGGCCGCAATCATTAATAAAAATATAAATACTTCTTACTTGCAGGTGCTTATACCCCTTAGCGTAATCCATAGGCCAGATGGACTTAGTTACGCATGTGTCAGGTGAAAAGAATAATTTACATGCTTGGATTTGTGTGGTGTGATTTAACTAACCATTATTTTGCAGGTGTTAGCTAGATTTCCCTTTTCCTTTTCATGTAAAATTTGTGTATTTAGGATGTTTGAATGAATTATTATGGGGGATTAGGATGAACATTGGTCATAAGATTCCATCTTATGCATGATGTGAATCCTTGGAGCATCTACCATTCAACCATCCAAAGGAAGATCCAAAGAAGAAAGAAAGATAGAAGAAAAGAAAGAAAGAAGAAAGAAAAAAGAAGAATGAAGCTTGAAGACTCACATAACAATGAATTCTTTTTCTTAAATTGCAATTTCATTCATTTATAATCCAGGTTATATAAGGGTAGAGCTCGGCTACCCACATTTGATATTTTCGGGTTTGTACGGTGGTGCCCAACCACAAATGACCATTTATTCTTTTTGCACTAGTTTTATAAATTAATTGATGTTTGTTTAACTTGCACATTAAGTGGCATTGTTTTCCTAATTTCTTCCTTGCTTTATGTATTACATGGATGTGGATTAGGCTCTTTAGAGAAAAATAAATCTTTTACCCAACTTAAAATTTCAAATTAAAGTTAAACAATTCATAACCTCATCTAAAGTTTAGGATTTAAATCAAGATAAAAGAATTAGAAACCCATTAGTTGGATGAGTTCTTTTCTTTATAATATCATGTACAACATCTTATTTCACTCTTGATTGGAGGGCTTCCATCTTTGCCAGAGAACCCGGCTTGACCTTTGAGGGCTATGATGGAAACTCACCTCTTAAAATTTTAGTTGATTTTGGCCAATAATCTACTTTCTCATGCATTAATCATAAAAAGCCTATTATCCTGAGTCAAAATGATTATCCAAAAATAAAATAAAATGAAATTTGAAATGCATTAGATTTAGGTCATTTGAAGCATACCCTTTACATGATCTAGTCTATTTAGGGAGTGAGTTTAAGGACTTACTCTCTTTCTATATAAAAATAGCCTAGCTATCTTGCATAAGCATATGACTTACCTACATGTATTTAAAATCATAGGAGGAGTTAGTCGGTGGCCACCCCCAGGCAGTTGTAAGTCCAAGCTATTAGGTGGTTTGTCCTCTTTTGTGGAGGCAAACGAATTACCCATTTTCACATTAGATTTAGGTTGTGCTTCCGGCCCTCACCGAAGCTCCCTAGATTTAAGGTCTGAGGTTGCTTCTCTCCATTGTGGGATATAAGCATAATTCCTCACCTCTAAGGCATTTCCTTAATCTTATGTTAAGGAATCTTAAGTCCTAAAATTATAATAAAAAATACAACTTAAACAAACTAAATCAATTTCCAAAATGTAAAGCCCAATTTTAGGATAGTTTATGATGCTCGCTAGGTTTCCTAACATCATGAGCATCTCCTACTCATTTCCATTTTGGCTTCGATAATAAACTCCCTCTTTTTGATCAATCCCATTTGGTCTTCTAAAATATAAAACAAATTGATTGATAGTCCTTTCTTATTGAAATCTTCAGAAAGAATGATCATTTATCTTAATCGAGAGTTTTCCTAAGGGATCCTGTCCCTTAAGATGTAATTAACTATGAGGGCTTGCAAGGAACTTAATGAACCCAATTTAAAATAAACCTTGCTTTACTTTTCCATGTAAAGTAGGGGAAGAATATATGATACATATGCAGACCCATCATCTTTAGGAGTCCTTATTGAGGTTATTGGTCCCATTAAAGAGTAGTGACTTCTATCTTTCGAGATAGTACACTATACCTTGATGACATATCTGATCACCTGAATAAGTATATCTGCGGATCTACATGGCGTCTTACCAAGATGAATTTCCACATATATAATTTTGCCTCTCCTTTCACCATAGATTTGAAGGTGACTCTATTATGTGTGTGGAATTTTTCTCCACACTTATTGAAGCCAAATGGAAATAAGTAGGGGATGCTTAAGATGTTGGGAAGCCTAGTAAGCATCCCAAACTATCCTATGGTTGGGCTTCACAGTTTTGAAATTGAATTAATTTGTTTGAGTTGAATTTTTATTAAAAATGTAGGGCTTACAATTCCATGATACAAGATCTTGGAAATGCCTAAGAGGTGAGGATTTATACTTATAGCCTGCAAAGTGGAGAAGTAATCTCAGAACCTAAATCTAGGGAGCTTTGGCGAATGCCAAAAGTACAACCTAAATCTAAGGTAAAAATGGGTATTTAGTTTACCTCCAAAAGAGAGGATAAATCACCCAACTATTGGACTTACAACTGCCTAGGGGTGGCCGCCAACTAACTCCTCCTATGATTTTAAATTCATGTAGGCAAGTCATATGCTTTATGAAAGATAGCTAGGCTGTTATTTATTTTAGAAAGAGACTAAGTCCTTAAACTCACTCCCTATAAGACTAGATCATGTAAGGGCACAAAAAATGACCTAGATCTAATGAAAAACATATTACATTTTACTTTCATTTTTGGACAATCATTTGACTCAGGCTTATAGGATTCATATGCTTAATGCATGAGAAATTAAATTATGGGCCAAAATTAATGAGAAGGGGAGGCGTGTTTCCACCATGGCTCTCAAAGGCCAAGCCAAGTTCTATGGAAAAGGTGAAAACCCTCTAATCAAGAATGAAATAATATGCTTTTGTGCATGATGTTAGAAAAGAAATACTCATCCAGTTAAGGGGTTGCTAATTCTTTTATCTTGATTTTTAGCCTAAGCTTTAGGTGAGGTTATGAGTTGTTTATTTTTAATTTTAAGTTGTTTAATTTGGTAGAAGATTTATTTTTCTCTAAGAGCCTAATCGTCATCCAGGCCATGCATCAAGCAAGGAAGAAACTAGGAAAACTTGTCATCTTAATGCACAAGCTAAACAAAATATCAAACATTTTCTAAAGCTAATGAAAAAGAATAAAAAGCCATTTGTGGTCAGGCACCACTGCACAAACCCAAAAATAAATTGGGTAGCCAACCTCTACCCTCATATAACCCATATTACAAATGAATTAATTTACAATCAAGTAAGGAAATTCATGTTATGGGGGTCTTCATTTCTTCTCTTCTTCTTTCTTTTTTCTTCTTTTTTCTTTTGGTTAGTTGGAAGGTGTTTGCTCCAAAGGCTTCACATAGTATATAAGATGAGATCTTATGACCAATGTTCATCCTAATCCCTCATAACATTCATTCTAAAATCCTAATTGCAAAAATTACATGAAAAGGAAAAGTAAATCTAACTAACACCTACAAGATAAAGAATTGCTAAACAAACCATACAAATCTCAAGCATGTATATTAGACTTAGCACCCCACACTTGGGTAACCATGTCTACCTGGCCTATTGTATTATGCTTAGGGGTATAAGCACCTGTACAGCAAAAGCATTTATATTTTTATTACAACGCCCCTTAAGCACAATCCCTGTAGAAGATAATGATTAGACTAAAACATCCTATCATTCATTCTACTCACATACACCCTAACATCCAGACTAGAAATAATATATCACAAAATAAAAGCAAACATCAAGCCATGCACTGTCCTAACCTAAAGCTAGAAGTAGTGACTTAATCTAATGTGTGTTTTATTTAAGGTTTGTGTGGTATGCTTAGTTAGGCTTCAAGGTTTAGATTTCCTAAGTATGAAAATATTCAACTCAGAGGGTGGTTTCATTTAAGTTTTTTAGTTGATTTGGGTCAATTTTATTTGATGATTTTTGTTTGGTTTGAATGAATCTACTTAATTACTAAAGGTTGTAAAGGGAGGGAAAAGAGAAGAGAACTTCTCTTTCCTTCTCTACCCTAAGTAATTTCTAACACATATTCATGTTTGATTTTGTTTAATGAATGTTTTATTATGTGTTTTAATTAATACTAAGTTTAAATTTTCTCTAAATAAACCTATTCAAAAGAAAGACATTTTAAGATTAAGTAAAGTGAACTAATATCACAAAACACACATCACTTCATTTCTTTTCCAACATGTATAACATGCATATGAATGAATCCTAAGCATATCTATACATATAAATGAAAATGTTTAGCACACTTTATGATGAATGCTAAGGAATGTTACTTAGGAAAATTGGAATGCTTTATGATGCATGATTTCCTTAAGTTGAAAACAGAGGTTTCTTTTATTTATTATTCAATGCAAAGTGTATGTATGAAAGGCATAAGTGAGTACGGTGCCATTGTTAGCACCAGGAGTGTAAGGTACAAGACCTACTTAGGCCTACTTAAAATCTCGCAATCCCAAGATTGTCCAGACTAATATATGGCTTTCATTAAATATAGACACATAAATAAAAGAAATGAATGGAAAAAGAAAGATGCAAAAAGTTTGTTTTTGTTTGTTTATTTTGTTTATGTAATTTATATGTACAAGTGTGGATGTCCTTCTTAGGTAATAGCATAGGAATGGGGTTAGGCAAGTGTTGTGTTCTTTTCAAATGAACTATACACTTTGCCAAAACCTATTCAAAACTATGCTAAAAGAAAAAAGAAGGAAAGCCACACTATGCACATCATCATATTTATATCCACATGCAAGCTTATAAATAATTGTAAGTAGCACACTTTTAATTTTAGGTGTTTGATTTATAGATTTAAAAAAAAATAGTTTTGGATTTAGTAGTGATACTAGCCGCTCATATTTTTTACCTTAGCCAAAACATGCAATTTGACATAAAGAAACATTTTCATTTTAATTTTGATTTTCAAAAGGTATGAATGCATGAATTTCATATGACATACACATTTAGCATGCTAGGAAAGAAATAAAGTGATGAAAGCAATGTAAATTCATTCACCTTAATTAATTCCTAAAGATAATCCTATGAAATAAGAAAGTTTAAAGTGAACCAATGTATGTTTAATGTGATTTTTATTTTGAATTTGTTTTATATTTGATTTAGGAAATGTGAAAGAATATTTGCTGGTCCTAACCCACTTCCCCCATGTCTATGACATTTTAGTTTAATCCTTAGATGATTAGATGATTTTTATATTTTGATTAGGTTAAGGTATGAATTAAGTGTGCTAATTACCCCTTACCTATACCACATTATCATATTTAACCAAATAATTATAAGCTAATGATATAACATAAAACCACATAAGGAATTTAAATCAACAATGCACCTAAGAAGAAAAGAGCCTAATGCATTTGGCTCATGATTAATGATTGATTAGGTTAAGGGGTTTAAATTAAGTACTTTCATAACCACTCTCACACATGTGAGTTGGATTTTGATTTCCTTAATGTACTTAAGTTATGGATTAGTGAAGTTCTGAAAGGTTTTAAAATTTTATCAAATTAATTAGGTAGGTAATTAGTGGATTAACCCTTAATTTAATTTGGATTAAAGAAGAAAGAGGGGGTTTAAGGAATAACTTAAGGAAAATATCCTAAATTTATTCCTAAACCTCCTATTCATTTAAACAAACCTTAATTAGATCAATCAAGGGATTAAACCACTGATTACACACTTAATTGGGCTTAATTGTATTAAGAGGGTAATTAGAAATTAATCTAGCAATTCCTCTAATTAAACCACCAATAAATCCCAAAAAAATTAGTGGAGGCAGAAGTCATTCCACTAATCGTATGAAGAAGTATGGAATTAATCAGTGGGGTAATTAAAGAGTAATTAGCAAAATCAAATTCCCAATAAAACCAAAATCCAGAAAATAACATAGTTCAAAATTCATTAAAATCAATTTTATAATATTCTAGATTAAATACCTTTTATGTGCAATTTATTTCACTTTTTTCTGATTTTTCTACACTTAAATATGGATTTTTAAAGTTTCCAAGCTTAATTAAGTTATTTAAATCCCTAATTATATAGTTAATCCCATCGGCACCATGTGGAGGTACGTGGTGCACTTTCCACATGATGGATTTCTATTAAGTTGTCACATCATAGCACTGGTGCTACGTGCTTTCTCCTCATCCGTTCGATCAAGGATCAGATGTCTGAGATTAGATCCACAGTTCTAAAGGATTAAATGATAGATCCTACGTGTTTTAATCATGGCCATCCATCCAAAATGCACGGATGGATGGCCCATGATTCACCCCTGATCTTCCCAATGGGAGATGGACACCGTCCATCTTCTAAGAGAAGATCCGAGCTCAATTAAGCTTGGATTGAATCGAAATTCAACCCACACCATCACCATGCAAGGGAGATCACATTCAATGGCTAGATTTTCATGAGATAAATCTTTACTTCACAATGGACAAGACCACATATAATTTAAGCTTAGTTTCATAGCTTACCTCATTGGAGGCTATCACCGGTGCTCAATTTCCTTGGAGAAGCTTTGTCTAGTGGAGACAAAGCTTTGCTAAAGTTTTGAGGTCTTGAAATTGGGTTGATCCTTCTAGAGGCCAACTCCACCCTCACTTGAGCTTGGTCTTGGTTGAAGTAGCACCTCCCTTTCCTTTGGAGCTTGGGAAAGAGCTTGGGTGAATTCGATTTGATCCTCTGATGAAGCTCAGAGGAGAAATTGGCTTGGTATTGAGTGTGGAGTAAGTTGGATTTTCATTTGAACTCCTTTATTTTCTAGGAAAACTGAGAAGATGGAAATTCTAACTCACTCTAAGAAGCTTGGGAACACTAGTAATGGCTTGCTCTGAGTTCCTTTGCTTCAATCAAATAGGGAAGAATGAGATTCAAGTGAAATTAGGCGGAGAATATCTCCCCATAAAGCAATCGGACTGCCAAGCCTTCTCTTACCATTTTAATCCAATTGAGCTCCTTGAATGGGTTTGTTAGGCTGTTAGAGGTGTCCTTGCATTCTGTTTGGCCTAAGGAGTGGAGGAGTGGAGCTCCCATGTGCTTAAATCAAGTGAAGGAGGGATTCCATGTGGCCATGTTCAAGCAAGCAGTTAGTTTTAACCTTAGGCTAGGTTGGACTGATCCAAACCCATTGGGTTAGGTGCACCACACTCACTAGTGTCCACTTGCTCCACTAGGAGGGTGCCAAGTGGTCATGAAGAGGATTCGACCAAGTTCCATGTGAATTTGGAAAAAAAATTATCCTATGGCCTAGGGGTAAAATGGTCATTTGTCTTGGTTTTCAATTTGAATATGTTTGGTAAGTTTGAAAAATAGGTTAGGCCAAGTTTCATTGAATTTGGAATTGGTATGATGTGATTTGGTTCATGTTGACCCATTTAGGTCAAAATGGGTCAACTTGACCAATTGGTCAAATTGGGTCAAACCAAGGGTTGGGTCAAGTTCATATGACCATTTGAAATGTTTTGGTGGCTTTGGTTTGATTCAATTTGGTTTATATTTGAATTTGGTTCATTTGATTTCATTTAGGTCAAATGGGTCAAGTTGACCAATTTGACCAATGAGACCTTTTTGGGTTAGGTCATGGGTTGGTTTAGGCTTCATTAGTCATATGAAATGAATTGGTATCTTCATTTCTGATCAATTTGGTTTATATTTAGATTTGGCTCAATTTGACCCTTTAGGTCAAGTTGGGTTCTAGGTCCATTGGGCTAGGTTAGGTCTAGTTGGCCAATTAGAGCTTTGGTCAAGTTCAACAATAATTTTATAATGAACTTGACCCATTGGTTTTAATCAATTTGGCTTAGATCAAGTTTTGACACATTTTGACTTTTTAGGTCAAGTTGGGTCAACTTGGGTCAAAGTGGGCTAGGTTGGCTTAAATGTTGACTTGGTCAAGTTCAAACATTGATCATGAATGAGTTTTGATCAATGGTTTCGATCAATTTATCCTATGGTGGATTTTGGCTATGTTGAGTTTTATTTTGGCTAACTGTTGACTTGGTCAACGCTTAGGTTTGACTTGGTTTGACCCAATTTGAGTGATTAATCACCTTATGATGATTGTTGATCATGATGAGAGGTTTAGATGGGCTTAGTTCAATCTAATTTGGGTAGGATTATAATTTGGCTCATAAGGGTACTTTAGGTCACTTTGAGTCAAGTGAGCCTAAGTAAGTCAAATGGCTTGGTCAAAGCTTGATTTGAGTTTGATTGAACTTACATATGGACTTATGAAAGATAAATCCATTTGCAAGTGGTTTGAAGTCAAATGGGTTTTGATTCATTTGATAATTTCAAGTTCAAAAGGGTGAACATGAGTTTGACTTGGGTTTGATTTTTGAATTGAGTTTTGGTTTGATGATTAAAGTTTATGTTTATATTTGGATTCATGAGTGAAGGATTGATTGAATCATGAAGAAAAATCAAGGGTTTAGCTTGATTTGAAATTGATTTGGCTAAGTTCAAGATTTTGACTTGGCTTAGGTTGGATTTTGATTGAATTTGAGTTTGGACATATACATGAACATATACAAGTTTGGACGTTGACATCTTTAGATTTAGATGGAAGTGTGAGTTAGTCTCTATAAAGCTTGAGCCTTCCCAAATTATGCTTGAAAAAGGGAGCAAGTTAAATAGAATTGATCATCTGATTGTGAGGATGTGGATGTGGTGTTTATTTTTGGAGTTTAGTTTTATTGAGATTGCACTCGAGGGTGTACTTATTGAGGTGATCGAAAGTCACAACCCTACAATGGACCTAATCATCTAATAAGGACTCCTAAGGCATGATGGGTCTTTGAATATACCAAAAAATTTTCCCCTACTTTATATGGATGAATAAAGTAGGGTTTATTTAAATCACATAATAAAGTTCCCTATAGGGGAAAGCCCCCATATTTAATTACATCTTAAAGAAAATGAATCCCTTAAGAATACTCTCAATTAAAGTAGGTGATTGTTGTAACTAAAGAATTCAAAGATAGTACTATCAAAAAATTGGTTATATTTTGGAAAATTAAGTTGGAGAGATCAAAAGGGGAGAGTTGCTATCGAAACCAAAGGAGATGAGTAGGGAGTGCTCATGATACTAGGAAGCCTAGTGAGCACTCCAATCTATCCTATGGTTGGGCATTATATGTTTGAAATTGAGGATATTTATTTATTTGAGTTGCAATTTTATTAGAAATCTAGGACTTATAATTCCACAATACAAGATTGTGAAAATGCCTAAGAGGTGAGAATTTATGTCTATAGCCCAATGGGAAACGACAACCTCGGATCCTAAATCTAGGGAGTTTTGGTGAGTGCCAAAGCACGACCTAAATCTAAGGCAAAAGTGGGCATATGGTTTACCTCCACAAGAGAGGATAAACCATCTGACTGGTAGACTTATAACCATTTGGAGTGGCAGCCAGCTAACTCCTCTTATGTTTTAAATCCATGTAGGCAAGTCTTATGCTTTTGCAAGATGGTTAGGTTGTTATTATTTAGAAAAGAAATTAAGTCTTTAAACCTGCTCCCTAAGAGCCTAGAGAATGAGGGGTATGAATAATGACTCAAATGTAATGCAAATTTTTATCAAGTTTTTTTTTTTATTTTGGACAATTTATTTTGACATAGGCTATGGAATTTTGTATGCCTAAATGCATGAGAAATTAATTATGGGCCAAATCAAGAGAGAAAGATGTATTCTTCTATCATAGGCTCTAAAAGGTTAAGCCCATTCTATCTAGCACAGATGGAAGCCCTCTCTAATCACGAGTAAAACAAGATGATATGCGTGCTATTAAACATACAACATCTAGCTAAGGGGTTGCTAAATATTTTATTATCTTGCTTTAATATCTAAGATTTAGGTGAGGTTATGAGTTATTTTAAAAGTTTAGTTATGAGTTTGTTAGTGGGATGGAAAATTATTTTTATCCTAAGAGCATAATCGCATTCAGGCCATTCAATAATCACCAATCATAAACAAACTATCAAAAGGCATGCTGTTTCTAATGTGCAAGCTAAACAAAACATCAATCAATTTTATAAAGCTATAGTAAAAGAATAAAAGGTTGATGTGGTCGGGTACCACCGTATAACCCAAAAAGAAATATGGGTAGCCGAGCCCTACCCTTATACAACCTAGATTACAAAAAAATAACTACAATGATGAATGTTATGGGGGTCTTCATTCCTCAGTCTTCATTTCTTCACTTTGGTTTACTTCATTTGATTTGCTCCATTTATTTCTTCCTTTTGGCTTGACTTGAATATGGTTGCTCCAAAGGCATCACATGGTACATAAGACTTGGACTTATGACCAATGCTCATCCTAACCCCCCATAACATTCACCCTAATGAAAAATTACATTAAAAGAAAGTAAATCATCTTAAAAAATGTTAGCTAAACACACCATACAACCCAAGCAGTTATATGAATAATTTGGACTTAGCACCCCACACATGGGTAACCAAGTCCATCTATACTAACTTGGGTTATGCTTAGAGGCTAAGCAACCTACTCAGCAAAAGTAAAGTTAAATTTTTATTTAATAGCCCCTTAAGCACAACTTCCTATAGAAAGCATAATTAGGCTAATATCGGCCTAACATCCAGACTATGCACATACATCCTAACATCTAGTCTAAAAATAATACATCATAAAACAAGCACATATCAAACCATGCACCGCCCTAACATAAAGCTAGAAATGGTGACTTAGTATAATGTGTGTGTATTAGAGCTTGTGTGGTATGTCCTAACTAGGCCTTAGAGTTGTAATTTGCTAAGTGTGAGGGATTTATTTTAAAAAGGTCTAATTTATCTTTAAGTGCCTTAAGTGATTTGAAAATTTTATTTGATGTTTTCCTTTTGTTTCATATGGCCTACACTTAACATCTAAGTGTTATAAAGAGAAGGAAGAGAGAATCTCTCTTTCATCCCTACCTTATTTCATTTCTAATTCAAGTTAATTAATTAATTTCCTTTAGTGAATGGCTTATTATATGTTTTAACTAATCCTAAGTTTAGGTTCATCCTAAATGACCCTATTCAATAAGAAAGATATCTTAAGATTAATTAGAATGAACTACTATCACATAACACATATTTATTTATTTTTTTCCATCATGTATGTCATGCATATGAATAATCCTAACCATAGCTATGCATGCAATCTAAATCTTAGCACACTTTAATGATGAAGTCAAAGAAGTATGTTTAGAATTCAAATATTTCATTTTTTGAATTGTAAATGCATGTATTTTTAATAGAAAAGAGGGGTTTTTTTAAACATTATCTAAACACACATTCACATGTATAAATGTTTTAAGTGAGTACACACCAGCAGCGTAAGGAACAAAACCTACTTAGGGCTACTTAAAGCCTCATAGCCTCGGGATGTCCAGACTAATATACCACTTTTCTTGGATATATGTAGATGTATGAACAACTATAACGATAGAAAAATCTATGCAAAATTTGCATTTAATTTACTTGATTTGTGATTCTTATTCATTGGCAACATCATACATGCATATGTATAAGAGTTTTAAGTGAGCATGATGCCATTATTTTCTACACCACGGGTGTAAGGTACAAGATCTACTTAGGGCTACTTAAAGCCTCATAGCCCCGGGATGTCCAGATTAATATACCATTTTTCTCAAATACATAGGAATGAGCAAAAAGAAGTCATACAAGAAATTATGTTTGATTTGATTATGTAATTGATGATTCTTATTTATTGGCCACATCACACATACACATGTATAAGAGTTTTAAGTGAGTACGATGCCATTATTTTCTACACTAGAGGCGTAAGGTACAAGACCTACTTAGGGCTACTTAAAGCCTCACAGCCCCAGGATGTCCAGACTAATATGCACTTTTTTCAAATACATATGAATGTACAAAAAGAACCACAAGAATAAGAAATCATGTAAGAAATCTTATTTGGTTTGATTATGTAATTTACTTATGTGATGTGAAATTCTTCCTAAGCCTTAACATGGAGATGCATAGAAGTAGTTTTAGGAAAATATTGTGTTTTTTCAAATGAACTATACATTTGTGAATCTTATATGAATCCATGTAAGATAAGAAAAGTGAACCTCATATTACACATCTTATATTATCAACACGTGCAAGCTTATAGCTATTTGTAATTAATGACCACTTTCATTTATAATAATTGATTTATAGGCTTTTGAAATAACATTTGATTTAGTAGTGATAATAGCCATATATATTTAATTTAAATCAACATGCAATTTGAAATAAAAGAAACCATTTCATTTAATTAATTTTAAAATAAATGAATGCTTGATTACATATGGAAAGCAACATTTAACATGAGTGCAAAATAATAAAACAACACAAGCATGTGATTTCATTCAAATCCAATTAAGTCCTTAGGACAATCATACTAAATAAAACTATTTAAAATGAACCAAAGTTTCTTTAATGTCATTTAATTTTTGAGTTTGATTTGAGTTAAGAGAAGTGAAAGAAGTTTGTTGGTCTTAATCCCATTCTCCATGTGTGAGTTAATTTTGGTTTAATGAAGAAGTAATTAAGTTAATTTTATGATTTAATTAGGTCAGGGTATGAATTAAATGAATTAATTAACCCTTACCTACATCACCTTAAGTTAATTAACTAATTAATAATGAGCCAACATTATATGCAACCACATAGAAAGTAAATTTGCAATGCTCCTAAGAAATGAATGGGGCCTAATGCAATTGGCTCATGATTAATAATTAATTAAGCTTATTATGATTTTCTCACAAATATGAGCTAACCGTAATTTCATTTTCTCCCCCATTGGGTTATTAAACACCCAAAGAGCTACCCAAGATTAGGTTAGATAGATTCAATTGGATTAATTAATTTTATTAATTAACTAATTAAACCTTAATTAAACTTAACCAACTAAAATAAAATGGGTTTAGAGAAAGTGGCAAAGAAGAGAGCCTAAGCCTTAATCCCAAAATCCTTTCAATTAATTTGTTAAGGTTTATGTATGATCTAAATTTTGATTAATTTTGTTGATTAATTAAAGGTGTTAATTAATTAATTATTTAGAGGGATTAGGGAAGACTTAAGGAAAAGATTGAAAGAGGGAGTCCCAATCCATTTCCCTAGACTTCATCATCATTAACATAGGTTAACAAGCTCAACTAATTGATTGATTTACTGTTCATTTGCTTAATTATCACTAATTCCATTAAGAAAGTGATTAAGGGTTAATCCATTGATTCTCCTAATTAAGCAACCAATAAAATCCCAAAAAAATAAGAGAGGCAGAAGTCATCCCCTTAAATATGCACAGAAGGTTTGAGATTAATTGGGTGGTTAATTAGGGAGTAATTAGACTAATTACATTTCCAATTAAACCTTAATTAGGCCAAATTCACTATTCAAAATCAATTAATGATAATTTTCCTAGAGTCTACTCTGAAATATCTTTAAAATAAGCTTAAGTTTGTATTTTTTTGGATGTTCTAGAATTAGTTATGAATTTAAGAAGTTTTAAGATTAAAAATAAATTAATTAACCCTATTTAGAGCCTTAATCCCGTCGAGCCACGTGGCATCTAACATGACGCGCTTTACACATAACGCGATGAGATTTGCTATTTAAGTTATCAGATTCGAGTGCTAACTCAGGTGGCGGTGCACGAGGTATCTCCGTGGACTGTCTAATCTAAGATCGGATGGCCACTATCAAACCTGCGTTTTGAAAAAATTAAATAGATGGGGTTAACCATGATTTGATCAGGATCGTTCATCCTGATCATGTCGGATGGACAGTCCATGATCTATCTCCTCTCGAGCGATGAAGGATGGCTACCATCCATCAATGGCCGCTTGATCTGAGCTCACCCAAGCTTGGATGGAGATGAAAATTATCCCACACCTTTGGGGAAGCAAGACGATCAAATCCAATGGAGAAAAATGCATGCCATGAAAATTTTTTTCACAAAAGACCAACCTATTTTCATTCAAGGATCGGTTTCAATGGCATACCTCACTAGAGCTTATGACCAATAGTTCCAACATTTGAGGAAGCTTCATTTGGAAGAAATGAAGTTCTGTTGAGCCGCATGAGCTTTGATTTGGTGTGGTTTGCTCACAAAACCAATGTGATATATGAAGGTGATCAGGCTTGAACGAACTCCACCCTCTGGCCATCAAAAAGCTTGGGAAAGGATTTGTTCTTGTTCAATTCACTTCAACGAAGGTGTGTACAAAGTTAATTGTACTTTGGTTGCGAAATGGAGAAATGGGATTCACTAGTTTGCTCCCCTATTTCAGTTTCATGCAAAACCAAAATAGAGAAGGAACTTGGGAAGCTTGGAAATGGCTATGGGATTCCTCTGGGTTGGGTTCACAGTCCCAGTGTTTGGGAATGATAAAGGGGTCACCATGGGAGCTCGTCTTGGGCAGAATCATGTGAGTTGGCTTCCCTTAAGTGGAGGAGGGTGTGAGAGTGGCTGCCAAGGGAGGAGGTACTTGTCCTTGGTGGTTTGGCAAGCTCCAATGGGGATGGGGAGGTGATTTCACCTCCCCAAGGATCATGGCCAACCTAACCACTATTGTACTAGTCTAAATAGGATGCCTCTTGGGTTCTCTCACACCTAATCTAGTAACATTGGAGGATTGTGTATAATTTGTGTTTATGTTGTGGAGGAATAGGATGCTGCTTGGGTTCTCTTACACCTACCCTATACTCGTCTTGGCAGATTCACAAGCAAAAGAAATTTATAATACATAAGAGATGAAATTTGATATGAAAATTAGTTTATTGATTATTATTTTCAAACAAGATTTATGGATTGTAATTCTTTAAGTAGAGCCCATTGATTAGAAGCATCGAACGCTCTCCCTTATAATTTATGAGCTGATAAGACCCTCCTTGGTAGTCCTTTTCTATGGCAAAAGGGCCTTCCCAAGTGGGTTCAAACTTGCATTCCATCTTTTGACGGGCAATAATTAGTCTCCTTAGAACTAAAATAAGCTCTCCTACTTGAAAAGCTCTCAGGCAAACCAACTTGTTATAGGCTTGAATCATTTTGGCTTTGTACAATTCGAGGTTCTGGCATGCCCAGAGGCGTCTCTCCTCCAAACCTTTGAGATCTTCCAACTGCAGCTTGGCGTTCTGCTCTGTAGTGATCTTGCTACCCATAGCTATCCTTAATAATAGGAGTTGGACTTGTAGTGGTAGATTGGCTTCTGACCCATACACTAAAGAGAATGGGGTATATTGAGTTGGAGTTCTGTATGTGGTACGGTAGGCCCACAAGGCTTCAACTAACTACTCATGCCACTATCGCTTGTTGTGATTGAGTGCCTCCTTTAATATTTGGATGAGAGTTTTGTTGAATGCTTATCCTAGACCATTTTTCATGGGGTAGTAGATGGTAGAGTATTTCCAATCTATGCTATGTCTATGGGCAAAGCTTTTGATTAGTGATCTTGAATGTAATACCATTATTAGATATAATTCATCTAGGCACCCCGAACCTATATATGATATGGTTCTTGAAAAATTGGAGCACATGATGAGTTGTGACCTCTCTAAGTGAGATAGCCTCCGCCCACTTGGAAAGTAGTCAGTGGTAGCTAGAATGAACTGGTGACCCTTGGAAGAAAGAGGATCAATTAGACCCACTATGTTGGTACCCCAACACTCGAATGGCCATGAGGCCAATGTAGGATGTAGAATGATGGATAGTTAGTGTAAGACCACACTGTGAACCTGATATTGGTGGCATCTCCTAGTTACATCCATATAGTCTGTAATCATCGAAGGCTAGTAGTATCTTAGTCTTTTGATCATGGATTTCATCTTCGGATCGGATTTGACGTGCTCCACATAATCCTGAGTGTACCTCAGTCATGATCCTACAAGCTTCATGTTTGTCTAGGAAACATAGCCACATATGATTGAAGGATTGCGGGTACAAGGTACCATCCACGATAGCGTAGGAAAGGGCTCTCTGCTTCACCTGATTTGCTAGTGATTTCTCTTGAGGTAGTTTGCCGATATTTAGATAATCCATGAATGGGTGTCTCCAATCTGACTCCTCATCCTTTTTGGCAATGGAAACCTCCCCTTCAAGAGAGAGTCTCTCAATAAGTTCAATGTTAATAAGGGTAAGACTTGTCTATTTTGGACCATTATTGGAATAGACTCATCTTCTGGACATGCTCCTTGGCAAGCTTGGCTAATGTGTCTGCTACTGCATTTTCTCCTTGAGGAATCTTATAAATGGTAACCTCTGGGATTTGGGCCAAAAACTCTATGGTATACTTGTGGTAATTATGGAGCTAAGGCTTTAGAACCTTGTAAGACCTAACGATTTGGTTGATGAAGAGCTGAGAATCCCCAAAGATGTTGATGCTCTGGATGCATAGTATAATGGCTAACTCCAGGCTGACAATCAGAGCCTCATATTTGACTTCATTGTTGGTACATGGATTGGATAGATGATATGAGAATCTCTTACATCGTAGTCTAGAGTTAGGAGAACTATACCTACCCTTGCCTTTCTTGGAAGAGTAGATCACAGTTCTTCTCCTTTTTAAAAAGGAAAGCTCCATCAAAATACATCTCCCAATGGTGAATGCTAGTGTCCCCTAAGTTCATGATTTGTTCATCGAGGAGGTCATCTCTAAGCAGAGAATCAGTAGAAAGTGGGTGCACTGCTAAGAAATTCGCTAGTGTTTGTCCTTTCACTGTGCGGAGGGGTACGAAAGTGATGTCAAACTGTGATGAAATTATGGACCAACATTCCAGTCGTCCAAATAGTATTGGCCGTGCCATGAGATATTGCAGTGGATTGATCCTGGAGATTAGATTCACCTTATGAGAAAGCATGTAGTGTCATAGCTTTTGGGATGCAAAGATTAAAGCTAGGCAGTGCATCTTAATAGGTAGGTAGTTTTCCTCAACATGGATTAGACAATGATTGAGAAAGTAGAGAGCATTTTCTTCTCCTTCATCATTGGTTTGAGCCAACAAAGCACTAAGGGAGTCGTCTAATGCAGTGGTGTAGAGGATCAATGGCTTGCCCAGGATAGGGGCTGCTAGAATTCATGGTGTCATCAGGTAGTGCTTGATGCCTTCAAAAGCATGCTAACACTTATCTTCCCACTTGAACTTGGCATCCTTTTTGACAAGTGTTGTGAATGGTTAGCATCTTCTTGATAGGTTGGAAATGAAGCATCTTAGATACACCAACCACCCTTAAAATGATCTGAGTTGAGTTAGACTTTTAGGGGGTGGCATTTCTAAGATTACCTTGATCTTCTCTGGATCGATCTCTATTCTCCGGTGTCGGACAACAAACCAAGGAATTTCCCTGAAACTACTCTAAATGCACACTTCAGGGGACTCATTTTGAGGTTAAATTATCTTAACCATTCGAAAATTACTTCAAGTCAAAGAGATGGTCTTCTTTATCTTTGTTTTTGACTACTAAATCATCAATGTAGCATTCAACTTGATGATGAATGAGTTCATTGATGATCTGAGTCATGGCCCGCTGGTGCGTAGCATCAGCATTTTTAAGGCCAAAAGGCATGACCTGATAACAATATATTCCATTCAGGGTTCAAAAAGTAGTATTTCTTTTATCCTTGTGGGCCATCTTGATTTGGTTGTAGCTAGATGAGCCATCCATAAAGAAGAATACTACATGAGATCAGGAAATACCCGCCATTAATTATGGTGTATAAAGTGGAAATTCATCATTAGGATATGCCTTTTTTAGATCCTTAAGATGACACATATGCAAATTTGGCCATTCTTTTTCTTAACTGGGGTGATATTGGCTAACCAGGTAGGTTATTTTTCTTCCCTGATAAAGCCAGAATCGACCAATTTCTTGATTTCAAAAGTGACCTGCTATTCAATGTCTAATCACATGAGTTTAGGAGCTTGCTTGATAGGGTTAGCATTATGTCCTATTGCTAGTTTGTGGACTGTTACGTTAGGAGATAACTGAGCATTTCTTCATAGCTCTATGTGAAGCAGTCCTTAAACTCAGCAAATAGCTTAACTAAGTCATTGGATTCTTCTTCATTCAACAAGGTACTGATGTATGTTGGATGTGGATTGTCTTCGATTCCCAAGTTATTTTCTTTGAGCTTGTTGATGGTTGATCTGATTTTTCTTCAAACTCTAGTGGTGCATCTCTGACTTCAGGCTCATTTGGGTCATCTGAAGTTTCTAAACATACCTCCTCATAAGAGTTATCATGATTTGAGAAGAATCTATCAGACCCCGAATGAGTGGTGATGACTAAGAAATGGTTATTGTCATCAACTAGATCCACTGTACTGAATCTTAGTTTTGATCTTGATTGAGAATATCTATTTTGGTTGTCCCATAACCTTTCAAAGTAATCTGACCTATGTTTGTACCAAGTATGTAGGATTAATCCCTTCTTTACTAAGTTAAGAACACAAGGCGAGTACCAATCAAAATGCAATTGTATTAAATCTTTATATGAATCATCCTCAAATTCTACATCAGCTTCTTGACTTGAGGAAGATGTTCCTAACAAAAATCTCTTTAGCTTGACATCTATGGATGATTTTGGGGCCTCCTTAACTACTAAACCTTTAAATTTCTAGGAAGAAAGTGATGTTAGAGCTAAGGTTCCCAACTACTGCCTGACCGTTCTACATTATAGTGATTTAGACACATTCATGCTTTGCTTAGAGGCCTGGTCTTCATCACTATCTGGCTCGAATGTCACCTCCAAAGGGACTCCCTAAGAGGGGTTGGTTAGCGTGCTAACCACATGAGACTCATCCTCTGAACTGGACTCTAAGTCTATGTGGATAGTGGGGGTACTCCTGTGAGTAAAAATATAGCTCCTATTGGGTGGCCAATAGGGAGTAGGTCTTCTAACTCTGGAACTGCCTCTAGATCTGCCTCTGCTTATACCTGGTGGGGGTCAAGTTATCTTACCCATGTGTTCATATGGAGGAATGAACTATGGGTGGAATCCAACATCTGGTTCTACCTCTTCCTCGGTATTTGATTCTCGCTCACTTGTATTTTCTTTTTCTTCTTTTTATTTTATTTAACTTTCTTTTATTTTTGAACTTTCACCAAGTTCTTGAGAATAGACTTTTTGATTTGGAGGAAGATAGTAGGCAACGTCCTCATATATCTCAATCTCTCTAACTGAGAATGGCTTCAAGTCTCCTTTGACACAATACTCGATTCAACCTCTTCAGAATTTGATGAACTGATGTAAATAGGATAGAACTGTGTTATTTCTATGTATCCAAGGCCTACCGAGAAAAGTAGTGAAAGTTGTATCATAATCGATTATGTAGAACTTAGCTTCTGTCTTCTAGTCATCTATCTCCAAATGGGAACACTATAGAGCCTAAAGCCCTCTCGCTTTATTCATTGAATCCTCTTAATATCATCTGATCTCCTTAGAGTTTAGTGATGTCAATCCTTAAGGAGGCAAGGATCTTTAAACTCATAATGTTCACTAATACAACTGGATTAACTAACACCCTAAAGAGTCTGAATCTGCCCATGTCCACTGTGATGTAGAGGGGACAGTTGTGCTCTATTGTCCCCAAAAGAAGATCTTCATCTGTGAATGTAACTCAATGGGCTTCTCTTGAGTAACATTCCTCCTCTCTAATAGCAGTTAGCTGAGCTAAGCATATTTATGGATCAAGAAGAGCTTTGATCAATGACTTCCTCATCTCTTTGAATAAAATGATGGCATCATATATGATTAGTTTAGCTGGCAACTTTCTTAGGTGAGCGAGGACATTGTAGTCAACTTTGGGTTGGTCCTCCACTAGCATATCCATAGGTGGAGCATCCTGTGGAGGGGCTTCTTGATCACTTGAACTAATGACTTGTTTACCCTTATCCTGAGGTGCTACCCTAGGAGGTAGAACTTTGCCACTGTGGAGGTTGACTTCAGTGACTTCATGAGATAGTTTAGTGGAAAGTTCTACTTTCTCATCAGGTTCACTTAAAGCTTCTCCTATAGGATCATCGAAGTCGAAAGAATCCAAATCAATCTCAATGGGTAAACCCGAATGATTCAAGAATGGAAAAACTATTTCTAAATTAGAAGAGGAATGATCGAAACTAGAGTTATCATTATTATTTTGTAGACTTGGAGAGTTTCGAGAGGAATAAAATCTAGAGTATCAGAAATGGACAAGATGTAAGTGAAAGCTTTCTTCATTGATTTCTTCTTAGGTGGAGGTATATGATAGAAATATAATAAAGTAAGCGGGGTAAGGGATTTAATGCATTTGTCTGCTGATACAACGCTCCTACTGGTAGAAGAGGAGCAAGTGGAAGAAGACGTAGTAGCTACAATAGTGGATGGAGTGCTAGACACGGATGGTGGTTGTGCTACTGTGCTATCCCAAGCAAGTAAGGTGGGCTTTTGTTGTTGGGATGTCACCTCTTTCAAATTGTCCTTGGCAACTTATAAACCTTCCTTGGAGTTGGAGTTTTGAGCTACCTCAGGCACCTGCAATAGTAATTTTCTAATCTTAGAGATGATTTTCTTGGATGTTCGGGATAGGGAGATATCCCAACCTCCTCTTTCTTAAGAAGATCGCTTATATCCCCAAGGATTGACCAAATAGAACTAGAGGGTTGTCTAGTAAATATTCCTTAGGGATGACAATGACACCCGACTTGTAGCTATGCTTAAGCCAGTCCCTAAAGGTAAAGCAATCTTCTAAGACATGTCCTAGCATGCAGTCGTAAGGGCAATAGTTTGGATTGTGACTCTTGCCCACTTCCTTTGGCCTCCCAGGCTCTGGTAACTGAAAATCAGGCTTCTTTAAGAGATCTTCTTGACTACCTCCCTCTTGAATGAATATGGTTTATTCAATTTATCGATAATAGTAGGTAAATGATAGTTACCTAGTGGCGGGTAATTATACTGCTGCTGGTGATATTGATGAGGATAGTCGATATGGCGAGGAGGTGGTGATGGAGGCCGCTATGAACCGAGGTGATGACAGGGGTGGTAAAGGGAGGTGGTAGAGGAGACTATTGAGCTCGAGGTCTGTCTGATTGAACCATGGCTGGTTGTTTTCTGTTATCAACTGCTATGACTGTCTTTGGCTTCTTCTCAAATGCCTTCTGTGATTTGAGCTTAGATGACTGATCTTGAAAAGGTAACTATTTGACCTCTCCTTATAGACTAGCCACCTTGTTGATTAATTTTTCAAATGTCTTAATGGTAAACCCTTTAAGCATGAAGGTGACAGGGCCATAAATATTCTTGAGTAGAATTTCAATGGCATGCTATTTAGATAGCTATGATTTGCATTTATACTTAAATTATGCCATCTAAGAACATAATCAATAAAGGACTCACCGGGGTATTGTTGTGCTACAACGAGGTTGCCCACAGTTACCCTTTGTTGAGCTCTAGCAAATCTCTTAATAAAGAGCTACTCCAACTCAACAAATGTCTTCACTGAACCATTGGGTAGTTCAGCGTACAATCAAATGTGCCTGTTAAGCTACTTACGAAGAGGAGGAATAAGTGTGCATCGTTGCCACTGACATTACAATATCCGGCCCTGAAATATGCTATGTGCTGTTAAAGGTTCACGTTGCCATCAAATATTTTGAAAGAAGTAGGCACAAAACCTTTGGGATATTGGACAACATCAAATTCTTTCTGGTATGGTCTACCCTTTAGAATGGATGAGCCACATCAGGCTTGTGCCAACGCATCCCTCACTTGCTATTCCATCATGCTTTTGATGTCTTTCTCTTGCATGGAGGTGCTGTCCACCACCTTTCTATGCAAGCTTCCACTGTGCAGATCTACTGGGAAGTGCTCTTGGGCTAATCTAAAATATGTACTAACTCAGGATGATCTACCTCTATCGGTATATATTGTGGGACCGAGGTCTGATTTTGAAGTGCATGGAGTGCTGCTAACAAGTCTTCCATCCTCTTCTCCATCTGGTTGATCTGATCATCCTTTTGTTTAAGCTATTGACGGAGGTGTTGGGTCGAATGGATGGCATCATCTTTCTCAACCACCACACCTTCTTGACTATGCTGATCTCTCTGAAGGGAGCCCCTAGTGTCAACCATGTGAACTTCAGCAAAATCATCAAGAAGGTCATCTTTATCGAGATCATATGTTACTAGCTCATCCTCAGAATCTGTGCGATCACTGCCCAAGAGTTCCCTCTTCTTGGCAAAGTAATCGACCATGATCTCATCTAAAGAATGATCTAAATGTGCCAGCACAAATATTCAGGGTTGACTAGTGGAGGGACTGTGGTAACTGACCAAAATACACCTAACATTACCTATCACTGGAGTGCTAGCCCTAGGAAGGTCATGCTCACTGGAAGAGATATGCTCATGACTGCTCGTCAGTGGAGTAGTGTCCCTGGGGAGATCTACTATCATGGGAATTATAACATTGTCACCCTCCTCCTCTACAACTAGCTTTGATGGTGGTGGCGGTGGTGCGATAATGACACTACGGGGTTGCCACTCCTATCGAACCATAACTAAGGTAGAGGGTCAAGCAGGGGAGCTTGATATTAACTCAACAGGTGGGATGGAGGGAGGGGGATGCCGAGGTCATAATCGGATCACCAAAGTAGAATGTCTTTCCCTGGATGGGGGCTTCTAGATCTTGATAGGAGTGGTGGATGTTGGGAGCTGCACGGGTGAGGGTGGACAATGAGGGGAGTGGTGTGAAGATAACACTGACTGTCTCTCAACGGGAGACTTCTACCTATGGCGAGTAGTGCCGATAAGAACAATCATGTCTGTATGATCGACCTTGACAGAGGGATGATCAAGAAAATCTATTAAAGCAAATGCTGTCGACTATTTAGCGTATCTTTATCGCTCTCTTCTGTCTACATGAGTAGATTCTTGAGCCTCCATGGCTCGCTTTCTATGGAATTAACCCCTTACACTCCTAGGGGTCAATGATCACAGATCAAATAAGGTACCAGACTCTGAGCATCCATGTGCTCTACCAACCTAGTGTAAGACAGTTCTAAGTCCGGCATAGGGCCTCCTGTGCTCCCTACCCAGTGTCTCATAGTATACTGCTAGTGGAGGAGAATCAGCAATCCTCCTATAATCTTCCTCTCCATCTGATGCTGAGAGGCGGTGGAACTTATTTCTGGTTGGACGTGGAGATACCTTTGGGGAGAACCCTCCTTGACTATGTGAGATGTAGCCTCAAGCTCTTTGGCAGCCTGCTTGTGCTCACGCTTAATCTTGCAATTTTTATTTCAGTGTTGAGTGTGAGTGAACAAGGCCGAGCGGAAGCTAGTACATATAAGTGGAGGAGACTATCTGAGAAGCTAAGATAGCCTTCTCCTTTGGGGTAACCAAAGAGGATGTAGTAGCTCTCATTGGAGCAATGATATGGATAACTAGATGGACAAATGCTAAAACTATCTTAGAATGCGGTGCATGAACCATTGTAGCTTTCCTCTTCAGTAGAGGATATTTAGAATTGGAGGGCATGTTGATGCGGATGATTGGCCTTTGTCCGGCCACCTTATCTATGCTGATGGTAGTGAGGGTTTCCCCCTCATAAGTAACATGAGCTCCCTCAAATCTGTGACCATAGCAAACCAGATGGGTGGAGTCTATCTCTAGAAGGCTGGCCCGATCTAAGGCTAAGTCCATTCAGACGGAGAAAGTGAAAAAAAACTTCTATGAAGTCATGGATACTGTCTATAAAAATTGTACGGACTGATCTGTGCTGTATCTCTGTATATGTTGAAATGTAATCTGAGTTAGATTTCTATTTAATATTCTTTCTAGAAGAGTTGTATAGATTATGAATCCTGAAGCCACACTCAACAATTCAAATATGTTAAGTGGGGTTTAGTGGAGATATTTTGAAAATAAAGGAGAGTCTTTTGCCATTGATTTTGGTTTTAGAACCCATACTCAACCAATTTAGGTAGGTTGGGTGGGGTTCAAAAATTTGAGGAGAGATTTTCTTTTTGGAGATGTTTGCATTTTGTGTATCTTATTTGAAAATATTTGGTGATTTGAAAGGACCTCTATTTAGCAAATTTGAGTATACTAAGAAGAGATTGTGATTGTGTGTTTAGCAATTTTTGTAGAATGTATTTGCTTGTGATATATGAAATGCTAATTTTGAAAATGGGGCTTCTTAATTAACAAAATTTGGTATGTTAAGTAGAAACCACATGTGTTTAATTTATATTTGAAAATGAGACTTTCATTTAACAAATTTGGTATGTTAAATGAAAGCCAAATGTGATTAATTTAATTTTTTGGTTTTCTTTTGAAAATGGGACTCTCATTTAACAAATTTGGTGTCTTAATTGAAATCCCAAATGTGATGGATTTATGTTTTGATTTTCTTTTGAAGATGGGACTCTCACTTAACAAATTTGGTATGTTTATTGATAGTTCAAATATGATGTTTTGAAAATGAGACCCTTACTTAACAAATTGAATATGTTAAGTGAAAATTGAATTTGTGTTTAAAAATGAGACCGTCACTTAACAAATTTATTATGTTAAGTGGAGGTCAAATTTATGTGTTGAAAGTGAGACTCTCACTTAATAAATGGAATGTGTTAAGTGAAAATCAGATTTGTATGTTGGAAATGAGACTCTCACTTAACAAATTGAGTAACTTAAGTGAAAGTCAAATTTATGTTTTGGAAATAAGACTCTCACTTGACAAATTGAGTATGTTAAGTGAAAGTCAAATTTATATGTTGAAAGTGAGACTCTTACTTAACAAATGGGATATGTTAAGTGAAAATCAAATTTGTGTTTTGAAATGAGACCCTCACTTAACAAATTGAATATGTTAAGTGGAGGTCAAATTTATGTGTTGAAAGTGAGACTCTCACTTAACAAATGGAATATGTTAAGTGAAAATCAAATTTGCATGTTGGAAATGAGACTCTCACTTAACAAATTGAGTGTGTAAAGTGAAAGTCAAATTTATGTTTTGGAAATAAGACTCTCACTTGAAAAATTGAGTATGTTAAGTGAAAGTCAAATTTATATGTTGAAAGTGAGACTCTCACTTAAGAAATGGGATAAGTTAAGTGAAAATCAAATTTGCATGTTGTTAATGAGACCCTCACTTAGCAAATGGAATATGTTAAGTGAAAGTCAAATTTGCATGTTGAAAATTAGACTCTCACTTAACAAATGGAGTATGTTAAGTGAAAGTCGAGTTTGTATTTATTTTTGAAAGAAAGGAAATCTATTTAACAATTTCAGGTATATTAAATAGAGTACAATGATATGTCTTGCTTTCATGTATGATTGAGAGAGAAACCTTAACTTCAACACATATGGAATATATATTAAGTGAAGTTTCAATCTCATGTTGTGGTTTTATTTGAAAGTAGACTCCTCATTCAATAACTTTAAACATGTTGAATGAATATGGTCATTTTTAAAAAAATGTGCTTTTAGAAAATATGATTTTGATCTTAATTTTGAAGAGAACCTTCATGTAACAATCATGGGGATTGTTTGCTGAGGGTTGGTTACATGAATTTTGTGCTTTTTGAAAATTTTGTGCAAAATTATTTGTTATGTGAATTTTGAAAGAGTGCTTTTGGAAAGTGTCATTTTATGAAAGAATTTATTTTCTTAAATTTTATAATGAACCTTACCTCACCAAGCTGGTAAGGAGGTTCTAGATTTTTATTTTCTCTCCTTTTATTGATAAATTTTGTTTTTCACCTATTGGGAAGCCCAATTGGGGTTTCAAGACCTACACGGAGTGAGGTTCTAAAACCTAAAGGATGTTGGATAACTTTGCTTAAGAATGAAATAAGCTAAGTGCTAACGGAAGGAAATATAGTCTTGAACTCACATAAAATGCAAGTCCTCTATTGATGCTTGGAGGCAACAATCATCTACTAGAGATGGAGAGAGGAACCATCCCCAATGGAGTCGCCAGAAAAATCTATGGTGTTTATTTTTGGAGTTTTGTTTCATTGAGGGGGACACTACATAGATCTGAGGGTGTACTTATTGAGGTGATCGGGTACGACATTGAGAAATAGTGTACTATCTCGAATAATAGAAGTCACTAACCTATAATGGACCTAATCACCTAATAAAGACTCTTAAGGCATGATGGGTCTTTAAATATACCATATATTTTTCTCCTACTTTACATGGATGAATAAAATAGGGTTTATTTAAACCAGATAATAAAGTTCCCTATGGGGGCAAGCCCCATAGTTAATTACATCTTAAGAGAAATGAATCTCTTAGAATACTCTCGATTAAAGTAGGCAATTGTTGTCTCCAAAGAATTCAAAGATAGGACTATCAATAAATTAGTTGAATTTTAGAAAATCAAGTGGGAGAGATCAAAAGGGGAGAGTTGTTATCATAACTAAAGGAGATGAGTAGGGAGTGCTCATAATACTAGGAAGCCTAGTGAGAACTCCAATCTATCATATGGTTAATCTTTATATGTTTGAAATTGAGGAGATTTATTTATTTGAGTTGCAATTTTATTAGAAATCTAGGACTTATAATTCCACAATACAAGATTGTGGAAATGACTAAGAGGTGAGGATTTATACCTGTAGACCGAATGAAAATGACAACCTAGGATCCTAAATCTTGGGAGCTTTGGCAAGTGCTAAAGCATGACCTAAATATTAGGAAAAAGTGAGCATATGATTAACCTCTACAAGAGAGGATAAACCATCATACTGCTGGACTTATAACTGTCTGGAGTGGTAGCCAGCTAACTCCTCCTATGCTTTAAATCCATGTAGGCAAGTATTATGCTTTTGTAAGATGGTCATGTTGTTATTATTTAGAAAAGAAACTAAGTCCTTAAACCCACTCCCTAAAAGACTAGAGCATGAGGGGTATGAATAATGACTTAAATCCAATGTAAATTTTTAACAAGTTTTATTTGATTTTGGACAATTTATTTTGACACAAGTTATTGGATTTTGTATGCCTAAATGCATGAGAAGTTAATTATGGGGCAAATCAAGAGAGAAAGAGATATTCTTCTATCATAAGCTAAAAGGTTAAGCCCATTCTATCTGGCATAGATGGAAGCCCTCTCTAATCATGAGTGAAACAAGATGATATGCGTGTTATTAAATATACAACATCCAGCTAAGGGATTGCTAAACATTTTATTATCTTGATTTAATATCTAAGGTTTAAGTGAGGTTATGAGTTATTTTAAAAGTTTAGTTATGAGTTTGTTAGTGGGATATAAAATTTTTTTTTGTCCTAAGAGCCTAATCGCATCTAGGCCATAGAACAATCACTAATCATAAATAAACTATGAAAAGGCATGATATTTCTAATGCACAAGCTAAAAAAAATATCAATCAATTTTATAAAGATATCACAAAAAAATAAATGACTGGTGTGGTCGGGTACCACTGTATAACTCAAAAAAAATATGGGTAGCCGAGCCCCACCCTTATACAACCCAGATTATAAAATAAATAACTATAAATGATGAATGTTATGGGGTTTTCATTCTTCATTCTCCATTCATCATTTTTTTTACTTCATTTGTTTTGCTCCATTTCTTTCTTCCTTTTGGCTTGACTTGAATATGGTTGCTCCAAAAGAATCACAAGGTACATAAGACTTGGTCTTATGACCAATGCTCAACCTAATCCCTCATAACATTCATCATAATCTTAATGCAAAATTATATTAAAAGAAGGAAAGTAAATCTAGCTACACCTGCAAAATAAATATTAGCTAAACACACCATACAACCTAAGCAGTTATATGAATAATTTGGACTTATCACCCCACACATGAGTAACCAAGTAAACCTATCCTAAGTTGGGTAATGCTTAGGGGCTAAGCAACCTGCATAGCAAAAAAATATTTATATTTTTATTTAATGTCCCCTTAAGCACAACCCCCTGTAAAAAGCAAAATTAGGCTAATATCAGCCTAACATCCTCTATAAAAATTATACCTCACAAAATAAGCACATATCAAACCATGCATCACCCTAACATAAAGCTAGAAATGGTGACTTAGTCTAATGTGTATGCATTAGAGCTTGTGTGGTATGTCCTAACTAGGCTTTAGAGTTGTAATTTTCTAAGTGTGAGGGATTTAATTTATAAAGGGTTGATTTCTCTTTAAGTTTCTTAAGTGATTTGAAGATTTTATTTGATGTTTTCCTTTTATTTCATATAGCCTACACTTAACATCTAAGTGTTATAAATAGAAGGAAGAGAGGGAATCTCTCTTTCAAACCCTATGTTAAGTCATTTTTAAAGTAACTTAATTAATTAATTTCTTTTATTGAATGGATTATTATATATTTTAGTTAATCCTAAGTTTAGGTTCATCCTAAATGATCCTATTCAATAAGAAAGATATCTTAAGATTAATTAGAATGAACTACTATCGCATAACACATGTTCATTTATTTCTTTCCATCATGTATATCATGCATATGAATAATCTTAAGCATAACAATATATATAATGTAAATCTTAGCACACTTTAATGATCAATGCAAAGAAGTATGTTTGGAATTAAAATATTTCATTTTTTTTAATTATGCATGTATTTTTAATAGAAAAGAGTGGGATTTAATATCCATTAGCTAAATACACATTCACATGTATAAAAGTTATAAGTGAGTACAACGCCATTATTTTCTATCGTAAGGTACAAGACCTACTTTGGGCTACTTAAAGCCTCACAGCCCTGGGATGTCCAGACTAATATCCCACTTTTCTTGGATACATGTAGACATATGAACAACTATGAAGATAGAAAAATTCATGCAAAAGTTATGTTTGATTTACTTGATTTGTGATTCTTAGTCATTGGCCACATCAACATGCATATGTATAAGAGTTTTAAGTGAGTATGATGTCATTATTTTCTACACCAGGGGCGTAAGGTACAAGACCTACTTAGGGCTACTTAAAGACTCACAACCTTGGAATGTCCAAACTAATATATCACTTTTATTGAATACATATGAAAAAGAACCACAAGAATAAGAAGTCATGCAAGAAATTATGTTTTATTTGACTATATGATTGATGATTCTTATTTATTGGCCACATCACACATGCACATGTATAAGAGTTTTAAGTGAGTACGACACCATTATTTTCTACACCAGGGGCATAAGGAAGACCTACTTAGGGCTAGTTAAAGTCTTACCCTTGGATGTCGAGACTAATATACAACTTTTCTCAAATACATATGGATGTACAAAAAGAACCACATGAATAAGAAATCATGTAAGAAATCATATTTGGTTTGATTATTTGATTTACATATGTGATGTGAAATTATTCCTAAGCCTTAACATGGAGATGCATAGGAGTAGATTTAAGCAAATGTTGTGTTATTTTCAAATGAACTATACATTTGTGAGTTCTATATGAATCCATGTATGATAAAGAAAGAGAACTTCATATTACACATCTTATATTATCAACACATGCAAGCTTATAGCTATTTGTAATTAATCACCACTTTCATTTATAATAATTGATTTGTATGCTTTTGAAGATAACATTTGATTTAGTAGTGATAATAGCCACCCATTTAATTTAAATCAACATGCAATTTGACATAAAAGAAACTATTTCATTTAATTAATTTTAAAAGAAATGAATGCATGATTACATATGGAAAGAAACCTTTAACATGAGCGAAAAGTAATAAAACAACACAAGTATGTGATTTCATTCAAATCCAATTAAGTCCTAAGGACAATCATACTAAATAAAACTATTTAAAATGAACTAAAGTTTCTTCAATGTCATTTCATTTTTGAGTTTGATTTGAGTTAAGGGAAGTGAAAGAAGTTTGCTGGTCCTAATCCCATTCCCCATGTGTGAGTTAATTTTAGTTTAATGAAGAAGTAATTAAGTTGATTTTATGATTTAATTATGTTAGGGTATGAATTAAATGAATTAATTAACCCTTACCTATATTAGCTTAAGTTAATTAACTAATTAATAATGAGCCAACATGATATGCAACCACATGGAAAGTAAATTTGTAATGCTCCTAAGAAATGAAAGGGGCCTAATGCAATTGGCTCATGATTAATAATTAATTAAGCTTAAGGGATCTCACTTAACTACTTTTATGGTTTTCTCACACATGCGACCTAACCATAACTTCATTTTCTCCCCCTTTGGGTTATTGAATACCCAAAGAGCTACCCAAGATTAGGTTAGAGAAATAGATTCAATTGAATTAATTAAGTTCATTAATTAACTAATTAAACCTTAGTTAAACTTAACCAACTAAAATGGAATGGGCTTAGAGAAAGAAGCAAAGAAGAGAGCTTAAGCCTCAATCCCTAAATCCTTTTAATTAATTGATTGAGGTTCAGGTATGATATGGATTTTGATTAATTACTTAATTAATTAAGAGGGATTAGGGAAGACTTAAGGAAAAGATTGGAAGAGGGAGTCCCAATCTATTTCCGCCTCAAGTGATTAAGGGTTAATCTATTGATTCCCCTAATTAAGAAACCAATAAAATCCCAAAAAATAGGGGAGGCAGAAGTCATCCCCCTAAACATGCACAAAAAGTTTGAGATTAATTGTATGGCTAATTAGGGAGTAATTAAACTAATTATATTTCCAATTTAACCTTAATTAAGCCAAATTCACTATTTTAAATCAATTAATGATAATTTTTCTAGATTCTACTCTAAAGTATCTTTAAAATGAGCCTGAGTTTATATTTTTTTAAGTTTTTCTAGAATTAGTTATGAATTAAGAAAGCTTTAGGATTAAAAATAAATTAATTAACCCTATTTAGAATATTAATCCCATCAGGCCATGTGGCGGCTGACGTGGAGTACTTTTCACGTGGCACGATGGGATTTACTATTTAAGTTATCACATCCGAGTGCTGACATAGATGGCAGCGCACGTGATATCTCCATGGACTGTCTGATCTTAGATTAGACAACCATAATCAAACCCGTGGTTTTGAAGGATTAAACAGAGGGGGCTAAGCATAATTTGATGAGGATCGTTCATCCTGATCATGCGGGATGGATGGTCTATGATCTATCTCCTCCTATGCGATGAAGGATGGCTGTCATCCATTAATGGTCACTGGATCCGAGCTCACCCGAGCTTGGATGGAGATGAAAATGATCCCACACTTTTGGGGAAGCAAGATGATTAAATCCAACGGTGGAAAACACACGCCATGAAAATTTCTTTCACAAAAGACCAACCTATTTTCATTCAAGGATTGGTTTTAATGGCATACCTCACTAGAGCTTATGATTGATGGTTCCAATGATTGAGAAAGCTTTGTTTGGTAGAAACAAAGCTCTGTTGAGCCACAAAAGCTTTGATTTGGTGTGGTTTGCTTGGAAGACCAATGTGCTAGATGAAGGTGATCGGGCTTGATCAAACTCCACCCTTCGACCATCTGGAAGCTTGGGAAAAGATTCATTCTTGCTCGATTCACTCTAAGGAAGGTGTGAGCAAAGTTAATTGCACTTTGGTTGCGAAATGTTGAAATGAGATTCACTGGTTTGCTCCCCTATTTCAGTTTCATGAAAAATCAAAAATGGAGATTTTGGGTATCTTGGGGAAGTTTGGAAATGGCTATGGGATTCCTCTCCTTGGATGCTAGGGTTCAATCGAAGATGAGTGTGTGTGTTAGAGTGATAATGATGGGGGTATACCCCCTCATTCCTTTGATTAAATGGTCATGGTTGGTTTGGGAATTTTTAATCAAGGGGTCACCATGGGGCTTGGCTTGGGCAGGGAATCATGTGAGTTGGCTTCCATTGAGTAGAGGAGGGTGTGAGAGTGGATGCCAAGGGAGGAGGTGCTTTTCCTTGGCAGTTTGGCAAGCTCTAATTGTGACGGGGAGGTGATTTCACCTACCCATGGATCATGGCCAACCCAACCACTGTTGGGTCAGGTCAACCATGGTCCAAGGTGCCTAGGTGGACCTATGATTGGGTGCCAAGTGGATAAGAGAAGAAAATGATGCAATGGGTATGTATCTTATCTCATGGGATGCCCTAAACCCAAGGGAAAAATGGCCATTTGGCTATGGGTTTGATTTGGGCATATTTGAAATAGATTAAAAGTGAGTTAGCCCAAAATGTAAGTGGATTGGAGTTTATTTGATTTGATTTAGCTTGATTTGACCTATTTAGGTCAAATTGGATTATGTTGGGTCAAATTGGGTTAAACCAAGGGTTGGGTCAAGTTCATATGGCCAATTGGAGTGTATTGGTGTCATTGGCTTGGTTTAATTTACTTTGGATTTGATTATGGTTCATTTGGATTCATATAGGAAAAATGGGTCAAGTTGACCAATTTTACCAATTTTACCAAATTGTGTTGGGTTAGGTGTTGAGTCAAGTTCAATTGGTTAATTGAAAATGATTGTATGCTTTGATTTGGTTCAATTTGGATTTTGGATAATTTGAACCTTTAGGTCAAATTTTGGCTAAGTTGGGTCAAGTTGATCAATTGGCCAACTTGGGCTCAATTTAGGCTTTGGTTAAGTTCAACAAGTGATTTGGAATGAACTTGAGCTGTTGGTTGCAATTAATTTGGATTGGATTGTGATTTGTCCTATTTTGGCTCTTAGGTCAATTTGGGTCAACTTGGGTCAAATGACCAATTAGGCATGGTTTGGCTCAAGTGAGAGTTTGGTCATGTTCAATCATTGGTTATGAATGGGTTTGAATCAATGACTTTAATCAATTTGGCATATGGTGGATTTTGGCTAGTTTGGGTTTCATTTGGGCTAAATGTTGACTTGGTAAATGGGCTAGGTTGACTTAGTTTGACCCAATTCAAGAAAATTGATTAACTTAGGATGATTGTTGATTATGTTGTGAGGTTTGGATGGGCTTAATTCAATCCAATTTGGGTTGGATTATAAATTGGCTCAAAAAGGTCTTTTAGGTCACGTTGGGTCAAGTGAGCTAAATGGGTTAATTGGCTTGATCATGGCTTGATTCAAGTTTAGTTGAACTCACACATGAGTCTAGGATTGAAATATAAATCCAACTGCAAGTGGTTTGAATCCAAATGGGTTTTAGTTCTATGACAATTTCAAGTCAAAAAGGGCTAACATGGGCTTGACTTGGGGTAGCTTGGATTTGGTTTGGCAATGATGGTTTATGTTTATATTTAGGTCAATGATTGAAGGAATGATTGAATCATGAAGAAATCCATGAGTTTTGAATTGGTTTGAGTAACATTTATCCAAGTTAAAAAAAAAAAGGCTAAAAGGGCTAAAATTGAGAATTTGATTTGATTTGGGATTCAATCTTGGCTATTTCAATTTATACTCCATTTATATTTGTAAAATATAAATGAAGATATAAATGATTCATGAAAAAATCACTTGGGTTTGGAGTAATTTAGATTTAGTTAAGGCTAAGTCCATAAGATCAAATCAAAGGGCTTATGAAAGATTTTAGAATTTGAATTTGATCATGGGTTTCAATCAATTGATTTGGAATTGATTTATGATTTAGAATTTGGTTTGAGGTTGAATTTGGTAATTGAGAAAGTCAATTGAATTGATTTGAATTTGGTTAAGACTAAGTCCATAAGATAGAATCAAAGGGCTTAGGAAGGGATTTGGAGTTTGAATATGATTATGGGTTTCAATTATTTGATGGTTGGATTTGATTTGAATTTGAGGTTTGGTTTGAAAAAAGGAAGCAAGGATTGGGTTCAAGGCTATAGGGTAGGCAAGTCTTCCTAAATCCTTAAGGCATAACCTATTGCTATGGCTAACTCTTCTAAGTCTCTAGGGTTAGGTTAAGTGTTCACCTAATCACTAGAAGTATCTCAAGAATATGGTACTCTTAGTGTCTATAAGAGTCCTAGATCTATGATGAGGGAGTTGAGAGCTCACTCCAAAAGTGAGGTCAATAGAGGATATGAACAACTCCCTACATACTAGAGGATGACTTCCTCACACTCAGTAAAGAGAAGACTGATAAGTAGTTAACTGTTTTTATTAATTAAAATTATAAGTATTATTTATTAATTTTTATTAGTATGTTTATAGAAATAAGTCTTTGGAAGGGAGACACAATTGCAGAATTACACTGTAGAACACATTATTACCAAATAGACCAAAAGTTGATTGATGTTCATTCACAAAGAGCTTCTGTAAGTAAAATTTATATTTAAATTGTAATTTTGTTGAAAATATATTATGTTTCAATAATATCAAAATTTTTTTGTAAGACTATTACATGAGGCTGAAAAAGGTGCATAGTCAAAGTTATAGTGGCGTAGGTTGTTCACGAGGATAGTCTAAGAGTTTGATATTTGGAGAGAAGCTATTGGAAGTAAAAAAAGAAAGAATATACTACCCAAGTTTGCATAGATTGGCTTATGATGCATGCCACTAGTTCTTTGAAATGAGTAATGATTTAATCGACAAATTGGTTAGAAGGCATGTTGCTATAATAGCTGAGGAAATAGAGGCTCGGATGAATGCTTAGATGGAAGCACAAATGGAGAAGCTGGGTTGAGTTAGATAAAAGGAGAAATGACCAGTGGTAGAAGATGAGAGCGATGATGATGAGGAAATTGATGATGATTAGTTCTCTATTTGTATTTCTAATTTTCTGCATTGTACTTTTAATTTCTATTTATATCATATTATTTTATATATTTAGCTTTAGTTACCTATGTAATGTAAATATTTAAAAAATTTTGTAATGAAATATTTGTTTAAAGTCATCTTTTTTAATAATATGAACTTCTTATGAAATTATTATGATGATATAAGAGTCAATTGTGAATTAGTTGCATAGTTATTATTTAGTGTTATGATAGATGTAGACAATAGAATATATGTAAAGCTCTATTCATTTATTTTTAAATATGTATAGCTTTTTTATAGACTTATGATGAATTTTCCATCGTTAAGGTCATCAATATGAAACATCACAAGACCTTCCAACGGATAAAAACTAAACTAAACTAGAACCCTAAACCTAAAAGTATACCTAAAAATGAATAAACCTAAACCTAAACCTAAACCTAGAACTAATAACTAAATAAACTAATAATAACTAATGATATCACAAATCACAAAACCTAAAAATAAATAATAATAACTAAACTAAACTAAACATCACAAGACCTAAACTAAATAACTAATAACTAAATAAAACTAAATATCTGATAATAACTAAACTAAACTAAGTAAACTAAACCTAGAACCCTAAAACTTTAAACCTTAAACCCTAAACCCTAAACCCTAAAACCCTAAACCCTAAAAATATAACTTAAAAATAAATAAAAAATAAAACCTAAACCCTAAACTAAATAAAAACCTAAACCTAAAATAAAAATAAAATAAACAAAATAAAATAAACCTAAACCTAAACTAAAATAAACTAAATTAAAATAATCCTAAACCTTAAACTAACCTTAAACCCTAAACCTTAAACCCTAAAAACCTAAAAAAAAAAGTAAATAAAACTAAACCTAAATAAAATAAAAAATAAGCTAAAATAAAAACCTATACTAAAACCTAAACTTAAACCTAAACTTAAAAAATAAAAAAATAAAAACTAAACTACTACTACAACAACAAGCCTTTATCCCACTAAGTGGGGCCAGCTACAAGAATCCTTCGTCTCCATTGTGTCCTATTATGTGTCAAATTCTCATTTAATTCAAGTATACTAAGGTCATTTTTTTATACATCTTAACCAAGTCTTTTTAGGTCTACCTCTACCTTTCATAACATAAGGAAAATCTAATGCATCTACTCTCCTAACTGGGTCATCGAACGACCGATGCTTTATGTGGCCAAACCATTTAAGGTGACTCTCTCTAATCTTATCTGCCACTAGAGCTACTCCAACTTTTTCCCGAACATACTCATTTCACATTTTATATCTAAGAGTAAAGCCACTCATCCACTTAAGAATCCTCATCTCTATAACACTTAACTTAGTCTTATGCTTCTCTTTTGTTGGCCAACATTCTGCACCATAAGTCATTGCAGGTCTTACCACCATCTTATAAAATTTTCCTTTAAGTTTAAGTGAAACTTTTCTATCACACAATAGGCCAGATGCATTCCTCCACTTCAACCATCCAACTTGAATTCTACTAATAATATCTCCATCTATTTCACCATCATTTTGAACAATAGAGCCTAAATATCTGAATCGCTCACTTTTATTAATGACTTGTTCATCTAATGTCACAACACTACCACTAGAACTTCTATAACTAAAATTACACTCCATATATTCAATTTTAGATCTACTTAAATGAAAACCTTTAGACTCTAAAGTTGATCTTTATAATTGAGGTTTCTCTTGGACTCCCTCTCTAGTCTTATCAATAAGAAGAATGTCATCAGTAAAAAGCATACACCAAGGTACATCTTCATGTAAATGCCTAGTAAGAACATCCATAACTAAAGTAAAAAGATAAGGGCTTAAAGCTAATCCTTGATGTAATCCAACTGAAATAGGCAAATATTTTGTCAATCTTCTTTATGTTTGGACACAAGTAACAACTCTAGTATACACATCCTTAATGACTTCTATATAACCAATATTAACTCATTTCTATTCTAGAACTCTCCAAACAGTATCTCTTGAAACTTCATCATAAGCTTTCTCTAAATCAATAAATATCATATATAGATCCTCCTTACTTTCTCTATACTTCTCCATCAAACCTCTTAACAAATGTATAACATCCATAGTAGATCTACTTGGCATAAAACCAAACTGATTGTGAGAAACTTTTGTATCACATCGTAACCTATGCTCAGTTACTCTCTCCCATAATTTTAATGTATGACACATTAACTTAATTCCTCTATAATTTGCACACTCTTGTGCATCACCTTTATTCTTAAATATAGGAACCATCAAACTCTTTCTCCACTCATCTAGCATCTTTTTAGTCTTTATAATAACATTAAAAAGATTTGTAAGCCAAAAAATTCTTTGATCTCCTAAACATTTCTACACTTCTACTGAAATATTATCAAGTCCTAAAATAAACTAAAAATAAAATAAACCTAAAAATATAAAACCTAAATAAAATAAAAACTTAACCTAATATAAAAATAAAATAAACCTAAAATAAAATAAAAAATAAATAAAACCTAAGCCTAAAAAATAAACCTAAAAATAAATAAAAAATAAAACCTAAATCTTATTGACCTAACTTTTGGAGTGAGTTCTTAACCTCCTCTTCTTAGACTTAGGAGTCATCTAGACATTAAGACTTCGCTAGTCATAAGACACTTTTAGTGATTAGGTGAAAACTTAACCTAAGCCTAGAGACTTAGAATGGTTAATCATAGGATGAGGCCATGCCTTAGGGACCTAAGAAAATCACCTATAATGTAGCCTAAATCCAATCCATGTACACCTTCTTAAATTCAATTCAAATCCAAATTTCCAACCAAACCTTAAACTCAATTTTAAATCCAATTCCAAATCTGAATTCTAAATCATTTGATTGAAATCCATGATCAAAGTCAAATTCAAACCCTTCCGAAGCCCTTTGATTTCATCCTATGGACTTAGCCTTAACTAAATTCAAATTAATCCTAATTCATTTAATTTTCTCAAATATCAATTCAATCCTTGAATCAAACTATCAAATTACAATTCAAATCCAACTTCAAATGATTTAATCTCATGATCAAATCCAAGCTCAAAATTCTCCATAAACCTTATGTTTGAATTCCATGATAAAAACTAAGTCCAAAATCAAGTCAAAACCCAATTCAAGCCCTTTAAGCCAATTCCTTGAACTTGGCCAAATCCTATCCAAATCAAATCAAAACCAATGGATTTTCTCTTAAATCAATCATTCTTTCAATCATCTATCCAAATATAAATGAAATCTACAATTATCAAGCTAAATCAAACTCAACTCAAAATCAAGTCGATTTGAACTTCATGACATGACATGATTTTTGATCACCTTAGATTGAGCAATTATCATAAATTAGGTCAAACCAAGTCAACCTAGCCTATTGACCTAGTCAACCCTTTAACCCATATGAACCCAAACTAGCTAAATTACCACCAAAGCCAAATCCATTGAAACCAATGATTCCAATCAACCCAAAATTAACATTGAACATGACTTGTCCTTCAATTAAGCCGAACCTAACCCAATTGACCCTCTTAACCCAAGTTGTCCCAAATTGACCAAAATGGCCAACATGGGTCAAATAAAAATCCAACCTAGGCCAAATTGATTGAAACTAATTGAACCAATGCACTCTAAATGGTTATTTGAACTTGACCCCACCCTTGGTTTGACCCAATTTATCAATCTAACCCATTTTGACCCAACAAATTGAACCAAATGATATGAAATTTGGTCCAACTCACTTTTGACTCATCTTAAATCTGCTCAAATCAAATCCAATACCAAATGACCACTTTTTCCTTAATTCAAGGGCATCCCATGAGAAAAGGCACTCACCTAAATGGCCATTTCCCTTCTTTGGCCACTTGGCACTCATCCATTGATCCACCTAGGATCCAAAGCCACTGACCAACCTGACCCAAGCTGTGGTGGGGTTAGCCATGAATCATGGGGAGGTGAATTAATCTCACCTCCCCCATTGGAAATCTTGGCCTTGCAAGGACTCCCACTCCCCTTTCCTTGGCTACATTCTCACACCTTCCTCCACTCAAGTGAAGCCACTGAGGATAATTTCCTGCCATTCCTAACCACCCCAAGTCATAGGACATCCACTAGGGGCCAAAAATCACATTGAAAAAAAAGGGGATTTTCAAAAAAATCAAAGATAAGAAAATAGAAGCCTAAAATTTCTCCCCTCCTGTCCTTATTTCACTCCCCTATAGCACCCAAACCAACCAACAACCATTCTCACTTCATTTTGGAGTGAAAACCATCAAAATAAAGCAGATTTTGGCAAGGAAGCGGCGACCATTAGTGGATACATTGTTCCAAAGGGAGGCAAAAGTCTAGATCCATTCCAAAGCTTCTTTTTGCATTCAGGAGCATGCTCTGATCATCACCGTCATCGAAAATCATCCTTGGTGAGGTAATCTTTAAGAGTCATAGCTAACCTTAGGAGCTTTTGTTTGTGTAGATTCTGTCATGATTATTGGAATTTTCTTAGAAAACCCTTGTATTTTTTATTGTATTTAGTCCCAATACAAAAATAGAAGCTTTTCGATGTCAATCGATGTGAAAATGAGCCCATTTAGATAAGATTTTGTTTAGATTTCACAAAAATCTCAAAAACCCCATCAATTTGCACTATTCTTATCGCTTTCGCCAATCGGGAAGCAGCAACCATCTGATCCTGCTGTTGGGAAACCGACGACTGTAATTTCATGCTAGATCCACACTTTTTCAGTCCTTAGATCATGTGGATTCGATGTGGACCATTCGATTCACCATCGAAAGGTCCGATCAAAATCATGCACCCTTTCTCCCTTTCCCGCTCATTTACTGACGTGGCACCACGCCAGCTAATCGCATGGAGCCATGTGGCGCTGCATGCCACACAAAACCACACAGCCAATCATATGGTGCGGCATGGCACCGCATTGCCACGTTAGCGTCGTACGGTGCTGACTGGGATAAGTAGAAAATTTTGGATTTTTGGCTTCTAAAAATTATTTAAATCACATAGAACTTCAAAAATTTATAAAAAATAAAATACTTAACTAAAAATTACAAACAAGGGCTCGTTGAATTTATCTTTCTGAGAGAAATCCAACAAATCCAAAATCCCAAAATGGTACTGAATATTTTGAGCTTAATTGGAGTTTTATTAAAAATTAAATTTCATTAATTAAATCAAACATACACATCAGATTGATTTGAAATTTTCAAGGATTGAAAAGAAAGTTAAAATACACATAACATAAAAATTTCATGTCAAGCAAATTTCTAGATTGGGAGATATTGCATTCTAAAGCTCAAATAGTCTAATTTAGTTATAAGAAATTAAAAAACTTTATAAAAATCATGAAAAATCATTTACATCAGTTGAAAATTTTGGAAATCATATTAAATCATAGAAAAATCATAAAAATTATAAATAATATTCATTTTGAAGGTATTTTAGAGAAGAATTTATTAAAAATATTCTTAATTGACTTTGAATAATAATTAGAGCTTAATTAGGGTTTAATTGAAAAATTAATTATATTAATTACTCATTAATTAATTAATTAATTAACTCCAAAATTTCAAAGATTATTTAGGGGGATGACCTATGCCTCCCCTAATATTTTTGGGATTTATTGGTTAATTAATCAGGAGAATTAACTGATTGAGCCTTAATTACTCTCTTAACTTGATTAAGGGTTAAATAGTCACATGAACAATAAATAAATTAATTAATTAGGCTCATTTGTCACTATTTAACAGTGAGGATACTTAGGGATTAAATTGAGACCTCTTTCCTAATATTTTCCCTAAGTTTACTTCATTTGGAGGATAGTTAACCCATGTGGCAATTAAGTTTAAATTTAATTAGGTGATCAATGATTTCATTAATCTAATTAAAATCTAAAATACATCAGATCCTAATTACTTAATTGAGGGGTAGGTCTTTAGGTGTTTAATAGCCTAAAGTCATTTAAGGAAATTATGGTTAGCTCACATGTGTGGGAAAACCATAAGTGTATGTAATTAAATCTCTTAATTTAATTAATCATTAATTATGAACCAAATTAAATTAGGCCCTTTCATTTCTTAGGATCATTGTAATTTTATTTATGCATTTCATGTTGGCTCATAATTATTTGATTAGTTATGTTAAGGTGATATAGGTAAGGGTTAATTAATGTACTTAAAGCATAAAGATGACTTAATTAACTCATAAAATTCTTCTAATTACCTTTTCATTAAACCAAATTAAATCACAATCATGGGATTGGGTTAGGATCATAAAACTTCTCTTTTCATTCTTAAAACAAATTAAACATGACTTCAAAAATGATACATAAAAAAGCTTTGGTTTATTTTAAGTGGTTTTATTTGACATGGTTGTCCTTAGGAATTAGTTTGATTGAATGAAACATGTGTTTTATGTCTTATTATTCCTTTCCAATCATGCTAAATTTTGTATGTCATTTGAAATCATACATTCATCTTTCAAAATTAATTAAATCAAATGAAATTTTCTTTATGTTAAGCTTGCATGTGTTAAATTAAATTTATAATATGTGTGGCTATTATCACTATTAAATAAAATTTATTTTTAAACAGTATATAAATCAGCCAAAATATTTGGAGTGATAATAGTTATAAATATATATAAGCTTGCATGTGTCTATGGCTTAGAACATGTGATATGGAGTTCTCTTTCTTTAGTCTATATGAATTTACATAAAGTTTGAATGTTAACAAGTGTATAGCCCATTTAAAAAAGACACAACATTTGTTTGAAATCATTCCTATGTATTTCTATGTTAGAATTAGGATAGAATTTTAGCTCACATGTATAAATAATTCAATTGAAAGAAATACAACTTTTCATGATTTTCTATTCTTGTAGTCATTTGTATATTCATGTGTATTCAAGAATAGTGGGTATATCTAGTCTCAACATTCTAGGGATGCGAGGCTTTAAGTAGCCCCAAAGAAGTCTTTACCTCACTCCCCTGGTTTAACAATGGCAAAGTATCCACTCAAAACTTTTATATGCTTATATGTGCATTTAGCTAATGAATGAAAATCTCCTTTTAATTGAAATAACTATAACTTTTGCATGATATTCCATTCTTGTAGTCATTTGTACATTCATGTGTATTCAAGAATAATGGGTATATCTAGTATATAAATTTCAAGGATGTGAGGCTTTAAGTTGCCCCAAGGAGGTCTTTACTTCACTCTCCTGGTTTAAAATGGTGAAGTATCTACTTAAAACTTGTTTACACTTGTATGTGCATTTAGCTAATGAATGAAAATCTTCTTTCAATTGAAAGAACTATAACTTTTGCATGATTTTCCATTCTTGCAGTCATTTATGCATTCATGTGTATTCAAGAATAGTGACTATATCTAGTCTAGATATTTAGGGGAAGTAAGGCTTTAAGTAGCTCCAAAGTGGTCTTTACCTCACTCCCCTAGTTTAGGAATGGTGACATATCCACTTAAAACTTCTATACACTTGTATGTGCATTTAGCTAATGAGTTAAAATCCCATTTTCTATAAAATACACATATGCATCTTTCATTTAAAGTGTGCTAAAATAAATATGTTGCATGTATAGTTATACTTAGAATTAAGTCATATGCATGCTACATGTAATGGAAAAGAATAACTTGATATATGTCATATGATAGTAATTCAATTAAGTTAATCCTAAGATGCCTTTCATGTTGAATATGATCATTTAAAGTGAATCTAAACTTAGGATTAGTTTAAAATGTGTAATAAGCCATTCACAAAAGAGAACTAAATCAAATTAACATACTTTAGGAAGTGGCTTATGGTAATGATGAAAGAGAGAAATTATCTTTCTTCTCTTTATAACACTTAGTTGCTAAGTGTAGGTCACATAAAACTAAATAAAACACAAATTAAAAACTTGCCAATCAATTAAAGCACTTGAAGTGAAACCACATTTAAATTGAATCCTTTCACACTTAGAAAATATTAGCCTTAATGCCAAGTTAGGACGTACCACACAAGCCCTAATACACACACATTAGATTAAGTTACCATTTCTAGCTTTATGTTAGGATGGTACATGGTGTGATGTATATTTTATTTAGTGATGTATTATTTTAGACTGGATGTTAGGGTGTATGTTTCATAGACTGGATGGTAGGCCATGATTAGCCTAATCATGTTTTATGCAGAGGATTATGTTTAAGGGGATGCTTTCTAATTTGCAGCTGTAGTTAGATTTACTTTTCCTATTTTTATTGTAATTTTATATTAGAAATTAGGATTACTATTATGGGGGGATAAAGATGAGCATTGGCTAGAAGGCTTTATCCTAGGAGGCCATGTGATGCCTTTGAAGTGGAGCAAACCAAATCAAAGGAGAAAGATACATGAAGACATGAAGACTTGAAGACTCCCCATAGCATTTATCATTTGTAAATTGCAAATTATTCTTTTATATATCAGGATGTATAAGGGTAGAGCTTGGCTACCCATTTTTCTTTTCGGGTTGTACATCGACACTCGACCACACCGACCTTTTATTCTTTTGTGCTAGTTATAAAATTATTTGATATTATGTTTAACTTGTGCATTAGAAATGGCATGCCTTAGTTTCTTACTTGATTGATGTTTTGTTGTATGGCCTAGATCCGATTAAGCTCTTAGGGAAAAATAAATATTTTACCTAATTATAACTCATAATTAAATTTTTAAATAACTCATAACCTCACATAAAGCCTCGACATTAAATCAAGATAATTAAAAGATTTAGCAACCCCTTAGATGTACGGTTCTATGTCTAATATAATGCATGCATCTTCTACCACTCTTGCAAAATTGACGGCCTCCGTTCTTGAATGCATGGGAACTGGTTGACCTATGAGAGCAACTCCTACTAATGAAGCTTCACCCTCTTCTTTTCTGATTTGGCCAATAATCCATTTCATCATGCATTTAGACATATGAAAATTCCAAAGACTTTATCAAAATGAAGTGTCAAATATAAATAAAATTTGAAAAGATTTGAATTAGACCAAGTCATTACTCATACCACTCATGCTCTAATCTATTTAGGGAGTGGGTTTAAGGATTTTAGTCTCTCTCTAAATAATAACAACCTAACTATCATGCAAAATCATATGACTTTTCTATGTGGTTTTAAAGCATAGGAGGTGTTAGCTGGCTACCACTCCAACAGTTGTAAACCCAGCAGTCAGACAGTTTAAACCCTAAACCCTAAACCTAGAATCCTGAACCCTACCATAAATCTTAAAACCCTAAACCATAAACCCTAAAATCTTAAACTCTAAACCCTAAACCCAAAACTAACCTTAAACCCAAAACTATAATTCTTAAACCCTAAAAACATAAAAACCTAAATAAAAATTAAATAAAACCTAAAATAAAATAAATAAAAAAACCTAAACCTAAACAAAATAAAAACCTTAACTAAAGCATAAAAATATAAACCTAAACTTAAAGGTAAACTAAATAAACTAAATAAGCCAAATAAACCTAAGCCTACCAGTTTACTTAATTTAAAAAAAACCTAAACCTTAAAAAATAAATAAATAAAAAACCCTAACCATAAACCCTAAACCCTAAATCCTAAAAACCTTAAACCTAACTCCTAAACCCTAAACCCTATACCCTAAATACTAAACCCTAAAACTCACCCTAAACCCTAAAACTTAAACCCTAAACCCTAAACCCTAAACCTATAACCCTAAACCCTAAACCCTAAATCTTGAAACCTATAACCCTAAACCTGATTAGCATATGCCACCTCTAGATAAGGAACCTGGAAAGAAAGCCTGCAAAGAAAATACAAAACCTGCAGAACCAAAAAAAAACCCAAAACCTTAAACCTGATCAGTTTTTGTTTGTTTTCCTAACTTTGTCTGCATGCGTGATGTTCCCATTGTCCTTTTGATGGCGGCAGATCCTTTGGCCGTGCAGCCGAGCGTTTCTTTCCTGGAGGCAGCTAGGGCATCAAAATTAATGGGATTTGTGGATTCGAAAGCTCCTACTATTTTTCCTACGGTTAAATCCTTTAAGGACGCCCTTCTGGTAAGAGCCTTTCCCCTACTGATTCGGTGAATTTGATATCAACCTCGTATCATGGCATTTCTGCAATCATGTGCTCGGATCTTGATATTGAGAAGCTGACTAAGCTGTATGAATTTACTTTGGTTGGCAAATTTGCATTGTGACATCCAAATTTGGATAATATTCGTTCCTTTTTTCACAATCTTAAACTATCTGGTGCTTTCTTTATGGGTTTGATCGATCATAGACATGTTTTGATTCAACTTACAAATGATTTAGACTATTCACGGGTTTTCTCTCATCGTTCTTACTTTATTTACAATTGTAAAATGCGTCTTTTAAAGTGGACTCCTCTTTTTGATATAAAAGAAGAACCACCTATTGTTCCTGTTTGGTTGGCTTTTCTGAATATGAGGATTCACTATGTTACTCACCAGATTTTATTTTCTGTTGGGGCTCTTTTTGGTCAACCTCTTCAAATTGATCAGGCCACTGCCGTGAGATCCCATCCATCCATAGCTCATATATTGGTTGAAATTGATATTTCTAAAAAACATCCTAAGGAAGTTTGGATTGGTTCTGAAAAGTTTGGTTACTTTTAGAAAGTTGAATTTGAAATCTTTCCAGTTTTTTATTCACATTGTAAAATTCATGGGCATGATAACTCTGAATGCTTTGTGCTTCACCCACAACTTTAAAAGAAAAACTCAAATGATTCTAATTCCACTAATCCAAATGATAAAGTTCATAAACCTACTTATGTTCCTAAAGCTAACCTGAATGGACATACTATTACTGCTTCATTGGATATCACTGATGTGCTTAATGTTGATACTCCCAATATTCAATCTAATGAGGCAAATGATAGCACTAATGTTGTCTGTGATGGTTTGTTAACTAATTCTTCCCTTCATGATAACTTACCTCCTCATGATAACTCTAATATTCATTAGGTTGACATAAATGTAATCTCTCTCCCTAATGATTCTATTCAGGTCACTTTGCCTCTTATCAATGTTGAGCATGAGAATGAGCATGTGGATTTAAATGGTATTTTGCATGAAAATTTAAAGATGGCTGAAAATCAAGAACAAAATTGTGAATTTGATACTGGTAATTATGCTATTAATGGTATTACTACCTCTCCTTCTCCTGATCCCATGATTAACATTCATTCTAATCCCATCTCTTAGCTTAATCCTGAGATTGAAGAAGGGGAAGTTGTGATTAGAAATATTTTGGCTGATTCTGATTTTACTCTTAACACCTCTAATCAATCTCTTTCTGATGGTGATACATTGGATAAAAATAGAGCTTTCCAAACTGTATTTAAAAAGAAATCTTTTAAAGCTAAAAAGTTTCCTCATAACTCTACCAGATCTACTAGATCTAGTTCCTCATCTCATAAATAATGGCCTTTTGGCATTGGACTAGTTGCTCCCTTTTTAATGCTTTAACTTACTTATTTTCTTTTAGCTTAATTAATATTTATTTTATGTTTAATTCTATTATTTGGAATGTTCGAGGGATTGGTACCCTCACTATCCGTAATTGTGTTAATATATCTTTGTATTTTTTATTTTCTTTTCTTTTATAAATGCTTCTAAGATCAACCATTTGCTAGAATGCTCTAATAAGTAATAAAATTTAGTGTTTTTAGAACGATTTACTTAATGTTTCCATTTTAGATGATCTCCAACAAGTTCTCAATGTTCATGTTTCATGTGGTGATTTTGCTGCTTTAGGCTCTTTTGTGTATGCTTCCTGTAATAGAGCTAGTAGGAACATCCTTTGGAATAATTTAAGAAGTTTTTCTTCTACTATTAATAAACCTTGGCTGGTGAGGGGATATTTCAACACTATCCTCTCCTCCTCTGAAAGAAGGGGAGGTTGCTCTCCTAATATACATTCTATGGAAGAATTCTCTAATATGATTCTCAATTGCATTCTTATTAACATTGGTTACTTTGGTTCTAATTACACTTGGCATAACTCTAAACTCTAGCAACGGCTTGGTAGAACTCTCTTTAACTCTCATTGGATTAATCAATGGCCTCTTACCACTATTGAACATTTGAGTAGAACTTTATTGGATCATGCTCCTCTTTTAATTTCTGTTAAAAATAACTCTAAAAGACTATCCTCCTCTTCCTCTTTTAGATTTCAAAATATGTGGACTCAACACCTCAATTTTTTAAATGTTGTTTCTACCAATTAGGTTGCCCCCTTCCACCATGAAAATTCAGTGAGGGGTATGATTAGACTATGGTTTAAACTTTAAAGGCTTAAACAAAACCTAGTCTTGTGGAACAAGCATCATTTCAAAAATTTCTTTGCTAATATAAAAAATATGGAGCTTTTGATTTGTAGTCTTGAAAATGCAAATTTGATTGACTCTTCTAAGTAGAAAGATTTGAATGAAGCCAAAGATAATTTGGTTAACTATCGAATATTTATTGGCAAAAGGTCGCTAGTAAACATATTGCTGATGGTGACAGAAATACAAGGTATTTTCATGCTTTATTCAATAAAAAGAGAGTTTTAAATTCTATCCAAAAAATTAAAAATGATACTGGAGAATGGATTACTGACACTAATGAAATTAAAGCCTCTATTATTAATCATTTTAAAAATATTCTTAACAAGTGCCAAACTTTAGATGCTATTTCTAGCTCCCATTTGATTCTCTCAACCATTACCAGTGATGACAATCATTTGCTTACTAGGTTGCCTTTGGAAGTGGAGATTGGTAAAATTCTTAACAACATGAATATTGATTCTGTTGCTGGCCCGAAAGGTTATACAACATAATTCTTCCAGTATTATTGGCCTATTATTAAAAATGATTTAGTTGATATTATTATTGATTTTTTTACAGGTAATCCTCTTCATAGATATTTTTTTAGTACTTCTATTATCCTTTTACCTAAAATTGAGACTGAGACTTGGAGTGACTTCAGATCTATTAGCCTTTGCACTTTCTTTCATAAAGTGATTGCTAAAATCCTTGCCAACAGACTTAGTCCTCTTCTTCAAAAAATTATCTCCCTCAACCAAACTGGTTTTGTTAGAGGTAGAGCTATATCTGATAACATTCTTCTTGCTCAAGAGCTGATTTATGATTTTGATGCTCCTAATAGAGGTGGTTACATACTTTTTAAATTAGATATTTCTAAAGCTTTTGATAACATCTCTTGGGATTTTCTTTTACACATCCTTCAATTATTTGACTTTTCTAAAAACTTCATCTACTTAATTAAAAATTATATTAGCAATGCTTGGTTTTCTATTATTCTTAATGGTGAGTCCTTAGGTTTTTTCCCTTCTTCTCATGGTTAAAGGCAAGGTGACCCCTTGTCCCCTTCCCTTTTTATTATTGTTGTGGAATATCTCTCTAGGAGCTTAAATGATCTTTTCAACAACAATCCAAGCATGTATTATAGAACTCTTGGTGGTATACCTGTCTCCCATCTTAATTTTGCTGATGATTTAATTATTTTTTGTAATGCATCCATTCATCACATTAAATGCATTAAGAATTTCTTAAATAATTTTGGTAAAGAAAGTGGTCTATCTATCAATGAAGGCAAAAGTTATTTCATTACCTCTTCTAAAATCTCCAGTAAAAAAATCAATCAAATCTTGAGAATCATTAATTTTAAATAACAACAACTCCCTATTAAATATTTAGGTGCTCCTCTATAAAAAGGTCAAAAAAGATCACATCTTTTTGATGATCTAATCCAAAAAATTGCTAATAAAATTTTTGTTTGGGAATTTCATTTGCTCTCCTTTGGCGGTAGGCTTACTTTGCTTAAGAGTACCCTTAATTACATGCCTTTATATCTTATTCAAACAATCATCCCTACTAATTCTACATTGAATAGAATAGATCGTCTCCTTAATAAATTTTTTTGGGGCTCTAACAATTCTACTAAAAAGATGCATTGGACTTCTTCGTATAAAAGTTGTGGCACCCTTACTGAAGGTGGCCTTGGTTGTAAGTTTATTCATAAAACTATTGCTACATTCTCTTATAAACTTTGGTGGAATTTTAGGAGTAAAAATAGTCTCTGGGCTAAATTCATGACTGTCAAATACTGTCAAGGTAAGCACCCTCTTATTAGTCCTTTCAAAGTGGGTGATTCCCCTATTTGGAAAAGGCTTTGCTTTATGAAATGGGAAGTTGAATCCCTTATTTCTTGGGGTGTTAACTCTGGATCTTCTTTCTTTTGGCAAGACAACTGGATTAGCAGTGATTCTATCGATGACTTATTATCTACTCATTCTACTACTGCTATTAAAGTGAACTCTTTCTGGATTAATAATAAATAGAATGATAATAAACTTACTAATTTTATTCCTCCTTCTCTATTAGATAAATTCATTAATATTCCTATCATTTCTAACAAGCCTAATCAGATTCATTTTAAACTGTCTTATAATGGTGATTTTAATCTTAAAAAGGTCTGGAATTATATTAGAGAAGCTCATGTTTTCTCTAATGTTTTTCTTAAACTTTGGAATAACAGAATTTCTATTTCTTATTCTATCCTTACTTGGAGAATTCTAAAAAATTTCATTCCTGTTGACTCTTTAATGTGGGAAAGGCCTTCCACTGCCTTTTAAATGCTATTGCTATTTTCACATTGAAAATGTGAATCATGTTTTTGTCAACGGTGCTATTGCCTCCAAATTATGGGTGTGGTGTGATGATCTTTTTAATACTTGCCATTTCCATGGTTCTTTATCCTTATACCAACTTCTTAATGCTCATTTTCAAAACATTATTAAAGGTCACATTAAAGTGATAACTACCATAACTCTAATATCATTCTTATGGATGGACAGAAATGATACCAAACATCATGGCATCCCTATGAACCACAAAAGGATTATTGCTAAAATTAAAGAGAAAATTCGTGCTTAATTTAATGCTTGTTTAATTTCTAATAATTAATTTAAAGGTTTCAAATTTGTGGCCAACAAACTGGGCCTTTGCTTGCCTGAGATCTCCAACTGTAAAGAAGATAAGATTATCTTTTGGATAAATCCTCATAATTATACTATCAAAATTAATACTGATGGTTCCGTCTCTCAAAATGGTTTTGGTTGTGGTGGAATTTTCAAAAATTTTAAAGGTATTGTCTTATGTGCTTTTGACTACCCCCTTAAAGCATGTTATGTCATCTTTGCTGAACTAATGGCTGTTAACAAAGCCATTGAGATTTGTTTGCAAAAAGGTTGGTTCAATATCTGGATTAAAGTGGATGCTCTTCAACTAATTGATATGTTGATTTCCACCAAGGTGGGAAATGCTGATTTATACTACCTACTTAACCATACAAGAGCTCTCCTATCTCTAGTCTGCTTTAAAATCACTCACATCTTATGTGAAGGAAATGCTTGTGCTGATTATCTTGCCAATCTTGGAGCTAGATTAGATGAGATCACCCTTTTTGATCATTTCAGTCTCCCTAAACAATTGTGGGGATTGGTTAATCTGGATTACTCTGAATTACCTTATCTAAAAAATTAATATGTATATTCTGTTGTTTACTGTTTGCTATTTTTTTATTTTCTATTTCTTTTGGTCTGCTTTATTTCCTTCTCATTTTTCTACTGCATTTGTTGGTTATCCTATTTTGGTGGTCTTTGGTCCCTATTCCTCATCTATTGGTAACCTGTTGCCATTTTTTTTGCCATTCATTTTGTTAGGTTCAATTTTCACTGTTGATAGGCTTGTTTGTTGGAACAGTTACTTGTCTTACTGGATCTGCTGAGTTTTGTACCTATTTCTCCCCTACCCGTAGGATTTTTTAGGTGCTTTGCTGATTATGATTACCAGTTCTTTTTCTCCTTTTAGTGTTCTAATTATTGCAGCTATCTTGCATGGTAGGCATCTCTTTTGTTCTTCCTTTCCTCTGGGTTTGGTTGCTGCTATTTGCTTAGCTGCTAACAGTCTACCCTTTACCTGATGGATGTCTTTGATAGTTTTACATGGAATTCTTTATGGCTATTTCTACTTTGGATTTGATTTTTTCCACCTCTGTTGGTTCCACTTTTTGTGTTGTGGTATTGCTTATCAATTGAGTGGATTAGTGGGTTATTTTGTTGAGCAGGCTGATTCTTCTGGTTGGAATTTTGTCTCACTATTTGTTATGTTGTTTGCTGTTTGGTTAGCTTCTTTACTTGTGACTGGGCTGTATGCTTTTCACTGCGGGTCGAGGTCATCTTTAAATCAAATGGTGTATAATTACTACAGTGATTTGGCTATTAATTGGTGGATATTTCTCCTGATTTTTGTCCCTGTTAGGCTCTCATCTTTGGTTTGGGTTTATTTCCTTGTTGATCTACCTGTTGATCTCCCTATTTGCTTGTATTTGTTGGATGTTTCTTATCAAGCTATATTGATGGCTATTTTTGGTTGGCTACTCCACATCAAGCTTAGTTGGAGTACTTATTGATGATTTTATATACTGAGGGTGGTGGCATCCCTTTGACTTGCTTAATGGTGGTTCCATTTTCCTTTATATTTATTCTTCTAGTGCATGGAATGCAGATGTTAAAGAACATTTATTTTACAACCGTTGGCCCCCTCCCCATCCCTCCCCAAGTATGTAGGCTATGATGGCTGAGATGATTTAATTCATAAACTAGTCGGTAAAAGAATGATGTTCTTTGGAGGTTTGGATGCTCATGTTTGTGGTTGCCCATTTCATGGGTGACTGAGCCTGAGCCTTCTTTATCTCTATTATCTAAATACCCTTTCCTTTTCCTTGGCTTTTCAGTTAACATTACTTGCACCTCTTTAGCTATACTAATTCCTTTCGAGTGTCTATAAGTTTTGTATTTTCTTTGAAGGCTTTCTTTGCAGGTTCCTTATATGGAGGTGGCATATACTAATCTTACTTTCACAAGCTTTTGTTGATGACTGTCCAATGGCTCTCTTTCTTTTACTTTTTTTGTATCTGTAGCTGTTACACTTTTTATCTTTTCCTTCTCATAATTTGGTTGTACTTAGATAGTGGATTTACTCTCTAGGCTGATTGTAGCTCTTTAAGTAGTAGGTTCTGAGTTTATCCTCTTTTAAGGATCTTGTAACCTCCTTTTTGTGGCAATAAAATTCCCCTATATGGGGTTCCCCCCCAAAAAAAAACCTATAACCCTAAACCCTAAACCCTAAAAACTAAAAACCTAAACTTAAACCTAAACTAAATAAAACCTAACAACAACAACAACAACAACAACAACAACAAGCCTCAAATCCCACTAGGTGGGTGCTACATGAATCCTTTGTCTCCATTGTGTCCTATTATGTGTCAAATTCTCATTTAAATTAAGTATACTAAGATCATTTTTTATACACCTTAACCAAGTCTTTTTAGGTCTACCTCTACCTTTCTAACATAAGGCAAATCTAATGCATCTATCTACTCTCCTAATCATCTGACCAATGCTTTATGGCCAAACCATCTAAGGCACTCCCCCTAATCAACCACCACCGAGCTACTCCAACTTTTTTTCCTCCTAATATACTATCATTCTAAGAGTAAAGCCAATCCCACCTAAGCATCCTCATCTCTATAACACTTAACTTAGTCATATGCTTCTCTTTTATTGGCCAACATTCTGCACCATAAGTCATTGTAGGTCTTACCACCATGTTATAAAATTTTTTCTTAAGTTTAAGTGGAACTTTTCTATCACATAATAAGCCAGATGCATTCCTCCACTTTAACCATCCAACTTGAATTCTACTAATAACATCTCCATCTATTTCATCATCATTTTGAACAATAGAGCCTAAATATTTGAAACACTCACTAAAACCTAAAATTAAAATAAATAAAAAATTTAAACCTAAATAAAATAATAAAAAAAATAAAAATAAAACCTACACTAAAACTTAAACCTTAACCTAGAAATAAAATAAAATAAAAAATAAAAACTAAACTAAAATATAATAAATTAAAACCTAAACTAAACTAAAAAAATAAAATAAACCTGAAAATAAAAAACCTAAATAAAATAAAACTAAATGTGAAATAAAAATAAAATAAACCTAAAATTAAATAAAATAAAAACTAAATAAAAACCTAAACCTAAAAAATAAACCTAAAAATAAATAAAAAGAAAACCTAAAACTTAAATTAAAAAAAACTAAACCTAAAATAAAAATAAAATAAACTAAATAAAATAAATCTAAACCTAAACTAAAATAACCCTAAAGCCTAAACCATAAACCATAAACTAACCATAACCCTAAAAAACCTAAAATCCTAAGCCTAAACTAAATAAAATCTTAAAAAAAATAAACATAAACCTAAATAAAATAAAACAATAAGATAAAATAAAAACCTAAACTAAAACCTAAACCTAAACCTAAGCCTAAACCTAAACCTAAAAATAAAATAAAATAAAAAATAGAAACCTAACTAAAATAAAATTATTAAAAACCTAAACTAAACTAAAAAAATAAAATAAACCTAAAAAAAACTTAAATAAAATAAAAACTAAGCCTAAAATAAAAATAAAATAAAAACTAAATAAAAACCTAAACATAAAAAATAAACCTAAAAATAAATTAAAAAACCTAAACCTAACCTAAAAATAAAATAAACCTAAAATAAAATATAATAAAAACTAAATAAAAACCTAAACCTAAAAAATAAGCCTAAAAATAAAACCTAAAAAAAAGAAGAAAACTTAAACCCTAAACTATAAAAAAAAAGTAAACCTAAAATAAAAACTAAATAAACTAAATAAAATAAACCTAAACCTAAACTAAAATAACCCTAAACCCTAAACCATAAATCATAAACTAATCAAAACCCTAAAACCTAAAATCCTAAACCTAAACTAAATAAAACCTAAAAATAAAATAAATAAATAAACATAAACCTAAATAGAATAAAATAATAAGATAAAATAAAAACCTAAACTGAAACCTAAACCTAAAAATAAAATAAAATAAAAATTGAAAACTAAACTAAAATAAAATTATTAAAAATTTAAACTAAACTAAAAAAATAAAATAAACCTAAAAATAAAAAAGACTAAATAAAATAAAAACCTATACTTAAAATAAAATAAAATAAACACTAAATAAAAACCTAAACCTAAAAAACACTAAAAATAAATAAAAAATAAAACCTAACTTTAAACTAAAAAAAACCTAAACCTAAAATAAAAATAAAATAAACTTAAACCTAAACTAAAATAAACTAAACTAAAATACATAAAACCTAAACCTAAACTTAAAATAAACTAAACCTAAACCTGAACCTAAATTAAATAAAATAAAATAAACTAAAAATAAACCTAATCCTAAATTAAAAAATAGAACATAAAAATAAACCTAAAATAAAAACCTAAAACCTACACCTAAATAAAAAATTAAAAAAATAAAAAATCTAAACCTAAACCTAAAAATAAAAAAAAAACTAAACCTTAAAAATAAAATAAAAATAAAACAAAACTAAAAAAATAAACCTAAACCTAAACCTAAACTTAAAAAATAAACTAAAATAAAAAACCTAAACTAAAATAAATAAACCTAAATCAAATAAAGTAAACTAAATAAAATTAAAAATAAACCTAAACCTATCGATTTACTTAATTCAAAAAAATAAAAAAAATAAAAAAACCCTCACACTAAACCCTAAAAACCCTAAACCCTAAATAATAATAACTAATAAACTAATAACTAATAATAATAAATGACAACTAATAACTAATAAAAACTAATAAAAACTAATAAAAACTAACTAACTAATAACTAATAAAATTAATAATAACTAACAATAACTAATAATAACCTAAACTATTAAAAAACTAAAAATAATAAACTAATAAACTAAACAAATAACTAATAACTAATAACTAAAACTAAAATAATAATAAAACTAATAATAACATAACTAATAACTAATAATAATAACTAACTAATAAATAATAAAACTAAAACTAATAAAAACTAAAAAATAATAAACCAATAAATAATAAATTAATAACAAATAAAATAACTAAAAAATAACTAACTAATAACTAATAAACATAAATAATAAATAACTAACAAATAAAACTAACAAAAAAAACTAATAAACTAAAAATTATAACTAATAACTAATATTTAAAAATAATAAAACTAATAATTAATAATAACTAAAAACCTAACTAAAACTAACTAATAAACTAAATAACTAATAACTAATAATAACTAATAACTAACTAAGAAATAATAAACCATAATAATAATAATAAACTAACAAAACTAAAAACTAAACATAACTAATAAAAACTAAAATTAACTAAACTAATAATAATAATAATAATAATAATAATAATAATAATAATAACTAATAACTAATAATTAATAACTAATAAAACTAAAATAATAACTAATAACTAATAACTAATAAAAAAATCTAATAACCAACTAAAACTAAATAACCAAAACTAAATAACAACTAAATAATAAATATTAAAAATAACTAACTAAACTAATAACTAATAAAATAACTAAAAGAAAAAACTAATAATAACTGATAAAACTAATAAAATTAAAACTAATAACTAAATAAACTAATAATAACTAATAATAAACAACTAATAATAATAATAAACTAATAAAACTAAAACTAAACCTAATAATAACTTATAAAATTGAAAACCTAATAAAATTAATAACTAATAATAAATAACTAAAACTAATAACTAATAAACTAATAATAAACTAAAACTAATAAAACCAAATAACTAATAAAACTAATTAAAATAATAATAAAATAAATAAAGCTAATAAATAAAACTAATAATATTAAACTAAACCTAATAATAATAACTAAACTAACTGGCTAATAAACTAATAATAATAAAACTAACTAATAATAACTAATAGCTAAAACTAAAAAACCAATAAACTAAAACTTAATAGCTAACTAAACCAATAACTAATAATAACTACACTAATAATAACTAATAATAATAATAATAATAAATAACTAAACTAATAATAAAATAATAATAAAAACTAAACTAATAAACTAAATAACTAATAATTAATAATAATAATAATAACTAATAACTAATAAATAATAAACTAATAACTAATAAAACTAATAAATTAATAATAACTAAATAACTAACTAATAATAACTAAAACTAATAATAATAATAACTAATAATAAATAACTAATATAATAAACTAATAAATAACTAATAACTAATAAAAACTAAACTAAACTAACTAAATAATAACTGAAAATAACTAATAACTAATTATAAATTAAATAACTAATAATAATAAACTAAATAACTAAACTAATAACTAATAAATAAAACTAAATAACTAAACTAACTAATAAAAAACTAGTAAAATAAATAACTAAACTTACTAATAAAACTAAAACTAATAAATAATAAAAACTAATAACCTAATAAAAACTAATAACTAAATAAAACTAATAAATTTAAACTAATAACTAATAAAAATTAATAATTAATAAGAAAAACTAAAAAACTAAAAAAAATAAAACTAATAATAACTAAATAACTAAAACTAACTAATAATAATAATAATAACACTAATAAAATAATAATAAAATATCTAATAACTAAACTAAATAAAAACTAACTAGACTAAAAACTAAACTAAAACATGAATACCTAATAAAAATTAATTAAACCTAATAAACTAAGCTAACTAACTAATAAACTAATAACTAAAATAATAAACTAATAACTAACTAATTAAAAAAAAATAGTAACTAACTAACTAATAACTAAAAAAACTAACTAATAAATTAATAAACTAGCTAAAACTAACAAATGACTAATAATTAATAACTAAACACCTAATAGTAATAATAAACTAATAATAAAAAATTAATAAAAAATTAACTAAACTAACTAAACTAATAACTAATAAAGTAATAATAAAAAAATTACTAATAATAACTAGATAAATAACTAACTAATAATAACTAAATAACTAAGTAATAACTAAAACTAAAAAAAACTAATAACTAATAAAATAAACTAAATAACTAATACTAAACTAAACTAATAATAACTAAACTATTAAAACTAACTAATAAACTAAATAATAAACCTAACTAAAACTAATAAACAAAAACCCAATAAAATTAAATAATAATAAACTAAAAAACTAAAACTAATAACTAATAACAAATAACTAATAATAATAACAAAACTAACCTAAAACCTAATAAACTAATAATAACTAATAAAAACTAATAATAACTAATAACTAAAACTAATTACTAATAACTAATAACTAAATAATAATAATAACTAATAAAACTAAATAAAAACTAGTAATAACTAAAAAATTCATAATAAAGTAAACTAATAACTAATAATAATGAACTAAACTAATAACTAATAATAATAAACTAAACTAATAACTAATAATAATAAACTAACTAATAATAACTAACTAATAACTAATAAACTAACTAATAACCAATAAACTAATAAATAATAAATAATAAAACTAATAAAACTAATAAAACTAATAAAAATTTAAAGCCTAATAAACTTATAACTAATATAACTAACTAAATAATAAACTAACTAAACCTAATAACTAACTAAAAATAATAACTAAAACTAAACTAATAATAAAAAAAATAATAAACTAATAATAACTATAACTAATAATAACTAATAACCTAACTAACTAATAAAACTAAAAACTAATAAAACTAAACTAATAACTAATAAACTAACTAAAACTAATAAACTAATAAAATCTAATAATAATAAAAAATAAACTAAACTTAAAACTAATAAAACTAAACTAATAAATAACTAAATAATAAAATTAAAACCTAATAATAATAAACTAAACATAACTAAACTAATAACTAAATAATAAAAGTAATCTAATAACTAATAATAATAACTAACTAATAACTAATAACTAAATAATAACTAAACTAAAAAACTAATAAAACTAAATAATAAAACTAATAAACAAAAACTAATCACCTAATAAACTAATAATAATAATAACTAAAATAAACTAATAAAATAATAGCTAATAAACTAATAATAACTAATAATAATAAATAAACCTAATAACTAAACTAATAACCAAAATAATAATGAATAATAATAACTAATAACTAATAATAACTAAAACCTAATAACATAACTAATAAATAAATAACTAATAAAAACTAACTAATAATAATAAATAATAACTAAACTAAAACTAACTAATAAAATAAACTAATAACTAAAAAATAACTAAAACTAATAATAACTAAAATAACTAACTAATAATAATAATAACTCATAATAATAATAATAATAATAATAATAATAATAATTAAATAATAAAACTAATAATAATAATAATAAACTAATAACTAAAACTAATAATAAAAACTAAATAACTAATAATTAATAAACTAATAAAATTAATAACTAATAACTAATAAAATAAAAACTAATAAATAATAATAAAATAATAAAACTAATAAAAACTAAACTAATAAACTAATAACTAATAATAAACAAATAAACTAAACTAATAACTAATAATAACTAACTAAACTAAATAACTAACAAATAAAACTAAAAAAACTAATAACTAATAAACTAAAAACTAATAATAAAAATAAAAAAACTAAACTAACTAATAACTAATAAAACTAATAAAACTAAAAACTAAAACTAAAAATTAACTAATAATAACTAATAATAATAACTAATAAACATAATAACTAATTAAACTAATAATTAATAAACTAAAAACTAACTAATAACTAATAATAAAACTAATAACTAAAAACTAATAAAACTAACTAAAAACTAATAAACTAAACTAATAAAAATTAAACCTAATAAACTAATAAAAAATAATAAAACTAATAAAACTAAAACATAATAAATAAAACCTAATAATTAATAATAAGTAATAATAAATAAATAAATAATAAAATAAACTAGCTAAACTAATTACTAACTAAACTAACTAAATAAAACTAATAAAACTAAACCTAATAACCAATAAAAACTAAAAACTAACTAACTAAATTGAATAACTAATAACTAAAACTAAAACTAAACTAAACTAACTAAACTAACTAAAACTAAACTAATAAACTAATAAACTAACTAACTAAAATAATAAAACTAAAAAAAAACTAAACTAAACTAATAGAACTAACTAAATAATAAAAACTAATAAAACTTAATAACCTAAAACTAAAACCTAATAATGGAACTAAACTAACTAATAAAACTAAAACCTAATAACTAATAACTAAATTAATAATAAACTAACTAACTGACTAATAACTAAATAAAACTAATAAACATAACTAAAAACTAATAACTAATAATAAAGCTAAACTAATAACTAAAAACTAAACTAAACTAATAACTAAAATTGATAACTAACTAAATAACTAAAACTAAAAACTAACTAATAATAAACTAATAAAACTAAACTTAACTAATAATAATAAACTAATAAAACTATAATTAAAAAACTAAAAACTAAAATAATAATAATAACTAAACTAATAATTAATAATTAATAAACAAATAATTAATAAAAACTAACTAAATAATTAAAAAAATAAAACTAAACTAATAAACTAAACTAATAATAAACTAACAAAACTAATAAATAACTAATAAACTAATAAACTAATAACTAATAATAACTAATAATAATAACTAAACCTAATAATTAATAATAATAACTAAACTAATAACTAATAATAACTAAAAAACTTAAAAACCTAACTAACTGGCTAAAACTAATAATAAAACAAATAAAACTAATAAACTAATAATAAATAATAAAATACTAAACTAATAACTAAATAAATAGTAAATGAACTAATAATAAACTAACTAACTAATAAATAACTAACAAAACCTAATAAAACTAATACAAAATAACTAAACTAATAACTAACTAATAAACTAAACTAATTAATAAATAACTAAATAACTAAACTAATAATAACTAAATAATAACTAAACTAATAACTAACTAATAACTAATAAAATAATAATAAACTAATAACTAATAAATAATAAAAATAATAATAAAACTAATAATAATAACTAAATAAAAAAAACTAAACTAAACTAGTAATAACTAAAAATAACTAATAAATAACTAAACTAATAACTAAATAAAAATTAACTAATAACTAAATAACAATAATAAATAAATAATTAATAAAACTAACTAAAACTAATAAACTAATAACTAATAATAAAACTAAATAACAAAATAAAAAAATAAATAATAACAAATAAACTAATAACTATTAAACTAAATAATAATAATAACTAAACTACCTAAATTAATAAAATAACTAAATAACTAACTAAAATATCTAATAGTTAAAACTAATAAAATAATAACTATTAATAACTAATAATAAGTAATAATAAAATAACTAAACTAACTAAACTAATAACTAATAAAATAATAAAACTAAAAAACTAATAAATAATAGTAACTAAAATAAATAATAAATAAACTAGCAAACTAAATAACTAATAAACAAATAACTAATAATAACTAATATCAAAACTAAACTAATAACTAATTAATAACTAATTAAAACAAATAACAAAATAAACCTAAAAAACTAAACTAAACATAATAAAATAATAAACTAATAATAATAACTAATAATAAACCTAATAACTAACTAAAATAATAATAATAATAATTAATAGGTAATAAAGTAATAATTAAAAACTAATAAATAACTAATAAACTAACTAACAACTAATAACTAATAATAATAAACTAAATAACTAAAAACAAATAAAAGTAAATAAACTAACTCACTAAAATAATTAATAACTAAACCTAATAACTAACTAAATAAATAACTAATTAAAACTAATAAACTAATAACTAACTAATAATAATAAACTAATAAATTAAAAACCTAATTAATAACTAAATAACTAACTAGTAATAATAATAACTAAAATAAAAAACTAATAAACTAATAACTAATAACTAATAATAAATAACTATGCTAAATAATAACTAAATAAACTAACTAATAAAAACTAAACTAACTAATAACTATTAAAAATAATAAATAACTAAACTAATAACTAATAATTAAGACTAATAATAATAATAATAATAATAATAATAATAATAATAATAAAATAACTAATAAAAACTAACTAAACTAATAAACTAAACTAATAAAATAATAAATAAAAACTAAACTAAATAACTAATAACTAAAAATAATAAATAATAATAAAATAATAATTAATAACTAATAACTAATAACTAAAAAACTATAATAATAAAACTAACTAATTAATAACTAAACTAATAACTAAACTAATAACTAAAAACTAAAAACTAAAAACTAATAACTAATAAACTAATAAACTAAAAAATTACTAATAACTAACTAAACTAACTAAAAATAATAATAAAACTAATCAATAATAACTAATAAATAATAATTAATAACTAAATATCTAGAACTAATAATAAACTAATAACTAATAACTAACTAATTAAACCTAAACTAATAATAATTAATAATTAATATAAAAACTATCTTAATAACTATAACTAACTAATAATAAAATAAATAATAAAACAAAACTAATAACTAATAAAACCTAAAACTAATAATAATAACTAAACTTAAAACTAAATAATAACTAATAAACTAATAAAATAAATAAAATTATTAATAAACTAAACTAACTAATAAACCTAAAATTAACTAACTAAATAATAACAAAAAAACTAATAATAATAATAATAATAACTAACTAAACTAACTAATAAATAACTAACTAACTAAAACTAATTAACTAATAATAACTAACTAACTAACCTAACTAAAAATAACTACAAAACTGATAACTAAAATAACCAAAGTAATAACTAAAAATAATAAACAAATAATAACTAACTAAACTAAAATTAAACTAACAACTAATAAAACTAATAATAACTAAATAATAACTAACTAATAAAAATAATAAGTAAAAAAACTAATAATAATGAAAAATTAATAAACTAATAACTAACTAAAACTAATAAACTAATAACTAATAATAAAACTAAGAAACTAATAAACTAATAAATAAGTAGTAATAATAAACTAACCGATAAACTAATAACTAATAATAATAACAATAAATAACTAAACTAATAACTAACTAATAATAACTAAACTAATAACTAATATTAATAAAATTAATAATAAATTAATAACTAATAACTAATAACTAACTAAATAATAAATAACTAACTAAACTAAAAAAAAACTAAATTTAAATAACTAACTAAATAATAATAACTAATAACTAACTAAAATTAATAACTAAAAAACTAAAAAACTAAGAAACTAAAACTAACTAATAAAAAACTAATAAACTAAAGTAATAACTAAGTAATAATAACTGATAAAACTAAATAACTAACTAACTAATAGAAAAATGAACTAATAATAAATAACTAAATAAAAAACAAATAAAACTAATAAATAACCTAATAAACTAAACTAATAAAAAAACAAAAAAACTAACTAATAACTAACTATAACCTAATAACTAAATAACTAAAACTAATAAAAACTAAATAAAAAATAATAATTAAAGTAACTAATAATAATAAAACTAATAATAATTAACTAATAATAAAAATAATTACTAAACCTAATAATAAAACTAATAATAAATAACTAAATTAAATAACTAATAAAACTTAATAACTAAATAATAAAACCTAATAAACTATTAAAAAAACTAACTAATTAAACTAAAAACTAACTAACTAATAAACCTAGTAATAATAAATAATAAAACTAAATAAAATAAATAATAACTAACAATAACTAATAATAAACTAATAAAACTAAATATTAAATAATTAAAACTAATAACTAATTTATAACTAATAAATAAATAACCTAACTAAAACTAATTAACTAATTATAACTAATAAAACTAATAAAACTAATAAAAACCTAATAACTAACAATAATAAAACTAAAACTAATAATTAAACTAATAAATAACCATAAAAACCAAAAAACTAATAAAAACTAGCTAACTAAAGCCTAAACCTAATAACTAAACTAAAAACTAACTAAATAATAAACCTAATAATAATAAGCAATAAAACTAAATAAAATAAATAATAACTAATAATAACTAATAATAGACTAATAAAATTAAATAATAAATAACTATAACTAATAACTAATAATTAACTAATAAATAAATAACCTAACTAAAACTAGCTAACTAATAAAATTAATTAAAAACCTAATAACTAATAATAATAAAACTAAAACTATTAACTAAACTAATAAGTAACCATAAAAACTAAAAAAATTTAGAAAACTAATAACTAAACTAAATAACTAATAACAATTAACTAAAACTAATAATAATAACTAACTAATAAAACTAAACTAACTAAAATAAACTAATAAACTAATAAACTAATAATAACTAATAACTAAATAACTAAACTAAAAACTAATAAACTAAAATGTTTAACTAAAATAATAATAAAACTAATAAAAACCTAAAAACTAACTAACTAATAATAAACCTAATAATTAATAATAAAAAACTAACTAATAACAAATAAACTAATAATAGTAGTAACAAACTAAAAAAACTAACTAATAATAACTAAATAACTAACTAACTAAAAAACTAAACTAATAATAAAACCTAATAAACTAAATAATAACTAAAACTAAACCTAACTAAAATTAATAATTAATAATAACTAATAATAACTAACTAACTATTAACTAACTAAAATAACTAATAATAATAACTAACTAATAATAATTAAATAACTAATAAAAAACTAACTAAAACTAAACTAAATAACCAAACTAATAAACTAATAAATAACTAAAAACTAATAATAAACTAAATTAACTAATAATAAAAGTAAAACTAAACTAAATAACTAAATAACTAAATAATAAATAAACTAATAACTAATAAATAATAATAATAAATAGTAATAACATAATAATAACTAACTAATAAAACTAAAATAACTAACTAATAACTAAATAATAAAATAAACTAAACTAATAACTAATAAATAATAACTAAAATTAATAACTAATAATAATAATAAATAAATAATAAACCTATTAAAAACTAATAAAATAAAATAACTAATAATAACTAATTAATAAATAACTAAATAAATAATAAAAACTAATAATAATAATAAACCTTAAAAACACTAAACTAACTAAAATAAATAAACTAAACTATCTATAATAATTAATAAAACAAATAAAAACTAATAAACTAAAACTAATAAACTAATAATAACTAATAACTAATAAAAATAACTAAAACTAAACTAATAACTAATAACTAATAACTAAAAAATAAAACTAATAAACTAACTAAATAAACTAATAAAACTAATAAAACTAAACTAATAATTAATAATAATTGGCTAATAATAATAGTAAATAACTAATAATAATAATAACTAAATAAATAACTAATAACTAAATAAATAACTAATAAAACTAATAATTACTAATTAATAAACTAATAAAACTAATAATTAATATAACTAACCAATAACTAATAATAAACTAATAATAAACTAATAAAACCCAATAACTAATAATAATAACCAATAAATAATAAATAACTAATAAACTAAACTAACTAAATAAAACTAACAAATAAAAAAGATAAAACTAAAAAACTAAAAAACTAATAACTAATAACTAATAACTAAAAACTGAATAACTAATACAACTAATAAACTAATAAACTAAATACCTAAACTAACTAAAAACTAATAATAACTAAACTAATAAACTAATTAACTAATTAACTAACTAACTAATAATAATAACTAAACTAATAAACTAATAACTAATAATAAATAATAAAACTAACTAACAAAATAATAAAAACAAATAAGACTAATAAACTAATAATAACTAACTAACTAACAATAATAACTAAATAATAAACTAAAAACTAATAAAAACTAAACCTAATAAACTAATAAACTAATAACTAATAACTAATAAAAACTAACAACTAAACTAATAAATGATAAACTAATAACTAATAAACTAATAACTAATAAGCTAACTAATAACTAAAAATTAATAAACTAATACATAATAAACTAATAAATTAATAACTTAACTATATAATAATAACTAACTAAACTAACTAACCAACTAATAAACTAATAATTAATAACCAATAACAACTAATAATAAAATAATATAATAATAAATAACCAATAATAATAATAATAATAATAATAATAATAATAATAATAATAATTACTAATTACTAATAATAAAACCTAATAAATAATAACTAACTAAACTAATAATAAAACTAACTAATAAACTAATACTAACAAAATAACTAAAAATAATAACTAACTAATATAATAACCAATAATAACCAATAACATAACCAATAACAATTAAAACTAATAACTCATAACTAATAATAATACTATAATAAACAAAATACTAAAAACTAATAATAACTAACTAATAATAACAAAACTAATAAATAAATTAATAACTAACTAATAAGAATAAAACTAAACTAAAAACTAATTAACTAATTAAAAAAAAAACTAAAACAAACTAAATAATAATAAATAATAATAATAATAACTAAAACTAAACTAAACAAGCTAACTAATAAAAACTAAAATGAATAAAACAAAAAACTAAACTAATAATAACTAACTAATAATAATAATAAAACAAAAAATTAATAAAACTAACTAATAAATAACTAATAAAATAATTGAACTAATAACTAATAATAAACTAATAAAATAATAACTAATAACTAATAATAATAAACTAAATAAACTAATAATAACTAACTAATAAATTAAATAACTAACTAATAAACTAATAAACTAATAATAATAACTGAACTTAACTAAAACTAACAAACTAACTAAAATAATAACTAACAAAACTAACTAAAACTAATAACTAAATTAAAAATGAAATGTAATAAACTAAATAAACTAATAATAATAACTAATAACTAATAACTAACTAATAAACTAATAACTAACTAAAAATAACTAAGCTAATAAACAAATAAATAAAACTAACTAATAACTAAATAAATAACTAATTAAAATAACTAATAACTAAACCTAATAACTAAATAACTAACTAATAATAACTAAATTAAAACTAACTAAAGTAATAAACTAATAACTAATAATAACTAATAAATAAACTAACTAACTAAACTAAAAACCAAATAACTAAAACTAAATAAATAAACTAATAACTAATAAAAACTAATAAAAACTAATAAAACTAATAATAATAACTAAACTAATAAACTAAAACTAAATAAACTAACTAACTAATAAATAATAAATAATAAATAACTAACATAATAAACTAATAACTAATAAAAACTAATAACTAATAATAATAAAAACTAATAAAAATTAAAACTAACTAATAATAATAAAACTAATGACTAAATAACTAATAAACTAATAACTAAGTAAAACTAATAACTAAATAAAACTAATAAGCAATAAACTAAATAACTAAATAAAACTAATAGCCTAACTAATAAACATCTAAAATAATAACTAGTAACTAAAATTAATAATAATAACTAACTAATAATAATAACTAATAAAAAACTAATTAAACTAACAAATAACTAATAAATTAAACCTAATAACTAATAATAACTAATAATAACTAAATAACTAATAAACTAAACAACTAATTAATAAACTAAACTAATAAATTACTAATAAATAATTAAACCAATAACTATACTAATAATAACTAAATTAATAACTAAAATTAATAACTCATAATAATAACTAATAAACTAATAACTAATAAAACTAACTAACTAATAATAAACTAATTAACTAATAAAATTAAAAAACTAAAACTAAGAATAATAATAACTAACTAATAACTAAACTAATAACTAATAACTAATTAATAATAATAATAAACTAAAAAACTAAATAAAATACTAAATCTTAAAACTAATGCTAAACTCTAAATCCTAAACCTAAACCCTAAACCCTACGCCTAGAACCCTAAACCATAAACCCTAAACCCTAAAATCCTAAACCCTAAATCATAAACCCTAAAACCATAAACCATAAACCTTAAAAAGCCTAAACCCTAAACCCTAAATCCTAAACCTCAAACACTAAACCCTAAATCCTAAACTCTAAATTAACCCTAAATAATAAACCCTAAACCCTAAAAATTGAAAAACTTAAACCTAAATTAAATAAAACCTAAAAAATAAAATGAATAAAAAAACTTAAACTTAAATAAAATAAAAAAATAAATTAAAATAAAAACCTAAACCTAAACCTATAAATAAAATAAAATAAAATAAACTAAACTAAAATAAATTAGATAATAACCTAAACTAAACTAAAAAATAAAATAAACCTAAAAATAAAAACACTTAAATAAAATAAAAACTAAAGATAAAATAAAAATTTAAAAGCCTAAAGTAAAATAAAATAAAAACCTAAACCTAAAATAGAAACCTAAAAATAAATAAAAAATAAAACCTAAACCCTAAACTAAAAAAACCTAAACCTAAAATAAAATAAAATAAACAAAATAAAAAAAACTTAAACCTAAATGAAAATAAACTAAACTAAATTAAAATAACCTAAAACCATAAACCCTAAACTAACCCTAAATCATAAACCCTAAAACCCTAAAATCCTAAACCTAAACTAAATAAAACCTAAAAATAAAATAAATAAATAAACTTGAACCTAAATAAAATAGAAAATAAAATAAAATAAAAACCTAAACTAAAACCTAAACCTAAATCTAAAAATAGATTAAAATAAAAATACAAACTAAGCAAAAATAAATTTAAAAAAAACCTAAATTAAATTAAAAAATAAAATAAACCTAAAAATAAAAAACCTAAATAAAATAAAAACTAAAGCTAAAATAAAAATAAAATAAACCTAAAATAAAATAAAATAAAAACCCAAACTTAAAAAAACCCAAAAAATAAATAAAAATAAAATAGAAACCTTAAACTAAAAAAAATCCTAAACTCAAAATAGAAATAATATAAACCTAAACCTAAACTAAAGTAAACTTAACTAAAATAAATAAAACCTAAACCTAAACTAAATAAAATAAAATAAACTAAAAATAAACCTAAACTAAAAAATAAAACCTAAAAATGAACCTAAAATAAAAACCTAAAAACAATAAAATAAAAACCTAAACCTAAACCTAAACCTAAAAATAAAAAATAAAACCTAAACATAAAAAATAAAATAAAAATATAACTAAACTAAAAAAGTAAACCTAAACCTAAACTTAAAAAATAAACTAAAATAAAAAACATAAATTAAAATAAATAAAACTAAAATAAATATGCTAAGATAAATAAAAATAAAAAATAAACCTAAATAAAAATTAAAATTTTAAAAACTAAGAAAAATTCTTAACCCTAAACTCTAAACCCTAATACCCCTAAACCCTAAACCCTAAAAACCCTAAACTCGAAATCCTAAACTCTAAAATTAACCCTAAACCTACAACCCTAAATGCTACCCTAAACCTTAAAACCCTAAACCCTAAATCCCTAAACCCTTAACCCTAAACCCTAAACCCTAAACCTTAAACCATAAAAGCCTAAACCCTAAATCCTAAAACCTAAAACCTACAACCTTATACCCTAAACCCTAAACCCCAAACTCTAAACCCTAAATGCTAAACTAACCCTGAACCTTTTCATAAACCTTAAACCCTAAAAACTTAAAAACCTAAACCTAAACTAAATAAAACCTAAAAATAAAATAATTAGAAAACCTAAACCTAAATAAAATAAAAACATCAAATAAAATAAAAATCTAAACTGAAACATAAACCTAAACCTAAACTTAGAAATAAATAAATAAAAAAATTAAAACTAAACTAAAAGGTAAATTAAATAAACTAAATAATCCTAAACTTACCAGTTTACCTAATTTATAAAATAAAAAATAAAAAAGTAAAAAAAACCCTAACCTTAAACCATAAACACTAAACCCTAAAGACTCTAAACCTTAAACCCTAAACCCTAAACCCCAAACCCAAAGGCTCACCCTGAACCCTAAACCCTAAATTCTAAACCTAGAACCCTAAACCCTAAACCCTAAACTCTAAACCCTAAACACTAAAACTTAAAACCCTAAATAAACCCTAAACCCTAATACTTAAACCTTAAAAACCTAAAAACTCAAACCCAAACTAAATAAAACCAAAAAATAAAATAAATAAAAAAACCTAAACCTAAATAAAATAAAATAAAATCAAATAAACCTAAAATTTAAAAAACCTAAATAAAATAAAAACAAAACATAAAATAAAATTAAAATAAACCTAAAATAAAATAAAAATAAAAACTAAATAAAAACCTAAACCTAAAAAATAAACCTAAAAGCTAAACTTAAAAATAAATAAAAAATAAAACCTAAACCCTAAACTAAAAAAAAAGTAAACCTAAAATAATAATAAAATAATAAAATAAAATAAATCTAAACCTAAACTAAAATAAACTAAACTAAAATAATCCTAAACCCTAAACCCTAAACTCTAAACCCTAAAAACCTAAAAACCTAAACTAAATAAAACCTAAAAGTAAAATAAATAAATAAACCTAAAACCAAATAAAATAAAAAATAAGATAAAATAAAAACCTAAACTGAAACCTAAACCTAAACCTAAAAATAAAGAAAATAAAAAATAAAAACTAAAATAAAATAAATAAAAATCTAAACTAAACTAAAAAAATAAAATAAACCTAAAAATAAAAAACCTAAATAAAATAAAAACTAAACGTAAAATGAAAATAAAATAATTCTAAAATAAAATAAAATAAAGCTAAATAAAAACTTAAACCTAAAAAATAATCTTAAAAAATAAAACTTAAAAATAAATAAAAAATAAAATCTAAATCCTAAACTAAAAAAAAACCTAAATCTCAAATAAAAAAATAAATGAAATAAAATAAACCTAAACCTATACTAAAATAAACTAAACTAAAATATCCCTAAACCTTAAACCCTAAACCCTGAAAACCTAAAAGCCTAAAAAGCTAAACCTAAACTAAATAAAACCTAAAAAAAATAAATAAATAAACCTATCTTAAATAAAATAAAAAATAAGATAAAATAAAAACCTAAATCTAAACCTAAACCTAAACATAAACCTAAAATTAAAATAAAAAAATAAAATAAAAAATAAAAACTAAACTAAAATAAAATTATTAAATAGCTAACCTAAACTAAAAAAATAAAATAAAACTAAAAATAAAAAACTTAAGTAAAATAAAAACTAAACCTAAAGTAAAAATAAAATAAACCTAAAATAACTTAAAATAAAAACTAAATAAAAACTTAAACGTAAAAAAAACCCTAAAAAAACCTAAAAATAAATAAAAAATAAACTTAAACCCTAAACTCAAAAAAAACCTAAACAAAAAATAAAAATAACTAAACCTAAACATAAACTAAAATAAACTAAACTAAAATAAATAAAACCTAAACCTAAACCTAAAATAACATAAACCCAAACCTAAACTAAATAAAATAAATAAATTAAAAATAAACCTATACCTAAACTAAAAAATAAAACCTAAAAATAAACCTAAAATATAAACCTAAAACCTAAACCTAAAAAAAACTAAAATAAAAAATTTAAACCTAAACCTAAAAATAAGAAATAAAACTTAAACCTAAAAAATAAAATAAAAATTAAAAAAATATACCTAAACCTAAGCCTAAACTTAAAAAATAAACTAAAATAAAAAACCAAAACTAAAATAAATTAACCTAAAATATATAAACCAAACTAAATAATAATAAAAATAAACCTTAATAAAAAATAAAATAAAATAAACTAAAATAAATAAAAAATAAACTAAATAAACCTAAACCTACCGGTTTACTTAATTTAAAAATATTTTAAAAATTAAAAAAACCTTAACCCTAAGCCCTAAACCCAAAACCCTAAACCTTAAAAGCCTTAATCCCTAAACCCTAAATCCTAAACCCTAAACCTTAAACCTAGAACCCTAAACCCTAAACCCTAAAAATATAACTTAAAAATAAATAAATAAAAAACCTAAACCTTAAACTAAAAAAAAACTTGAACCTAAAATAAAAATAAAATAAATAAAATAAAATTATTGATCATTTCGATCAATGCCAATACATGCGGTGTGCCTTGTTAGTTACACCACACCTATTGGGGGTCCTTTTGTTGACCTCACTTTTGGAGTGAGCTCTTAACCTCCTCTTCTTAAACTTAAGACTCTTCTAGACACTAAGAACTCCTTAGTCATAAGACACTTCTAGTGATTAGGTGAACACTTAACCTAAGCCTAGAGACTTAGAAGTGTTAATCATAAGATTAGGCTATGCCTTAGGGTTTAAGGAAATTACCTATCCCATAGCCTAAACCCAATGTAAATACACTTTCTCAAATCTAACGCATACTCAATTCTCAAACCAAATCTCAAATTCAAATTTAAATTCCAAATCTAATTTCAAAATTTGACTCCAAATGATTGAAACCCAAAATCAAATTCAAATCCTAAGATCCTTCCTAAGCCATATGAACCACATTCATAAGCTTAGCCAAAACTCCCTTAGATCAAATCAAACTCAATTTATATATTTATAAATCAATTATTCTTTCATTTATATTCACAAATATAAATGAAATCTGAATTCAAATGACCAAAACTATATTGAAAATCAAATCCAAACTCAATCTAAGCCCTTAAAGCCAATTCTTTAGACTTGGCCAAATTCTATCCAGATCAAGTCAAAACTAATAAATTTTCTCTTGAATCAATCATTCATTCGATCATTTATCCAAATATAAATAAAACTTACAATCATCAAGCTAAATTCAAGTCAACCCAAGTCAAGCTTAACTTAGCCCTTTTGACTTAAAACTTTTAATTGAGCCAAAACCCATTAAACTCAAAATTAATTTACTGTTGACTTTATATTTCAATCTAGGGCTCATATATAAGTTCAATTAAACTCGAATCAAACCAATTGACCCACTTAGGTCCACTTGACCCAAAGTGACCTAAAGGACCCATATGAGCCAACTTCTAATCCAACTCAAATTGGATTGAACCAAGCTCACCAAAACATTCCACCATAATTGTTGATCACCGTAGGATGAATAAATACAATCAATTGGGCCAAACCAAGCCCAATTGGCCATTTGATCCAAATTGACCCAAAATTGGCCTAAAGGACTAAATCGGGTCAAATCATGATCTAACCCAAATTGATTGCAACCAATAGCTCAAGTTCATTTAAAATTGATTATTAAACTTGACCAAAGCCATAATTAAACCCAATTTGATCAATCGAGCCCAATTGGTCAACTTGACCCAACCTAGCCCAAATTAGCCTAAAGGGTCAATTTAGCCTAAATCCAAATTAAATCTAAATTAATTAAAACCAAAGACTACATTCATATTTAATCAACTTGAACATGAATCAACCCATAACCCAAGCTAATTTGGCCAATTTTGGTCAAATGTGTCAATTTGACCCAATATGACCCATATGACCTAAATTGGGCCAAATCCCTTGAAACCAAGCCAAGACCCATTGGGGGCTGACCAAACCTGACCCAAACCCATTTGGATCAGCCCAAAACCAACCCAACCCATTTAAATCCCTAATGGATCCTCCCCCACATAGGATTCCACCCAACCTGATTTAATTCCCCCCATCACATGCACTTAACTCCTCTCTAACATTTTCATTGAATAGATATGATAATATGGTAGCAAGGGAGCACTTTGGAGCAAAAATCCAAAGTCCTCAATCAATCCATCATCCATTCCAACCACCCAAGCAAGATGGCAATCAAATTGGAGCCAAAAAATTCAAAAAATCAATGGATTTTCGGCCATTATAAATGGAGGGGGAAATGAAGCTTTAGATTTGTTGCTCTCACCATCATTCATCTCCCAAAAGCTCTCCAAAGCAAAAAAAAGAACCCATCCCCCACCTCTTTGAGCCCTTTTTGAGCTCAAAAACATAAATAATTGCTTTTTCGGCTAAGCGACGGTAGACATCGGAGAAGGTGACATTCCAAAGGTAGGCAAGGGTTAAAGATCACTCCAAAGCTTACTCACATACCTAGGAGTTTGCTCGAATCTTCACCGCCATCGAAAGCCATCCCCTGCGAGGTAAGTTTCGCTAAACCATAGCTGGCCTTAGGATTTCGTTCATTTTGTGTTAATTTTCTTGAGATTTTAGGAATTTCTCCTAGATAATCTTGCATTTTTACTTTAAATCATCCCAATTAGAAAATAAATTTTTTTGGTGCAAATTGATGGGAAAACGGGTCCATTTGGATAAGTTTTTGCTTAGAAACCCTCATTTTTCTCTTTAAAAGTCTGAAAACACTGTTCACCATCCCGGTATACCGCTCAATCTCGCGTTTGTGAGATCGATGGCTCGACGACGATCCGCCTTCGATCACCTAATGCAATTTGGACCATCCGATTGCATGGTTCACTTGATCGGGCGACTCGGATTGCGCGATCCGAGCCTTTAGATTGCCTAATGCGATCTAGACCGTCCGATCGTGCGGTTCACACGATCGGATGACTCAGATCGCATGCCGATCGGGCGATCTTGGCCTCTGGATTGCTCAATCTAATCTGGACTATTTGATCTCTAGAGTGAGCCGCAGGTCATTTTCCCTTCCCGCCCAATGGTTGACGCCAGCGCCGTGCATATTTCTTTTTATAAAAACAAATTTAATTAAATCACTTGAAACTTCAAAAATTTATAAAAATAAAATATTTAGCCAAAAATTGCAAACAAGGGCTCGTTGAATTCATCTTTTTGTGAAGAATCTAACAAACCTAAAATCCCCCAATTTTACTAAGTATTTTGAGCTTAATTTGAGTTTTAGTGAAAATCAATTTTTATTAATTAAACCAAAAATATACATCAGATTATTCTAAAAATTTCAAAGATTAAAACTAAAGTTAAAACACACCTACCATAAAAATTACAAGTGAAAAGAACTTTTGGATTGGGAGAAATTAAGCTGTGAAGTTTAGATTGTCCATTTTAATAAAATAAATCAAATAAAAATTCAGAAATTTACAAAAATCTTCAAAATGGCTTAAATCACTTCAATTGACATCTAGGACTCTTAAGAAAATAATGTGATCTTCTGAATCTTAATGAACTCTAAAAAACACTTAAGAGTAGAGTTTAACCAATTAAGGAGGTAATTAAAAGGAATCTAAAAATAATTTAAATATCAGATCAAAAATCAAAAAATTAAATAACACTTAAGCAATCATTAATTAAACCTCAAATCAGAAAAATATCATCTTTAAAGGAAATTAAATTAAATATTATTGAACCTATTTAAGTTAATGAAACTTAATTTAATGATTAAATCTTAAATCAAACTCAATATTCAACAAATTTAGGAAACTTAAATCATTTGATACTATTCGAATTAAACCAAATAAATTTAAAGTAAACTTAATTAACATTTGATTAAATCACATCCATTTGAAAAAAGATAATTAATTAACCATTAAATATTTCAACCTAATAACTAAATCAAACATGTTAATGAAATCAAACAAACATAATAGGTGAATCAAATCAATAAAACTCTAACCATAAATAATCAAACTTAATTGAAATGAAATAAACAATTAATTCACTTAATAACAATGATGGTAATAATAATAATACTTTAATCAAATCAAACTTAAGGAAAACACTTAACTAAACCAAATCACTCAAATGTGAGAAATTAAGTCATTAATCTCTAATTAAACAAACCATTAATTAATCTAATGATTTAAAAATTTAATTACCCTTAATCAAACTTAATTAATCAAACATTTATTTAATGCAAACTTAATGAATTAATTCAGCATCTTAATTAATCAAATTATTTTAAATGAGTTACATAAAAATTAACTCTAAAATTAAGCTTAAATCAAACCCCTAATTAAAATTAATAATTAATCACACCCCTCAAGTAAACTAATTAAGTTAATCAAATTAATCATATTAAACCTAAGCTTAATCAAACATAATTAAAATGCAATTAAATACTAATCAAAACCTAAATCATTAAGTCATTAATCTCTAATTAAACAAACCCTTAATTAATCTAATAATTTAAAATTTTAATTACCCTTAATCAAACTTAATTAATCAAACATCTAATTAATGCAAACTTAATAAATTAATCCATCATCTTAATAAACCAAATTAATTTTATAAATTACATTAAAATTAATTCAAATCAAACACTTAATTAATCTACTAATTCATTTAATCACACCAATTAAATAAACTAATTAACTCAATTAAATTAATAATATTAAACTTAAGCTTAATCAAACATAAAATGCAATTAAATGCTAATCAAATCCTAATTAAAACTCAAATCATTAACTCATTAATTACATCATTAACCCAAATAAATTTGAAATAAAATTGAAAATTAAACAAATCTTTATTTAATTTAATAATTAATTATACCTCTTAAATAAACTAATTAAGTTAATTAAATTAATTATATTAAACCTAAGCTTAATCAAATAGAAATGCAATTAAATACTAATGAAAACCAAAATTAAAGCTAAATTATTAAGTCATTAATTATGCCATTAGTATAAACAAATATGAAACCAAATTGAAAATTAAATAAACCTTTATGATCAACATAATACACTCCTTAATTAAACTAATCACATAATCACATTGAACTTAAGCAAACCCATAGACCGATAAAGCTAATCAAATCAAATTAAATTAAATTAAGAAAGATTTTCATCAATTTAATATGTAATCAAATCAAATCTCATTCAATCTACTTAAATAAGATAAACTAATCAACTATCCAATGTTTGAAATCAAAATACAAACCAAACTTTGATGAACATGACAAATGTATGTGATTAAAAAATAAAATCCTAATTACAAAGAATTAAACTCAATTAAAATCAAAATAAAGTTTCAATTAATCTAATCCGATCAAACTACAAATAAATGAACCACAATCAAATAAGCATGAAATTAAGTCACATAACCATAATTAAAGAAAACAATTAAATATCAATTCAAAAGGATATTGAATTATCAAGATTTAACTAAACCAAAGACATCTAATATAAAATTAATCAATCAAAAGAACATGAACTTAAACAAACCTAAACTTCATTAGATATTAAGGATATTGAATTATCAAGATTTGATTAAACAAAAACATCTAATATGAAATTAATCAATCAAAAGAACATGAACTTAAATAAACTTAAAATTCATCAAAGATCGATATCAATTATCATTTAATTAACCAATCAAAAACACATGAATTTAAACAAACTTAATCTTCATTAGATATCAAGGATATTGAATTATCAAGATATAATTAAACCAAAACATCTAAATCAAAATCAATCAATCAAATACTTAAACAAACTCAAATTTTAAGCTATAAATCAAATCAAATAAAATACACAAATTTAAATGGGCTAATTAAGATACTTGAGGACCTTAGTTAGATTCTTTAGGAATTAGGATGTAGAATAGGGTGAGTTCCATCTACAAATGGAATTCATTATACTCTTCATTCTTGAAAACCTAAACATCATTTTAACCAAATAAAAGTGAAATAAAAATGAAAATAAATCATTAAATCATTTAAATTGAAATCACCTAAAGGTAAAATTTAAACAAATTCAAACTCCAAATTGAAACTTTAACTAAAGAAGCCTAGTAAAGTCTTGCCACACAAGCCTTAAGCACACACATTAGAATACTAAGCCACCACTTCTAGTGCTAAGTTAGGGCATTGTATATATGATGTTGTGCTTTGTTTTATGATGTAATATTTTAGACTAGATGTTAGGGCGTATGTTCTGTAGACTGGATGTTAGGCTATTATTAGCCTAATCATGTTTTCTATAGGAGGTTGTGCTTAAGGGGTTGCTGTAATAAAAATATAAATTCTTTTGCTGTGCAGGTTACTTAGCCCCTAAGCATAACCCATGTTAGACAGGGCTTTACCCATGTGGGTGCTAAGTCCAAATTATTCATATAACCTTGTATGGTGTGTTTAGCTAACATTTATTTTGTAGTGTAGCTAGATTTACTTTTCCTATTTTTGATGTAATTTTACATTAGAATTAAGATTAGTGTTATGGGGATTAGGATGAGCATGAAGGCTTAGTGGTGCCCTATGATGCCTTTGGAGCAAATCAAATCAAAAGAAAGAGAATGAAGAAATGAAGAAAAGAAGACCCCATAGCATGTGTATTTTTTTATAATGAAGTTATATAAGGGTAGAGCTACCATATTTTTTTTCTTTTTGGGTGTAGGGGAACCCAAGACCGGCCTTTTATTCTTTTATGGTAGTCTATAAAATTATTTGATGCTGGGTTTAGATTGCACATTAGAATAGCATGATTTTCATAGTTTCTTTATGATTAATGCTTAAATGTGTGGCCTGATGCGGTAGGCTCTTAGGATAAAATTAAATTTTCTATCCCACTAATAACTCATAACTAAAATTTTAAAATAACTCATAACCTCACATAAAAGCCTAAGAATTAAATCAAGATAATAAAATTTTTAGCAACCCTTAGCTGGATGGATGAATGTATAATATCATGCATGTCATATTATTTCACTCTTATTAAGAGTGGACTTCCATCTTTGCCAGAGAATGAAGGCTTAGCCTGTGAGAGCCTTTGGTGGAAGAACACCCCTTTCTCTCTTGGTTTGGCCCATAATCAAATTCTCATGCATTTAAGAATACAAAATTCCATAGCCTGTGTCAAAACAAAAGGTCAAAAAGAATTGAATAAATTTGATAAAATTTGCATTAGATTAAGTCATGGATTCATACCACTCATGCTTTAGTCTCTTAGGGAGTGAGTTTAAGGACTTAGTCTCCTTTCTAAATGAATAATAGCCTATCCATCTTGCAAAGCATAAGACTTGTATACATGGATTTAAAGCATAGGGGGAGTTAGCTGGCTTCCACTCTATGTGGTAATAAGTCCAGCAGTCGGGTGGTTTATTCTCTCTTGTGGAAGTAAACCATATACCCATTTTTGCCTTATATTTAGGTCGTGCTTTAATTTTGTACCAAGGCTCGTTAGTTTAGGAATCTGAGGTAGCTGTTTCCTTCGGGCTACAAGCATAAATCCTCACATCTTAGGCATTTTCACAATCTTATGTTATGGAATTATAAACCCTAGCAATCTACTAAAATGTCAACTCAAATAATTAACTCTCTTCAATTTCAAAAATATAAAGCCCAATTATAGGATAGATTGGAATGCTCACTAGACTTCTTAGTATCATGAGCATTTCCTACTTTCTCCTTTTGGATTCTAAAAATAAGTCTTCTCCTTGATCTATCCCATTTGATTTTCTAAAAAAGTCAATCCTTTGGTAGTCTTAACCTTGAACTCTTTGGAGACCCTATCTACTTTAATCAGGGAATTCCCATTCTTTAGATGTAATTAACTATGGGGGATTGCCTCTATAGGGAACTTAATGAACCTTAAAATAAACCCTACTTTACTTTTCTATGTAATGTAGGGAAAGATCTCTGTATATTTGAAGTCCCATCATGCCTTGGGAGTCTTATTATTGGTCCATTATATGGTGGTGATTTCTATCTTTTGAGATAGTACATCATTCTTTAATGTCGTACCCGATCACTAAAATAAGTACCCCCTATGATCTACGTTGTGTCCCACATCCTCAAAAAATAAACACCACAAATTTTTTTGGCGACTTCGTTGGGGATGGTTCCTCTCTCCATTTTTAGTAAACAATTATTGTCTCCAAGCATAGATAATGGACTTATATTTTATATAATCCCAAGACTATCATTCTTTCCATTGGCACTTATCTTATTTCATCCTTAAGCAAAGCTCGTCAACATCCTTTAGGTTTTAGGACCTCACTCTGTGTAGGTCTTAAAATCCCTATTGGGTTCCCCAATAGGTGAAAATTAAAATTAATCAAACAAAGGAGATGACCAAAATTAAGAACCTCTTCACCATCTTGATGGTGAGGCAAGGTTCATCCCATGAACAATAAGAAAATAAAACCCTTCTACAAAATAACATGTCTTTCCAAAAAGTACTTTTTCAAATCCATATAATAAAAGATGTTTGTACAAAAATTTATAAGAAATTTTCAAAAAAGGCACAAAACACATATAACCAAACCTCATTTAACAAATCCTATGACTATTACAAGGAGGTTCCTTTTCAAAAATCAAAATGAATAATTTTTAATATATTTTTCAAAAGCACATTTTCTTTGGGAATGGCTATCCCCATCCCACACACTCAAATTTGTTAGATGGAGATTCTATTTTTGAATAAAATCATGATATAAAAATTGAAACTCAACTTAGCATACTTCACATGTGCTAGAGTTGAAGTTTTCCCCCTTTTTGAAAAGTAATAAATCATACATGCATAAAAGAGAAGTCAAGATATATTTGAAGCCCCCACTTGACATAACCAGATTTGTCAAATGGGAGTTCCCCTTCCCTTGGAGAAGGCAGAGCAAATTAAAATCTATTTGCATTTATCTGATAAAACTCCTTCTTGCCAAAGTCTTGGACTTCAAAACAATGGGAGCTCATTTGACATGTCCAAGTATATCAAATGAGAACCCCCTTTTTGAAAATCATAAGAACAAATTGAACTCCATTTAACATACCTAAGTTTGTTAAATAAGTTCATTTTCTTTCAAAAATCATAAACACGTTTGACTTTCACTTAACATACCAAATTTGTTAAGTGAGAGTTTCATTTTCAAAAATCATAAACACATTTGACTTTCACTTAACATATCAAATTTGTTAAGTGAGAGTTTCATTTTCAAAATCATAAATACATTTGACTTTCACTTAACATACCAAATTTGTTAAGTGAGAGTTTCATTTTCAAAATCACAATCACATTTGACTTTCACTTAACATACCAAATTTGTTAAGTGAGAGTTTCATTTTCAAAAATCAGAAACACATTTAACTTTCACTTAACATACCAAATTTGTTAAGTGAGAGTTTCATTTTTTTTTTTAAATCATAAACACATTTAACTTTCACTTAACATACCAAATTTGTTAAGTTAGAGTTTCATTTTCAAAAAAATCATAAACATATTTGACTTTCACTTAACATACCAAATTTGTTAAGTGAGAGTTTCATTTTCAAAATCATAAACACATTTGACTTTCACTTAACATACCAAATTTATTAAGCGAGAGTTTCAGTTTCAAAAATCATAAGCACATTTTACTTTCGCTTAACATACCAAATTTGTTAAGTGGAAGTTTCATTTTCAAAATCATAAAGACATTTGACTTTCACTTAACATACCAAATTTGTTAAGTGAGGGTCTCTTTTCAACACACATTTGATCCCTATTTTAACATACCAAATTTGTTAAATAAGGATCCAATTTTCATGTCAAAATCACTTGACCTTTTACCAATCATCATCAAACACAAATCAAACACATGTGGCATCAACTTAACATACTATATTTGTTAAGTAAGAAGCCCCATTTTCAAATCAAAATATCACACAATCAAATCTTCATGCAAAAATATTTCAAAACAACACACAACCTCTTCTTAGCATACCCAAATTTGCTAAGTAGAGGTCTTTCAAACTATCAATATTTTCAAATAAGATGCACAAAATACAAATATCTCCAAGAAAATCTCTCCTCAAATTTAAGAACCCCACTCAACCTACCTAAATCGGTTGATTATGGGTTATAAATTGAAATCAAATGGCAAAGACTCTCCTCAATATCCAAATCTCTCCAATAAACCCAACTTAACATATTTGAATCGTCGAGTGTAGGTTCAAAACTCCAAACTTATGTTACTTGCATGGAATAAATATCAAGGCAGAAATCTGATACAAGTTATATTTCCATAAATGCAGACATACAACTTAGATTAGCTAGCAAATCTTTCAATTTTCACATGGCCAAAAGAGTTTATTTTTTTCTTTCGGATGGATTTGGCCTTGATTGGGCCACCTCCCGCTATCGACTTTTCCCACCTCATTCATTTTATTTTTTGCTATGATCACTTGTGAGGGGACCACCCTCACAACTGTTAATAGAAGTGTGATGACTAGGCAGGAACTGATCATCCAAGTTGAGATACCATCTAACTCAGAGTTTACCTCACTGAAGAGGAAGGCTATGGCTCGCATAGCCAGTTTCGTGCCCCTGGATCCCCTTTCTTCCCCAGCTACAAGACCTCCCATTGGCTTTTCCTAAGGGGAAGGCTACCCCATCTGTGGTTAGTCTCCCCACCACGAGGTGGGTCTAGTTCTCACTACCCTTCTAGCTTTAACACCGCTATCATAAGATCAAGTGGCATCATGACTGCATAGCCAAGGAGCTTGAGGTAGTTTCCAAGTCTATAGTAGAGGAGTTATCTAGGACAGTGTCTCCTCTTATCATAGAAAATAAGTTTCACTTCCTCTCTGGTTTCAATGGAGAGGAAGACATTAGGAGGATCTCAATTACACCTCCACCCGTAGTTCATTTTGAGGCTCTTATCAGTTATAGGAGAAGGTTGTATGCAGGACTTAGATCAATTCTATGTTGAGTTCATAGAGCTTATGGATAATCAGAGTCCATAGCTCAATTTAATTTATGTTATGTCATCCTCAGCAAAGTGCAGATCATAAGAGAGGCCGTGGAGGCCCAAGTATCGATCATTACTAGTAGAGAGATGTGTATGCCGCATGTGGCCTCACCGTGGACTTTCATCGACGCTACCCACACTGATCATATTGATATCATTATACTAATGGGTACTACCCACCATAGGAGAGAAGCTCCTACCCAGAGAAAGTTGGTGTTGCCTCCACCACACCGATCCACTCATCGCCCACCTCACCTGTTCAGGTCCTGCTATCCACCATGCTTACGAAGGCATAGAAGATAACATCCGGAGAGAAGAAAGCCTCATTAGTGATCCGACTATGACCAAAGAGTCCCACTTCATCTACTCCACCGACTGAGGTGAGGGTGAGTTCCCCTATTTGACCTCCTACTTCAGTCTTGGTGAAGAAGGAGTGGCGACCCCACAACATCGTGGTCGCACCACCATAACCACCACCATTAGAGGTAGTGACTGTAGCAGCTGTAGAAGGGGAATGAGATAGTTCTGCAATCCCCATGGTAGTGGATTTCCCCAAGGACACTACTCCACCCATGAGCAGCCACGAGCATGTCTCTTCCAGCAGTCATGACTCTCCCAGAGCTATCACTTCAGTGATTGGTGGTGTTTAGTGCATCTCGATCAATGAGCATAGCCCCTCCACCGATCAGCGATGAGTGTTTGTCCTTGCACGATTAGACCACTCTTCGATGAGATCGTCTTGCTCAATACTTCACTGAGAAAAGGGAACTCTTTGGGAGCGATTGCTCTGATGAAGAGGATACTAGGGTTAATTTTGATCCAGATAAGGATGATCTCTTGGAGGACTCAGCAAAAGTCCATATGGTTGACACTAGGGGTTCCCTCCTTAGGATCAGCATAGCCAGGAGGGTGTTGTAGTTGAGGAAGAAGATAGAGCTCATTCAACCCAACACCTTCATCAGCAACTGAGGCAGAGAAATGAGCATATCATCAAGATAGAGAAAAGAGTTGAAGACTTGTTAGCAGCAGTCCTAGAACTTCAAGGCCAAGCTCCACCAAGATGCCACCCTTAGAGACCACCCCGAGTTGCATGTCCTGACGCCCCAAGAGTACATCTCCCGTAGACCTAGATAGTGGCAGTCTGCATAGGAAGGTTATAAATAGTACCACCATGACTGAAAGAGATATAAAGCATATGGTGGAACAGTAAGTGAAGGAAGCATTAGCGTACGCCCGAGGTGACTCATCTGTTCCAAAGGATAGACCCTATCTAGAGGAATTTGATGTAGTTCAATATCCTAAGAGTTTTGTGTCGCCATCCTTCAAGATCTTTGATGGCAATGGAAACCCTCAGCAGCATATAACACACTTTAGAGCTAGTTATTGTAATGCCGAAGGTAGTGATGCACTTCTCTTCCGACTCTTCATTAGTAATCTGTCAGGGATTGCATTTGATTGGTATGCTAAACTCCCCAATGGTTCAGTGAAGACTTTTGCTGAGTTGAAGCACCTCTTCATCAAGAGGTTTGCTAGAGCCTAGCAAAGGGTAATTGTAGGGTGACCTTATTGTGGCTTAATAAAATCCCAATGAGTCCCTTGTTGATTATATTCTAAGGTGGTAAAACCTGAGTATGAAATACAAACCACAGCTGTTTGAACACATGCTATAGAAATTCTTCTCAAGAATATTCATGGCCCGGTTGCTTTCATATTCAAGGGATTTATAATAAAAATATTTGAGAAATTAATCAATAAGGCGGCTAGCCTATAAGGAGAAGCCAAACAGTTACCTTTTCAAGACTAATCGTTCAAGCCCAAGCCACAGAAAGCATTCAAAAAGAAGCCAGGGGTAGTAGTATTAGTAGAAAAAGGGAAGCAGCCAGCCAGAGCTCAATATGAGAGATCTCGTGCACAACAGCCTCCATTACCACCTCCTCTACTACCACCTCGACCAGCATATCAACCACCACAGCTGCCACAGGGATCGCCACCTCCTCCATAATATACTCATCAGTGGTTCTCATATCCACCACCATGTAGCTATTACCCACCTACTCTTGATGATAGATTGAATAAGCCATATTCATTCAAGACGGAGGTAGTTAGGAAGATCTTTAAAAATCTCTTAAAGAAACCTGACTTTCAGTTACCTGAGCCCAAGAGGTCGAAAGATGTGGGCAAGAGTAATGATCCTAACTATTGCCCCTGCCACTGCATGGTTAGTCATGTCTTGGAGGATTGTGTCACCTTTAAGGACTGGCTTGAGTGCAGCTACAAGCCATGAGCTATTGTTATCCCCAAAGAATACTTGTTAGAAAAACCCTCCAGTTATATTAGAGTAATTCTTGGGGATACTTGTGATCCTCTTAAGACAAAAGAAGGTTGGGATATTGCCTTATCCCGAACCTCTAAAAAAGTGGTCTCTAAGATCAAGAAGCTTTCTCTACAGGTGTCTGAAGTAACTCAAACCTCTAACACCAAGGAAGTTTTGTAAGTTGCCAAAGACAACTTGAAGAAGGTGTTAGCCCAGTAGTATCAGCAGTAGCCTACCTTACTTGCTCGGGATAGCATAGCAGCACAACCACCATCCGAGTCTAGCACTCCATCCACCATTGCAGCTACTACTTCTTCCTCCACTAGCTCCTCTTCTATCAATAGGAGCATTGTATTAGTGGACAAGGGCACTATACACCTTTTCCTGCTTACTTTATTAGATTTCTATCATGTACCTCCATCTAAGAAGAAATCAATGAAGAAAGCTTTCACTTACATCATGTCCACTTCTAATACTCTTAGATTTTATTCCTCTCAAAAACTCTCCAAGTCTACAAAATAATAATGATAACTCTAATTATGATCATTCTTCTTCTGATTTAGAAATGGATTTCACATTTCTAAATCACATGGGTTCACCTCTTGAGATTGATTTGGAGTCATCCGACACCGATGATCCTATAGGAGAAGTGGTAGGTACACCTGATGAGAAGGTAGAACTTCTTATAAATTCATCATGCCAAGAGGTCACTGATGTTAACCTTCGCTGTGGAAAAGTTCTACCTCCTAGGGTGTCACCTCAGGATAAAGGTAAGCAAATCATTAGTTCTAAAGAACAGATAGCACCTCCACAGGATGCGCTACCCATGGATATGCTTTTGGAGGATCAAGCCAAGGTTGACTACAATATCTTAGCACATCTTAAAAAGCTATCAGCAAAGTTAAGCACATATGACGCCCTTATCTTATCCAAAGAGTTGAGGGAATCTCTAATCAAGGCTCTTCTTGATCCAGAGATATACTTAGCCATGACCGCCATCAAAGAGGAGGCTCAGCTCGTGAGGACACTAGGAGTTACATTCAGTGATGAAGACTTGCTTCTAGGAATGACCAAGCACAACCACCCTTTTTACATTATAGTGGATATTGGAAGATACAAGATATCCAAAGTTCTTGTTGACAAAGGTGCATCAATGAATATTATGAGTCTAAGAACCCTCACTTACTTGAGATTTGACATCAACAAACTTTAAAAGAGAGGATGATGTTGAGAGGATTCAATGAACAAGGTGAGAGGGCTTTAGGCTCTATAGTGTTGCCAATAGAAGTAGATGAGAAGACTACCTCCAAGTTTAATATTATAGACTCAGATACATCTTTCAATACTTTGATTGGGAGATACTGGATACATGAGAATAATGTGGTTCCATCCTCTCTACACTAGTTCATGAAGTTCATGAGGGGTGGGATTGAATACTGCATCAAAGGAGATCTTAAGCCATTCACAGTTTATGTGATCAGAATATATGAGGATGCGACCTACTAACTTCCTTAAAATCAACAAGTTTATTCTCGTAAACTTGGCAAAAAGTTCAAAAATAAATGAAAAAGAAAAGGAAAAAGAAAAATAAAATGAAAAAGAAAAAGAAAAAAGAAAGAAAAAAGGAAATGAGAAAGGAAACAAAAGGGAGCGAGAAATAAACTTGGAGGAAGAAGTAGAGCCTGACATTAGATTCCACCCATAGTTTGTTACTCCATTCAAACATATGGGTAGGATGACTCAACCTCCACTAGGCAGAGGAAGAGGCAGATCTAGAGATATGCCTAGGGACAGAAGACCTCCTTATTGGCCACCCAATTGGAGTTATGTCCCTGCTACCAAGACTACACCTACTATCTATATAGACTTAGAATCTAGTTTAGAGGATGAATCATATATATTTAGTATGCTAGTTAGTACTTCCAGATAGCAGATCCCCATGCAAGTGATAGTTGAGCCAGACAGTGATGAAGACCGGGCTCTTAAGAAAAGCATAAGTGTATCCAAGTCTATATGTGAAATAAGGAAGCATCGAGAACTTTAGCTCTAAGCTCACTTTCTTCATAAAAAGTTGAGGGTTTGGTAGTTAAGGAAGCCCTAAGTCAAATGTAAAGGTGTAGAAGTTCTTTCTTGGAGCATCACCCTCAAGTCAACAAGCTGATGTAGAACTTGAGGATGATTCATACAAAGATTTAATAGAATTACCTTTTGATTGGTACTCGCCTTGTGTTCTTAAATTAGCAAAAAAAGATTGATTCCACATGCTTGGTCTAAACACAGGTTAGATTACTTTGAAAGGTTATGAGATAACAAATGCAGACATTTATAATCAAGACTGGGACTAGGATTCGGTATAGTGGGTCCAGTTAATGATGATGATTACTATTAGTCATCACCAACCATTTAGAATTTGATAGGTTATTTTCAAATCATGCTAACTCATATGAGGAGGTGTGCTTAGAAACTTTAGATGATCCAAATGACTTTGAAGTCAAGGATGCACCGCCAAAGTTCGAAGAGGAGATCAGATCAATTATCGATGAGCTCAAAGAAATCAACCTAGGAACTGAAGAAGATCCACACCCAACATATATCAGTTCTCTACTAAATAAAAAAGAAACCAATGATTTAGTGAAGCTATTGACTAAGTTTAAGGATTTCTTTGCATGGAGTTATGAAGAGATGCCCAGTCTATCTCTTGACATAGTGGTCTATAAACTAGCAATAGAACTTAATGCTAACCCTATCAAGCAGGATCCTAGACGCATGTGATTAGACATTGAACAACAGGTCACTTTTGAAATCAAGAAATTGATTGATGATAGCTTTATTAGGTAAGAAAATTATCCTACTTGGTTGGCCAGTGTCATCCCAGTTAAGAAAAAGAATGGCCAAAAATACATATGTGTTGATTTTAGGGATCTAAATAAGGCATGTCTTAAGGATGAATTTCCACTTCCTATACCAGAATTAATGGTGGACATTGCCTCATCTCATGCAGTATTCTACTTTATGGATGGGTCATCTGGCTACAACCAAATTAAGATGGCCACAAAGGATGAAAGAAACACTGACTTTTGAACCCCGATCAGAATCTATTATTATAAGGTCATGTATTTCGGCCTAAAAAATGCTGGTGCCACATACCAGCGGGCCATGAATTGAATATTCAATGAACTCACTCATCATCAAGTTGAATGCTACATCAATGATCTCGTTGTCAAAAGTAAAGAAAAGGAAGACCATCTCTTTAACTTGAGTGTAGTTTTCGAACGGTTAAGACAATACAACCTCAAAATGAATCCCTTGAAGTGTGCATTTAGAGTAGCTTCAGGAAAATTCCTTGGGTTTGTTATCCGACACTGAGGAATTGAAATCGAGTCAAAAAAAGATCAAAGAGATATTATAAATGCCACCCCCTAAAAGCCTAACACAACACAGGTCATTCTAAGGGTGGTTGGCATATCTAAGACGCTTCATTTCCAACTTATTAGGAAGATGCCAACCTTTCTTAGCACTTATCAAAAAGGATGCCAAGTTCAAATGGGATGACAAGTGCCAGCATGTTTTCAAAGACATCAAGCAATATCTGATGACACTCCCAATCCTAGCAGCCCCTATCTCAGGCAAGCCACTCATATTATATACTGCTATATTAGATGACTCCCTTGGCACTTTATTGGCTCAAACTAATGATGAAGGGAAGGAGAACACTCTCTATTACCTCAGTCATTGTCTAATCCCTGCTGAGGCAAACTATCCACCTATTGAAAAGTACTGCCTAGCTTTATACTTTGCATCCCAAAAGCTACGACACTACATGGTTTCTCATAAGGTGAACATGATCACTAGAGTCAATCCACTATAATATCTCATGACATGGAGACCTTATTTGGATAGTTGGTGTGTTGGTCCATGATTTTATCTCAATTTGACATAACATTCATACCCCTCAATTCCATAAAAGGACAAGCACTTGTGAATTTCTTAGCAGCTCATCCACTCCCTACTAACTCTCCACTTAACGATGATCTCCCCAATGAACAAATCATGAACTTAGAGGGTACTAGTGCTCACCGCTAGGAGATGTACTTTGATGGTGCAGCTTCCTCTCAAAGAGGAGAAAAAACCATAATTTTTTATCCCATGGAAGGCAGGGGTAGGAATAGTTCTCCTAACTCTAAACTGATGTGATGAGATTCTCATATCATCTTTCCAATCCATGTACCAACAACGAAGATGAATATGAGGCTCTGATTACTGGTCTGGAGTTAGTCATTACATTATGTGTCTAGAGTTTCAACATCTTTGGGATTCTCAGTTAGTCATCAACCAAATCGCTGAGTCTTATAAAGTTTTAAAACCTAAACTCCATCATTACCATAAGTATACCATGGAATTGTTGGCCCAAATCCTAGAGGTTACCATCTACAAGATTCCTCAAGGAGAGAATGCAGTATCAGACACATTAGCTAGGCTTGCCAAAGAGTTGGCATGTCCAGAAGATGAGTCCATTCCAATAAGGGTCCAAAATAGACAAGTCTCATCCCTTATTGATGCTGAACTCATCAAGAGATTCTCTCTTGAAGGGGAGGTTGCCATTGCCAGTAAGGATGAGGATTCAAATTGGAGGCAACCATTCATAGATTATTTAAATGTAGACAAACTACCTCAAGATAAATCACTAGCACACCGGGTGAAGCAGAGAGCCCTTTCTTATACTCTTGTAGGCGGCACCTTGTACCGACAATCCTTCGATCATATATGGTTATGTTGTCCGGACAAACATGAAGCCCGGAGGATCATGACCGAGGTATACCTAGGGTTATGTGGAGCACATCAATCCAATCCAAAGATGAAAGCTAAGATCAAGAGACTAGGATACTACTAGCCTTTGATGATCATAGACTGCATAGACGTAGCTAGGAGATGCCATCAATGTTAGGTACATGGTGTGGTCCTACATCAATCACCCAATATTCTACATCCTACATTGGCCTCATGGCCATTTAAGTATTAGGGTATTGACATTGTGGGTCTGATCGATCCTCCTTCTTCCAAAGGTCATCGATTCATTCTAGCTACTACTGACTACTTTTCCAAGTGGGCAGAGGTAATCCAACTTAGAGAGGTCATAGCTCAACATGTGCTCCAGGTTTTTAGGAACTATATTATATATAGGTTCGGGGTGCCTCGATGAATTATATCTGATAATGGTACTGTATTCAAGAGCACTAAAATCAATAGCTTCGCTCAGAGACACAACATAGATTAGAGATATTCTACCATCTACTACCCTAGGGAAAATGGGTTAGTAGAAGCCTTCAATAAAACCCTCATTGAAATATTAAGAAGATACTAGATGACAACAAACGATGATGGCATGAGTAGTTGGTTGAAGCCTTATTGGCTTACCATACCACATACAAGACTCCAACTCAATCTACCCCTTTCTGCTTAGTGTATGGGTCCAAAGCCGTTCTACCATTAGAACTCTAACTCCCATCACTAAGGATAACCGTTGGTAGTAAAATCACAATGGAGCAAATGCCAAGTTGTGGTTAGAAGAGCTCAAAAGTTTGGAGGAGAGATGCCTACGGGCATGCTAAAACCTTGAGTTATATAAAGCCAAGATGATTCAAGCTCATAACAAGTTGGTCCGTCCTAAAGCTTTTCAAGTAGGAGAGCTTATTTTAGTTCTAAGGAGGTCAATTGTTGCCTGTCGAAAGATAAGAGGCAAGTTTGAACCCACTTGGGAAGGCCCTTATGCCATAGAGAAGGCCTACCAAGGAGGGTCTTATCAACACATAAATTGTAAAGAAGAGCGACCGATGCTTCCAATCAATGGGCTCTACCTAAGAAATATTATACATAAATCTTGTTTGAAAATAATTATCAATAAAACTTCTTTTCATATCAAATTTCATTTCTTCTATGTTAGAAATATCTTTTGCTTGTGAATCTGCCATGATGTATTTAGGGTAGGTATAAGAGAGCCCAAGAGGCATCCTATCCCTCCAAAACACAAACATAAACTATAAAATGATCCTCCAATGCTATTATGATAGGTGTAAGAGAACCCAAGTGGCATTTTATTCTTTTTTCACAACACAAACAAACATATATCTTTTGTCTCGAGCTACTTTGATGTGGGAGCAAGCCCCTTGTGGCACTCACTCATTAACGTCTCTAGGTTGGGTCTACATGCTACCTCGCTAGTATGTCACCCCAGTGGTCACTTGTAGAAGGATGTGAGTCCTCGTGCTTTCTTCCCAACTTGACCATTGCAAACCAATGAGTGCCTTATTAGTACGGTAGATTTCACTGCTCAGCCAATGAGCTACCTCATGTTGACTTTGCTTAAAGAGATGTGAGTCCCCGTGCTTTCTTCTTGAACTAGCCATCATGCACTAACTATGTTGAGTATATTTGAGGTTTAGGGTAAGTCCCCCAGAGGCTCCTTTCCTCTTGACTTTGAGTTGATGTAAGTCCGGTGGCTTTTACTCAAGAAGCCTAGGTCATGGCCCCTATTGAAAGAAGATAATGGTGATCACGCTTAGAGAGATGTAAGCCTACACGCCTTCTTTCTAGACTGATTGTCACAAACTAATGGGAACCTCAGGTTGGTTGATGTTCGCTATGCTGACAGTGAGTCACCTGGTGGATACACTACTCTTGGCTGATGTGAGTCCCCAAGCTTTCTCCTTGAGTTGGCCACTGAATACCTATATGATATATGACTAGCCATGTCATCTTCTCCAGGGTGTTGGATTAAGCCTTTAGTGGCCCCATCCCCTGTAGGCATTCTATTTGGATCACGTCCTTTACGACCCCATTTAGACACTACCATTATTTTTGGATTGGACAATCCCCCTTTCCTAGTAACCACCCCTATGGTTGGAGAATTTGTTCAACGAATGCAGATTCTCTCTTGGTTCAGTAAATCTGAGATAGGTCTAGGTTGATATAAGCTCCTTCTCAATTTGATCCCTCGCAAACCAACAGGGTCCATGCAAATATAAAATAAACATAATATATCTTCGCTTGTGGATTAGGAATTCAAGCCTCTAGTGAGGCCCTTTTCCCAAGCAGACATCCTATCTTTGAGGCAGTGTCAGCAAAACTTCTTATAAGAATTGCCTGACAACTTTGAGTTAAGATAATTCCCTGGGTCGACACTCTCTTAGTAGTTGCCCTTAGATTCAACTTGTTGTGCCACCGATGAGTTACCCCAATAGTCATCTTTGCTTTGAAAGATATACATCTATTATGCATTATTTCTAGCATGATCATTGCAAAATAATGGGCAGCCTTAGGTCGGCCTCGATTTGTTGCACAAGTGACTGATCACCTCAGTGGTTCTTTATTTAGAAAGATGTGAGTCCCTGTGCATTCTTCCTAACTTGACCATCACAAACTGAAAGGCACCCCTTTGGTTGGTTAGTTCTACCTAACGACTAGTAGACTATCCCATTGGATTTATAAATTTAAGATAGGTTTAGGTTGATATTAGCTCATTCTTAGTAGATCCATCGCACATAGACAGGGTCCATCTAAAATTAAATTAATTTTGACTGTTCTTGAGTTGATATGAGTCCACATTGACATTCTCTTAAATAGTCACCCTAGGTCAGGATTAATCTATTGCGCCATCTACAGATCACCCCAATGGCTGATCCCTATTTTGGAAGATGTAAGTCTGCTATGCTTTCTTTCTAGTATAGCCATTGCATGCCGAAAAGAAACTCTTAGGCTGGATAGTCCTACCTTGTTGCTAGTAGACTACCCTTTGGATTTGTAGAGATAGGACATAGCCCCTTCTCGGGTCCATCCATCTTACCATATAACACACAAAATTAAATTAAATCAAATCAAATCAAATTAATCATCAAGACTACTCTTGAGTTAAGGTAAGACCCCCAGTGGTGCTCACTTAGTAGTCACCCTTAGGTCAAGTTTAACTTGTTGTGCCACCAATGCGTTACCCTAGCGATCATCTTTACTTTGAAAGATATAAGTCTATTACACATTCTTTCTAGCACGATCATTGAAAACTAATGGGCAGCATTAGGTCGGGTTTGATTTATTGTGCAAGTGATCGATCACCCCAGTGGTTCCTTATTTAGGAAGATGTGAGTCCCCATACTTTTTTCCTAACATGACCATTGCAAATCGAAAGGCAACCGAAAGGCACCCCTTAGGTTGGTTAGTTCTACCTAACGACTCACATTGGATTTGTAAACCTAAGATAGGTTTAAGCTGATATTAGCTCCTTCTTAGTAAATCCATCACACACCGACATGGTCCATTTAAAATTAAATTAGTTCTGACTATTCTTGAGTCGATATGAGTCCACAGCGGCATTCACTCAAATAGTCACCCTAGGTCGGGATTGATTTATTGTGCCATCGATAGATCACTCCAACTGATCCCTACTTTGAAAGATGTAAGTCTGCTATGCTTTCTTCCTAGTACAGTCATTGCACACCAAAAGTCAACCCTTAGGTCGGATAGTCCTACCTTGTGGCTAGTAGACTAGCCCTTGGATTTGTAAATCTAAGATAGGTCAAGGCCGACATAACCCCTTCTCAGTGGGTCCATCGCACGCCAATAGGGTCCATAATATAACACACTAAATTAAATTAAATCAATTTAAATCAAATCAATATAGATCAAATTAGTCATTAGGACTACTCTTGAGTTGAGGTAAGACCCCCAGCGGCACTCACTCAGTAGTCACCTTAGGTAGGGTTCGATTTATTGCACCATCGACAGATCACCCCAACGGCTGATCCCTACTTTGAAAGATGTAAGTCTACTATGCCTTCTTCCTAGTACAGTTGTTGCACACTGAAAGGCAATCCCTTAGGTCAGATAGTCTATATTATGAAAGGTAGACTACCAATTTAGACTTATAAATCTAAGACAGGCCAAGGCCCCCATGGTCCCTTCTTAGTGTGGTCCATCTCACATCGACAGGGTCCATAACAAAATAAATTCAAAAAAACCAACCTCCCCGATGGAGTCAAATTAAACATATCAGATAAACCAAATTTCTCTCCAGCGGGGCGCAAATTAAATTGGCCTCCCTAGTAGAGCTTAGACCTAAATAAAATAAATTTAAAGTGTACATCCCCGGTGGATATGCCCTCAATATAGAACCATTCTAATCAAATTTTTATCCCCAGTGGATACACACCCAAACAAATCATATTCACAATCAAACTCAAATTCTTATCCCTCAGTGGATAACTTGAACTGCTTCCCAAATGGAAGGTTCATGTACTCATCCCTCAGCAGATTCCTTCTTGCTCTCTTATGCCCTTAGCATAAAAAGAGATGCATCACACTAAGATCGTGATTCTATCTACCTTTCAGGTATAAGTATAGATCACTTCTGCTGTTTGTTGCAATCTTCTGGATGATGTTGATCATTTCGGTCAATGCCAATACGTGTGGTGTGCCTTGTCAGTTATACCACACCTATTGGGGGTCCTTTTGTTGACCTCACTTTTGGAGTGAGCTCTTAACCTCCTCTTCTTAAACTTAAGACTCTTCTAGACACTAAGATCTCCTTAATCATAAGACACTTCCAGTGATTAGGTGAACACTTAACCTAAGCCTAGAGACTTAGAAGTATTAATCATAAGATTAGGCTATTCCTTTAGGTTTAAGGAAATTACCTATCCCATAGCCTAACCCCAATCTAGATACACTTTCTAAAATCAAACCAAGACTCAATTCTCAAACCAAATCTCAAATTCAAATTCAATTTCCAAATTAATTTAGAATTTGACTCCAAATGATTGAAACCCAAAATCAAATTCAAATCCATTCAAATTCAATTTCCAAATTAATTTAGAATTTGACTCCAAATGATTGAAACCCAAAATCAAATTCAAATCCTAAGACCATTCTTAAGCCATATGAACCATCATAAGCTTAGCCAAAACTCCCTTAGACCATAAACTAATACCTAAACTAATGAACTATTAACTAAACAAACTAATAATAAACCTAATAAACTAAAAAAATAATTAACTTAACCTAAATTTATTAAACTAATAACTAAACTAATAGCTAATAATAACTAATAAAACTAATAAACTAACTAAAAACTAACTAACTAATCATTAATAAACTAACTAATAACTAATTAAAAACTAATAAGAACTAATAACTAACTAACTAACCTAATAAAATTAAAAATAAAAACTAATAAACTAATAAAACTAATAACTAATAATAAAAACTAATAATTAAAGAAACCTAATAATAATAACTAACTAAAAATAATAAAAACTAAACTAATAATAACTTAACTAATAAACTAATAACCTAAATAACTAAACTAAATAATACTAATAATAACTATAACTAATAATGTAAACTAATAATAAATTAACTAATAACATAAAAATAAAAACTAATAACTAACTAATAACTAAACTAATAAATAAAAACTTAAAAAAAAACTAATAACTAAAAACCAACAACCTAACTAAACATAACTAAAAACTAATAATAAACTAATAAACTAAGAAATAACTAATAAAACTAAATAACTAAATAACAAAAATAATAACTAATAATAACTAAACTAAAAACTAAATAACTAACTAAACTAAAAACAAATAACTAAGAAATAAAACTAGTAACTAATAAAAACTAACTAACTAAACTAACTAACTAAACACAAAACTAATAATAACTAAAACTAAATAACTAAACTAATAAACTAATAAAATAAATAACTAACTAATAACTAATAATAATAACTAAACTAAAAAATTAATAACAATTAGGCTAATAACTATAATAACTAATAAAACTAATAAAGTAACTAATAACTAATAACTAATAAAAACTAACTAAAACTAATACTAATAATAAATTAAATTAATAAATAATAAAAACTAAACTAATAAATTAATAACTAATAATAATAACTAATAATTAATAACTAAACTAATAATTAACTAATAACTAATAACTAACCAAAAACCAAACTATATAACTAACTAAAACTAACTAACTAAAATGAAATAAATAATAATAACAACTAATAGTAACAACTAAAACTAATAAATAAATACTAAAACTAAAAAACTAACTAATAACTAAACCTAAACAAATAACTAAAATCTAAAACTAAAACTAATAACTAAATAAATAATAACTAATAATAATAATAAAAAAAACTAAAACTAACTAATAAATAATAAACTAATAACTAATAAAGAATCTAATAATAACTAATAAACTAAATAACTAACTAATAATAATATTAATAATAACTAAACTAATAAACTAATAACTAATAATAACTAATAGAGCAAACTAACCAAGTAATAAAAAACTAATAAAACTAATAAACTAATAATAAATAACTAAGTAATAATAATAATAACTAAACACTATCTAAAAAAACTAATAAATTAAACCTAATAAACTAATAAACTAATAACTAATAATTAATAAAAACTAATAACTAAATAAATAAATAATAAACAAATAACTAATAAACTAAAATAAATATAAAGTAATAAACTAACTAACTATAACTAACTAATAGTAATAATATAATAACTAACTAACTAATAACTAACATAACCAATTAATAACCAATAAACTAATAAACTAATAACTAAACTAAGAAAACTAAACTAATAACGAATAACTAATAATAACTAAACTAACTAAATTAATAAACTAATAATAACCTAATAACTAATAATTAATAACTAAATAATAACTTAATAAAACTAATAATAAATAACTAAACTAATAATTAATAACTAATAAACTAATAAAATAACTAAACTAATAATATTAAAATTAAATTAAATAAACTAACTAATAATAATCATAATAATACTTAAACTAATAACTAATGACTAAAAATAATATAATAATTAATAATAACAAAATTAAATAACTAATAACTAAAACTAAACTAATAAACTAATAAAACTAATAAACTAATAACTAATAAACTAATAACTAAATAAACTAATAAACTTATAACTAAACTAAAATATAACTAACTAATAATAACTAATAAAACTAATAATAACTAAACTAATAAACTAACTAATAATAAATAACTAATAACTAAATAATAAAACTAACTTATAAACTAATAACTTATAACTAACTAAACTAACTAATAATAATAATAATCATAACTAATAACTAATAATAACTAGCTAATAATAAAACTTAATAACTAATAACTAACTAAACTAATAATAAAACTAACTAATAAACTAATAATAACTAAATAACTCATAATAACTAACTAATAACTAATAAATTAATAATAAAACTAATAACTAATAATTAATAATAATAACTATAATAAACAAAAACTAAAAATTAATAATAACTAACTAATAATAGTAAATCTAATAAATAAACTAATAATTAACTAATAATAATAAAGCTAAACTAATAACTAACTAGCTAATAAATAACTAAATAACTAAACTAACTAAATAACTAATAATAATAAAACTAATAATAACTAAAAACTAACTAACTAATAATAATTAAAACTAATAAAACTAAAAACTATGCTAATAATAACTAACTAATAATAATAATAACTTAATTAATAACTAATAAATAACTAATAAAATAACTAAACTAAAAAATAATAATAACTAACTATTTAATAAACTAATAATAAACTAATAAACTAATAACTAATAACTTATAATAATAAACTAAATAAACTAATAATAACTAATTAATAAATTAAATAACTAACTAAGAATTAATAAACTACTAAAACTAATAAACTAAATAAACTAATAAACTAATAATATTAACTAAACTAATAACTAAAACTAACTAACTAACTAAAATAATAACTAATAAACTAACTAAAACTAAAAAACTAAATGTAAACTAATTTACTAATAATAATAATTGATAACTAACTAACTAATAATAACTAACTAAAATAACTAATAACAATAATAACTAAACCAACTAATAAAATAATAACTAATAAAATAACTAATAAAAATACAATACTAAATAATAACTAATAATAACTAAACATAGATTAACTAAAAATAACTAATAACTAATAAAACTAACTAAACTAATAATAACTAATAAATAAACAAACTAACTAAACTAAAAATCTAATAACTAAAACTAAATAAATAAACTAATAACTATTAAGAGCTAATAAAACTAATAATAATAACTAAACTAATAAATAAATCTAAATAACTAAACTAACTAATAACTAAAATAATAAATTAAAACTAAATAAACTAACTAACTAATAACTAACAACTAATAAGTAACTAAAATAATAAACTAATAACTAATAAAAACTAATAACTAATAATAATAAAAACTAACAAAAAAAAACTAACTAACTAATAACTAACTAATAATAATAAAACTAAAATAAACTAAGAAACTAATAACTAATAAACTAAATGACTAAATAAAAGTAATAACTTAACTAATAAATAAATAAACTAATAACTAATAACTAAAACTAATAATAATAAAAAAACTAACTAAACTAAACTAATAATAAACTAACTCATAACTAATAATAATAATTAACTAACTAAATATAATAAACTAATACTAACTAAATAATAACCAATAAAATAATATAAAATAATAATAAAATAAGACTAATAAATAATAATAATAACTAATAACTAATAAAACTAACTAACTAATAATAAACTAACTAACTAATAAAACTAAAACTAAAGTAATAATAATAATAATTAGCTAATAGCTAAACTAATAACTAACTAATAATAATAAACTAAAAAACTAAATAAAACTAATAAACTAAAAACTAAAGTAATAATGACTAACTAAACTAAACTAATAACTAATAGCTAACAAAACTAATAAAGTAAATTAATAAGTAATAATAAATATAACTAATAACTAATAATAACAAATTAAAAAACTAAAAACTAACTAAAAACCTAAACTAATAACTAATAATAACTAATAACTCATAAGTAATAATAATATAGTAAACTAATAAAAATAATTAACTAAAACTAATAACTAATAATAATAACTAAGAATAACTAAACTAAGTAATAAATAACTAATAACTAAACTAATAAAACTAATAAGTAATAATAATAATTAAAAAAGTAATAAAATAATAACTAATAACTAATAATAAATTAAAACTAATAATTAATAAAACTAACTAACTAAAAAACTAAAAAAATAAATAATAAATAAACTAAGAAACTAATAAACTAATAACTAATAACTAATATAAAAACTAATAAACTAAAATTAATAATAACTAATAATAACTAATAAAACTAATAAACAACTAAACTAATAACTAATAAACTAATAAATAATAAACGAATAACTAATAAAATAAACTCATAAAACTAATAACTAATAATAACTAAACTAAAACTAAATAATAAAATACTAATAACTAATAACTAACTAATAAACTAATAAACTAATAAATTATAACCTAATAAACTAAACCCACACTAACTAAAATAATAATAACTAATAAATAAATCTAAAAACTAATAAACTAATAACTAAACTAATAATTTAAAACTAAAGACCTAAACAACTAAACTAACATAACTAATAACTAATAATTAACTAATAAAAAACTAAAACTAATAAACTAATAACTAAATAAAAACTAAAGAATAACTAATAAACTAATAACTAAATAAAAACTAAAGAAGAACTAATAAACTAATAACTAATAACTAACTAAAACCTAAAAACTAAACTAAAAACAAAATAATAATTAATAAACTAATAAACTAAAACAAATAATAAAACTAATAATTAAAATAACTAAACTAATAAAATAAAAACTAAAAACTAATAACTAATAATAACTAAACCCTAAAAACATAAAAACCTAAACCAAAACTAAATTAAACCTAAAAATAAAATAAATAAGTAAACCTAAACCTAAATAAAATAAAAACCTCAACTAAAATATAAAAATAAAAACCTAAACTAAAATGTAAACTAAATAAAATAAAGCTAATGGTTTTTTAATTTAAAATAATAAGAATAAAATAAATAAATAAATAATAAATAATAAACCCTAAAACTCTAAATGCTAACTCATAAACCTGACCTAAACCTCTCACTTAAACCCCCCCAAACCTATAACCTCCCTAAACCCCACCCAACTCACCCCCACCTAATGACCTAAATCCTCCTAAACCCTAAATCCTAAAACCTATAACTTTAAACCCTAAACCCTAAAAACCTAAAATACTAAACCTAAACTAAATAAAACCTAAAAATAAAAAAAAATAAAAAAACTTAATCCTAAATAAAATAACAAAATAAATACCTAAACTAAAACCTAAACCTAAACCTAAACCTAGAAATAAAATAAAATAAAAATAAAAATAAAACTAAAGTAAAATAAATAAAAATCTAGACTAAACTAAAAAAAATAAAATAAACCTAAAAATAAAAAACCTAAATAAAATAAAAACCAAATAAAAATCTAAACCTAAAAAATAAAACCTAACAATAAATAAGAAAGAAAATCTAAACTCTAAACTAAAAAAAAAACTAAACCTAAAATAAAAATAAAATAAAATAAACTAAAACCTAAACTAAAATAATCCTAAAGCCTAAACCATAAACTGTAAACTAACTGTAAACCCTAAAAACCTAAAATCTTAAACCAAAACTAAATAAGACCCAAAAATAAAATAAATAAATAAACTTAAACCAAAATAAAATATAGCAATAAGATAAAATAAAAACCTAAACTAATCCTAAACATAATCTGAAGCCTAAACCTAAACTTAAAATTAAAATAAAATAAAAAATAAAGACTAAAATAAAAAATTATTAAAAACTTAAACTAAAATAAAAAAAATAAACCTAAAACTAAAACACTTAAATAAAATAAAAACTAAACCTAAAATAAAAAAAAATAAACCTAAAATAAAGTAAAATAAAAATAAAATAAAAACCTAAATCTAAAAAATAAACTTAAAAATAAATTAAAAAAACCTAAACCTAAAATAAAAATAAAATAAACCTAAATCTAAACTCAAAAATAAATTAAAATTAAAAATAAAAGACCTAAATAAAATAAAAACTAAACATAAAATAAAAATAAAATAAGCCTAAAATAAAAACTAAATAAAAACTTAAACCTAAAAAATAAACCTAATAGTAAAACCTAAAAAAAAAAAAAAAAAAAGAAAACCCTAAACTAAAAAAAAAGTAAACCTAAAATAAAATTAAAATAAACTATATAAAATAAACCTAAATTAAAATAACCCTAAACCTTAAATCATAAACTATAAACTAACTGTAAACCCTAAAAACCTAAAATCCTAAACCTAAACTAACTAAAACCTAAAAAGTAAAATAAATAAACCTAAGCCTAAACCTAAACATAGTAATAAAATAATATAAAAATAAAAACTAAACTAAAATAAAATTATTAAAAAACTAAACTAAATTAAAAAATAAAAAAACCTAAAAATAAAAACATAAATAAAATAAAAATTAAACCTAAAATAAAAAGAAAATAAATCTAAATAAAATAAAATAAAAACTAAATAAAAACCTAAACCTAAAAAGCAAACATAAAATAAACAAAAATTAAAACCTAAACCCTAAACTAAAAAAAAAATTGAAACCTAAAACAAAAATAAAATAAACCTAAACCTAAACTAAAATAAATAAAACCTAAACCTAAACTTAAAATAAGCTAAACCTGAACCTGAACTGAAACTAAATAAAATAAAATAAACTAGAATTAAATCTAAACCTAAATTAAAAATAAAACTTAAAAATAAATCTAAAATAAAAACCTAAAAAAAATGTAAACCTAAACCTAAAAAAATAAAATAAAACCTAATCCTAAAAAAATAAAATAAAAATAAAACTAAACTAAAAAATAAACCTAAACCTAAACTTAAACCTAAAAAACAAACTAAAATAAAGAACCTATACTAAAATAAATATACCTAAATTAAATAAACTAAACTAAATAAAAATAAACATAAATATTAATAAAAAAATAAAAAAACTAAAATAAATAATAAATAAAATAAATAAACCAAATAAACTAAATAAACCTAAACCTACCAATTTACATAGTTTAAAAAATATAAAAAATTTAAAAAACCCCAACCCTGAACCCTAAATCCTAAACACTAAACCCTAAATCCTAAATAATAATAACTAATAATCTACTCAACTAATAACTAATAATAATAAATAATAACTAATAACTAATAACTAATAAAAGCTAATCAAAAATGACTAAGTAATAAAACTAATAAAACTAATAAAAATTAATAGTAACCTAAACTAATAAAAAAACTAAAACTAATAAACTAATTAACTAAACTAGTAACTAATAACTAATAACTAATAACTAAAATGAAAATAATAATAAATCTAATAATAACAAAACTAATAATGAATAATAATAGCTAACTAGTAAATAATAATAATAAACTAAAAATTAAAACTATAAACTAAAACCTAATAAAACTAATAAAATAATAACTAAACTAATAATAATAAATAAATAACTAAGAATAACTAATAAATAACAAACTAATAATAAACCTAAATAATAAATAACTAACTGATTAAAAAAATTACTAATAAACTAAAAACTAAAACTAAAACTAAAAACTAATAATAAAAAATAATAACTAAAAACCTAATTAAAACTAACTAATAAACTAAATAACTAATAACTAATAATAACTAATAAATAATAACTAATAATAATAATAAACTAATAAAATAAAAAACTAAACATAACTAATAATAACTAAAACTAACTAAACTAATAACTAATAATAATAATAACTAATAACTAATAACTAATAATAATAAAACTAATAAATTAATAACTAATAAACTAATAAAACTAACTAAACGTAACTAATAAAAACTAACTAAAATAATTAAATAAACTAATAACTAAATAACTAAAAATAATTAAATAAACTAATAAAACTAAAAAATAAATAATTATTAATGAATAATAAAAACTAACTAACTAAACTAATAACTAATAAAAAAATTGAACTAAAAAACTAATAATAACTAATTAAACTAAAACTAATAACTAAATAAACTAATAATAACTAAAAATAAATAATGAATAATAATAATAAACTAATAAAATAAAAACTAGACCTAATAAATATCTAATAAAACTAAAATCCTAATAAAACTAATAACTAATAATAAACTAAAATTAATAAAATCTAATAACTTATAAAAATAATAAAAATAACTAATAATAATAAAACTAATAAATAGAACTAATAATAATGAATTAAACCTAATAATAATAACTAAACTAACTAACTAATAAATTAATAATAATAAAACTAACTAATAATAACTAATAACTAAAACTAAAAAACTAGTAAACTAAAGCTAAATAACTAACTAAACTAAAAACTAATAATAACTAAATTGATAAATTAAATAACTAAATAACTACTAATAATAATAACTAAGAACTAATACATAATAAACTAATAACTAACAAAATAAATAAAATAATAATAATAAATAAAATAATAACTATAATAATAATAATAATAATAATTAAAAACTAATAACTAATAAAAACTAAACTAACTAAATAATAACTAAAAATAAACTAATAACTAATAATAAAACTAAATAACAAAACTAATAACTAATAAATAAAAATAAATAACTAACTAACTAAGAAAACTAATATTAATAAACAATAAAAACTAATAACTAAATAAAACTAATAAACTAAAACTAATTACTAACTAAACTAATAACAAATAAAAACTAATAACTAATAATAAAAACTAAAAAACTATTAAAAGTAAAACTAATAATAACTAAAAAAACTAAAACTAACTAATAATAATAATAATAAAACTAATAAAATAATAATAAAATATGTAATAACTAAACTAATAAAAAACTAAACTAAAACTTAAATAACTAATAAAAACTAATAAAACCTAATAAACTGAACTAACTAATAACTAATAAACTAATTAATGAACTAATAACTAAAATAATAAACTAATAACTTAAAAAAGCTTACTAATAATCTAATAAACTAACTAAAACTAACTAATGACTAATAACTAATAACTAAAAAGCTAATAATAATAATAATAATAAACTAATAATAAAAACTAATAAAAAATCAACTAAACTAATAACTAATAAACTAATAATAAAAGTAGTACTAATAATAACTAAATAACAACTAACAAATAATAGCTAAATATCTAAGAAATAACTAAAACTAATAAACACTAATAACTAATAAAATAAACTAAATAACTAATAATTAACTAAACTAATAATAACTAAACTAATAAAACTAACTAATAAACTAACTATAACTAATAACTAAAACCTAATAAAAACTAATAATAATAACAGAACTAAACCTATACCCAAATAAACTAATAAACTAATAATAATTAATAATAACTTATAATAACTAATAACTAAAACTAGTAATTAATAACTAATAATAACTAAAACAAATAATAATAATAACTAATAAAACTAAATAAAAATAAATAATAACTAAAATAAATAACTAAAAAACTAATAATAAACTAAGCTAATAACTAATAATAATAAACTAATAAACTAACTAATACTAATAAACTAATAAAATAATAAATAATAATAACTAATAATTACTAATAATAACTAAAAGCCTAATAAACTTATAACTAATATAACTAACTAAACAATAAACCAACTAAACCTAATAATTAACTATGAATAATAACTAAACTAAAACTAATAAAAATTAACTAATAACTAATAAACTTACTAAAAGTCGTACACTAATAAAACCTAATAATAATAATAATAACTAAACTAAACTAAAAACTAATAAATAACTAAATAATAAAACTAAAACTTAATAATAATAAACTAAAAATAACTAAACTAATAACAAAATAATAAAAATAAACTAATAGCAAATAACTAAATAATAATTAAACTAAAAACTAATAAAACTAAATAATAAAACTAATAAACTAAAACTAATAATAAATAATAATAACTAATAACTAATAATAACTAAAACCTAATAACTATTCTAATAAAAATTAACTAATAATAATAAATAATAACTAAACTAAAACTAACTAATAAAGTAAACTAATAACTAAAACTAATAAATAATAATAATAATAATAATAATAATAATAATAATAATAATAATAATAATAATAACTAATAATAACTAAAATAACTAAATAATAATAATCATAACTAATAATAATAATAATAATAATAATAATAATAATAATAATAATAACTAAATAATAAAACTAATAATAATAATAAACTAATAACTAATACTAATAATAAAAACTAAATAACTAATAACTAATAAACTAATAAAACTAATAACTAATAAAAAATAAAAAAATTAATAAATAATAAAAAATAATAATAATGAAACTAATAAAAACTAGACTACTAAACTAATAACTAATAACAAATAATAAATAATAATAAACTAACAACTAATAATAACTAACTAAACTAACTAACTAACTAACTAATAAAAACAAAAAATTAATAACTAATAAACTAAAAACTAATAATAAAATAAAAAAACTAAACTAACTAATAACTAATAAAACTAATAAAACTAAAAACTAATACTAATAACTAACTAATAATAACTATTAATAATAAACTAATAATAATGGCTAATAAACCTAATAACTAATAAAATTAAAAACTAACTAAAAACTAACTAATAATTAACTAAAAATAACTAATAACTAATAATAAAACTAATAACTAAAAACTAATAAAACTAACTAAAAACTAATAAACTAAACTAATAACTAAAAAACTAAATAACTAATAAAACTAAACCTAATAAACTAATAATAAAACTAAAGCATAATAAATAAAACCTAATAACTAATAATAAATAAATAAATAATTATTTAATCAAAAAATCTAATTAAATTAATAACTAACCAAACTAACTAAATAAAACTAATAAAACTAAACTTAATAACAAATAAAAACTAACTAATTAAACTAAATAACTAATAACTAAAACTAATTATAAAACTAAAACTAAACTAAAAACTAAACTAAACAAACTAAACTAACTAAAATTAAACTAATAAACTAATGAATTAACTAACTAAACTAATAAAACTAAGAAAAAAACTAACAAACCTAATAAAATTAACTAACTAATTAAAACTAATAAAACTTAATAACCTAAAAAACTAACTAAACTAACTAAAAAAACTAAAACCTAATAACTAAACTAAACTAACTAATTAAACAAAAACATAATAACTAATAACTAAATTAATAATAAACTAACTAACAAACTAATAACTAAATTAAACTAATAAACTTAATTAAAAACAAATAACTAACTAATAAAAAAATAAACTAATAACTAAAAACTAAACTAAACTAATAACTAACTAAAACTAACTAAAACTAAAATCTAACTAATAATAAACTAATAAAACTAAACCTAACTAATAATAATAAACTAATAAAATTAAAACTAAAAAGCTAATAACTAAAATAATAATATTAACTAAATTAATAACTAATAAATTAATAACTAACAAAAATTAACTAAATAGCTAAAAAAATTAAAACTAAACTAATAAACTAAACTAATAATAAATTAATTAAATTAATAACTAACTAAAAAACTAATAAACTAATAATAACTAATAATAATAATAATTAATAACTAAAAATAACTCAAGAACCTAAAAACTAACTAACTAGCTAAAAACTAATAAGAAAACTAATAAAACTAATAAACGAATAATAAATAATAAAATAACTAAACTAATAATTGAATAAATAAAAAATAAACTAATAATAAACTAACTAACTAATAAAAACTAATAAAACTAATAATAAATAACTAAACTAATAACAAAAACTAATAACTAACTAATAAACTAAATTAACAAATAAATAATGAAATAATTAAACTAATAATAACTAAATAATAGATAAACTAATAACTAAAAATAACTAATAAAATAAATAATAATAACTAACTAATAACTAATAAAATAGTAATAAACTAATAACTAATAAATAATAATAATAAATAATTAATAATAATAATAACTAAATAAAAAACTAAAAAAAACTAAACTAAAACTAATAATAACTAAAACTAACTAATAAATAACTAAACTAATAACTAAATAAAAAAACTAATAACTAAATAATAATAATAAATACATAATTAATAAAACTAAGTAAAATTAATAAACTAATAACTAATATAACCAAATAATTAAATAAAAAACTAATAATTAATAATAATTAATAACTAAAACTAATAACTAATAAATAAATAATAATAATAACTAAATTAATAAAATAACTAAATAACAAACTAATAAAAAACTAATAGCTAAAACTAATAAAATAATAGCTAATAATAATTAAAAATAACTAATGTTAAAATAACTAAACTAACTAAACTAATAGCTAAGAAAATAGTAAAACTAAAAAACTAATAACTAATAATAACTAAAATAAAAAAATAAATAAACTAATAAACTAAATAACTAATAAAATAATAACAATAATAACTAAACAAATAAACTAAACTAATAACTAACTAATAACTAATTAAAACTAATAATAAAAAAACCTAAAAACCTAAACTAAACCTAATAAAACAATAAATAATAACGAAAATAATAAACTAATAATAATATCTAATAATAAAACTAACAATTAACTAAAATAATAATAATAATAATAATTAATAACTAATAAACTAATAAACAAATAACTAATAACTAATAAATAACTAATAAACTAACTAACTAACTAATAAATAATAACTAATAATAACTACTAGTACTAAACTAAATAACTAAAAGCTAATAAAATCAAATAAATTAACTAACTAAAATAACTAATAATTAAACCTAATAATTAACTAAAAACTATTAAGAAATAACTAAATAAATAACTAATTAAAACTAAACAACTAATAACTAACTAATAATAATAAACTAACAAACTTAAAACCTAACTAATAACTAAATAACTAACTAATTAATAATAATTAATTAATAATAATAAAAATAACTAAACTAAAAAACTAATAAACTAATAACTAATAATTACTAATAACTAATAATAAATAACTAAACTAAATAATAACTAAATAAACTAAATGATAAAAACTAAACTAACTAATAACTAAGAAATCAATAAATAACTAAACTAATAACTAATAACTAATAATAATAATAATAATAATAAGCTAATAACTAATAAAACTAATAACTAATAACTAATAAAAACTAACTAAACTAATAAACTAATAAAATAAACTAATAAAATAAAAAATAAAACTAAACTAAATAACTAATAACAAAAAAATAATAACTAATAATAAAATAATAACTAACAATAACTAATAACTAATAACTAAAAAACTAAAATAATAAAACTAACTAACTAATAACTAATAACTAACTAATAACTAAAAACTAAAAACTAATAACTAATAATTAATAAACTAATAAACTTAAAAATAACTAAACTAAATAACTAATAACTAACTAAACTAACTAAAACTAATAATAAAACTTACTAATAATAATTAATAATAACTAATAACTAATAACTAAATAACTAAAACTAATAATAAACTAATAACTACTAACTAACTAATAAAACCTAACCTAAACTAATAACTAATAATTAACTAATAATAAAAATCTAAACTAATAACTAATAATAACTAAATAAATAACTAAAACAATATACTAATAACTAATTAAAACATAAAAATGAAACTAATAATTACTAACTAAACCTAAAACTAATAACTAATAACTAATAGACTAATAATAGCTTACAAAATAAAACTAAGAAAATTAACCTAAAACTAACTAATTAAATAATAATAAAACTAAAAAACTAATAATAATAATAATAACTAACTAAACTAAAACTAATAAACTAAACTAACTAATAACTAACTAAAAACTAATTAATTAATAATAACTAACTAACTAAACTAACTAATAATAACTAAAATAACCTAACTAATAACTACTAATAATAAATTAATAATAACTAACTATACTAAAATTAAAATAATAACAAATAAAACTAATAATAACTAAATAATAGCTAACTAATAAAACTATAACTAAAAAACTAATAACAACTAAAAACTAATAAGCTAATAACTAACTAAAACAAATAAACTAATAATAACTAAACTAAAAACTAACTAATAACTAATAATAAACTAATAAATGAATAAATAACTAGTAATAATAAACTAACTAATAAACCAATAACTAATAAAAATAATAAAAATTACTAAACTAATAATAATCTAATAATAACTAAACTAATAACTAATTAATAACTAACAAAACTAATAATAAATAATTAAAAAATAATAATAAATAATAAAACTAAAAAAATTAAATTAAATAATAATAATAACTGATAATTAACTAAAACTAATAACTAAAAAACTAAAAAACTAAACTAAAAAAATTAAAAAACTAAAACTAACTAATAAAAAAATTTAAAATTAAAATAATAACTAAATAACAATAACTAATAAAACTAAATAACTAATTAACTAATAAAAAAACTAATAAAATTAATAAAAAACCTAATAAACTAAACTAATAAAAATAACTAAATAAAACTAACTAATAACTAACTAAAACCTAATAACTAAATAACTAAAACTAATAAAACTAAATAATTAATAACTAAACTAACTAATAATAATAAAACTAACTAATAAAACTAATACTAAATAACTAATAATAAAAATAATAACAAAACTTAATAAAAAACTAATAAAAAATAACTAATAAAACTAAATAACTAAATAATAAACCTGATAAACTAATAAAAAAATAACTAAAAACTTAACTTAATAACTAAACTAAAAACTAACTAACTTATAAAACTAAATAATAAATAATAAAACAAAATAATATAAATAATAACTAAAAATAAACTAATATAACTAAATAATAAATAACTAAAATTAATAAGTAATAATAAGTAATAAATAAATAACCTAACTAAAACTAATTAACTAATAATAACTAATAAAACTAATAAAAAACCTAATAACTAATAATGATAAAACTAAAACTAATAACTAATCTAATAAATAACCATAAAAAACTTAAAAACTAAAACAATAATAACTAAACTAAATAACTAATAAAAACTAACTAAAACTAATAATAATAACTAAATAAAATAAACTAATAAACTAATAAACTAATAAACTAATAATAACTAATAATTAAATAACTAAACTAAAAACCTAATAAACTAAATCTAATAACCCAAATAATAATAAAACTAATAAAAACCTAAAAACTAACTAACTAATAATAAAAAATAAACTAATAACTAATAAACTAATTATAATAGTAAATAAACTAAATAACTAACTAATAATAACTAAATAACTAACTAACTAAAAAACCAAACTAATAATAACTAATAATAAAACCTAATAAACTAAATAATAACTAAAGCTAAGCCTTACTATAACTAATAATAAATAATAATAACCAACTAATAACTAACTAAAATAACTAATAATAACAAACTAATAATTCCTAAATAACCAATAAAAAAATAACTAAAATTAAACTAAATATCTAAACTAATAAACTAACTAAAAAACTAATAAATAACTAAAAACCAATAATAAACTAAACTAACTAATAATGAAACTAAAACTAAACTAAATAACCAAATAATAAATATACTAATAACTAATACTAACCAATAAATAATAATAATAAAACTAAAATAACTAACTAATAACTGAATAATAAACCTAAACTAAACTGACAATAATAATTAAACTAATAACTAATAAATAATAACTAAAACTAATATCTAAACTAATAACTAATAACTAATAATAATAATAATAAGCTAATACTAAATCTAAAAACAAATAAATAATAATAATAATAAACTAATAAAATAGAGTAACTAATAAGAAACTAATAATAATAACTAACTAATAAATAACTAAATAACTAATAAAAACTAATAATAATAAACCTAAAAAGCTAATAAACTAGCTAAAATAAATAAACTAAACTAACTATAATAACTAATAAAACTAATGAAAATTAATAAACTACAACCTAATAAATTAATAATAACAAATAACTAATAAAAATAACTAAAACTAAACAAATAACTAATAACTGAAAAATAAAACTAATAAACTAACTACATATTAATAAAAATAATAAAACTAAACTAATAATAAATAATAACTAACTAATAATAATAATGATAATAACTAAATAATTAACTAATAACTAACTAAAATAATAACTAATAAAATTAATAATAACTAACTAATAAACTAATCAAACTAAAACTAATAACTAACAAATAATAAACCTAATAAACGAAATTAATAACAAAAACTAATAATAATAAACTAATAAATAACTAATAAACTAAACTAAGTAAATAAAACTAACTAAAAAAAAAATAAAACTAAAAAATAATAAACTAATAACTAATAACTAAAAATGAAATAACTAATAAAACTAATAAAACTAATAAAGTAATAAACTAAATAACTAAACTAACTAAAAATTAATAATAACTAAACTAATAAACTAATAAACTAAATAATAATAACTAATTAATAACTAACTAAAACTAATAATAACTAAATAACTAATAACAAAACTAATAACTAAAACTAAATAACTAAACTATCTAATAAATAAAAAACTAACTAATAATAACTAAAGACTAATAAACTAACTAAATAACTAAAATAATAAACTAATAAACTAGACTAACTAATAATAACTAATAACTAATAAAGCTAATAAAGCTAATAAAACTAATGAACTAAAACTAACTAAAATAATAACTAATAAACTAACTAAACAAACTAATAAAACTAATAAAATAACTAATAACTAATAACTAACTAAAACTAAAAATTAAATAATAACTAACTTAAAAAAACTAACCTAAAGCTAACTAACTAATAAATAATAATTAATAATTAATAAACTAAATAACTGATCAACTAATAACTAAAACTAATAAACTAAATAAATAGCTAACTGATAATAACTTACTAACTAATAATAATAACTAAGTAATAATAACTAATAAACTAATAATAACTAATAATAAAATAATAAAAACTAAATAATAATAATAAAAATTAAACTAATAACTAACTAAATAACTAACTAATAAAACTAACTAAATTAAAACCAATAAAACTAATAAAATAAACTAATAACTAATAACTAAACCTAATTAATAACTAATAATAACTAAATAACTAATAATAAAACTAAACCTAATAAATAAAACTAATAAAATTAATAAAACTAACTAATAAATAAAAACTAAAGCTAATAATAATAATAATTAACTAACTAACTAATAAATAAAACTAAAAAAACTAAACTAATAATAAAACTAACTAACTAACTAATAAACTAATAAATAAACTAACTAAACTAATAACTAATAGCTAATAATAATAACTAACTAAACTAATAAACTAATAAACTAATAAAATAAATAAACTAATAATAAAAATAACTAACTAATAATAAAAAAACTAAGTGAAGAAGTAACTAAAAGTCATAAATAAACTAAATAACTAATAGTGACTAATAAAAACTAACTAATAAAAAACTAATAAAATAATAAACTAAAACTAAATAAACTAAAAATATTAAACCAATAAACTAATAAACTAATAAACTAATAAAATAATAACTAAATAAATAACTAACTAATAACTAATAAATGAATAAACTAGTAACTAAACTAATAACTAAACTAAAAAACTAATAACTAATAAAAACTAAACCTAATAACTAATAAAATTAATAAACTAACTAATAACTAAACAAAAACTAATCTAACTAATAACTAATAATAAACTACACTAACTAACTAATAAATAAGTAACTAATAAACCTAATAATAACTAAATAAACTAATAACTAATAACTAATAAACCTAATAATAACTAAATAAACTAATAACTAATAATGAAATAATAAATAATAACTAAACTAATAACTAATAAAACTAAACTAATAAATAAGTAACTAATAACTAATAACTAAAACTAATAACTAAAACTAATAAAAACTAAAAAAGCTGAAAACTAAAACTTACTAACTAATAAACTAACTAATAAAAACTAATAACTAGTAACTAATAACTATAACTAAAACTAAAACTAAAACTAAAACTAACTAAAAACTAACTAAAACTAAACTAATAAAACTAATAACTAATAATAACTAATAAAACAAACTAATAAACTAAATTAACTAATAACTAAAACTAAAACCTAATAAAACTAATAATAAAACTAAACTAACTAACTAATAACTAATATTAATAACTAACTAAAACTAACTAATAAAATTAATAACTAACTAAAACTAATAAAACTAAATTAAAATATAAACTAATAGCTAATAACTAATAATAATAACTAAACTAATAACTAAAATAAATAAGTAAATAAAACTAATAACTAATAAACTAAGTAAATTAATAACTAAATAATTAACTAATAAACTAATAACTAACTAATAATAACTAATAATAAAAAAACTAACTAATAACTAACTAAACTAAATAACCAATAACCAATAATAAATAACTAAACTAAATAATAACTAAACTAATAACCTTAAATAATAACTAAAACTAACTAATAACTAATAAATAACTAACTAACTAAATAATAATAAAATAACTAAAACTAACTAAACAAATAAAACTAACTAAAAACTAATAACTAACTAAAGCTAATAAAATAAAAACTAAATAATAAAACTAACTAAAACTAACTAACTAATAAATAATTAACTTATAACTAAACCTAATAAAACTAATACACTAATAACTTACTAATAAACTGATAATAAAAATAAGAATAACTAACTAATAATAATAACCAATAATAATTAATTAAAATAACTAATCAATAAGTAATAAAAATAATCACTAAACTAATAATAATAATAATTAATAAAATAATAAACTAATAACTAATAATAAACTATTAAACTAACTAATAAAACTAAACTAAAACTAAATAACTAATAAAACTAACTAATAACTAATAATAATAAAATTAACTAAACTAACTAAAACTAATAATAACTAACTAATAACTGACTAATAATAATAAATTAATAACTAATAATAACTGAACTAAACTAATAACTAATAAAAAACTAATAATAACCAATAAAACCCAAATAACTAACTAAAACTAAACCTAAGACTAATAAAACAAATAACTAAATAACTAACTAATAATAACTAAAAACTAAAATAATAACTAAACTAACTAATAACTAATAAACTAAAACCTAAATAACTAATAAACTAAAAATAAATAAGTAAATAATAACTAACTAAACTTAATAACAAAAACCTAATAAATAATAACTAAAACTAACAAAACTAATAACTAACTAAACTAATAACTAAATTAATAAAACTAACTAATAACTAAAACTAATAACTAATAAAAACTAACTAAATTAATAATTAATAATAACTAAATAACTAACTAACTAATAAAAATAACTAATAAAACTAATAATAATAAACTAATAAACTTAAAAATAAATAGCCTAATAAAACTAAAAAAAGTAATAAACAATAAACTAAAAAAATAAATAATTAAACTAATAAATAATAAATAATAAAAATAATAACTAAAAGTAAATAAAACTAACTAATATATAACTAATAAGTAACTAATAAACTAATAACTAAACTAATTAAAACTAGCTAAACTAATAATAACTAACTAAAAACTAAATAAATAAAATAAAACTAATAATAACTAACTAATACTTAATAAATAAATAACCTAATAACTAATAAAAACTAATAATAAAACTAAACTAATAACTAACTAATAATAAATAATAAACTAATAACTAATTAAAACTAACTAATCTAAACCTAATAACTAATAAAAACTAATAAAACTAATAATAACTAACTAATAATAAAACTAAATAACTAAATAATAAACTAATAAACTAATAAACTAAAACTGATAACTAAACATAATAACTAAAAAAACTAACTAATAACTAATAACTAACTAATAATAAAACTAACTAACAACTAAAATAATAACTAACTAATAACTAAACTAATAAACTTATAACTAACTAATAATAACTAACCAACTAATAACTAATAAACCTAATAATAATAAACTAATAAATAATAACTAATAACTAAAACTAATAACTAAATTAACTAATAAACTAACTAAACTAATAACCAAAACTAAATACTAATTAACTAATAACTAATAAAATAACTAACTAAACTAATAATAAATAACTAATAAAACTAATAATTAATAAAAAATTAATAACAAAAAAATAAACCTAATAATAAAACTAACTAAATAACTAATAAACTAAATAATTAAACTAATAAAATTAATTAAATAACTGAACTAATAGCTAATAACAAAGCCTAATAAATGATAATAAATAAATAAAACTAACTAAACTAATAATTAATAACTAATAATAAACTAATAAATAATAATAATTAAATAATAACTAATAAACTAATAAACTAATAAACTAATAATAATAATTAATAAATAACTTATAAAACTAATAACTAATAACTAAATAAAACTAATAATAACTAACTAACTAATAATAACTAATAACTAAACAAATAATAAAAATAAAAATTAACTGAACTAACTAACTAATAACTAAAAACTAAACAAATAAAATTTAACAAACTAATAATTAAAACTTATTAAAACTAAAATAATAATTAAATAACTAAACTAATAGCTAAATTAATTATTAATTACTAATAAAAACTAACCTAATAAATAATAATAATAATAAAAATAATAAACTAATAAAAGTAATAACTAAACTAAATAAAATAAAACTAACTAATAAATAATAAAAAAACTAAATTCCTAAATTAATAAAATAAAACTAATTAACTAATAATAATATAATAAAATAAATAACTAAAACAAATAACTATAAACTAATAAACTAAAACTAATAACTAAACTAATAACTACTAAACTAAAATAATAAACTAAATAATAAAACTAATAAAAAAATTAAATAACTAATTAATAATAAAAACCTAAAACTAATAACTAAATAACTAAACTTAAACTAATAACTAATAAAATGACTTAACTAATAATAATAACTAACTAATAATAAAAACTAATAAAACACAAATAACCTAACTAATAATAATAAATAAACTAAAAACTAATAATAACTAATAATAATAAAATAAAAACTAATTAAACTAATAGACTAATAACTAAACTAAACTAATAAAATTAATAAAAACTAACTAATTAATAAACTAATAATAACTAAAAAACTAACTAGTAAAACTAACAAATAATAAACTAATAAAACAAACTAATAATTAAATAATAAAATAACTAAAACTATAACTAATAACTAAAAAATTAACTAAACTAAACTAAAAACTAAAACTAACTAATAATAACTAATAAAACTAAATAACTAACTAAAATAACTAAACTAAATAATTAATAAAACTAACTAATAATAATAAACTAATAAAAAAACTAATAACAAAAAATAATAACTAATAACTAATAATAAAATTTAAAACTAACTAATAATAACAACTAATAAATAATAACTAATAATAGCTAAAAACTAAAATTAATTAAACTAATATAATAAGAACTAATAATAAAACTAACTAAAATAATAATAAAACTAATAATAACCTAATAATAACTAATAAAAACTAATAACTAAATAAATAACTAACTAAATAAACTAATAACTAAAACTAATAATAATAATAATTATAATTAAAACTAAACTAACATAAACCTAAACCTAAACCAGAAACCTAAAGTAAAAAATAAACAAAAATAAAATAAGTAAACCTAAAATAAATAAACTAAATAAAATAAAAATAAAAATAAACTTAAATAAAAATAATAAAAATAAAATTAACTCAAATAAATAAAAAATAAACTAAATAAACCTAAACCTATCGGTTTACTTATTTTTTTAAAAAATAAAAATTAAAAAAATAAAAAATCATAACCGTAAACCTAAACCCTAAACCCTAAAAATCGTGAACCCTAAATCCTAAACCCTAAATAGTGAACCCTAAACCCTAAATCTTAAACCCTAAACCCTAAACCCCGAGCCTAGAACCCTAAACCTTAAACCCTAAACACTAAAACCTTAAACCTAATCCATAAACCTGAAAACCCTAAAGCCTAAACCCTAAACCCTAAACCCTAAAACCTATAACTCTAAATCCTAAACCCAAATCTTTAAACCCTAAACACTAAACCCCAAACCCTAAACTAACCCTAAACCATAACTACTAAACCCTAATCCCTAAACCCTAAAAATCAAAAACCTATACCTAAACTAAATAAAACCTAAAATTTAAATAAATAAGAAAACATAAACCTAAAGAAAATAAAAAAAATAAAATAAAATAAAAACCTAAACCTAAACCTAAAAATAAAATAAAATAAAATAAAAAACTAAACTAAAATATATTAAATAAAAACCTAAACAAAACTAAAAAAAATAAAATAAACCTAAAAATAGAAAACTAAACATAAAATAAAACTAAAAAAAACCTAAAATAAAAAAAAATAAAAAAAATAAAATCTTAAACCTAAAAGAAAAAATCTAAAAATAAATAAAAAATAAAACCTAAACCCTAAACTAAAAAAAAACCTAAAATAAAATAAAATAATCAAAATAAAATAAATAAAATAAAATAAACTTAAACCTAAATGAAAATAAACTAAACTAAAATAACTCTAAACCCTAAACTCTAAACTCTAAAAACCTTAACCTAAACTAAGTAAAACCTAAAAATAAAATAAATAAATAAATTTAAACCTAAATAAAATAAAAAATAAGATGAAATAAAAACCTAAACTAATACCTAAACCTAAAACTAAAAATAGAATAAAATAAAAAAATACAATTTAAATAAGAATAAAATAAATAAAAACCTAAACTAAACTAAAAAAATAAAATAAACCTAAAAATAGAAACCTAAATAAAATAAAAACTTAAACTAAAATAAAAATAAAATAAACCTAAAATAAAATAAAATAAAAACTAAATAAAAACCTAAACCTAAAAATAAATAAAAAATAAAACCCAAACCTTAAACAAAAAAATCCTAAACATAAAATAAAAAACTTAAACCTAAACTAAAATAAACAAAAATAAAATAAATAAAACTTAAACTTAAATCTAAAAAAAACTAAACCTAAACTAAATATAATAAAATAAGGTAAAAATAAATTTAAACATAAACTAAGAAATAAAACCTAAAAATAAATCTAAAAGAGAATCCTAAAACCTAAAACTAAAAAAATAAAATAAAAACCTAAACTTAATCCTAAAAATAAAAAATAAAACCTAAACCTAAAAAATAAAAAAAAAATAAAACTAAACTAAAAATTAAACCTAAACCTAAAAAATAAACTAAAATAAAAAACCTAAACTAAAATAAATAAACTTATAATAAATAAACTAAACTAAATAAAAATAAAAATAAACTTAAATAAAAATAAAAAATAAAATAAACAAAAATAAATAAAAATAAACTAAATAAAAAAGTAAACCTAAATATACCGGTTTACTTAATTTAAAAACAAAATTAAAAATTTAAAAAAATTTTTAAAAAATCTAACCCTAAATGCTAAAGCCTAAATCCTAAACCCTAAAAACCCTAAACCCGAAATCCTAAACCATAAATCTTAAATTGTAAACCTTAAACCCTAAACCCTAAACCCTAAACCCTAAAACTAACCCTAAACCCTAAATCCTAAAAATAAAATAAACAAAATAAACATAAACATAAACTTAAACTAAAACAAACAAAATGAAAATAACCATAAACTAATCCTAAAACCTAAACCATAAAAACCTAAAAACCTAAACTTAAACTAAATAAAACCAAAATATAAAATAAATAAATAAACCTAAACCTAAATAAAATAAAAAATAAGATAAAATATAAATGTAAACTAAAATTAAACCTAAACCTATAAATAAAATAAAATATTGTATAAAAACTAAACTAAAATAAAATTAAAAAAGCTTAAACTAAACTAAAAAAATAAAATAAACCTAAAATTAAAAAAACCTAAATAAAATAAAAACTATGCCTAAAATAAAAATAAAATAAACCTAAAATAAATTAAAAAAAAACAAAAAAACTAAACCTATAAAATAAACCTAGAAAGCTAAATAGATAAATAAATAATAAAACCTAAACCTAAAATAAAAATAAAATAAACCTAAGCCTAAACTAAGATAAACTAAAATAAATAAAACCAAAACATAAACTTAAAATAACCTAAACCTAAACCTAAACCCAAACTAAATAAATTAAAATAAACTAAAAATAAACCTAAACTTAAACTAAAAAAATAAAACTTAAAAAATAAATTTAAAATAAAAATTGAAAACCTAAACTTAAAAAAAAAATAAAACCTAAACTTAAACATAAAGATAAAAAATTAAAACCTAAATCTGAAAAATAAAATCTAAATAAAACTAAACTAAAAAATAAAAATAAACCTGAACCTAAACCAAAAAATAAACAAAAATAAAATACCAAAACTAAAATAAATAAACCCAAAATAAATAAACTAAACTAAATAAAAATAAAAATAAACCTAAACAAAATTTAAAAATAAAATAAACTAAAATAAATTCACCTAAACTTACCGATTTACTTATTTTAAAATAATAAAAATTAAAAAAAATTTAAAAAAACCCTAACCCTAAACCCTAAAACCTAAAAACCTTGAACCTTAAATTGTAAACCCTAAACCCTAAATCGTAAACCATAAACCCTAAATCCTAAACCCTAAACACTAAATCTTAAATGCTTTTTCTGTAATGTGTTCAGATCAAGATGTTGAGAAACTTGCTAAGCCCTTCGAGTTTGCTTTGGTGGGTAAATTCTCCCTTAGACGCTTGACTCTTGATAATATTCTCTTTCTTTCATAGTTTAAAATTATCGGCACTTTCTATCGGGTTGATCGATCCCCACATTCTTATTCAACTTTCAAATGATTTAGATTATTCAGTGTTTTCGCTGTCGTTCTTATTTTGTGCATAATTGTCATATGGTTATTGAAATGGTCGCCTCTTTGATGTCAAAGAGGAATCTCCCATTATCCCTCTTTGGCTTGCTTTTCCTAACATGCGCATACATTATGTCACTCATCAAGTTTTGTTTGCTGTTGGCGGCCTTTTTGGTAGGTCTCTCCAAATAGACCAAGCAACGACCACTAGATCTAGGCCATCCGTCGTCAGTATTCTCTGAGATAGACATCACAAAAAATATCCCAAAGAGGTTTGGATTGGCTCCAAAAAATTTGGATATAGTCAACAATTTCAAAAAATTTCCTGTCTTTTGCACTCACTGCAAGATTCACGGGCACAATCACTCAGAATGCTTTGTGCTTCATCCTAATCTTAGAAAAAATTTACCACAAAATATGAATACCATTAATGGAATTGGGAAAACCACTACTCTAGCATATGTGCCTAAAGATACTCAAAAAGAACCTCTCCTCCCTACACCTCCTACTGATCTGTCTAGTGGAAAACACTCTGACCTTGGTACTAAAATAGCCATTGAGGGGTGTGACGATACCAATAGCAATTTACCTAACCTCACCCCTACTTGTAATAATCTGATTTCCCACGATAGCTCTTTGCTTCATTTAAATCCTACTGAAAATCTGAATGGTAGCCTTATATTGGACACCCAATTAAACAATTTGAATGTTAATCATATAATGAACCAAAACAATGATGACCCTATGGCTTCAGAACATATTGAGAAAGATATTTGTATTACGAATGGTGCCAGAACTTCCCCATCTATTTCCCTTGAGTAATAATCAATTGAACCCTTTCACACTCTATCCGATACGAAGAAGGTGAAATCCCTCTTCTAAAACATTGATAGATTCTTCTACTATTCTGAAACCCAAAATTCAATCCCTTTCTGATGGAGATAATTTGGATTCTGATAGACCCTTTCAAATTGTTAAAAACAAAAAACCCTACAAAGCAAAATTTTCTAATAATAACTTCACTAGAAACACTCGTTCTTCTTCCACCCCACATAAGTAATGTGTCATCATTTCTCTCCTCTCTTTCCTTTCTTTTTTCTTTTTCCCTTTTGGTTGTCCCCTTATGATTAATTTTCTTATTTGGAATATCCCAGGGTCTCTCTTCTGTCGCAATCGTGTTAGGAGTCTTTGTCGTGTTCATAATATCCAGTTACTTGTTCTTATTAAACCTTTCGTTAATTCTTCTAAGATTGCTTTTGTTGCTAGATCCCTTGGTTTTCATAATTTTTTCTTCAATCTTAATAATAAAATTTGGTGCTTTTGGCACAACTCCATCACCATTTCCATCATTGATTATCTTGACCAATTGGTTAATGTCAAAATCTTCTTAGGTGACTTATCAGCTTTTGGCTCTTTTATATATGCTTCTTGTAATAGAGCTGGTAGGAACATCCTTTGGAATCACTTACGCACCTTCGCTTCCTCGGCTAACCTTCCCTGGTTGGTTGGAGGTGCTTTCAGAAAGAAGGGGAGGATGTTCTCCTAACCTTCATTCCATGGAGGACTTCTCAAATATGATCCTTGATTGCAACCTGATCGACATTGGTTTCACTGGGTCTAACATCACGTGGCACAACTCTAGACTTTGGCAGCATCTTGATAGGACCCTCTTTAATTATCTTTGGATCAATCAGTGACCTACTACCATTATTGAGCATTTGAGTAACTTTGTCCGACCATGCTCGCTTTTGATTTCCTTCAAAATCCCCTAACCCGTCTACTCCTCTCCTTTCAGATTTCAAAATATGTGGACCCAACATAGTGACTTCACCAATGTCGCTCTCACTAATTGGATGGCTATTTTCTGGATAGTTCTTAAAGGTATGACTCATCTTTGGCTTAAGCTCAAAAGACTTAAACAAAATCTCAATTGGTGGAACAAACACATTTTCAAAACCTTTTCACAAATCTTAAAGCTATGGAACAAGAGGTTTGCTCTCTTGAAGAGGTCGTCTCAACCGATCCCGAATGGAGGAGTTGAACATTGCCAAGAATAACTTGGTTAATTATCAAAACATGGAAGAAACATATTGGCCAAAAAAAGCCGCAAGCATATTGTGATGGTGAGAAACACCGGGTATTTTCATACCATTTGTATAAACGGAGAGCCTTAAATTCGATTAAGAAAATTAAGAACTCTAATGGTGAATGGATAACCGATAATAATGATATTAAGGATTCTGTCATACATCATTTCCAAACTTTATTAAATTCTAATCCGTTGCTGGGAATTTTATCAAACACTCATCTTATCCCTTCTATGATTAACAGTGAGGATAATCATTTACTCACTATGTGTCCTTCTGAAGAGGAGATTAGTAATACTCTTAAAAACATGAACACTGACTCTTTAGCGACGGCTATACCCACTCTTCTTTCAGCATTGTTGGCCATTTATTAAAACTGACTTAGTTGATGCTTTATTGATTTCTTTGATGGAAATCCTATTCCCAAATACTTTTCTAGCACTTCTATTGTCCTTATTTCCAAAACTAATAATCCTGAATCTTGGGGTGATTTTAGACCGATTAGTCTTTGCACCTTTTTTCAAAAACTCATTGCTAAATTAATAAATAATAGACTTAGCCCTTTGCTTCCTAAAATCATCTCCCCAAATCAAACTGGTTTTGTTAAACACAGAGCAATATTGGATAATATTCTTCTTGCTCAAGAGCTTGTTCACGACATTGATGTCCCTTCTAGAGGAGGCAACATCTTATTCAAATTGGACATTGCTAAAGCCTTTGACAAACTCTCATGGGATTTTCTCTTCCAAATCCTGAATTTGTTTGGTTTTTCTGATAGTTTTATCTGGATTATAAAAAGGTGTATCTTGAATGTCTAGTTTTTGGTTATCTGGAATGGCGAGTTCATAGGTTTCTTTCCTTCTAGCCATGGTTTGAGGCAAGGTGACCCACTATCACCTTCCCTTTTTATCATCGCTATTGATTACCTGTCAAGGAGCCTTAACGATCTTTTTGCTAATAATCCTAATATGTCTTTTAAAACTCATGGAGGTTTCCCTATTTCTCATCTTAGCTTTGCAGATGATTTCATTATCTTCACCAGCGGCTCCCTTCAACATGTTAAAACCATTAAGAACCTTCTAAATGATTTTGGTAAAGTTAGTGGCCTTTTCTTAATGAAGGAAAATGCAGTTTTATTCTTTCAACTAAGATTCCTCCTAATAGACTTAACCAAATATCCAGAATTACTAATTTCAAGCAAAATCAACTCCCTCTTACTTACCTTGGGGCTCCGCTTTTTAAAGGCCAAAAAAGATCACACCTTTTTGACGATCTAATTCAAAAAATTTCAAACAAAATTTCGGTTTGGGAATTTCATTTACTCTCCTTCGGTGGTAGGCTTACCTTGATCAAGAGCACTCTAAATTCTATGCCTATATACCTTCTTCAAACCATTGTGCCTACCAACTCTACCATCAATAGAATTGAGCATCTCTTAAACAAATTCTTACGGGAACCAATACCCTCCTCTAAAAGAATGCCTGGTCATCTTGGTCTAAAAGTTGTGGTACTCTTGAAGAGGGAGGTGCAGGATGTAAATCCATCAAAGAAGTTATCAATGCCTTATCCTACAAACTTTGGTGGAATTTTAGGAGAAAAATAGTCTTTGGGCGAATTTCATGACTTCTAAATATTGTGGGGTAAACATCTTCTCATTTGTCCCTTTAAATGTGACTCTCGGTGTGGAGAAGACTTTGTTATCAAATGGGATCAGAATCCTTAATTTTTGGGGCATAAACTCTGGCAATTCCTTCTTTTGGCAAGACAACTGGAGTGATTGTGGATCCATTGATGACTTACTCTACACTCACTCCACTTCTGCTATTAGAGTTAATTCATTCTGACAAACTCACAAGTGGAACACTAGTAAGATTACTAATTCTATTCCTTCCACTTTCTTAAATATGATTACTAATATTCCTATCACTCCTAACAATCATGATCAGATTATCTTTAAGCTATCTCATAATGGGGATTTCAACCTTAAAATGTGTGGCTTCACTAAGACACTCAGATTCTTCTATTGTGTTCTCCAAAATTTGGAATAACAATATCCCTTCTTCTTACTCTGTTCTAACTTGCATATCCTTAAAACTTTATTCTGTTGACTCTTTGTTGTGGGGTAAAGGGTTTTACTTACTAAATGTCAATGTTGTTCCCATATTGAGAATGTTAACCATGTTTTGTTAATGGGGCTATTAATTTGGATTTGGTATGACGATCTATTCAACACTATCAATTTTAATTGTTCTTTTACTTTATATCAACTTCTTGAAGTTTACTTTGACAATGCAATTAAAGGTCATATTAAAATCATAATCGCCATTACTCTTATTTGGTTCATATGGATGGACTGAAATGAAGCTAAATATTGTGGGATTCATATGAATCACATGAGGATTATTGCTAGAACTAAAAACAAAATTTGTGACTTGTTTAATGCCAGTTTAATTCATCATAAACATTTTAAAGGCAGCCAAAATGGGCCTAAACCTTCTAGACCGACCTTACTATCGAAATGATAGAATGGTTTTTTGGAAAAAACCTCTTGATCATATTATTAAAATTATCTTGATGGCTCTGTCTCTCATAATGGCTCACGGTTGTGGAGGCATTTTAGGGATTCTAAGGGCATAGTCCTATGTGCATTTTGCTTATCCCCTTATTTCCGGATGTCCCTTATCTTAGCTTATGGTCCACAAAGCTCTAGAAATTTGTCTTCAAAATGGCTGGCTCAATATTTGGATAGAGGTGGACGCTCTTCTACTAATTGATCTTTTGACTTCTACCAATATGAGCAACGCTTATTTGTACTACCTCCTCAAGCAAACTAGGGCTCTTCTCTCTTGATTGAATTCTACCATCACTCATGTTTGGTGTGAAGGTGCTTGTCTTGATTACCTTGCAAATCACGTAAGATTAGTATCATCTTCTTTGATCAATTTTCATTACCCAAATACTTGCGTGGTCTAGTTAACTTGGACAATTCTAGGCTTCCTTACCTCAAAATCTAATTCTCCTCTTCGCCTCCCTTTTTTTTGGGTTTCTATTTCATAGATATCATTGCTGTCTTGTGCTCTTTGCCATGACTTGCTGCCTTTACCCCTTCTCCTTTAGTTGGAAGATTTCTATTTTTGGCATTTACAATATTATGGGGGATGTTGAACTATATGTACAACAATCTCTTGAATTGGAACCAGTTGAGCCTTGTATTTTATTCTTGGTTTTATAACTGGAATCCCACTTGGGACTTTAATTTCATTAATACAATTATTTCTAAACACGAGAATTAACCATTCTTTGGAGGAAGTTATCTATTTTGATGGGCTTAGATTTTAGTACTAACTTCTTTAACCGGTTTTTCTCATGGACAATATGGCTTGGAGCATTGCTACTACCTATGTTGCTAGCAGCAATTAGTGTGCATTATCTTTGGTTCTGCTTTTATTTTGATGATTATAGTAATTCTTTGGCTGATGCTTACATTCCTTGGGACTCTTTCCTCCTTAAAGGCCTAATTCATAAAGGTTTCAACACTTATGCTGAAAGGATTTTGGTTGGCTGTTGGGCTTCAGGACTTTCTGTACAGTCGGCTATCCTTGCTTATATAATGCCTAACCTCAGCATGCTATCTTGCAAGGGAAGAAATTGTAATACCCTGGTCTTTTTTAATGGTTATTTTGGTCTGAAATCCTTGTACTAGAATGGATTGGGTTTAATTACTTTTTGGGTTTTGGAGGTTTGCTGCCATGGTTATTTGTTGATTTGTTTGTTGATTTGGTTTTTTAATCCCTTTGGGTTACTGCAAATTTTCTGCTTCTTTGCTTCCCAGTTTTCCTCCTGCTATTTTTTGCCATCTTGCCTGCTATTGTCTTAGCAAGTTTTGGTTTTGGACCTTTATTGTCTTAAAATTCCTGCTTGGTAATGATGTCTCTTCTTAGAATCATCTTCTTATTTTATATACTAGTGGCTTACAATGTTGCATTAGTTGCTCTGATGGGAGTGACTTTCATTGCGGATTACTTACATGGGTTCTTTGCTCATTTGGGTGTTTGTGAATCATATTCTGATCATTATTTATATTATAATCCTCCATCTATTGGGTTTGTCTTTGTTACCTTCTTGGATTGGAGTGTCATTTACGTTTGAGAGGTACTATAGTTTGTTATTGCTATTTTAAGACTTTGGATGTTTGTGGATTTGGTTTATCGATTAGTTGTCTACGCTCTTAACTGCTATAGTATCCCTTTTAGTGCTGCTAGTATTGTGCAGATCACTGTGCCTAATCAACTGTTCTACTTGATCTTAACCTATGGTTTGTATACTCTCAATGATTGTTATTATGGCAAGCCTGTGGGGTATTTCTTCAAGGATTGTGGGCTGAATTGGGATATTGTTGCTGCTATTATGAATGTTCCTTATGTGGTAGCTTTTGATTTTCTCAGTTGTCTCTTGGGGTCTTGACATTATCTTTTATCTCTTAATCTATTTCTTTAATCTGCTATAATTTACTTGGTAACTTTGGGACTTTCTTGATTTACCTTTCTTGTTGGTTTCTTAATTCTGAATGCATGAGGTTGCTTTGTTTGGCTTGGTTCCAGCAGAAGTTTTATGGCCAATTTGTTGTATCTTCCTATCTTGGATGTTGTCGTCTTAACTATTGCTATTTTCTGGATTTTAATGTTGAGACTCATTTCAATTCACTTGTTGATTTTTTTTATGGCGGGTTCCAATGTTGTATTAGCTGTTTGGCTGTTAGGGTTGGCTTTCTGATTGCCCGTGCAATTTATCTCCTATTTTTCGATGCATCACTACCTCATTTTTGGTTGGTGCGGTCTTATGCGATTTATTCGAAAGAATGGTATTATGGCCAGTTTACTCCCTTCCTATCTTGGATCTTGTTGCCTTTTGTTGTCTTGTTCTCTGGATTGATTGTTGATCTGGATTATCTGAATGGGGGCCCTAAATGCTGCTATTGGAGCTGTTGCTCTAACTATTTTTTCTAGGTGCTAATTTTGGTTGGTTACAGTTCATTCACTATGTTGAGCTATGCTGTCTTCCTTTACTATTGTTTTCTCGGGACATTAATATGATTATTTCACGGTTATTTTCTACCGAAAGATTCATTTACATATCATGTGATTGGGATGGTGTTAATTATAGGCTCATTGACTTATTTAAGGCTTTCAAGTTGTCTCCTGTAATTTTTTGTATGGAGGGATTATATCTTTGAACTAATTTCTTCCCGAATATGGCTATTCATGAGATTCTGGCTAAGATGGCTCACTCACTTATGTTTATGTATTCTCATGTCAAGATGACTATATTGATGATGTTTTTCTTGAATGAGACTCCTTATCCTTCTCTTAGCAATTACCTATATATTTTAGATATGATTTTGCTTAGGTTTGCGTGTGTAATAAAGCTCACAATAATATCAACAACCTGGGTGCTACCTTCTCACAGTTTGTTGGCTATGATGGTCGTGTGATGATCTCAGTTTGGATGCTCATACTTGCATTCTCAACAGATGTGATTGAGCCTCGAGCCTTCTCTATCACAATTCTTTACTAACATACTCATATTATGTTGTTTTCCTCTAACTTTTATCTCAGATTACCTTAACTCCTAATCTCCCTTATTATAACTTTGGTGATTCTCTCTCCTTCTTTTGCAGGTCTGCTCCAGATTATCATGCATTCCCACATCCTCAAGAGCATTGGCTTTAATCTTACTTTAGCTTATTATGTTAATCATCTTGTATCTTTTGATTATTTTTATGCTTTCTTTTACTCTTGGATGTACTTAGATAGGGGATTTACTCCTTAGGCTAATTGTAGCTCTTTGAGCAGTAGTTTTGGAGTTTACCCCCTTTTAAGGACTTTATAACCCTCTTTTTGTGGCAATAAAATACCCCTACATGGGGCTTCCCCTAAAAAAAAAAAAAAAAAAAAAAAAAACTAACCCTATCCCCCTAAACCCAAAACCCTAAGCCCTAAGCCTAGAACCCTAAACCCTAAATCCTAAATCCTAAACCCTAAACCCTAAACTATAAACCCTAAAACCATAAACCCTAAAACTTACAACCCTAAATCCAAAACCCTATACCTCAAACACTAAACCCTAAACCCAAAACCATAAACTAACCCTAAACCCTAAAAATTGATAAACCTAAACCTAAATTAAAATAAAAGTAAAAACTAAAAACTAATTAAGCTAATAAACTAAACTAATAAAACTTATAATTAATAAACTAATAAAAACTAAACCTAATAATAAACTAAACTAACTAAATAAAACTAATAATAATAATAATAAACTAATAAATAAAACTAACTTAAAAACCTAATAATAAAAATAAAACTAATAAAAATTAAAAACTAAAACTAAATAAACTAAATAACTAATATCTAATAATAATAACTAAAAATCCTAAAAATAAAAACTAAAACTAACTAATAATAACTAATAACTAATAAAACCTATAAAAAACTAAAACTAATAACCAATAATAACTATCTAAAATCCTAATAACTAAATAATAATAATAATAATAATAATAAAACTTAAAAAGCTAAATAATAAACTATCTTATAAAATTAATAAAAGTAATAAAAACTAATAAACTAATAACTAATAAAACCTAATAACTAAACTAATAACTAATAAAAACTAATAATAATAAACTAACTAACTAACTAATTAATAATAACTAAATAAAACTAATAAACTAAAAACTAAAACTAATAATTAATAACTAATAACTAATAACTAATAATACTAAACTAATAAAATTAATAACTAAACCTAATAGTTAATAAAATAACTAACTAATAAATAAATAACTAAAAAACTAATAAACTAATAAATAATTTATAACTAATAAAACCTAACTAATAAAACATAAACTAAATAATAAACTTAATAAACTGAAAACTTAACTAGTAATAAATAACTAAAATAGTAACTAACTAATAACTAAAATAATTAAAACTAATAAACTAACTAATAACTAATAACTAAACAAATAAACTAATAAACCAACTAACTAACCAACTAACTAACTAATAAAAACTAAACTAAACTAAAAACTAATAACTAACTAAACCTAAAATAACAAACTAATAAAACTATAATAACTAAACTAACTAATAATGATAATAAATAATAACTAATAAAACTAACTAAATTAATAACTAATGAAACCTAATAAACTAAACTAACTAATAAAAACAAACTAATAATAACTAAACTAATCAACTGAATAACTAATAAACTATTAACTAACTAACTAACTAATAATAATAAAACTAAACTATTAAAAACTAACAAAACTAATAAAACTAATAATAATTAATAATAAAAATAACTAATAACTAATAAATTAATAACTAACTAACTAACTAATAACTAATAATAACTAAAACTAATTAATAATAACAAACTAATAAAAAGACTAATAACTAATAATAATAATAAAACTAACTAAAACTAACTAATAAAACTAATTAATAACTAAACCTAACAATAACTAATAACTTATAAACTAATAACTAAATAATAAACTAAAACTAACTAACTAAAAATTAATAACTTATAATAAACTAATAAACTAAAAACTAACTAATAATAAGTAAAATAATAACTAACTAACTAAAAACTAATAACTAATAACTAACTAACTAATAATAACTAAACTAATAACTAAAAAGACTAATAACTAATAATAAAAAAAATAATTGTAACTATCAAATAACTAAACTAATAATAAATAATAAAAATAACTAATAACTAATAGAACTTAATAACTAAAGTAATAATAACTACATAACTAAACTAAAACTACAATAAAATAAAATAATAAAAATATAAATAAATAAAATAACCAACTAATAATAACCAAAAAAATAATAACTAAAAAATAACCAATAATAATAGCTAATAACAAAACTAATAAGCGATAATAAAACTAAGAACTAAGAACCAAAATAACTAAACTAATATATTAATAAAATAAATAACTAAACAACAATTAATAACTACAACTAAAAAACTAAATAATAAGTAAACTAATAACTAATAATTAATATATTATAATAACTAACTAATAATAACTTAATAAATAACTAAACTAACAAACTAATACTAATAATAACTAACTAATAACTAATAAAAACCTAATAATAACCAAACTAATAACAAATAAATACAACCAATTAATAATAATAGTGAATAACTAATAAAACTAAAACTAATAACTAAATAATAACCAAAACTAATAACTAACCAAAAACCCAAACTAAAATTTAAACCTAATAAAACTAATAAACTAATAAACTAATAATAACAAATAACTAATAATAACTAAAACTAAAAAATAATAATAATAAACTAAATAACTAAATTAATAAACATAAAAATAACTAATAAAATAAAAAATAAAAACTAAACAAATAATAACCTAACTAATAACTAATAGTAAAATAATAACTAACTAATAACTAATAACTAATAAATAAAAACTAATAAAAAACTATAAACTAACTAATAAATAAAACAAGACCTGATAAGTGAACTAACTAGCCAACTAAAAAATTAATGATAAAACAAAACTAATAACTAATAAAAGACTAAACTAATAATTAAACCTAATAAATAAAACTAAAACAAATAATTAATTCAAAAACTAACTAATAAAACTAATAACTAAAACTAATAATAATAACCTAACTAATAATAATAATAAAATTAGTAACTAACTTAATTAATAACTAATAACTAATAATAATAATAATAATAATAAATAAACTAATAACTAATAACTAATAAAAATAATAACTAAACTAACTAATAACCTAACTAAACTAAAAATTAATAAAATTAATAAACTAATAACAACTATTAAATAACAATAATAAAAAGTAATAAACTAACTAATAAACTAAACTAATAAAAATAATAGCTAATAACTAATAATCATTAAATAATAACTAACTAAACTAACTAACTAGTAATTAATAACTAATAACTAAAAATAATAACTAATAAAAACTAATAAACTAATAAAACTAAATAACTAAATAACTAAACTAATAAAACCAAACCTAATAACATAACTAATAAAACCAATAAACTAAAAACAAATAATAATAATACCAACTATAATAACTAATAAATACAACAAACTAACTACAAATAACCCAACTTCAATAACCAACTAATACAACTAAATAACTAACTAAACTAAAAAAAAAAAAATAATAACTAACTAAAACTAAATGAATAAAATAACTAAAACTAATAAAACTAATTAACTAATAACTAACTAAAACTAAAGAAATAACAAACTAAAACTAATAAACTTAAAATACTAAGTAAACTAATAAATAAACCTAAAACTAATAATAATAAACTAACAAAAAAAATAAACTAAAATTAATAATACCTAAAACTAATAACTAACTAATAACTAACTAATAAACCAATAATAATAATAATAATAATAATAATAATAATAATAATAATAATTAATAATAACTAAACTAAAACCAATAACTAACTAATAATAACTAATAAAACTAAATAAACTAAATAAAATAATAACTAAACTAAAACTAATAAACTAAATAAGCTAAATAAACTAAATTAGTTTATTAGTTTTTTTAGTTAGCGATTAGTTTATTTAGTTTTAGTTTTTTAGTTATTAATTTAGTTAGTTTATTAGTTTAGTTATTATTTTAGTTTATTAGTTATTATTAGTTATTATTTTATTAATTATTAGTTATTAGTTATTTGTTTGTTATTATAGTTATTAGTTTTATTATTAGTTTTTAGTTTATTAGTTTATTAGTTATTATTTAGTTTTTTAGTTTAATTATTAGTTTTTAGTTAGTTATTAGTTATTAGTTTATTAGTTATTATTTAGTTTTTATTTAGTTATTAGTTTTATTAGTTTAGTTATTTAGGTTTTTTATTATTAGTTTAGTTATTTTATTAACCATTATTATTTTAGTTAGTTTAGGTTTAGTTTATTAGGTTTTAATTTATTAGTTTATTAATTTATTTATTTTAGTTACTAATTATTAATTTTTTATTATTATTAGTTTAGTTATTAGTATTATTATTTTATTTTTATTATTAGTTTATTATTTATTAGTTTATTGTACTTAATTATTAGTTTATTAGTTTTATTAGTTATCATTGGTTATTATTGGTTTTATTATGGTTTTATACTACTTATTAGTTTTTAGTTTTTAGTTTATTTAGTATTTAGCTTTTAGTTTATTAGTTGGTTATTTAGTTGGTTTATTTTATAGTTTATTATTATTAGTTATTTAGTTTAATATTATTAGTTATTAGTTATTATTTTATTATTCTTTTGGCTATTATTATTAGTTATTAGTTTTATTAGTTATTTATTAGTTAGCTAGTTTAGTTATTATTATTAGTTTTTTATTAGTTTATTTTATTATTATTAGTTATTAGTTTAGTTTATTAGTTTATTAGTTTATTAGTATTATTAGTTATTAGTTATATTAGTTTTTAATTAATTAGTTTTTTAGTTATTAGTTTATTATTAGTTTTAGTTATTACTATTTTATTATATTAGTTTTATTAGTTTTATTTAGTTTAGTTAGTTATTATTAGTTATTAGTTAATATTATTAGTTATATTAGATAGTTATTAGTTATTATTAGTTATTAAGTTTTTTAGTTAATATTAGTTTTTTTAGTTTTTAGTTTAATTATTACTTTATTTAGTTTAAGTTTACTTTTAGTTTAGTTTTAGTTATTATTATTAATTTTGGTTTATTAGTTATTATTTATAGTTTATATTTAGTTTTATTAATTTTAGTTTAGTTAGTTATTTAGTTTTATTAGTTAGTTTATTAGTTTTTTAGTTTTAATTATTAGTTATTAGTTTAGTTATTTATTAGTTATTATTTAGGTTTTTATTAGTTTAGTTATTTAATTATTATTATTTTTATTATTAGTTTTAATTTAATTATTTAGTTTTATTTAGTTTTATTTAGTTAATATGGGTTATTAAGTCTTAGTTTAGGTTTATTTTATTTTTTTAGATAGTTTTAGTCCTTAGTTACTAATTTATTATTAGTTATTTTAGTTATTTTATTTTTTAGTTTAGTTAGTTATTAGTTCTTTTATTATTATGTTATTATTTATTATTATTATTATTTATTAGTTTAGTTTTATTAGTTGGTTATTAGTTTTTATTTATTTAGTTTTATTAGTTATTAGTTATTATTATGAGTTGTTGTTTTGTTATTAGTTTAATTATTAGTTATTAGTTTATTATTTGGTTATTACTATTAGTTTATTCATTTAGTTTATTATATTTAGTTTATTATATTATTAGTTATGTTTATTATTTTAGTTTAGTTAGTTTTTTTTATTATTATTATTAGATAGTTATTATTATTTTAGTTATTATTTATTTTATATTTATTGGTTATTTATTTATTTATATTTAATTTATTAGTTATTAGTTTTATTTAGTTATTAGTGTATTAGTTTATTAGTTATTTATTTATTAGTTTTATTATTATTAGTTTATTATTAGCTAATTAATTTTATTTTTATTAGTTTTTATTATTATTAGTTATTAGTTTTTATCAGTTATTAGTTTATTATTTTAGTTATTTATTAATTATTAGTTATTAGTTAGTTAGTTTATTTAATTTTAGTTTATTAGTTATATTTTTTAGTTATTTAGTTTACTTATTCATTTTATTATTATTAGTTTTATTAGTTTTTATTAGTTTTATTATTAGTTTATTTATTTAGTTTTGGTTATTGGTTTTATTTAGTTACTTTATTTATTAGTTATTATTAATTATTATTAGTAAGTAGTTAGTTAGTTTTATTAGTTATTAGTTTATAACTTTAGATAGTTTTAGTTTAGTTATTATTAGTTAGTTATTTAGTTACTAGGTTTAATTATTAGTTATTTTTATTAGTTTAGTTATTAGTTTATTAGTTTAGTTATTTTTAGTTAGTTATTAGTTATTAGTTATTATTATTAGTTAGTTAGTTTATTACAATTAGTTTTTAGTTTAATTATTAGTTTTAATTAGTTTTAGTTAGTTATTATTTTAGTTAGTTAGTTAGTTAGTTTTACTTATTAGTTTAGTTATTATTATTAGTTTATATTTTAATTTATTAATTATTAGATATTTAGTTTATTATTATTAATTTCTTAGCTAGTTAGTTATTATTAGTTATTAGTTTATTTTATTAGCTATTTATTAGTTAGTTTTATTAGTTATTAGTTTAGTTATTATTATTATTAGTTAGTTATTATTAGTTTAGTTTTTTAGTTTTATTAGTTTTAGTTATTATTAGTTAGTTAGTTTTAGTTTAGTTATTATTAGTTTTAGTTATTATTAGTTTTATTATTATTAGTTATTTAGTTAGTTTAGTTATTTAATTTTTTATTAGTTAGTTAGTTTTTAGTTTAGTTTTATTATTATTAGTTAGTTATTAATTTATTTATTAGTTTTGTTATTATTAGTTAGTTATTATTAGTTTTAATTTTTTAGTTTATTATAGTTATTATTAATTATGAGTTATTACATTAATTTTATTATATTTATTACTTATTAGTTATTATTTATTATTTTATTAGTTATTAGTTATATTATTATTTTATTTAGTTTTATTAGTTTATTTTTTTTTTATTAATTAATTTAGTTAGTTATTAGTTATTATTGTTATAAGTTATTATTATTATTATTATTATTATTATTATTATTATTATTATTATTATTATTATTATTATTATTAGTTTTTATTTTTATTTATTAGTTAGTTTTATTAGTTAGTTACTAGTTATTAATTTAGTTAGTTATTAGTTAATTTATTAGATTAGTTATTATTAGTTTATTAGTTATTTTTAGTTAGTTATATTTTAATTTAGTTGTTAGTTTATTAGTTTATTTAGTTATTAGTTTATTAATTTTTAGTTAATAGATAGTTTATTAGTTATTAGTTTATCATATATTAGTTTAGTTATTAGTTTTTATTAGTTATTAGTTATCAATTTATTGGTTTATTAGTTTATTAAGATTAGTTTTTATTAGTTTTTAGTTAGTTATTTAGTTATTAATATTAGTTAGTTAGTTATTATTAGTTCATTAGTTTTATTAGTTTTTTATTATTTATTTCATTAGTTTTATTAGTTATCATTAGTTATTAGTTTAGTTATTATTATTATTATTATTATTATTAGTCATTTAGTTTATTAGCTTATTAGTTATTATTATTTTTTTATTAGTTATTATTTATTAGTTTATTATTATTATTAGTTAGTTATTATTTCATTTTAATTTAGTTGTATTAATTATTTATTAGTTTTAGTTTTAGTTATTTAGTTTAGTTATTATTTAGTTATTAGTTAGTTAGTTTTTAGTTTAGTTATTAGTTAGTTATTAGTTTAGTTATTATTAGTTAGTTATTATTATTAGTTTCTTAGTTATTAATTTAGTTAGTTTTAGTTAATTATTTTAATATAGTTTGTACTTAATTATTAGTTATTAATTATTTATTAGTTTAGTTATTATTATTATTATTATTAGTTATTAGTTTATTAGTTTATATTATGAGTTTTATTGGTTATTATTTATTAGTCTTTAACCAGTTACTATTAGTTAATTATTAGTTATTACTTTAGTTAGTTTGATTAGTTAGTTTGATTAGTTATTATTAGTAATTAGTTTAGTTATTATTAGATTTTTAGTTGAGTTATTATTACTAGTTATTAGTTAGTTATTTATTTTATTAGTTTATTAGTTTAGTTATTCAGTTTTATTTATTGTTAGTTATTTATTTATTTAATTCATTTTTATTAGTTATTAGTTTTACTAGTTAGTTATTAGTTTTTAGTTTAGTTAGTTATTTAGTTTTTAGTTTAGTCATTATTAGTTATTATTTTAGTTATTTAATTTTATTAGTTATTATTAGTTATTATTTTAGTTATTTAATTTTATTAGTTATTATTAGTTTATTAGTTTATTATTACTTTTTAGTTAGGTTTTTAGTTATTAGTTATTAGTTTATTATTTTTAGTTTTTATTTATTAGTTTATTATTAGTTTTTAGTTTTATGTTATTAGTTAGTTAGTTAGTTAGTTTTATTATTAGTTATTAGTTATTAGTTTAGTTATTTAGTTTTACTAGGTTATTAGTTTATTAGTTTAGTTAATATTAGTTTAGTTTTAATTAGTTTTTGTTAGTTGTTTTTATTAGGTTTTTTTAATTATTAGTTTTTATTATAATTTATTAGTTTTATTAGTTTATTAGTTATTGGTTATTAGTTTTTATTAGGTTTGTTAGTTAGTTATTAGTTTTTAGTTTATTATTAGTTAGTTTATTAGTTATTAGTTAGTTAGTTTTTAGTTAATTTTATTAGTTTTATTAGTTTTATTAGTTTTATTAGTTATTAGTTTATTAGTTTTATGTTTAGCTTGTTATTTTTTTTTAGTTTGTTAGGTTTATTATTGGTTAGTTTTAGTTATTAAATTATTAGTTTATTGTAGTTATTTAGTTTAGTTTTTTAATTATTAATATAGATTTATTTTTTAGGTTTATTTATTAGTTTTAGTTTATTAGCTAGTTATTAGGTAATTAGTTATTTTGTTTTATTTGTTAGGTAATTATTTTATTATATTATTTGATAGTTATTTATTTTTATTTTATTAGTTTAGTTTTTTTAGTTATTAGTTTATTTGTTATTAGTTTTATTTGTTATTATTACTTATTAGTTTTTAGTTTTTTTATTAGTAGTATTAGTTATTAGGTTTGGAGTATTATTAGTTTTATTTAGTTATTATTTAGTTATAAGGTTTAGTTTAGTTTTAGATTATTAGTTTTATTATTTTAGTAGTTTAATTATTTATTATTATTTATTTTAGTTAGTTTTAGTTATTATATTATTATTTTAGATTTAATTTATTACTTTTTTATTTTAGTTTTATTAGTTATTTAATTATTAATAGTTATTTAGTTCTTAATTTATTATTATTAGTTAGTTATTAGTTATTATTATATTATTATAAGTTTGTTTTATTATTATTATTAGTTTAGTTTTATTATTTAGTTTATTAGTTTATTATTAGTTAATAGTAATTTTTAGTTACTAGTTAGCTTTATTATTATTAGTTATTGGTTATTAGTTTATTAGTTTTATTATTAGTTAGTTAGTTTTTTAATTATTATAAGTTTATTTATTAGTTATTAGTTTAGTTATTATTAGTTATTAAGTTTTATTAATTATTGGTTATTAGTTTTCATTATTATTAGTTATTATTTTATTTTATTATTAGTTTTAATTTAGTTATTTAGTTTATTATTTATTATTTATTATTAGCTAGTTAATTTTTATTAATTTATTTAGTTTTAATTATTAGTTTATTAGTTTAGCTATTATTATTATTATTAGTTATTAGTTATTTAGTTTTTAGTTTTAGTTTTATTATTATTTTATTAGGTTCTATCAGTTATTATTTTATTATTTAGTTAGTTATTATTTTTATTATTTAGTCTATTATTATTAGTTTTTAGTTTAGTTATTTTATTATTTATTTAATTAGTTATTATTAGTTATTAGTTATTAGTTTAGTTATTTATTTAGCTTAGTTTTAGATTATTAGTTTGTTTATTATTTAGATTATTATTATTTTATTAGTTATTAGCTTAGTTATTATTTTTATTAGTTATTAATTTATTAGTTTAATTATTAGTTATTAGTTTAGTTTAATTTAGTTAGTTTTACTATTTTATTAGTTATTATTATTAATTTATTAGCTCTATTAGTTTTATTATTAGTTATTAGTTTAGTTAATTAGTTTATTTATTAGTTATTTTTAGTTTAGTTATTAGTTATTATTTTTAGTTATTAGTTTTTATTAGTTATTAGCTAGTTAGTTATTAGTTTTAGTTTATTAGAGTAGTTTTTTTAGTTTTATGTTATTAGTTTTATTTTTTTATTAATTAGTTTAATTATTTTATTAGTTTTAGTTATTAGTTATTAGTTATTTAGGTTTATTAGTTATTTAGTTTTACTAGTTTATTTATTAGTTAGTTTAGATATTTTAGTTAGTTATTAATTATTTTAGTTATTAGTTATTATTATTATTGTTATTTAGTTTATTAGTTATTAGTTATTTAGTTATTATTATTATTATTATTATTATTATTATTATTTATTATTATTATTATTATTATTAGTTATTATTATTGTTAGTTATTATTTATTAGTTTTATTATTAATTAGTTTTATTAGTTTTTTTAGTTATTAATTATTAGTTATTATTAGTTAATTTAATTTAGTTATTAGTTATTATTATTAATTTATTAGTTTAGTGATTAGTTTTATTAGTTTATTAGTTATTGGTTTAGTTTTAGTTTTTAGTTATTATTAATTAATTCTTATTAGTTATTATTAGTTTAGTTAGTTTTATTAGTTATTTAGTTTTATTAGTTATTAGTTTAATTAGTTTTAAGTTTATTACATTTTATTTCATATTATTATTAGTTTTTAGTTATTATAAGTTATCATTATTAGTTATTAGTTATTACTATTATAGTTTTTTACTTTTAATTTTTTATTTAGTTATTAGTTTTATTAGTTTTATTTTATTATTTTAGTTATAGTTATTATTTACTTAATTATTATTTAATTATTTTAGGTTTAGTTTAGTTATTATAATTAGTTATTTAATTTTATTATTATTATTTTATTATTATTATTATTTGTTATTGGTATTAATTATTATTATTATTATTTTAGTAATTAGTTATTGTGTATTTTGTTAGTTATTATTTTTATTAGTTTATTGGTTTTTTAGTTGTTTATTAGTTTATTAGTATTATTAGTTTAGTTATTAGTTTATTATTTAGTTATTAGTTTAGTTGTTATTAGTTTATTTAGTTTATTATTTTATTAGTTTAATTTTATTTTAATTATTAATATTAGTAATTTAGTTTATTAGTTTATTTTAGTTAGTTTTATTTATTTAGTTAGTTAGTTATTAGGATTAGTTTAGTAGTTGGTATTATTAGTTTTATTATTAGTTATTATAGTTTTAGTATTTATTTAGTTATTAGTTTAGTTATTATTTAGTTTTTAGCTTTAGTTAGTTATTAATTATTAGTTTAGTTTATTACTAGTTATTAGTTAGTTTAGTTTTTTTTTATTTAGTTAGTAGTTATTAGTTATTAGTAGTCAATTTAATATTTATTATTTTTAATTATTTAGTTTTATTAGTTTATTTTAGTTTTTAATAGTTTTATTAGTTTAGTTAGTTATTTTATTAATTTATTAGTTTAGTTTTAGTTAGTTAATTAGTTTTAGTTTAGTTTTTAGTTTTAGTAGTTTTAGTTATTAGTTATTAGTTTTGTTAGTTAGTTTTATTTTAGTTACTTGGTTTAGTTTTTTTATTTTTATTTAGTTAGTTTTGTTAGTTATTAGTTTAGTTAGTATATTTTATTAGTTATTGATTTAGTTATTTATTATTAGTTATTATTAATTATTAGGTTTTATTTATTATGTTTTAGTTTTATTATTAGTTTATTATGTTTAGTTTTTTATTAGTTAGATTTTAGTTATAGTTTATTATTTTAATTAGTTTTATTAGTTTTAAATTATCAATTTTATTTTAGTTATTATTTTTTTAGAGTTATTAGTTAATTTAGTTTTCTTAGTTATTAGGTTTATTCGCTATTATTAGTTATATTATTTTATTTAGTTATTTTATTATTATTATTTTAGTTTAGTTTTCTATTATTATTAGTTTTTTTATTAGTTAGTAGCTTTTAGTTTATTAGTTAGTTAGTCAGTTTAGTTAGTTATTATTTATTATTAGTTTAGTTTTTCATTTAATATTAGTTATTAGTTTATTAGTTTATTAGTTTAGTTTTTATTAGTTTTATTATTATTATTTTATTTATTATTTATTAGTTATTAGTTTTATTAGTTTATTAATTATTAGTTATTTAGTTTTTATTATTAGTTTTAGTTATTAGTTTATTATTATTATTAGTTATTATTTAGTTATTATTATTATTATTATTTTATTTTAGTTATTAGTTTATTTTAGTTAATATTTATTATTAGTTATAGTATTTTATTTTATTAGTTTAGTTATTGTTATTTTATTATTATTATTATTAGTTTATTAGTTATTATTAATTTATTAGTTATTATTTAGTTATTTATTATTATTAGTTTTAGTATTATTTAGTTATTTATTATATTTTATTAGTTTTTAGTTTAGTTTAGTTTATTATTATTATTGTTTTAATAGTTTATTATTTATTAGTTTAATTTTATTAGTTTTAGTTTTATTAGTTAGCTAGGTTATTAGTTATTAGTTATTATTAGTTTTAATTATTATTAGTTTATTAATTTTTATTATTATTATCAGTTTTAGTTTAGTTATTATTTTAGTTAGTTATTTGGTTTAGGTAGTTTATTATTTGTTAGTTATATTATTTTATAAGTATTAAATTTTAATTATTATTAGTTTTAATAGTTTTCTTTATTTATTATTATTTTTATTATATTGTTATATTTGTTATTAATTATTATTATTAGTTATTATTATTAGTTATTTAGTTTACTATGTTTTAGTTATTTATTAGTTATTATTTGTTTTTTATTTATTTTATTAGTTATTATTATTAGTTTTAGTTATTATTAGTTATTATTATTATTATTTAATTATTAGTTATTAGTTTTAGTTATTAGTTATTATTAGTTTTTATTATTTATTATTAGTTTATTAGTTATTTTTTTAGGTTAGTTTGTTATTATTATTTATTTTATTAGTTATTTGTTAATAGTTATTATTTTAGTTTTTTAGTTATTATTTAGTTTTATTAGTTTTAGTATTATTAGTTTATTATTCAATTTATTAGTAAGTTTATTAGTTATTATTAGTTTATTATTTTATTAGTTATTAGTTTTATTAGTTTTTAGTTATTACTTAGTTAATTTATTATTAGTTAGTTATTTATTTAGTTATTATTAGTTTATTATTAGTTTATAAGTTATTAATTTATTTAGTTTAATTAGTTTTTTATTAGTTTTTTTATTTTTAGTTTATTATTATTATTATTATTATTATTATTATTATTATTATTATTATTATTATGTTTTTAGTTATTATATTAGTCATTAGTTTTAGTTTTATTATTTAGTTAGTTTTTATTATTATTATTATTATTATTATTATTATTATTATTATTATTATTTTATTATTATTATTATTATTATTATTATTATATTATTATTATTATTATTATTATTATTATTATTATTAGTTTATTATTTTAGTTACTAGTTATAAGTTATTAGTTTATTATTATTTTAGTTTATTTGTTTGGTTTTATTAGTTTTATTATTTAGGTTTTAGTTAGTTTTTTTTAGTTTAGTTAGTTTTATTTAGTTTGCATATTAATTAATTATTTATTAGTTTATTAGTTTTATTATATTAGTTATTTTAGTTATTTATTATTATTAGTTATATTTATTTTTTTTGTTTTATTATTAGTTTTAGTTTTATTAATTATTAGTTTTAGTTTATTAGTTAGATTATTTAGTTAGTTTTATTAGTTTATTAGTTATTTATTTTTAGTTTATTAGTTATTAATTTTATTAGTTTAATTATTTAGTTTTAGTTAATTAGTTTATTATTATTTATTTTACATATTATTATTATTTGTTTAGTTAGTTATTTTAGTTATTTTTTAGTTTTATTAGATTTTATTAGTTTAGTTTTAATTATTAGTTTTGTTAGTTTTATTTATTAGTTGGTATTATTGTTATTTTAGTTTATTAGTTTTTTAGTTTTATTATTAGTTTATTAGATTTTATTTAGTTAGTTATTTAGTTATTTTAGTTTATTTAGTTATTAGTTTAGTTATTAGTTAGTTTATTTTATTAATTAGTTTAGTTATTATAGTTTTAATTAGTTTAATTTATTATTTATTACTTATTATTAATTTTAGTTATTAGTTATTATTAGTTACTATTTTAGTTATTATTATTAGTTAGTTTTTTTAGTTAGTTTAGTTATTATTTTATTAGTTATTTTATTTAGTAATTACTTTAGTTAGTTATTATTATTAATTTAATTATTATATTATTTTATTAGTTATAGTTGTTTGTCTATATTTTATTATTTTATTTTAGTCATTAGTTTAGTTATTAGTTTTATATTAGTTTTAATTTAGTTATTTAGATTATTATTTATTTTTTATTATTAATTATTTATTTATGATTATTTTATTTAGTTTAATTATTAGTTTTTTATTATTATTATTATTAATTATTTTAGTTTTTTAGTTTTAGTATGATTATTTTATTAGGTTTTATTAGTTATTAGTTTATCAGTTAGTTATTATTTATTAGTTATTAGTTTATTAGTTTTATTATTTAGTTTATTATTATTAGTTTTAGTTTAGTTATTTTATTATTTATTTAATTATTGGTTATTAGTAGTCATTGGTTATTAGTTTATTTATTTATTTTAGTTTTTAGATTTTGTTAGTTTATAATTTAGATTTTTATTAGTTTATTAGTTTTAGCTTAGTTAGTTATTAGTTATTATTTTTTAGTTATTAGTTTTATTATTATTATTTAAGTTTATTATTTTTTAGTTTTTAGTTTATTTTATTAGTTTTATTATTTATTAGTTATTAGTTTAATTATTTTATTAGTTTATTAGTTATTTAGTTATTAGTTATTAGTTTTAGTTATTAATTATTAGTTATTTACGTTTATTAGTTATTTAGTTTTATTAGTTTATTTATTAGTTTAGTTATTTAGTTTTATTAGTTTAGTTATTATGATTTTTGTTTTTAGTTATTATTATAAGTTTTTAGTTAGTTTTAGTTTATTTATTAGTTATTATTTTAGTTTATTAATTTAGTTATTAGTTATTCTTATTAGTTTATTATTGGTTATTAGTTTATTAGTTTTATTATTGGTAATTTTGAGTTATTAGTTAGTTATTATTATTATTTATTATATTATTAGTTATTATTAGTTATTAGTTTTATTAGTTATTAGTTTTATTTAGTTAGTTTTATTATTTATTTAGTTTTATTAGTTATTTAGTTAGTTTTAGTTTATTAGTTTTATTTATTTATTATTAATTTAGTTTATTATAATTTATTATTATTAGTTATTAGTTATTAGTTTTAGTTTTATTTATTTAGTTATTAGTTATTAGTTTTATTATTAGTTTGGTTATTTAGTTTTGGGTTTTAGTTTATTATTAGTTATTTTAATTTATATTAGTTATTATTTTCATTATTAGTTATTAGTATTATTAGTTTTGTTAGTTATTTTAGTTTTATTAAGTTTTAGTTATTATTATTATTATTTGTTTATGTTATTAGTTAGTTTAGTTATTAGTTATTAGTTTTATTTTAGTTGGTTATTAATTATTTATTTTATTAGTTTATTTTTTTGTTGGTTTTATTTATTTATAGTTACTGTTAGTTTATTATTAGTTTTATTAGTTATTTTAGTTTTAGTTATTATTAGTTTATTATTATATTTATTTTTTAGTATTAGTATTTTAGTTAGTTATTAGTTAGTTATTATTTAGCTTATTTAGTTTTAGTTTAGTTGTTAGTTATTAGTTAGTTTAGTTTTATTATTAGTTATTAGTTTTTATTTTATTTTAGATATTAGTTATTAGTTAGTAGTTATTAGGTATTAATTTATTAGTTTATTAGTTTAGTTTAGTTTTTTAGTTTTATTAGTTAGTTTATTAGTTTAGTTTTATTAGTTAGTTAGTTTTTAGTTTTATTAATTATTTTTATTTATTTTAGTTTTAGTTATTATTATTTAGTTATTTAGTTATTATAGTTTTTATTAGTTTATTTATTAGTTTTTGTTATTAATATTTGTTTTATTAGTTTATTAGTTATTATTTTAGTATATTTTTTTATTATTAGTTTTATTATTAGTTATTTATTAGTTTTATTCTAGTTAGTTTATTATTTTATTAATAGTTATTAGTTTAGTTATTAGTTATTAGTTTGTTACTATTTTATTTTTAGTTTAGTTTTATTTAGTTATTAGTATTTTTTTTTATTTTTAGTTAGTTATTAATTTAGTTATTTGTTTTTATTAGTTATTAGTTATTACTAGATGTTTTAGTTTTATTATTTAATTTTAGTTAATTATAATTAGTTTGTTTATTAGTTTATTATTAATTATTAGTATTATTTATTTAGTTATTATTATTAGTTATTAGTTTTATTTATTTAGTTAGTTTAGTTAGTTATTATTATTAGTTTAGTTTTATTATTAGTTATTAGGTTTATTAGTTATTAGTATTTAGTTTTATTAGTTATTAATTAGTTTTAATATTTGTTTATGGTTATTATTTAGTTTTAGTTATTTTATTTGTTTATTTAGTTATTTATTAGTTTAGTTTATTAGTTATTTTATTAGTTTATTAGTTAGTTTTATTATTATTAGTTTTATTTTATTAGTAGTTATTATTAGTATTAGTTATTTATTATTAGTTAATAGTTTATTATTATTATTAGTTTTATTTTTTTTATTGTTTTTTAGTTTTTAGTAGTTTTATTAGTTTAGTTATTAGTCATTAGATTGGTTATTATTAGTTATTATTAGTCATTATTTAGTTGGTTTAGTTTTATTGGTTATTATTATTAGTTTTATTTTAGTTAGTTATTTTGTTTGATTAGTTAGTTAATTATTAGCCTTTAGTTTATTAGTTAGTATTAGTTAAGTTAGTTTATAGTTATTATTATTTAGTTATTAGTTTTTTAGTTATTAGTTTTAGTTAGTATAGTTATTATTATTTTAGTTTATAGTTTAGTTAGTTAGTTTATTATATTTAGTTATTAGTTATTAGTTTGTTATTACTTAGTTATTATTTTAGTTATTATTATTAGTATTATTTTATTTAGTTTAGTTATTAGTTAGTTTAGTTTATTATTATTATTTTAGATTAGTTATTAAGTTTTTTTTGTAGTTTTATTACTATTATTATTTATTAATTATTACTTTATTAGTTTTTATTAGTTTAGTAGTTTATTTATTTTAGTATTATTAGTTATTAGTTTAGTTATTATTATTGTTAGTTATTAGTTATTAATTAGTTTGCTTATCTATTAATTAGTTAGTTTATTATTAGTTAGTTATTATTAGTTTATTATTATTATTATTAGTTATTATATTTATTAGTTTTATTAGTTATTAGCTTATTTATTTTATTGTATTAGTTTCTTAGATTTTAATAGTTATTTGTTTTAGTTATTAGTTTAGTTAGTTTGATTAGTCTATTTTATTAATTATTATTAGTTATTAGTCTAGTTATTATTAGTTATTTATTTAGTTTGTTATTTTTTATTAATTATTAGTTTTATTAGTTAATTATTAGTTTTTAGTTTAGTTAGTTATTTAATTTTTAGTTTAGTTATTATTAGTGATTTAGTTTTATTAGGTTATTAGTTTAGTTTTTATTAGTTTTAGTTTTTAGTTTAGTTTTTAGTTAGTTTTATTAGCTTTATTAGTTATTATTAGTTATTAGTTTATTATTAGTATTATTAGTTTTTAGTTTTTAGTTATTTTTTTAGTTTAGTTATTTTGTTTGTTATTTAGTTTTAGTTTATTATTTTATTAGTTATTATTTATATTTTATTATTATTAGTATTATTTATATTAGTTATTATTAGTTGGTTATTATTTAGTTTATTATTATTATTAGTTTTATTATTAATTTATTAATTATTAACTTAATATTATTAGTTATTAGTTAGGTAGTTAGTTAATTTTATAGTTATTATTAGTTTATTTATTAATTATTTGTTTATTATTAGTTGGTTTTATTACTATTGTTATTATTTTTAGTTATTATTTATTATTTTAGTTTAGTTATTAGCTTAGTTATTTAGTTTATTATTTATTATTTATTATAGTTAGTTATTTATTATTAGTTTATTAGGTTTTAATTTTTAGTTTATTAGTTTAATTATTATTATTATTAGTTATTATTATAATTATTATTAGTTATTAGTTTATAAGTTATTAATTTATTAGTTATTTAGTTATTATTTATTAGTTATTAGTTTATTAGTTTATTAATTTTATTATTTAGTTTATTATTATTAGTTTTTAGTTTAGTTATTTTATTATTTATTTAATTAGTTATTATTAGTTATTATTAGTTATTAGTTATTAGTTTTTATTTGTTTATTTTAGTTTATATTATTAGTTAATTTATTATTTAGTTTTTTTATTAGTTTATTAGTTATTAGCTTAGTTAGTTTATTTATTAGTTATTATTTTATTAGTTATTAGTTTATTAGTTGGTATTATTTTATTAGTGAGTTATTTTTATTATTTTATTATTATTAGTTTTTAATTTAGTTAGTAAATTATTAGTTATTATATTAGTTTATTAGTTTAGTTTAGTTTTATTAGTAGTTTTATTAGTTTAGTTTTATTAGTTAGTTTTTAGTTTTATTAGTTATTAGTTTAGTTATTAGTTTATTATTACTTTGATTTAGTTTAGTTTTTAGTTATTAATTTTATTAGGTTTTTTAGTTATTATTAGTTTTATTAGTTTTATTAGTTTATTTTTAGTTTAGTTATTATTTTTATTAGTTTATCGTTTTTAGTTATTAGTTAGTTATAGTTATTAGTTTAATTTTTATTTTTATTAGTTATTTAGTTTATTATTTTAGTTATTTATTTATTTTAGTTATTTTATTTATTATTAGTTAGTTATTTTAGTTAGTATTAATTATTAGTTTTTAGTTATAAGTTATTTAGTTTAGTTATTATTAGTTATCAATTATATTATTATTTTTTTTAGTTTAGTTAGTTATTTTAGTTTAGTTTTTATTAGTTATTAGTTATATTTTATTTGGTTATTATTGTTTTAGTATTGTTATTTGATATTAGTTTGTTGTTTTAATTATTAGTTTATTATTAGTAGTTTATTATATTATTATATTTTAGTTATTAGTTATTAGTTTATTATAGTTATTTAGGTATTAATAATTATTAGTTATTTATTAGTTATTTTTATTATTTATTTATTAGTTTTATTATTGATTATTATTATTATTATTATTAGTAGTTAGTTTATTAATTTTAATTAATTAGTTTATTATTTTTATTAATAGTTATTAGTTTAGTTATATTAGTTTTACATTAGTTAGTTATTATTTTAGTTATTAGTTATTAGTTATTAGGTTTTGTTAGTTATTTATTAGTTTTTTAGTTTTATTAGGTTTTTAAGTTATTATTAGTTTTATTAGTTTATTATTAGTTTATTAGTTTATTAGTTTAGTTATTAGTTTAGTTAGTTATTTGTTAGGTTTATTAGTTATTAGTTTATTTAGTTTTATTAGTTATTCATTTAGTTTTTATTTTTGTTATTAGTTATTTAGTTAGTTTATTAGTTTTATTAGTATTTATTAGTTTAGTTATTAGTTATTATTATTATTATTAGTTTTTAGTTTAGTTTTATTTAGTTATTATTAGTTTTTTATTAGTTAGTTAGTTATTAGTTTAGTTATTTAGGTTTATTTATTAGTTATTAGTTTACTTATTTTATATTATTTATTAGTTTTATTATTATATTATTTTACTAATTAGTAATTAGTTATTAAGTTGTTTATTTAGTTTTATTAGTTTTAGTTATTAGTTTATTAGTTTTATTAGTTTATTAGTTCATTAGTTTATAGTTATTATAGTTATTATTATTATTATTATATTATTATTAGTTATTATATTTATTTTATTAATTTATTTTAGTTAGTTTTATTTTTTTTAGTTAGTTATTAGTTATTACTAGTTTTATTTTAGTTTATTATTTTAGTTTAGTTATTAGTTATTATTAGCTATTAGTTTATGAGTTTATTTATTTTATTATTATTAGTTTTAGTTATTATTTTATTTTTTAGTTTTAATTTAGTTATTAGTTTTAGTTAGTTTAGTTTTATTATTATATTAGTTTTAGTTTTTTTATTTTAGTTATTAGTTATTAGTTTATTTATTAGTTTAGTTTATTTTTTTAGTTTATTAGTTAGTTATTTATTTAATTATTAATTATTAGTTTTATTAATTTTACTTATTGTATTATAGTTATTAGTTATTTATTAGTTACTTTAGTTATTAGTTATTTGTTTATTAGTTTATTAGTTTATTATTAGTTTTATTATTTATTATTAATTATTATTATATTATTATTTGTTGGTTTTATTTGTTTTAATAGTTAGTTTATTATTTATAGTTATTAGTTTAGTTATTAGTTTTAGTTAGTTATTATTATTGGTTTTAGTTTATTATTTAGTTATTATTAATTATTAGGTTTTTATTAGTTATTAGTTAGTTATTATTATTATTTGTTAGTTATTTTTATTTATTAGTTATTAGCTATTAGTTTAGTTATTTTTATATTATTTAGTTTTATTATTTAATTAGTTATTAGTTTTATTATAAGTTATTAATTTATTATTACTTTCAATTTATTAGTTGGTTTATTAGTCATTATTTTTATTAGTTTAGTTAAGTTTTATTTTATTATTTATTTTAGTTTATTAGTTAGTTTATTAGTTTATTATTTATTTAGTTTTAGTTTATTTGTTATTGTTATTATTATTATTAGTTATTAATTTATAGTTTAGTTTAATATTATTAGTTTATTATTATTAGTTATTAGTTTATATTTATTTATTTTAGTTTATTATTATTAATTTAGTTTTATTTTAGTAATTATTATTATTATTTATTATTTTTTTTATTATTTTAGTTATTATTAGTTATTTATTTATTATTATTATTATTAGGTTATTAATTATTAATTAGTTATTTTATTTATTAATTATTAATTAGTTATTTAGTTATTTAGTTTTTAGTTTTTGTTTTATTATTATTAGTTTAATTTTTAGTTATTAATTTAGTTATTTTATTATTATTTATAGTTAGTTTATTATTTATTAGTTTTAGTTATTACATTTATTTATTTTATTAGTTTAGTTATTAGGTTTTTGTTAGTTTAGTTTTAGTTATTGTTTTTTGGTTTATTATTTAGTTATTAGTTTTTAATTTAGTTATTATATTAGTTTAGTTTTATTAGTTATTATTATTAGTTATTAGTTATTAATTTATTAGTTTATTAGTTATTATTTATTTAATATTATTAGTTAGTTATTATTATTAATTTTATTATTAGTTTAGTTATTATAGTTTTATTTATTATTTTTAGTTATTTATTTATTATTAGTTATTATTTAGTTTTATTATTATTTATTATTATTAGTTTAGTTTTAGTTTATTATTATTTAGTTTTTATTTATTATTAGTTATTATTAATAGTTAGTTTATTATTATTTTAGTTTTATTAGTTTGGTTTTAGTTTTTAGTTATTATTATTATTTTATTATTAGTTTTATTATTTTATTAGTTTATTAGTTTATTTAGTTTATTAGTTTTTATTTTATTAGTTATTTAGTTTTTATTAGTTATTATTATTGTTAGTTTTATTTTAGTTTATTAGTTATTATTTTAGTTTATTATTAGTTTTATTTTTTTATTATTATATTGGTTATTATTAGTTTAGTTATTTTATTATTATTTATTAGTTATTAGTTTATTTAGTATTTTATTATTATATTATAGTTTTTTAGTTTATTATTTATTGTTATTATTTTTAGTTTATTATTAGTTTATTAGTTATTATTTGTTTATTTAGTTTTAGTTAGTTATTTAGTTGGTTATTATTAGTTATTTTATTATATTTAGTTATTTAGTTATTATTATTATTTATATTTTAGTTTTATTAGTTTATTATTAGTTATTATTTAGTTATTATTTATTAGTTTATTTTTATTAGTTATTTGTTTATTATTAGTTAGTTTATTAGTTAGTTTATTTATTAGTTTAGTTTATTTTATAGTTTTATTTGGTTTTATTATTAGTTATTAGTTTTTGGTTTATTAGTTATTATTAGTTAGTTTAGTTTATATTTATTTATAGTTTATTATTATATTAGTTAGTTTAGTTTTAGTATTTAGTTTTTTATTATTTTATTTATTTTAGTTATTATTAGTTGTTTTATTAGGTTATTTTAGTTAGTTTATTATTATTAATTTTTGTTAATAATTTTAGTTTTTAGTTATAAGTTTATTAGTTATTATTTTATTATTAGTTAGTTTTATTATTAATTAGTTATTTAGTTAGTTATTGGTTTAGTTATTAGTTTTTTAATTATTAGTTAGTTATTTAATTAGTATTAGTTTTTAGTTAGTTATTATTATTAGTTTTAGTTATTAGTTATTATTTGTTATTTTAGTTATTTTAGTTTTATTAGTTTAGTTTTTTATTACTTAGTTGTTATTATTAGCTTAGTTATTTTGTTTTATTTTTATTAGTTTAGTCATTAGTTTTAATAGTTTTTCTTATTTATTATTAGTTAGTTTATTAGTTAGTTATTAGTTTTGTTTAATATTAGGTATCAGGTTTTTATTAGTTAGTTATTAGTTTTATTAGTTTAATTTATTAATTATTAGTTGTTAGTTAGTTTTATTAGTTATTATTATTATTATTTAGTCATTATTATTATTAGTTAGTTTATTAGTTTTATTATTTTAATTTATTAGTTATTATTTGTTAATTTTAGTTTTATTTAGTTTATTAGTTATTAGTTATTAGTTTTATTAGTTTATTATTATTAGTTAGTTAGTTTTATTATTAGTTTTAGTTAGTTATTAATTAGTTATTAGTTTATTAGTTTATTAGTTATTAGTTTATTAGTTTATTAGTTTATTAGGTTTATTTATTATGTTTTTAGTTAGTTAGTTAGTTATTAGTTTTAGGTTAGTTTATTATTATTTAGTTAGTTTTTAGTTATTATCAGTTTATTAGTTTTAGTTTAGTTATTATTACTTATTATTAATTTTAGTTATTTGGTTTAGTTATTATTTATTATTAGTTATTAGTTTAGTTATTAGTTTAGTTTTATTTAGTTATTAATTAGTTATTAATTTAGTTTATTAATTATTATTAGTTATTAGTTTTTATTAGTAATTAATTATTAATTAGATATTTAATTTTAGTTATTAGTTGGTTATTAGTTTTATTAGTTTATTATTATTAGTTTATTAGTATATTATTATTAGTTTTTTAGTTATTAGTTATTAGTTTAGTTATTATTAGTTTAGTTTTATTTGTTTATTTTATTAGTTTAGTTATTTAGTTTAGTTATTAGTTTAGTTATTAATTATTATTAGGTTTAGGTTTTTAGTTATTAGGTTTATGTTTTTAGTTATTAGGTTTTTTATTTTAATTTAGTTATTAGTTTAGTTAGATTTTTTTATTTATTTTATTTATTTTTATTTATTTATTTTTTATTTTTTTTATTTTTTATTTTTTTATTTTTTTGTTTTTTTTTTAATTTTTTAATTTTAATTTTAATTTAAAATTTTTTTTTTATTTTTTGTTATTAGTTTAGTTAGTTTTATTAGTTATTATTATTAGTTTATTATTAGTTATTAGTTAGTTATTATTATTAATTATTAGTTATTAATTAATTATTATTATAAGTTATTATTAGTTATTAGTTCTTTTTTTTTGGGAACCCCATATAGGGGGAATTTTATTGCCACAAAAAGAGGGTTACAAGATCCTTAAGAGGGGATAAACTCCAAAACTACTGCTCAAAGAGCTACAATCAGCCTAGAGAGTAAATCCCTATCTAAGTACAACCAAAAGCAAAATAAAAGAGAAAAGTAAAGCAAAAGATACAAAATGATTAACATAGATAAGCCAATGGATAGATCAGGGCTAAAGCTCTTCAGGATAACAAATGCATGCAAGTAGAGAGCAAACCTGCAAGAGAAAAAGAGAAGTGCATCTGCAAAAATGAAGAAAGATAGAAATTAGGATAGTTAAAGTAGTATAAAGAAAGTGAAAGTGAGAGCAGCATAAACTGAGGAAAAATATAGAGAAGTGTGTGAAAGAAGGCTCAGGCTTAGTCACACCAAATTGGTGCAGATGCAAATATGAGCATCCAAACTTCAGCGGAAGGGTTACATCACAAGAGCTACTACCAAACCAAAAAGGAGTGAAATCATCGCAGCCATCATAGCCTACAAACCTATGAGAAGAAAACAACCATTTGTTGAAAGTCTTATGGGCCTTAGTACCTACAAACCTAAATAAAGCCATATATAATATAGAAAGGAGATAGCAAAGAGCAAAAAGATAAGGGGTCCCATGCAGGAAAATTATCATCAATATAGTCACCATAGCATTAGAATCCCTATACATATGAGAATGAGCCATCTTTTCCAGAATCCCTTTTTAAAACCATAGCCAAGAGTATAATTAGGCCAGCATAAAAATCCACCACAAGAGAATAGCAGAAAAAGCAACCTGCTGAAATCCTGCTAAGCAAATCAATGAGCCAAGCATATGAGACATATATGAAACTTTCAGGCCAGGAGTACAACCCTGGAGTATAGTCCAGAAAAGCAACCCAATCATAATAAGCAATGTAGATGTTAACAACCCCCTTATTAATAACCATTGCAGAAGTTAACAAAAAGCAAATGTAAAGCAAGGCATCAGAACCCAAACACAAATACAATAAGTGATGCAGAAGTCTAACAGGACCAAGGTGAGAATGCATCAATACCAGTAACCATAGGAAATAGGCTACATCCCACCATTAACAGCACTAAATAAAGACAGTCAGAAAGAAAGCCCCAGTAACAGCATGCTGGGCATAAAACTCGATAATCCAGATCAGCAAACAACCAAGATAAGAAGAAGACAACAAAGACGAATCCATATAACCACCCATTCAATAGATAGTGCATAAGATAATAACCAAGTAGATAGAAGCACTGTGGGATCGCACAAGTCTAACTGAACCAAGATGGACAAATAGTAGCAAATTAAGTAGTCCATAAATATCAGGTGATAAGCAGACAAACAAAGAAAGACAATCAAGCCAAACCCCATAAGGAGCTTGCTGGACATAGGACCCTAAAGTCCCATAATCAATAGATAAAACAACAAAACAATAAGGTAATCCAATATAAAATAGAGAAATAGCATAGACACATAGGGGGTTCAAAGGAGAGCCAACATTGGAATCCTGAAAAACCAAGACAGCGGATAACCAAGACAACAAATAACCAAGACATCAAATAATAGCTAGCTGGCCATAAAGCCACCCATTCAGAATAGACAGTGCGATAGTAAGTAACCAAGTAGTAGTAGCATAATCACAGGCAACATATAAAACAACAAAGCCATTATTGCACCCACCATAAAATAAACCAAAATAAAATAGTGATACAACATAGGCACAAAATGGGTTCAAAGGAGAGCCAACATTGGATTCCTTCAAGACAAAGAAAAGGCACTGCCAGCTAAGCCAACATCATTAGTAAAAGTAGACGGAAAGAAGACAAAAGAAAGTCCAATCCTAGAAGGAGAAAAATAATAATAATAGGGTATAATAGTCTCTCCATACGTTGGGGAGATGAGAACAATCGAAAAAAACCAAGATAATAAATAACCAAGACAACAAATAGCCAAGACAATAAATAACGACTAACTAACCATAGAACCACCCATTCAGAATAGATAGTGCATAAGATAACACATGGATCTGCACAAGTCTAATAGAACCAGGATGAAATAAATAATAGCAGATTAAGTAGTCCACAAATATCAAATGATAAGAAGCAGCCCAGTCATAAACAACAAAGACAATTAGAGAAACAAGCTAATCGAATGGACTAAAAGACCCTATAATCCAACAGCCAACAATTAAAACAACAAAATAATTGTTGCACCCACCATAAGATAAATCAGTAAGGAATAGGGAGACAACATAGACTCGAAAGGGGTTCAAGAAAAAATCATCATTGAAATCCTTCAAGATAAAGAAAAGTAGACTAGAAGGTAAGCCAACATCACCAGTAAAAATAAGCTGAAAGGAAATGAAGAAAAAATCCCATCCTATAAGGAAACAATAATAATAGCAAGGTTATTGCAGTTGCTCTCCATACAGGTAATGGAGGTGAGGTTAGATAGCATAGGAGGGGGCATAGCCCTATTAAAGAGAGAAAAGATAGATAAATTCGAGCCTGCCATGAAGCTGTATAAAATTATAGCAATTACATAATAAGATCACAAATTCATAAGGCCATGAACAATTTTCCAGATTAAGGAAAAGAGAAAAAACAAAGCCTTAATCATATAATGGAAAATTACAATAGTACCCATAAACAAAATAATGATAGTAAGAAGTTTGTCCCTATAAAGTAGAAACAAAAGCATTAAATAATCCACATCCCTTAAGTAGACAGGAGAAACCTTACCAAAAGTAGTGGTTTTAGTGAAAAAAGTGGTGGCAGTAAAACCCCAAATAAGTTTAGGGTAAGTAATCCAATAGCAGATGCCTTAGAGATCTGCAACTAACCAGAAAGGGGTAACAGGAATTAACATCAGCAAAATCTAGAGAAACATCCAAACTAAATAGAAGTTGATCATGTAGTTAAATATGTAATGTAACAAGACAAACCAATAGGATGGATTAATTGAGGTAAGGAAGTTCGATTGTCCAAATTAACCAAACAACACAAATGTTTAGGAAGTGTAAGTTGATCAAAGAATTTTATGCCATCCAATCTAGCACCAGATTAGCAAGGTAATCAACACATGCATTACCTTCACGCCATACATGAGTGATTTTAAAATAGTTGAGAGAGGAGAGCTCTTGTCTTAGAAGGTAGTACAATTCAATATTTCCTATTTTGGTTGAAGTCAAAAGATTAATCAGAAGGCATCCACCTCAATCCAAATATTGAGCCAACCTTTTGAAGGCAAATCTCAATAGCTTTGTAACCGCCATTAGCTCGAAAGAAATGAGCAAGTATTAAGGGGTAAGCAAAAGCACATAAGACTTTACCATTAAGGATTCTGAAAATGCCACCACAACCAAAAGCATTTTGAGAAATAGAGCCATCAGTGTTAATTTTAATAGTATTAGCATGAGGTTTTACCCAATAAAAAATCTTGTGATCCTTACCATTGGGTGGATCCAGCAAGTTAAAACCCAATTTATTGGTCACAAATTTACAACCTTTAAATTGATTGTAGTTAATTAAATTGGCATTAAACAAGTCACAGATTTTATTTTTAATTCTAGCAATTATCCTCATATAGAGTCCCACGATGTTTTGCATCATTTTTGTCCATCCATATGAACCAAATAAGAGTGATAGCAGTTATGACTTTAATGTGGCCTTTAATAGTGTTTTCAAAATAAACTTCAAGAAGTTGTTATAAAGTTAAGGAGCCATTGAATTTTTCAATGTTAAAGAGATCATCATACCAAATCCAAAGTTTGGAAGCAATCTGCTAACAAAACATGATTCACATTCTCAATGTGAAAGCAGAGTATTTTGAAGGTAAAAAACCTTTACCTCACATCAAGGAGTCAACAGGGATGATGTTTTTCAGATATAGTTAGAAGAATAAATAGGAATAGTGTTATTCCAAATTTTGAAAACACATTGGAAATGTCATGAGCTTCTTTAATATGAATCCAAACATTTTAAGGTTGAAGTCACCATTTTGAGAAAGCTTAAAAAGGATCTGATCATGATTGCTAGGAATGATAGGAATAGTAGTAAGCTTATTTAAAAGAGAGAAAGGAATATAATCAATAAGCTTACTATTGTTCCACATATTATTCTACCATAAAGAGTTCACTTTAATAGCATCAGTGGAATGGGTAGAAAGTAAGTCATCAATGGACCCACCTCCAGTCTAGTTATCTTGCCAAAAGAAAGAGGTACCAGAGTTAATCCCACAAGATATTAATGATTCAGCTTCCCATTTGGTGGAACAAAGTCTTTTCCAAATAGGAGAGTCTCGCGCTCTATAGGGGAAAATGAGAGGGTGCTTACCCTAGCAGTATTTGACAGTCATGAAATTAGCCCAAAGACTATTGTCGCTCCTAAAATTCCACCAAAGTTTATAGGAAAAAGCAGTGATAGCTTCCTTGATTGGCTTAGATCCAAGACCACCTTCAACAAGAGTGCCACAACTTTTATACTAAGTGGTCCAATGCATTCTTTAGAAGAATTTTAGAACCCTAGAAGAATTTATTAAGGAGGCGCTCAATTCTGTTAATGGTAGAATTGGTCAAAAAAATAGTTTGAATGAGATATAGAGGCATGAGTTAAGGGTGCTCTTAATCAAAGTGAGCCTACCGCCAAAAGAGAGTAAATGAAATTCCAAATATAAATTTTACTAGAGATTTTTTGGATTAGCTCTTCAAAGAGATATGATCTTTTCTGACCTTTAAAAAGTGAAGCACCAAGATATTTAATAGGAAGTTATTGTTCGAAAGTTAGTAATTCTCAAGATTTGGTAATACAATTTTAGAGGAAGAAATGAAACAACTTTTACCTTCATTAAGAAAAAGACCACTTTCATTACCAAATTTATTTAAAAGATTCTTAATAATTTTAATGTGATGAATAAAGTCATTGCAAAAGATTATGAAGTCATCAGCAAAACTAAGATGAGAGACTGGAAGACCACCTTGAGTTTTAAAAATATGCAGATTATTGTTGAAAGGATCATTAAGGCTCCTTGAAAGATATTCAACAACAATAATAAAAAGAGAGGGTGATAAGGGATCTCCTTGTCTTAAACCATGCATCGAAGGGAAAAAACTAAGGGACTTACCATTCATGATAATGGAGAACCAAACATTGGTAATAGAATTTTAATAAGACAGATAAAATAGTTAGAAAAACTAAACAAATGAAGAATTTTGAAGAGGAAATTCCAAGAGAGGTTGTCAAAAGCTTTAGAGATGTCCAGTTTGAAAAGGATGTTGCCACCTCTGGTAGAAGCATCAATATCATAAATCAGCTCTTGGGCAAGAAGAATGTTGTCAGATATAGCTCTACCTTTAATGAAGCCAGTTTGATTGGGTGAAATAATTTTAGGCAGCAGCGGACTAATTCTATTGGTAATTAATTTAGCAATGAGTTTATGAAAGAAGGTGCAAAGGCTGATAGGTCTAAAATTTCCCCAAGATTCGTGATTATTAATTTTGGGAATGAGAATAATGGAAGTGCTAGAAAAATATCTAGGTAAAAGATTGCCATCGAAAAAAAAATCAACGACAAAGATCAACAAGGTCGACTTAATAATAGGCCAACAATGCTGAAATAATTGAGTCGTAGTAGCCAAACAACAAAAATCTGTTCATGCTATTGAGAATATTACCAATCTCACTTTCAGAGGACGTAACCAAGGTGTGGTTGTCATCATTAGTAATCGCTTGAGGGTATCGTGAGTTAGAAAGAGCTTCTAAGGAAGGGTTATTTAATAAATTTTTAAAATGATGTATGACAGAATCTTTAATATCATTATTATCAGTGATCCAGTTGCCATTATCATTTTTAATTTTTTTAATAGAGTTTAAGGCTTTCTTTTTTTTGAAAAGAACATGGAAGTACCTGGTATTTCTGTCACCATCAGCAATATGTTTGCTAGCAACCTTTTTTTGCTAGTTAGTTTCTTCCATATTCTGATAGTTAACCAAGTTATCTTTAGCTACATTCAACTCCTCAAGTTTAGTAGAATCAATTAAAATAGCATCTTCAAGAGAACAAACTAATTATTTCATATTTTTGAGATTGATAAAAAGATTTTTAAAATGATGCTTGTTCCACCAATTTAGGTTTGTTTAAGCCTTTTAAGCTTAAGCTAGAGGCAAATTATTCCTTAATGTAATTATCCGATGAGGAGGCCATCCAGCTAATGGATACAACATTTATGAAATCAATGTGTTGGATCCACATATTTTGGAATATAAAAGAAGTGGAGGAGGATAATCTACTGGAGGGATTTTGGACATAAATCAAAAGCGGCATGATCGACAAAAGTTCTGCTCAAATGTTCAATAGAATTAATGGGCTATTGATTAATCTAAAGAGAATTAAAAAGAGTCCTATCAAGCTGCTGCCAGAGTCTAGAGTTATGCCATGTACAGTCAGAGCCCATAAAGCCAATATCAATCAAATTGCAATCAAGAATTATATTAGAAAATTTTTCCATGGAATGAATGTTAGGGGAGCAACCTCCCCTTCTTTCTGAGGAAGAGAGAATAGTGTTGAAATCACCCCCAACCAACCAGGGTTTGTTGATCGAGGAGGCAAATATTCTTAAGTTATCCCAAAGGATGTTCCTACCAGCTCTATTACAAGAAGCATAAATAAAGGAACCAAGAATAGAAAATTCACCTAATGAGATATGGAAATTAACCAATTGTTGAAGATCATCAAGGATAGAGATGTTGACTAAATTTTTCCAAAAACACCAAATTTTATTGTTAATATTATAATAGAAATTTTGAAAGCCAAGCGCCTAGCAACATGAACATGGTTGATCTTAGAAGAGTTTATGAATGGTTCAATAACAACAAGAAAGGCTATGTTATGAGTTCTTATTATTAGTTTATTAGTTTACTAGGTTTACTTTTATTATTAGTTTTTTAGTTTTATTATTTATTAATTTATTATTATTATTATTAGTTAGTTTATTTATTAGTTTAGTTATTAGTTTTTAGTTAGTTTATTATTATTAGTTTTAGGTTTAGGTATAGTTATTAGTTATTAATTTTTTAGTTTAGTTTATTAGTTTAGTGTATTAGTTTTTATTTATTTAATTTATTAGTTATTAGGTTTAGTTATTAATTAGTTTTTAGTTTTATTATTAGTTTATTAGGTTCTAGTTTATTAGTTTAGTTAGTAGTATTTAGTTAGTTTATTAATTTAGTTTAATATTATTTCATTATTAGTTTAGTTATTAGTTTTAATTTTAGGTTTAATTATTAATTTTTAGTTTTATTAGGTTTTAATTTAGTTATTATTATTTGTTTAGTTATTATTAATTATTATTTAGTTATTTATTAGTTATTATGCAATTTTATTAGTTATTTAGTTATTAGTTTTATTAGTTGGTTTATTTATTAGTTATTTTTTGTTAGTTATTACTTAGTTAGTTTTATTAGTTTAGTTATTTAGTTATTTATTTAGTTTTTATTAGTTATTAGTTTTAGTTTATTAGTTTTTATTAGTTTTTAGTTAGTTTAGTTTATTATCTAGTTATTAATTTAGTTATTTAGTTTTAATTATTATTAGTTATTCAATTAGTTATTAGTTTAGTAGTTTTATTAGATTAGTTACTAGTTTATTAGTTAGTTTTAGTTTATTAGTTTTTAGGTTTAATTAATTAGTTAATTTTAGTTAATTTAGTTAGTTTTAGTTATTATTATTATTAGTTAGTTTATTACTAGTTTTAGTTATTTAATTATTATTAGTTGGTTAGTTATGATTATTATTAGTTTATTGTTTTATTAATTAGTTTTTAGTTAGTTATTAGTTTAGTTATTACTAGTTTTAGTTATTATTTTTAAGTTTATTTATTATTTTATTAGTTAGTTATTAATTTAGTTATTAGTTTAGGTTTATTAGTTAGATTCTTAGTTAGTTTTATTATTTTAGTTATTAGTTAGTTATTATTAATTATTATTAGTTATTATTAGTTATTAGTTTATTAGATTAATTATTATTATTAGTTTATTTAGTTTTTTAGTTTTTTAGTTTTATTAGTTTAGTTAGTTTTAGTTTATTAGTTATTAGTTTATTTATTAGTTATTTAGCTTCAGTTATTATTTATTTTAGTTTTATTAGTTTTATTATTTGTTATTAGTTATTATTTTAGTTAGTTGGTTTATTTATTAGTAATTATTAGTTTAATTGTTTAGTTATTAGTAATTATTATTAAATTGTTTTTAGTTTATTATTAGTTAGTTTTTTAGTTTTAGTTATTATTATTTAGTTTTATTAGTTATTAGTTTAGTTATTTTATTAGTTTTAGTTATTAGTTATTTAATATTTTAGTTAGTTATTATTATTAGTTATTATTATTAGTTTTAGTTATTGGTTTTAGTTATTAGGTTTATTAGTTTAGTTAGTTAGTTATTTAGTTATTATTTTTATTAGTTTAGTTTTATTATTAGTTATTAGGTTTATTAGTTTTAATTTAGTTTAGTTTTTAGTTTATTAGTTTATTAGTTATTTAGTTATTAGTTTATTATGAGTTTTATTTAGTTATTAGTTTTAGTTTTAGTTAGTTTTAATTAGTTTCATTAGTTTTATTTAGTTATTAGTTTAGGTTTTATTAGTTAGTTTATTAGTTTTATTAGTCTATTAATTTATTATTATTAGTTTTAATTTTATTAGTTAGTTAGTTATTATTATTTATTAGTTATAGTTTTATTATTATTAGTTAGTTTAGTTACTATTACTTAGTTTATTTTTTATTATTATTAGTTTGTTAGTTTATTAGTTTATTAGTTAGTTTTATTAGCTATTAGTTAGATAGTTATTATTAGTTTAGTTTTTTTATTATGTTATTATTATTAGTTTATTAGTTTTATATTAGTTTTATTAGTTATTAGTTAGTTATTAGTTTTTTTAGTTTTGTTGGTAGTTATTAGTTTAGGTTAAGTTAGTAGTTATTAGTTTATTGGTTTTATTAGTTTTATTAGTTTTATTATTAGTTTATTAATTTTAGTTTAGTTATTAGTTTATTATTTAGTTTATTAGGTTTAGTTATTTTTAGGTAGTTCCATTAATTATTATTAGTTAGTTATTAGTTTATTATTATTATTATTTATTATTATTATTATTATTATTATTATATTATTATTATATTATTAATAATTATTAGTTATTAGTTAGTTATTAGTTATTAGTTTAGTTATATTTTATTAGTTAGTTAGTTTATTATTATTAATTTTAGGTTTAGTCATTAGTTAGTTTTTTAGTTTTATTATTAGTTATTAGTTTTGCCATTAGTTTATTAATTATTTAGTTATTTTATTTATATAGTTTTAGTTAATATTAGTTTTAGTTTATTTATTATTATTATTATTATTATTTATTTTAGTTAGTTATTATTATTATATTATTTCATTAGTTATTTTATTAGTTTATTTATTGGTTAGTTATTAGGTTTAGTTTTATTATTAGTTATTTTAGTTATTTAGTTTATTAGATTATTAGATTTTAATAGTTATTAGCTTTAGTTATTAGCTATTAGTTATTAGTTTGTTAGTTTAGTTAGTTATTATTTAGTTATTATTAATTATTAGTTTTATTTGTATTTATTACTTATTAAGTTTAGGTTTGTTTTAGTTATTTATTATTAGTTAATTAGTTATTAGTTTATTAGTTAGTAGTATTAATTTAGTTATTATTATTAGTTATTTTAATTGAGTTAGTTATTTATTAGTTTATTTTTAATAGTTTTAGTTTAGTTTTAGTTATTAGTTAGTTTATTATTAGTATTATGTATTTAATGATTAATTATTATTTTAGTTATTAGTTTTATTTTTTATTATTAGTTATATTAGTTATTTGTTTTAGTTTTAGTTATTCGGTTTAGTTATTAGTTTAATTTTTTATTAGTTTTTTAGTTAATTAGTTATTTAGTTAATTTAGCTATTAGGTTTAGTTTTATTTATAAGTTATTAGTTTTTATTTATTAGTTATTAGTTATTTGTTATATTATTTATTATTAGCTATTATAGTTATTATTATTAGTTTAGTTTTTTTATTATTATTTTATTATTAGTTATTTAGTTATTTTATTAGTTTTAGTTTTTATTATTAATTTTAGTTAGTTATTATTTCTTAGTTTTATTAAGTTTAGTTTTAATTAGTTATTAGTTTTAGTTATTATTTATTAGTTAGTTTTTTTATTAGTAATTAGTTATTATTAGTTATTATTTTTTTTATTATTAGTTTTAGTTTTATTAGGTTATTATTATTATTATTTTTTAGTTATTTGTTATTAGTTTAGTTATTATTTAGTTTTTTGTTAATTATTAGTTATTATATTTAGTTATTTAGTTTTTATTAGTTTATTTAGTTTTTTTAGTTTTAGTTTTATTATTATTAGTTTAGTTATTATTAGTTAATTATTTTATTATTATTAGTTATTATTATTAGTTATTAGTTATAGTTATTAGTTTATTAGGTTATTATTTTAGTTAGTTATTAATTATTATAAGTTTTATTATTAATTAGTTATTAGTTATTAATTTAGTTATTATTTTAGTTATTTATTAGATTTTATTATTTTATTTAGTTATTAGTTTATTAGTTTATTATTAGTTATTAGTTATTAGTTAGTTAGTTTATTTTTTTAGGTTATTTAAATTTTTTAGTTTTATTATTAGTTTAGTTATTAAGTTTTTATTTAGTTATTAGTTTATTAGTAATTAGTTATTGTTAGCTTAGTTATTAGTTTTATTTATTATTATTTATTATTTATTGATTAATTATATTAGTTTTAGTTTATTAAGTTTTATTAGTTATTATTAGTTTAATTTATTATTAGTTATTAGTTAGTTATTTATTAGTTTATTAGTTATTAATTATTTTTATTATTGGATTATATTTATTTTATTAGTTTTTTATTATTATTAGTTAGTTAATTAATTTATTAGTTATTTAGTTTAGTTTTATTAGTTTTTTTAGTTATTAGTTAGTTTTTATTATTATTTGTTATTATTAGTTATTAGTTTAGTTAGTTTTATTTGTTATTTTTATTATTATTATTTAGTTTTATTTATTTTTTAGTTTTATTAGTAGTTATTTTAGGTTTAGTTAGTTATTAGTTTTTAGTTTAGTTTAGTTTTTATTAGTTAGTTAGGTTAGGTTATTAGTTAGTTTATTAGTTTATTAGTTTAGTTATTTGTTATTAGCTAGTTTATTAGTTTTAGTTATTAGTTATTAAAGTTATTAGTTTAGTTATAAATTATTAGTTATTTCTATTTAGTTATTATTTTATTAGTTTTATAAGTTTTATTTAGTTTTATTAGTTTTAATTGGTTATAGTTTTTTAGTTTATTTAGTTTTAATAGTTATTGATTTAGTTAGATTATTAGTTATATTATTTTTTATTAGTTAGTTATTTGTAAGTTTGTTTATTAGTTTTATTAGTTTAGTTTTATTTAGGTTTTATTATTGGTTTAATTTTATGTATTATTAGTTATTATTAGTTTTTATAAGTTTAGTTATTATTTAGTTTATGTATTAGTTTTTGGTTTTATTATTTATTAGTTATTAGTTTAGTTATTATTATTAGTTTTAGTTTAATTATTATTAGTTATTTAGTTTAGTTATTATTAGTTATTAGTTATTTATTAGTTCTTAGTTTTAGTTAGTTTATTAGTTTATTAGTTAGGTTTTATTAGTTATTTATTATTTATTAGTTTATTAATCTTTTAGCCATTTATTTATTAGTTAGTTATTTTATTAGTTAATAGTTTTAGTTTTTAGTTTATTTGTTTTATTTAGTGATTATTAGTTAGTTTTTAGTTTAGTTAATAGTTTTAGTTTTAGATTTTGTTATTTAGTTATTATTTATTAGTTAGTTAGTTTATTATTATTAGTTATTAGTTATTAGGTTTTATTAGTTTATTAGTTTATTAGTTTTTATTAGTTTTATTAGTTAGTTTATTATTTAATTTTTTAGGTTTTATTATTATTATTATTATTTAGTTATTAGGTTTTTAGTTAGTTACTATTAATTATTAATTTTAGTTTATTATTTATTTAGGTTTTATTAGTTATTATTAGTTAGTTTTGGTTTTAGTTTTTAAGTTTTTAGTTATTATTATTATTATTATTTACTTTTATTTAGTTTAGTTTTTTAGCTTTTATTAGTTTTATTTAATTATTAGATTTTATAGTTATTATTTATTAGTTTATTATTATTATTATTATTATTATTATTATTATTATTATTATTATTATTATTATTATTATTATTTAGTTTTTATTTTATTAGTTAGTTTTATTTAGTTAGTTTAGTTTTTATTATTAGTTTAGTTTTATTCATTTATTATTAGTTTAATTATTAGTTTCAATTTTATTATTATTAGTTATTAGTTTTTTATTAGTTTTATTAATTTTATTAGTTATTATTAGTTAATTAGTTTTAGTTAGGTTATTTATTTATTAGTTATTATTAATTATTAATTATTATTAGTTATTATTTATTTTAGTTTTATTTTATTATTATTGTGTATTAGTTAGTTTTTATTTAGTTGTTAGGTTTAGTTTTAGTTTTTATTATTATTTAGGTTTTATTATTTAGTTATTTAATTTTATTAGTTAGTTTAATTATTTATTATTATTTATTATTAGGTTTAGTTATTATTATTATTTTATTAGTTAGTTATTAGTTTTATTATTAATAGTAGTTTAGTTATTATTATTGAGTTAGTTTTAGTTTTTATTTTATTTAGTTTTAGTTACTTATTAGTATTTTTTTTTTTTTATTAGTTTAGTTTATTAGATTTTTGATTAGTTTTATTAGTTTTAATTTAATTTTTTTATTAGTTAGTTTTTTATTAGTTAGTTAGTTATTTAGTTTTATTAATTATTATTATTTTAGTTTATTAGTTTTTTATTAGTTAGTTTTAGCTTTTTTAGTTTTTTGGTTTAGTTATTTAGGTTTTTAATTATTAATTATTAATATTAATTAGTTAATTATTAGTTAGCTAGTTTACTTTTTTTAGTTTTATTAGTTATTATTAGTTTGTTTAGTTATTTAATGTAATTTTTTTAGTTTAGTCAGTTATTAGTTAGTTATTTATTATTTAGTTATATTGGCTGTTAGTTATTATTAGTTTTATTATTATTTAGTTTATTAGTTTTATTAGTTAGTTATTATTATTATTAGTATTAGTATTAATAGTTTATTATTTATTAGTTTATTATATACTATGTTATTAATTAGTTATTAGTTTATTAGTTTAGTTATTATTAGATTTTTTTAGTTATTATTTTTATTATTATTTAGTTAATTATTAGCTTTATAGTTATTAGTTTAATTTTATTTTAGTTAGTTATTATTTGTTTATTATTATTGAGTTATTACTTAGGTTATTTTAATTTATTAGTTTTGTAGTTATTTTAGTTTAATTAGTTAGTTATTATTAGTTTATTAATTTTTAGTTACTATTAGTCTGTCTTATTTTATTAGTTTAGTTAGTTATTAATATTATTATTGGTTTTTTAGGAATTATTCTTGGGCTTAGT